>CM037861.1:44718975-45347309 GCA_021292105.1 Anadara kagoshimensis
ATAAATTTCCCCATATACAAGATATTAGCGAATTGTAACTAATCATTAGGGGTCGTTAGTTGCGTCATCCACTAATTGAATGAGAGGCGTTAAAATGTATCATTGTCTGCAATAACACTGAAATTAACCTCTAAAGTTATTTTTTAAATTATTTGTGTGAGTAATGGCGCTGTGATGTAAATGTACTTGAAAACATGTATTATCACAACAAAACATAATTAAACATAGACAAACGGGTGTTAAGTTGCATTGCGAAACCAAGGCATTGGGTGCTGGAAACATGATATAGTAAATAACATGCACATACAGAAAACGAAAAAATCTACGCAGCTAAAAAACACTTCAGAATCCGTGTGCCGTGAAAAATAAGAAAAATCAAGTCTTACAATTGCACATGAAAAATATATATTATCAAAAACAATTTAGGTGTAACGTGAAATAGTAGTATGGGTTAATAAACAGTAATGAACTAGTGATGAACTGATGGAGTAAATAGATTTAAAATTTACAGATGACACTTAAAAACAACAACAAAAATATATGACATATGGTATATCATCACTTATAATAATCAAAATAAAGCAGTTCACATTTTACCTATAGTGCGACAAAAATAATGAAGGTATAACGCGAAAAATAATATTCTGGGGCGCAGTAATGCACTTGAACACTATCAGAGTAATGGACTGGTAGGGTTAATAGATGTGAAATTTACAAATGTTGACACTTAAAAACAACATTGAATGGTATGACACTGTCTTATTGCACATATTTTTGAAACAAAATAATTGAAGTGTAAGCCGAAATGATATAATTATTATGATTTAAATTAAGGCACTAATGCACTAAAACACAATAATCACAGTAATGGACTGATAGGGCTAATAGATGTAAAATTTACAAATGTTGACACTTAAAAAACAACATGGAATGGCATGACACTGTCTTATTGCTATTTCGTAATCTGTAATGATCAGTATGAATCGATAAACTAATTAACTGAAACACTAATGGACTAATTATAATGTCACAATTACACATAGTGAAACTTAAACAACAACATAAATTAATATGACACTGGTGGTTTATTGCCATTTCGTTGGAAATGTTAGATATTTTTGTAACAAAATAATTGAAGTGTAAGCCGAAATGATATAATTATTATGATTCAAATAGAGGCGCAGTAATGCACTAGAACACAATCTCAGTAATTGTCTGATAGGGTTAATAGATGTAAAATTTACAAAGGTTGACATTTGAAAACGACATAGAATAATATGGCATTGGTGCCTTATTGCTATTTCGTCATCTGTAATAATAAGTATGAATGGATTAACTAATACACTTGAACACTAATGAACTGATGCCACATTTACACGTGTCTCATTGCTATTTCGTCATCTATATAATCGTCAAAATGAAGCATTAACGCTAACGAAAAAGTGTCTAATTGGCAGCTCATGTTGGATCTTCGTTACCTGTATGTTGATAGCTGTAATATAACCCCCGGCAACGTTTTGGTCAGCAGGTATCTGTACCTTGTCCACTCGACAGCCATTCGAGCTTTGCCTTTTTAACCCAATGTTAACCTTTCGAGAATGTCTGTAATGTAGAATAATGACATTCGTATCTGATTGCAATTTCATCATCTATAATGGTCAAAATGAAGCGGTAACACTACGCTATCGCCAAGTTCAAAGTTGGCAGTTCATCTTTGATCTTTACTTATATCTCGACTCCTACTATGTGTTGCTATCTATATCTCACCCGCTCGGCAGCCATCTGAGGTTTGACTTTTTTCTTTAGCCCATTGTTAAATTTTCGACATGTCTCTAATGTAGAATAATATGACATACGTATCTGATCTGATTGCTTTTTTGTCATCTATAATGGTCGAAATGAAGCATTAACACTACTCTAACGATTAAATTCCGAAATTTGGCAGCTCATCTAGGATCTTCTTTACTTATATCTCGACTGCTACTATGTTTTTCTATCTTTATCTCACCCGCCAGGCAGCCATCTAAGTTTTGACTTTTTTCTTTAGCCCACTGTTAAACTTTCGACAGGTATGTACTGTAGAATAATATGATACTGGTATCTAATTGGTATTTTGTCATCCGAAATGGTCAATATGGATCAATAAACGAGTACTTAAGTACGGTTAACTTTCTAATAATTTGTAATAAGATAATCCCTGAAGGACTCTGATTATAATGAATAAAATATGAACTTGTACTTAATATAATGATATATATTGCAAAGGACTAAAAAGAAGGAAAAACTGATTGAATGAAACACAAATCTAAACCACAGTACAAAAAGCAAAGTTCGACTCTGAACTTCCCAAAAGTGGGGGGGGGGGGGGTTGCTCTAGAAAGGTAAGCACTTTCTGTTTAGCTAACTACATTCGCCACCTGTGAAAACAAAATTTGGAATGAAGTAAACATGGAACTATGGGACGCCATAAATATAAAAAATGTTGTGATGAAGACCATATACCTTTTTAAAAATGTTATTCTTTATTTATTCATTTTAACAACTCAGTTAAACAACACTCCTTTAAATTGATGTCTAATTATGGCCGCCCATTAGACATTTTTCATAACATTATCCCCATATTTAAACGAGTTTTCAATGTTGAAAACATGAAACTTAAGACAAATTAGAATAATTAAATTTTTTAGATCTAGCTCAGTAGGATGATTGGTAAATAATAAGATAAATTTAAAGTAACAAATGCATTAAGCTAATTCAGAAATATGAATGAACATTTTAAAGCAATGGATTGGTTTACATTATCCCTCATTAGGTTTCTTTAGTTACGGTATTAGTTGAATGAAATGTGTTATAATGCGTGGGTATGTGCATTTATACTGAAAACCATCCTCAAAACTGTTGGCTGTGTATATTCAAAAGGCATTGTGTTACATATAAATGTGGTATTGAATACAACTCAACTTTGGAACAAATCCCCATTAGAATATCAGAGTCGTGATGCACTTGAAATGTGTTATTGTTTACTGAATGAAATTCGTGTCAATGGTACATATACATCCAAACATGATAGACAAACTTGAAAAATAATCGCATCAATGGTATATTTTATACACAGTGTAACAACGTGAAAAATGCGGAATTATAAGTGAATATTATTTGTCGACACCCATGTTTGATGAGTGCATTACATATTATACCAGTTTTATTTTTACAGCACTAGACGGTTGTTTCAGATTGCTAATTTTCATCAGTAGTGCTAGGACAAAATTATTATAAATGTTCATGTTGTTGAATAACAGAATTGTAAAGTTTAGTTGCTGACACTAAAAAGTGACACAAGTAACTGCAATTGAAAACATTCACCGTTGTGGAGTTACATTGTTGTAAAGTAAAGGTGTTGACACATTAAAGTATCATAGGGGAATATGAAAACCAGTATCATATTCCTATTTCGTCAGCTGTAAAGGTCAAAATGATAATAGATATTAAAAAACGAATGGAAAATTGGGCAACAAAAAAACCCGTTTTTTTCGATACAAAAATTAATTTTGTTATTACATAATAGCGAAATCGCTGGAGAATTTTATTAAGTTATACCACGCAAAAAATTATATAATTCCAAATTTATAAAAATATCAATGAATATATTGCTTATATTATAAAGTTATAAATTTTCAAACATTTGATTCATATCATATGTACATTTTTTATTATTTATCATTTAGAAAATTCCAAAATGTATAATATGACAATATTATTAATAGAGGATCTGACTTGAGTGTTTCTGTAATATTGAATTTATTAAACGGGTTGAAAGATTTTTTTTATGCCACGAGGCTTGGAGAGTTGCATAAATAAATTATTCAACGAGTTTAATAAATTCAATACTATGAAAACACAAATGTAAGATTCTATTTATTAAAGAATCAAGAGAAAAATTTTTTTCGTGAAAAAAAAAACCAAAAAAAAAAAAAAAAAAACAAACCGTCTTCACTATTAGAAAAGAGCTGATGGACACAGAAGTCATTGGTAACCAGTGCACGGCAATACAATGTGTGCGAGCTATGACGCCGACACTGGAACACTTCATTTAGTTATTTTAATATCATAAAAAAGAACAAGTATAAGTTGTAATTTTCTTTTAATTGTTCTATGAAAAAGTCAGCATTATATTTGTATATTGTCATTATTACACCCGTAAAAGTTTAGCAGTACTCGAAACGATATTACACTTATGTAATATGATTTTTATTACATATGTTTATTGTATGAAATATTGCGAAAATTATATAATAAAAGAAAACATCCATCTGACCAGTGGGTTAATTAGGGGAGTGTTGTAAATGAAGGTTATAACTGCAAAATGAAGATTCTATCTGTAGGGCAAGTAATATCTTTCTTATATCTCGTATTTCATAGTGTCTTGATGAACAAGTGTTATTCCAACGAATTAGCTAAATTACAGAATGTAATGATAATATATCATATGTAATTAAGCCCTCCATTGATGTTTAATGAGGTCTTCCTACAAAACGCCAATTATTTCAAAATAATGACATAAATACATCCATCGCGTTATAAGACAAGTAATAAAATGTTGATGAGTATTTATTTTATGGTTTATTAACCACAGGTGTAGGAGTTTACGGGACAGCGATCACATTTTATAGGAATAGGCTAAATAGTTCTGATAATACCACACGTGTGTGTCGATTTACGAAAACCACATGATCAAACCAAACACAAACATACCGGCTCATTTTATATCCTCGATCTAAAAAAAATGTAAAATCTCCGGAAGCAACTCCCACCATCATATGTAAATCAAAACGTAGAATTTAGAAAATGACCGTTCCCTTCCATGTTGTTATTTTCATTTCTGAATGGTTAAAATGTTGATGGCTTCTTAAGGGCTAAATTGTCCTGGTTGTCTAAAGCATGACGAGTTTACTCGACCAAAGGAGCATTTTAGACACTGGGCATTCCCCAACATCCATGACGTAACTGCATCGATATAAGTAAAAGAATCTTGACTGAGGCATATAAAACTTCATTAATTTTCTCCTCTCCAAATTGCTGGAACCAATGTATATAGAAAAATTCCTTAAAACTTATTATTCAAGATATGATCAGTTACAATACTAAGGTCATGACAGTAAGTGTATTTCAATCCACTTTATAATTCATCTGAGTGGCTTCTTGACACTTGTTTTGTTTACACTTAGACGTTAGTGATCGATCAGACTCCCTGCAGTAAATAATACTTAATATTCCTACGGCATGAAATCTTAGACAAGTGGAGTGGATCTATCGGCAGTAGCTGTTTCTAATATCGTTTCATATGCTAAAACTGTTTCGCGTACATTTCAATTTCAAAATCCTGCCGCTTAGATTCGTATCATATCATAGTGTAAGAAAGTTTGTAAGAAAACGCTTGTCAAAGTTAGGTTGTTTTTCCCCAGCCACTAAGGTTTCCCTACCATTTATTAACGGTTCGTCTTGATATAAATGTAATACATGTAATATTGAGCTCCGTTAGTCCTGTCCACTCCAAATTGTCGGGACCAATATTAAAAGACAAAATGCCTTAAGACTTTTTCATCAAGGCACTTCAAGCAACAATACTAAGGTCATGACAGCGAGTGTATTTTCAATCCACTTTATCTTTAATCTGAGTGGCTTCTTGACACTTGTGTTGTTTACACTAAGACGTTAGCGATCGATCAGATTCCCTGCAGTAAATAATACTTAATATTCTTACGACAGGAAATCTTAGACAAACAAAGTGGAACTATATCAAAAGTAGCTGTTACTTATATCGCTTTAATAGCATTAATATACTATTAATTTGTCTCATCTTAAGCATGAAATAATGCGCACAGACTATGATCTTAATGACGTGCATGTGACATCAATGTAAGCAACTCTGTGATATCAAATAGATAATTTCTATATACAGGACAGCTGAACTTTAACTGAACCTACATAATATTGGTTATTTTTATTCCTCTCAGATTTCCATAATCAAGATTTGATTTAAACGATACATTTGCATACATCGCTGTTTATGTATTTGTTTGTATCAAAGCTGGTAGTAGATTGGCTTCATTTGATTAAATTACATTAAAAACTCGCGTTTTTTCTAAAATTTGCACTTGTTAACATTGCAAAGCCACCTCGTGAAATATTTTTCCGTATGTGAACCCCGGCCAGTGTATTATTCGACGATATACCACGGGTAGATGTTGATTATTTCTGAAGTAAACAACCCTAAATTCCACACGTGATTATGACAATGATAATTTTTTTTTAAAACTCCTGACTTTGAATAGGCACTGGACATAATATTAAATAGTTTACGATGGTTTTGCACAAGTGTTTTAAGAGTCTTAACCAATCCTCTAAATACAGGTTTTTATTGCCCATACATCGTTATTTTTCAAAACAAAATTATGGTTTCTATAAAATCCAAATATTTTACAATATAGACAAAGACTAAAGAACAGTGATTGTGAGGTGGTAATTTGTGGTTATTTGTTTTATGCATTAACGCCGATCGAAATAAAACATTTATGCTCAACTTGCACATAACCAAGATCACACAAATCGAAATTGCGATAGAGACAAACATTTTGATTTTATTACGAAAATGTTGACAAAAATTTATACCATTAACCTTGATCATGCACATAAGTGATAAAAGTCTCATCCGACACCTTCATATATCAACAGTGAGGCCTCCTGAGATTAGACCTACAATAACAGAACCAATATTGGTCGCGACCTGTGTCTACAAACGGATGGTTTGTATTGTAAACGTTTAATGTTGTTTGTAAACAAGGATCTCCGCGGAAATTGATGCTACGCGAGATAAAGTACAGACCTGTCAAAGTTTTAACACTGAGCTTACGAAAAGGACACAAAGCTCGCCCGAGATATATATAACAAGTGGTTGAAGAGCTGCCGAGAGATAGGTACTAGCCGCCGAAAAGGTTTAAGAGAAGCTAACATAAGCTACGGATTGGACACTAATTTGATAGTTCAGTTTTAAAACGTTCGACAGGTCTGTATGTATTAAATTTGAAGCTATGATTGATATTAATGTTTCATCAGCAATTCATTCAACAATTGTTTGGTCACAATAAAATATAATCTAATTTGATGCTAAAACTGATTGGGACAGCTCACCGACTTTCATAATATATTTGCGTTTTGGGGGGTGTGATTTTGTTGTACTGATAAGTTTTTAATCGTTCTAAATGACTTGAACTGTTTATTATTGTTTCTGACAGTGTTTGATAATATAAATGTTTCTGATGAAAATCGTGACTTGATTGTTTCATTTTTTTGAAAAACATTATGTATTGTTTTCTAAAAAATGCACTTGGCAACAGCAATCGAAGCCGAACCGACGACACTTACAACACAAGGTAATAAAAGAAACAGTCGTATGAGACTAGGGAAAACAAAGTCGCATTTTCATTATTTTCATTACTGCTTATAAAACATTCAATTTTTGATGGGCAATGTAGTTAAATCAATTGATGTGCTTTTAATACTAGTGGATGTTCTCTGACAACTATCATTATCATAGGTCTAAAACTTATTTTTAACCAACAATGGCATTTGCATGAGTGAAATGAACTTTCGATTTTGACTTGAACAGAATCTATAATGATCTTTCTAGTTTTAGTCTGCTGTTATGGAAGATTTTGATCAAATTCGATTTCAGATGATATTGTTAAGGAATTTTGCAATGACTCTTAGTATTTGCATGTTACTTTATCAACGGTATTTGGTGGTATCAAATACATGTTAGTAAAATTATAAGGTTCTGGTTTTTTCTAAAATTTTAAAATAAAATAATACAAGACAAGCTGTTGATTATTCAAATCTATTCTGTTTACGAACTATTAACTATAAATGGTTTCCATTGTTTTAGGGAAAGTATCTTCTCATTTAATTTACAGCCGTGTTTTAAAAGTCGCGCTCAAGATTTGTGACTCTTGTTCTGATTCGATCCCTGCGAAACTGTTATTAATATCTTACAGCATTTGCAAATTTTTAAAGGAAAAGTAGTGTTTTGGTACTGAATAATTTCCAACAAAAATAGAAATTCTAAAAAGTAAAAAAAAAAAAAAAATCAAGGTTTGCTATTAACCAACATACTTCAATCTCGGTTATTTTGTAGCGAAAGTAGAAGATAAATTAAAACTTGTTTATTGACCACAGCGCCTGTTTACGTAAAATAACAAATATTATTATGTCATATTATTGGTAAATAATTTGGTTAAATTGCATCTATTTCACATCATAATGAAATAACACCTGGATCTGATAACATATATCGTATGTAGATACCGTGCAGACACGTCGAAAGTTTAACATCGAGTTTAACAAAGCGGAGTCAACTATGGACTGCCAAGTGACCGAGATACGAACAGCTAGTGGCCGAAAAGCTGTCCAGAGGTTGTGGTTGTAAAAAAAAGCTGTCGAGAAAAAGCTAACGAAGGACAGATATGAGCTACATGTTTGGCGCTAATTCGTTAGCCCATTGTTACACTTTCGCCATGTCTGTACTGTAAATTTGTACGTATCTTAATGTTATAATACTGAAGTTGTTGCTTACGAAATATCTCACATACTTAACACGTTTTTAACACTTTATTTATTGACTCCTAGCTAGGTGATCCTAGGAAATTCCTGGTGCATAATAATGTTTATTTGTTTTATTTTGTTTTTTGAAATATTTTTTCCAATGCATTCTGTTATCATTTAAAATTTAAATTCAAAATTTAAACCCATATTTAACTAAAAAAAGAAGAGGTTCTTTATGCTTTTTAACAACTTGTTTTCTGAGAATTTTTTTGTGTGTGTGTTTTTGTTAAAAATTGTTAAGGTGCATTACTTTATACATGTATATATGTTGATTTGATATGTGCATCAAAGCTAGCTGCTAGAAGTTATCTTCATGTATAACTATTTCTTGTCTCAATATGTGTTGATCATGACTTGTGTTATTGTTTCAACGATTTTTTGTAATTGTTTTAGTTACTTTGGCTTTTAATTATCATGTACTTAAGAAATTACATTCTGCTCATGGTATTTCAAGGGGTAAAGAAAGATAGTGTGGCGCGTGCCAAATTTGATGATGGGCGAAGCCCTTCATTTTTAATTTGGCGCGCGCCACACTATTTTTCATTACCCCTTGAAATACCATGAACAGAAATGTCATTTCTTATATTTACAATTCTTTCTTTTGATAAATATTTTGTACCTTGTACACTGGCGTAGCTGCTTATTAGCACTGTAAGCACGTGCTTACAAATAATTTTGACATTTTTTTTTTAGTTGTTGATTATCTATTGTAATCTGTTCTAAATATTAAAATAATTATTTGAATCCTACTTTCCCACATAAGTATAAAACACGTCGGTAATATGTGAAATTTAAAAAAAATGGGCTGCTCCATTATGTGTAATTATCGCTGTGTAGCTCCGACCAGAGTCGAAGATATATTATTGTAGGCTAGCTATCTTTAGTGGTGTTACCCTTAAAATGGTTCCACGTTCGATTTTTTAAATAACCCTCCCAAAGCAACATTTAAGTTTACTATTGTTTATTTTAATGAAAAAGAAACGTTTGTTTTTTATGCTGAGTACCTCTTTCCAGCATAAAATTTCAAGAAACCGCGATATACTAAAGAGCATCTTGAAAACTATTTATCTGTGTGGAAAACAGAATATCCCTCTCCGTGGTTAAACGGAAGACAAGAGTAATTTCATTGCCCTGATCATATTCAGAGCTGAAACTGATAAAGTTTTGGCTGATCATCTGAAGAATAGTCCCGCTAATGCGAGATATTTATCTCCGCATATACAAAATGAGTTGATCAGTATTTGTGGACAACAAATACAGCAACGCATCGTTGATGAGTGTAATGCTGCTAATTGCTTTAGCATTATAGAAGACGAAACTACTGATGTTTCAACCACTGAGCAAGTCGCGTTATGCCTTCGTTATGTAGATACTGATACCGAGGGAGCACTGAAAGTGAAAGAGGGGTTCGTCGGAGTTGCGGAAGCCAGCTTTACAACTGGAGAGGCTCTTGCAGCAACCATTATGGGTAAACTTAATGAATATGGTATAGTCACACAGGCCATGAGGGGACACGGATATGACGGAGCTGCGAATATTGCGGGTAAACTTTCTTGGGTTCGAACACGCATTCAAGCTGAAATTCCAGAAGCCCGTTATGTACACTGCTATGCACATTGCTTGAATTTGGCTGTGGTAAAATCGTGTCAACTACCTATTATAGTCTGGTGGAAAAAACATGAAATTTCACAATAGGGGGACATGAGTGTTCAAAGCTGGCAACATAGCTGTCTTATATCATCATAGGTTAGGGGTCAAGAATCAACCTGTTGCCAAGCTGATCGACCCTTGGTTTAGTAGATAAAAGGTCAAAGGTCAGATAGTGATTTTTTCCCCCAAAATGGGTCTTTATTAGTTTATAGCTGTCCAAATATATACTTTCTGAGATTTAAATAAATCAAATAAATCTGTTCTCATGCAATCATAGCATTTCATATATTTTAACATTGACTTGGAAGCTAATTGAGACTGTTTAGGCTAAAATTTAAATATTTCAAAATTCTGACACAAGCTTCAAGATAGAATAAAATAAAAGTATACATTCAACATCAAAGCATGAATCAAAATGCTAAAATATAATTCTTTTGTAAATACATGACTGTGATTATAACAAATATATTGTTTAAACCCAGCTAATAATTTGAAATTTATTAAAAGTTTAAAATCAAAGTACTGCAAGTACTGTAATCGGCAAGAATCTCCGGAATATATCAGTCACATCTAACGATTTCTTTTCATTCATCAATATCACTATCTGTGGCATTATCATTCAAAGGGTTCAACCAATCAACGGTTCAACGGTCCCATTGCAAGTGCATACATCCACCCACTTTAAATTGTATGCCCTACATGTACATCTTGTAGTGCAACATGATTTATATTTACATTTCAACAATGCATATGCTTTTGGTAAAGGTTATTTTCTCATTAAATACACCTACTGTAGCTCGATTGGTATAGCGCTCACTCTACGTATGTGGTGAGTCCTGGGTTCGAACCCTAGTTGGGTCTGACCAAGACTTGAAATAAGGTAGTGACTGTTCTTTTGCCAAACACTCGGTATTTAGTAACGAAAGTCACGAGATCCTTTGAGAGAGATCTTAAAATCCGATGCCCCGTGTCAAGGCGGGTGTAACATGTATTTAAGGAACTTTTCCTGCACATTCACTGCAAAGGTCAAAATTTCTGCCACTGGTGACGTCTTGATTTGACTGAAATACGTAAAAGCCCGTAAAACCCCATGCAATCAATCAATTTATAATTTTCTCATTAAAACTGTTTTTAAGTCACATTCAGACTCGCACTAACTTAACTGTCCGAGAATAATCGTGAACATCAGGAAAATACTTAACTTAAGTCCAAAAAGTTAAGTTTTGTTCATGATCCTTTGACCTGTAATTGTCTTAGGAAAGTTAAAGTTCAAAGTAAGATTTAAGAAAAAAAAAATATTAAGTTTAATTTGTGAAAAAAACCTCAGATTTAAGTATAAAAACTAGTATTGTTCGTGGTCCTGTTGCCAGATGACAAGACAAAATTAGCAACGAAAAGTTTATGGTGGATCACAAAACAAGGACGTTTTGAAACATAAACACAAAAGCGACATTGGGAATGGATAGGTCACACGATCAAGACACCTGGCAACAACATCACAAAACTTTGAAATGGAACAAACAAGAATAAAAGACACCTTGAGACAAGTTTCTGGAATTAAAACAGAGGGGGTAAAATTGCGCAGAACAGAGCCAGTTTGAGGGATTTTGTCGATGGACTAACCTCCACAGGGAGTTAAAGGCATACAGTACGCAAGTTAGTGAGACTAGCACCATCCGCGTGATGGGAGATCTGGAACAAATACCAGGTATAACTAAATGCAGCCAAACAGCAGTTTAATAGTGTGGACGTTTAATATTAAGGTCGGTTGCATATGATGTTGGAAGCACATTTTTTTTCAAATGTACTTTTCCCCTGAGAGGAACAGTTTACATCGTAGATGAGAAATCTTCGCTAGGTACATTCAATGAAGGCATCTGCACTCACAAGTTCAGAAAAAAATCCCTCTTGCAAGAGTGGGAAGAAGACCTGTGTTTTCCCTGGAAACACGGAATGCTGTATTTAGAATATCCAGAAAGTTAATTGACAGTCTTACAGTCTGTAATTGCATGGAATACTGGGAGCTTATTCTTCTCCAGAGGTGATAATTTTATGCTATGAACAGGGACGAACTTTAGATGTCCCCGTCTGGAATCATACTTCCTCATTTAAAAGCAACAGAAGAATAAGGTCATCAGTATCACGACAGACAACAACTGTTCGTTTATAGCCTTGCATGTAAGCATCAACACCATGGGAACAATTCTAGTATCGGCTTCCTTGTGTAAAGCTTTAAAAACGGTTACACTCCTTCCTTTTTATGAATTAAACATGCTGTCTGTTGGACCTCCTGATACCCTCAGCTAAGCTAAGAAGTGTCTTTGGTTACTACGAGATCCTATTTGTTTTTTTTGGTGACTTATAAAATCTTACCAATTTGATGGCAGAGGGACATTTTAGTTATCAGTAATTCTTCTAACAGAACGGGGACCTGATCCTCTTTTATCTCTAGATGGTTTCACCTTTTATGGATTAGTTGTCATATCTATCATAATGACATCAATTTTCATACATTTATCTTTCGCGTGGATAAAAACAGTTTGTGCGTTTCCTAATTCGCCGAATATATTGATGTCTTTCCGTTTTCCCAGTATTACAACTAAAGTTTGACTATTAATTATTTTGGTAGTAATGTCTCCATGCAAACTTCTTCCTCAGGGATATTTTGAAGATCCGACTCGTCGGCTGCAGATAACAAGAGTCCTGATGTATCAGGTATAGAAAGCGACACTGGGAATAGTTCGTGTTTCAACAGTTCACTAATACTTCCACCAGAAAAAGAGAACACACTTGATAGTATTCTACAGATACAGTCATTATAGCTAATCAAATCTTTCAGTACCACCAGTACTTTGATTTCTTTTTTTTAAAAAGTGGATCTTATATAAATACGGGCAATATGATTCAGTAAAATTATTTTAACAGAAGTCTAAAGTTTTCTTAAACAATTTCAAATGCACAAATGTGTTTATACTAGTATTTATTTGCCACAATTAATCATATTTGTAAAGGTCGAATTTGTGCAAGCGTCTAATCTTATTTTTCATGGAAAACTTTGAAAATAAGTGACTGAATTAGTTGGATATGACTTTCTTTTAATTTGAAGATACCACTTACATATTTAGAAGACAAAATGTATAAAGACAAACTTCTGTAAGCCACCTTGAATTTGTGTATAGGTCAATATGGGCATTTTCACTTGAACTTTGCACCCATTGACCTTTAGCTGCCCCCACAATGGCCCCTGGGTGAAATTTGCTTGGCAACAAGCCGATCCTACCAAAGTAAAGTTTAAAGAAGGTTATGACATAACTTGCCACCTTTGAACACGTTGTCCTCCCTACATCGAAAAATAAGCGGTTTTTTCAAAATCCTCTACCAGACTATTATCCGTAATACCGTTGATATTGTAAAGGATGTTTCGTTTGCGTTTAGTTATTCTTCAAAACGAACAGGAAGGTTTAAAACAATTCTGGAGCAGGCTGACCCAGAACAGAGAGAGGCGCTAGACGGTCGGAGAAAAATTAAGGGCATGTGCGAAACCAGATGGTCTAGTAGGGCTGACGCTTTGAACACATTCAAATCAGCACATTCCATCATTGTTGATACCTTAGACGACCTGGCGACCGATGGTGATAAAAATGCCAAACAATTGAAGATTGCAATTCAAGATTTCGGGTTTATGGTTGCACTTGTTGTAGCAGAGCATGTTTTACAGTACAGTTTAGCTCTTTCTAACTTGCTACAGAGACCCACTCTTGACCTCGTAGAGGCTGCATCTGAGGCGAAGACCGTCATTGCAAGTTTCAGAAGAATCAGGCAGGATGACAATATTTGGCAAGAACTTTACAGAGACATCCTAACGCTTGCCGAGAAACAAGATGTACAACCAAGTAAACCTAGGACGGCAGGTCGACAACAACATAGAAACAATATGCCGGCGGACACACCCGAGCAGTACTGGAGAAGGTCAGTTTTCTATCCAATGCTCGATCATATGGCCAATGAGATCAAAGAACGGATCGTAGTTCCCAAAGCTTAAAGACAGGTTCCTTGTCCAATACTTGATTTCGTCTAGACTTAACTCGCTTACTCGCGATATGGAACCTGGCGTTTTTGCCCCATTCGTAACAGACTTGCCAGAAGGCGATTTAGCAACATCCCGAACGGAGTTGGTCAGATGGAGGTGCAAGTGGGCGAATACCAATGACAAACCCAGTACATTGATTGAAACGCTACAACATGCTAAGCGTGAACTTTATCCCAACATCCATACAGCCGTGAAGATTCTTCTGACTATGCCAGTCACTTCTGCAACAGCGGAGCGGTCATTTAGTGCCCTGAAACGTGTAAAGACCTACCTTTGATCAACAATGGTAGAGGACAGGTTGAATGGCTTGTCACTGATGCATGTGCATCCAGAAATCGAACTTGATTTTGACCAAGCATAAATACTTTTGCATTAGATGGTAACCGCATAATCCATCTTCTGTTCCCTTATTAAACAGGACGGTGGTTACAGTTTTGGAGTATTTTCCACATTGACCTGTCGCTGCTCAGGCCTATGTCTTATATTTAAAATTGTATTGTTGTATATAGCTTTGTGTCATAACGTCTTAACGACAGTTCTCAGAAAAAGTAAAAAAAAAAAAAAAAAGACAAAACACAGAAAAAAAACTAAAAACAAAGAAGTGTCTTAAAGACATTTCCCAGAAAACAAAACTAAAAAAAAGTAAAAAAAAAATAATAATAAAAAAATTGTCTAAAAAGAAAAAAAAAAAGAAAAAGAGAAAAAAAACAAAGCTGGCTTTGATTCTTTGCTATCTGATATCCTTGTTTCCATGCATATCTTATATAACTAGCTCAATAGCTAAATGTGGGGATCAAATGCCGGGAGAGGGCCAAATTCATCCTCTGACATTCAAATTCTGCTCAGCTTCTGGGGGGCTCCCGCCCCCAAGATCCCCTGCTTACAAATTCAAAAATCTTGGCTACGCCGCTGATTGTAGCTATTTTTCCATATCTGCTCCTGTGATATAGGGATTTTAGCTATGCGAGATCGGCGTATCTCACATGATCACGTGATCCCCTGTGCGGGACATGACGTAATATTGCGGGAAAATTGATCCACATCAAGGGTCATGACCCCTATTGTCTTTCGACGGGAATTGCAATACAATTGCATCTGTATGTTTCATCGAAGAGAGATACAGTGATATTGTAAATATTAATCTATTATGGACCTCTCCCGAGGGAACTGTTCTCCTTTAGTGTTGTCTGGAGAGGTATAGTGACCGAGCCGACAGGCGAGGTCACTATACCTCTCCAGACAACACTATAGGAGAAATGTTCCCGAGGGAGAGGTCCATAATAGATTTAGTACATCACATGTCTTTGTTTTCAAAGTTGGAGAGAGAATTAATTCTCAGATTAATTATTTACTTTATTGAACATTTGGTATAAATTTATTCTCCTTGGCCTGGGTCGGACATTTGTTTAAAAATCGCATAAAATATTGTTGCTTTGATCGATCTCCATAGATCCAAATTCACCATCAATTTTCCTGGCTCTGAGATATTCATTTAAAATATTAACCAAATACTTTGTGGCCTCCTTTGTTTTTTGCTCGTAAAAATCTGAATTTACATTCGTAAATCGCGCGTCGTCGGATGCATTTTGTATCCGACGACATCAATAAACAGCGCCACCTAGACAAAGGGAAGTAACTAGCTTTCGCTTTGCGGGGGGTCACGCGAGGGACTATACTTGGATGTCGGGGGACTATACCTAGGTATAGTCCCGCTGCTATGCGTTGTCAAGGACAGATGATTTCTACATAAAATAGTATTCATGTAGTTATCCAATGATTATTCAAGAAATTAACATGTGATGTACTAAACGTTTTTATAGCTACACCTTGTTACACTTCATTTTTACTTTCTGATTCACATCGGGTAGATTCTAATCTACAGTATTTCTATCAAATGGATACCTTTAACAACCTATTGGGTATATAAATGTATTTGACGTCACCTATTTCCATATTCCTTTCATTCTTAATGTCAATTTCATACTTGCCGGTTGTAGCTAACTACAGTGAAGACTGGAGGTGTCTATCCTTTCGGAACACCCGGGCTCACTTCTCTGGTGGAATTTAACATATTTAATTTTTTTAGTTTTCAAATTGTTTACCCTACTTTTGAGATTGTAATGCGTATATATGGATCGGTATGTGTTTTATATATAGACAGCTGTTTATTATTATTATCATTTTAATGCTTTTAACAAATTTATGATTTACATTTGTTGTTTTATTTAATTTCTCTCAATTATCACTTTTATACAAGAGGACATTAATTTAGTTTCGAAAGACTTGAAATAGTAGTAAATAAAACATAAAATTCAGCTGCCTGGATGTTTGATGAAGGAGGTTACAGTAATCAGCGTGTTTAATTAATAAAGTATGCTGAGGTAGGGAAAAAGGTTGGCGTTATGGCCATTAATTTGAAATAAAACTGTTATGGCGGATTTTATTTGATCAATGTGGATTGATATTTATTGTAAAACAAACACTATTTCCCATATGGAATTTGTTAAAAAGCTTTAATGAATGGTTTTTATGTAAAGTGTTATACGTCCAAGCTGTGTGTTTTTGTAAAAATGTTTTATTGATATTCACGACTATTTTGTTCTGTATTCTTTATTCATCTTTATGCGTTTTGTTTATACAATTCGATCCTCTTAAAGAAAAAAAAATGTAATTCATTTATGCAATGCATTGAGATGAGTTGAGTAGTGGTGCTTTGCGCCTGCGTGCCCAGAGAAAACCTCCGACCATCGGCAAGCGAACTGACAAACTTTCTCCAAAACGATTCTGCTAACCTAGGCATTATGAGATACTTTGATCTGTACGTCGGCGCTTTGAACCACTAGACCAACTAGACCTCTACTTTGTTTAGAGATTAATTACATCGGTACCAAATTACCTTTCCATTGGACGCAAATTGAAAAAGGGAAGGCATTGGTCTTCTTTTTCTTTTTCCAATCATTAGTAATGACAATTTTTTTTATCTAATGTGCAAAACCAGTGCTGTGCAATATTGACCTATAAATTCTTGTTTAGAGACAGTGTATTCATTGAAACAATGAAAAATTAAATAAGAAAAAAAAATTCTAAGGAAATGATGTGCAGATTGATGCAAGATATTAACACCTCAATGTCCAATCATGGATTTAAACGCACCTGTTCCTTTTACAAAGATTAACATGAGTTGTCAATATAAACATTTGTTTGTTGTTTTAGTTACAATAGCATAGAAATATTTATGTTTTGTGTAATGATTTATATACTAAAATGTCCTTAAACATTAAGAATAGACATATAAAAAGATCTATCACCCATTATTTTCTGTTATTCTTAAATAAATTGTGCAATAATATTCTATCGGGGCATTTTGAAATATCAGCATAAAACTAAAAAATTGCTCGGAAATTGACCTATTATATCGATAATTTCCACACAAGTCTGTAGGAATTAATTAAAAATATTACATTTAGGGGTTTATCAAACATTATTAAAACATTTTGTAAATTATTTCTAATAATAGCATCATGTGCTAAAATCATAGCACTCGATAAACTAGTCCGGTCTATTAACACATGTAGTACTAGCATGGAACGTACAAATATATTAGCTGTCGTTATTGTAATCACAACCAGATCGTATAGACACAATTTGCACGCACGATATAGTGAACTTGTTAGCTAAAGTTCAAGATCATTTACAAGTATCAATTTTTTTCTAACAGTTTATTATCAGGAATTGAGCAATCTTCTGTAAATTTAGGCCTTAATTTTAATACCTTTACACGCAATCGCCAATTTATTGAAGCAATGAGGCGATTTTAGATTCTATTGGACCTTATTTGATTTTGGATTGGATTTTATTTCCTGGAAAATAGAAGACGATATGCAATTATTGCTTCTTTGTAAAATTAAGAAAACGATAAAATTCTTAATTTGAACACTTTTAATGACTTTGCTCCTTGTAACCAGTAGCGGCATGCAGACATTTGTGAAATACAAATGTGATAATGATGAATTTAAATAGTTATAAAATACAATTTACGCAAGAGATGTACAGCACACAACTGTTGAAAGTTTAACGCTGAACTAACGGAGAGCAGGCAAATTCGGCTGTCGAGAGCTAGATAGCTAGTCACCGAAAGAAAGATAGTAGCTGCCGTAAAACTGCCGAGGTAAAAATACCGAGGGGCCGTGATAAGATGCCGAATCGGCACATATTCGTAACCTTAATTATTAAGCTTTTGACAGGTCTGTAATTTTCCCTTTATTTCCAGGAAATGTCAAGTCTTATTGTCCTAGCTGAATGGTTATGTGGCAGTAAACAAATGTTATTTGACAACAAATTTTATTTACTGACCCTTAATTGCTTGCACTAGGTTCGCATATGTAGAAATCTAAATATTTTTTTGATTCAACTGAAATGCCAATCTTAAATAAAATGTTCCCTATTGCACATAATCGTTTGATGAAAACACTGTTCTCACGATGGAGTCGTACCGCGCTTTTTTTAAAATTGTGTATAAATACTTTTATTATGGCGTAAAGTTAAAATGTTTTTGTCTATTATACAATATTTGTAGAGTTAACAAGAATATGTTAAAACAATATGCTATCAACAATACTATTTAATTCAATTTTTCTTGCAATTTCTTGAAAACACTTTATTTGAGAATATGTATATAGAAAACCCTTAACCCAAGTTAACTCACCTGATTTTAAATTGCAATGAATCGTGTTATTATTTTAAACGACAGCCTACATACAATGGCGTACAAGTCATTGCAGCTTGAACATCTACAGTGCAGACACGTCGAAAGATTTTCATGAAGGTTAGGACTTACATGTAGATCAAAATTGACATCTCATCTTGGCTCCTCGTTTTACATTTCTGCTTTACATTTTTCGACAGACCTTGGGCCACAAGCTATCCATATTTCGATACCCGACAGCTTAGCTTTGACTTCTTTTCGTTAGCTCAGTGTTTAACTTTTGCCAGATCTATATTCTACTGGCTAAATTCTGACTGTATACTTAATGCTGAAGCTAATCCTAATATATTATTCTAGGTCACAAATGGATGTTATTTGATTTTGCCAGTGATGATCAAAATAATCACATGAAGACAATTTACTCAATGTTCTACAGTGTCAGTGTATGGTAAACAACCATTATATTTGGCCTTGTATCTTAAACAGTTTAACTCTAAAACCTACCAAATGACCATCTCTATTTACATACTGCCATGAGTTCAATCTAGACTGGCATTTTATCATCAGTTGTGAAAAAAATGTTCTGTTTCAACGAATTTTACTTTACTTTATTAGAGCATACTTGTTTTTATGAAACCCTAAAAATTATCCAAATTACGAATTATTCTTAACCCAAATAAAGAAACACCCTTGACCCAAATTACGCTAATCTCATTTCCCAAATCCCAATAAGTCATATTGTTGTCAAAAAAGCTTGATTTATATTAACTTGCCACTATATGGCAACATACAATTACATGTATCATTGCTTAGACATTAAGAGTGTTGTCCTGTCTCAACGGACGTTTACGTATTGTTAGAGACTTACTTTCTAAAAATATTCCACGAGACAATACATTTTTAGCACAATGTCTATTTTTTACAGATCGAGTTTTTGTTCTTTTTATTAGGGAGTTTTGTAATCGGTTATCAAATAGAAACGAGGTAATTTTTGTTGTTTTAAAAATGAAGGGACTTTAAAATTTGTATACGAACGCAATTTGTTGAATATAACTCTATACTTTTCTTGTTTTGGAATGATGCCCATTTTGTTTTAGATCGGAACCCATAACATAACTCTGCGTTTCACATATGATTTAAACATGATTCGATTTAAAAATGATTCCAATCTTTTCTCTCTTTTTTGAGAAAAAGAGTTTTTTTATCAATCTCCAAAGACAATTTTGAAATTTGTGTATACACAAAATTTGTAGAATATAACTCGATACGTTCTTCGTTTTCAAAATGCTGCTCAATTTTTCTGCGTCTGTTCGTTTTAACATGATTGGATGATTGCAATCTTTCCCGCGTTATCTGTCTAGATGATTGACAGGTTGTCTAATCTTAAGTGACATTTTAACTAATAAGAAGGTCGCTGTGTGCTGTAACAGTATCAATCATGATATTGTCTGGAGAACGATTACGGATAGATTCGCGTGTAAAGCGATATTAATATCTTTTATTTTAGTACGTCTGTCTAAGGGATATGTATTTTGCGATTAAAATGCTAATGCTTCCTTTAAATTGTAATCAGCATGTAGCTATTTGATTTGACATGGGTATGTAATGCCATGTAAAATACCTATTTATTAGTTTAATCTTAGTTGATGCAGCATGTGCTTTTTCAGTTGAATGACATTCTGAAAATGTTTGATTGACCATATCTTTAATTGATAGTGTAAAGCAAACAGCTAACTATACTGGATTTGATTGGAAATATTCATCTAGTCCGCCAGATAGCTCACCATCACCGGTTTGATTGGATATGTTCATTTAGTTGCTAACCAAGAAATTAAAGACATATATAACCAGTATTGTTGGCTCAAAATTAAGTTGCGCTTTTAAGGTTCACATGTATAAGAATGAAAGTATAAACATTTTATTATTTTTCTTTTATATCTATTTACAAGATACTTTACTTTCTTTCATACGTTAAGTGGAAAATGTAACACAGAACACAACGTATTCTGTAAGACTGTTCTACTTAAGGCATCTAATTGCTAAATTAAGTGGTCAATTTACACGTGGCGTATATACATTTTATTGCCGATGTTGATACTAAATCTACCGTTTTTGGTTTATAATTAGAGCCATCTGTAAAAGTTATGGTAGATCGTATTTAACAAATTTTAGTAGTGCACACTTCAAAAATGAAGGTAGTGTACAATATAAACATTATAGTTGTTAAAAACATCATATACTCAAATTAAAAGAAAATCAATTTATCAATTTCATTTACATAAGTACATGTAAGTTGAAATTAGATTTAATTTTTTTTGATAAGCTTACCCCCTTAAAAAGTATATCAAATACAAAATGTTACAAGTATTAAAACTGATTTAATACAGACCAATTAAAACGTTGATAAAAGATGCACAGATATACTTAAAGTAGCATCCTGACAAAACGTATTTTCATCTAAGCCACTCTAGTTTCAGACTATTTGTAGAACAAGTTTAAAACATGTTTTTTTCTGTCATAATAGTTCATTTTTACCATGGTTACTATTGATTGGATACGACACATTTGGCATTGGAAACAACATATTTTAACTTCCTCTATTGTGTTGATCTTAACTGGTGATGATGAGTTAATTAAAATCACGTTTCTGTCAGAATTCATGAATGATACAGCTAGATATACTTCTGTCAGTATTCATGAACTGTATAGCTCGAAATGTTTATGTCAATTTTCATGAACTGTATAGCTCGAAATGTTTATGTCAATTTTCATGAACTGTATAGCTCGAAAAATTTGCGTCAGTAGTCATAAACGGTAACACTCGAAATATTTCAATATTCATAAACGGTATAGGTTTAAATGCTTGTATCAGTTTTCATAAACAGTATAGCACAAAGTACTTGTGTCAGAATCCATGAACGCCTCAAAACAATCAAATCTCAAATAATTTTTGTCAGTTTTCATGAACGACAAAGCTAAAATATTAACGCCAGTTTTCATGAACAGTATAGCTCGTTAGTATTCATGAAATGCACACGTCAAAAAACTTCGGTCAGTTTTCATGCACGGTTTAGCCCAAAATAAATCTGCTAATGTTTTTTACGATATAGCTAAAAATATATCTTTCAGTATTCATGAACAATATAGCTCTAAGTGTTTTTCAGTATTCATGAACAGTGCAGCTCTAAGTGTTTTTCAGTATTCATGAAGTGTTTTCAGTATTCATGAACAGGACAGTGTTTTTCAGTATTCATGAACAATACAGCTCTAAGTGTTTTCAGTATTCATGAACAGTACAGCTCTAAGTGTTTTTCAGTATTCATGAACAATACGGCTCTAAGAGTTTTTCAGTATTCATGAAGTGTTTTCAGTATTCATGAACAGTACAAAGTGTTTTTCAGTATTCATGAACAGTATAGCTCGAAGTTGTATTGTCAGTATTTATGAACGGTATTGCTCGATATATTTCTTAAAACCATCAATTGATTACCTCATTTCACTTTTTAATTCATCTAGCACAAACGCCAGTTTTAATCAGTCAAGGCAAAACTAATAGATATGATTAACAAATATTGAAGTAACTGATTTTGATATTTTTAAATTTCAATGTGAAATAAATGGTACAGTGCATATAGTAAAATCAAAATAATAACTACTGTAAAAGTTTGGTTTTAAAATGCTGCAACAATGACTTCGCCTATGTTAACTTATATATTCATATCACCTGGTAAATTCGTATGCCCTGGTAACATATTTCAAGTTTGTTATTTATTTTTATCAGACAAATGTCTATCCATCAATCTAACATACGTATAAGAAATATATATAAGCAAAATCAATTATCTGAAGCAGTAAAATAGCTGCTCTCATTCCGATACAAACAGCAATAACGTGGTCTCGTTTTTCAAAATTGTAAGGATAAGCAAATATTATGGTAATACCATCTTTTCCAAATCCATTAGGGATTGTGATAAAAGGAATCTAGAAGAATACGTCTTCAATTGCATTGTTTATATAAATAATTCCATTACGTAACATCTACTCCACAGCAAGTGCTTCAAATAACTGGTATTAGAATCAATATGTCACTTAACGGAGACAGTTGAACGATCTTAAGTCACTAATATTTATTCCCAGTCACGGTCTGACAATATGTAATCATCAGATAGCTTCAAACAATAGGTCTGTGTGCATATTATAGCGTCAAAACTTGAAGCACTGTACTATATTTCAAAACTTAAGGCAATAAATCAAAGTTAGAACATTACTTTATCTACCATTTATTCTAGCAATGATAAAGTTCCTCTTACTGAATGCCGATTCCGTTACATTTAATTTTTTTTGATAAGCTTACCCCCTTAAAAAGTATATCAAATACAAAATGTTACAAGTATTAAAAGTGATTTAATACAGACCAATTAAAACGTTGATAAAAGATGCACAGATATACTAAAAGTAGCATCCTGACAAAACGTATTTTCATCTAAGCCACACTAGTTTCAGAGTATTTGTAGAACAAGTTTAAAACATGTTTTTCTGTCGTAATAGTTTATTTTTACCATGGTTACTATTGATTGGATACGACACATTTGGCATTGGAAACAACATATTTTAACTTCCTCTTTTGTGTTGATCTTAACTGGTGATGATGAGTTAATTAAAATCACGTTTCTGTCAGAATTCATGAATGGTACAGCTACATATACTTCTGTCAGTATTCATGAACTGTATAGCTCGAAATGTTTATGTCAATTTTCATGAACTGTATAGCTCGTTAATATTCATGAAATGCACACGTCAAAACACTTCGGTCAGTTTTCATGCACGGTTTAGCCCAAAATAAATCTGCTAATGTTTTTTACGATATAGCTCAAAATATATCTTTCAGTATTCATAAACAATATAGCTCTAAGTGTTTTTCAGTATTCATGAAGTGTTTTCAGTATTCATGAACAGTACAAAGTGTTTTTCAGTATTCATGAACAGTATAGCTCGAAGTTGTTTTGTCAGTATTTATGAACGGTATGGCTCGATATATTTCTTAAAACCATCAATTGATTACATGTACTTCATTTCACATTTTAATTCATCTAGCACAAACGCCAGTTTTAATCAGTCAAGGCAAAACTAATAAATATGATTAACAAATATTGAAGTAACTGATTTTGATATTTTCTAATTTCAAAGTGAAATAAATGGTTTAGTACAGTGCATATAGTAAAATCAAAATAATAACTACTGTAAAAGTTTGGTTTTAAAATGCTGCAACAATAACTTCGCCTATGTTAACTTATATATTCATATCACCTAGTAAATTCGTATGCCCTGGTAACATATTTCAAGTTTGTTATTTATTTTTATCAGAAAAATGTCTATCCATTAATCTAACATAAATATAAGAACTATATATAAGCAAAATCAATTATCTGAAGCAGTAAAATAGCTGCTCTCATTCCGATACAAACAGCAATAACGTGGTCTCGTTTTTCAAAATTGTAAGGATAAGCAAATATTATGGTAATACCATCTTTTCCAAATCCATTAGGGATTGTGATAAAAGGAATCTAGAAGAATACGTGTTCAATTGCATTGTTTATATAAATAATTCCATTACGTAACATCTACTCCACAGCAAGTGCTTCAAATAACTGGTATTAGAATCAATATGTCACTTAACGGAGACAGTTGAACGATCTTAAGTCACTAATATTTATTCCCAGTCACGGTCTGACAATATGTAATCATCAGATAGCTTCAAACAATAGGTCTGTGTGCATATTATAGCGTCAAAACTTGACGACCTGTACTATATTTCAAAACTTAAGGCAATAAATCAAAGTTAGAACATTACTTTATCTACCATTTATTCTAGCAATGATAAAGTTCCACTTACTGAATGCCGATACCGTTAAATTAATTAGAATACCTCTTCCTCTAGCAGTGTTAAATACATCTTTCTCTAGCGGTGTTAGAATCCTACTTCCTTTCACGCTATTAGAGTAACATATCATCCAGCAATACCACTTCCTCTAGCGTTGTTGCAACATCACTTCCTTATAGCGTTGTCGCAAGACCACTTTCTCTAACGGTTTTTGCAATGCAACTTCCTTTAGCGTTGTTGCAATGCCACTTTATCTAAAATTGTTGCAAGGCCGTTTGCTTTAGCGATGCCGTATTGCCACTCCGTCTTACATTGTTGCAACACCACTTTCTCTAGTTTTGTGGCAATACCGCTTCAACTAGTGATGTTACAATACCACTTCAACATCCTTTGTGGCAACACCACTTTCTCTAGTTTTGTGGCAATACCGCTTCAACTAGTGATGTTGCAATACCATCCTTCGTTGCAACACCTCTTTCTCTAGCTTTGTTGTAGTACCACTTCAACTACCATTGTTTCGCCACGACTTCTAGTTATGTTGCAATTCCACTTTCTTTAGTGTTGTTATAATGTCACCCCTGAATCAAATTTCTTTTAGATATATCATTAATTACAACGCACAAAGACGTTATAAGTTAAATAATATAACTGCAAAACTAAATACATTAAAGAAACCTGGTTATTGATTTTCCACTATTTTTATAATATGCATTACACAAATGAACGAAACGTTTGATGTACAACCAACTACATACACATACGCACTTAAAATATTTATTACTTAATTACATTTATAGAGATAATAAAAGATAAGACGCAATTACCTTAAAATTAAAAATTATAAACATTGAAGAATACTGCTTAAAAACAAATTGTTGAAAACCTTGACTTACTACAGCCATAATAAGTGTTAATTCCGTCATCACAATATTGTTACTGAGTACGATGTCTCTGTATCCAAAATTATCCCGGGAAGGTTTTAATGTCTAAAGTTCTATGTTCCTTTTATTCACAATTTTGCTTAAAGTCGTTGATGATGTAGCTAGCTAAACTTAATAATATGTACCACTATTTTCAAAGAATATGTGTTTGGAGATGTTGTTTGAATGAATATTAATAGGAATGCTTGTGTTTGATTGCGGGTGTAGAGCACCCGGTCTCACTTCTCTTGTGGACGATTACGTGATTAACTTAATGTGCTAGTTCTTAACGCTGGACATGGACTGATACTTTTGATTTTGAGTTGGTTTCATCGTTGTAGGTATAGAAAGCTTTACGGAAGGAACTGACCCTTCCAGAACTCACGGCCTAAGTTCTCTGGTACACGTTCATATGGTTTAAAAAGATTCAACTTTGTGAATTTTGTTTGTAATAAGTTGACCGAAATACTTGTGTTTGATACAATAATAATACCTCATATATATTGTAGTCTAGATTTTAGTAATGTACTGTATGATTCTGGAGACTGATTATCGATATACATCATATAAGTAATAAACCAGATAGATATTAAATGCATATTGTTTGTATATGATATTGCTCTATATATACAGCTTATTGGTATCATTCTGAAATTCTGAATGTTTTCATTTCGAAAATGAAAATAGAATAAATATTATGAGACATAACTGAGATTACAACAAATAACGATGTTGTTCTAAGTGTTTTGTTTGTAGAAGCGCATAATTTTTATAATCCTCAAACATAATCTGTATAATCACAAAGCAATTTCCAATATTTGGATCGATATAATTAAATAGATCCGTTCAATTTTAAAAAACGTTTTACCAAACAACAAACACGTAGTTGTAAGCATAGATATGAGTTTCTCATTTCAACATTAAAGGTTTGTAGTACGTAATTTTCATTTTAGCGGCCCAAATTAGCACACACATACACACACACACACACACACACACACACACACACACTGAATCTAAAAACAAAACAAAAACTATGATTGGTGATCTTAAAATTCACACTTAACAGAAAAAACATTAAAACCGAATACTAAAAAGAACAAACAGACGCTTCGGAGGACACTTTGTTTTATTTGGTCTCGACCATCGCTCAGACCAGTTTTGAAAGTTTTCTTTGTTAGCTCATAGTGAATTTACCTGCACTGCTACGTTTGTTTTTATATGTATTCGTTTAACAAATAATAAGCTATGCTAGCTTGTTCCCGCAACCCGTATATTATACAACGGAGCAAGCCATTACAAATAAATTTTTAACCCAGGGGTATATGAAGACTAGATTTATCCTGGCCCCCAGAAAGGTTTATGCGAATCATCACAATATCGTCGATAAGTATGATGTCACTATTGGTTACTCTAGATATATTGGATATCCCATCGATCCAAGTTTCCTTTACTCTAAGTTTTGATTACACACTTGGCGGGTATATCAAGCCATGCAGCAGGTGCTTACCATTCCGGAACACCCCGGATTGACCACCCTGATGGAAGCTCAAGTGTTTTAGCTAATTTGTTATTTTCAAAGTTCATACATGGTCTTGGATTTTGATTTGAACATGGATTATTACGTTTGTTTTTCACAAATACAATTTATTTTGTTATTTTTTACCCCTACATTTTAATTACCCTCATGACCCTATTTGAAAACTCCAACCAACGAATCTACACTTCAGTACCCTACTTAATATAATAATCTACACCACCAATATTATGTCAGCGTGACCAAATTTATGCTAATAATCACGCTTATAAATGAGTAACTAAGAATGAATAATAAATATAATTTTAACAGACAACTTACTTATATATGTGGTTTATCTATCGTGTATCTGCATAACAACGTTTAACGATGTCTGAAAGACAATGAAAACCTCACCTAAACCGGCGCTAGCAACTGCAAGGTGTGCCATCGTTCTTTATCAACCCATTACTAAACTGACAACTGATACAAGTTACTTTGGACATCATCATCTTGATAAAGGATAACCATTCAATTGTACTGGGTATGTTTTGCATATTGAATAACATTCACAAAGACACAGACCTTCATTTGATGGAATGATGTTGTTATATTTTCAGGGATATTGAAAACCTATGCCTCTAAAACGTTTAAGACCGTCATCATAATATTGTTGATAAGCATGGTGATCCTCTACCCAATTATGTCCTCGATATATTTGACGTCGCAAAGTGAATGTTCCTTTTTTCAAATTTTGTGTTCACGCGACAGACAAAGCTAGGTAAACAGAAAGTGTTTACCCTTCCGGAGCACCCGGTCTTGCTTCCTTAGTAGAAGTTCATATGTTTAATCTAATTTGACAGTTTTAAATATTTACTATACTTAAGGAATGTGATTCTGACATAAGTACGTTTTTTGACAAATACATTTTACTCTATGACCCCACTTCAAAACTCCAACCAACGAATTGACACTTAGTTACCCTACTCAATATAATAATCTATAACACCAGCATAAAGTCAGCATGACCAAAAGTTGAACATGCGTACAAATAAGTAAATAATAATAACAAATATAATTTTAACCGACAACTTACTCATATAAGTGGTTTATCTAGTGTATCTGTAAACAACGCTAAACAATGTCTGAAAGACAATGAAAACCTCACCTTAATAAGACGCTAGAAAATGCAAGGTGTGCCATCATTAATAAACAATATCGTCTTCATTACTGCATTACAAAACTGGCAACTGTGATACAATTTCTTTTGGACATCATCATCTTTATTAAGGGTACAATAGTATGTTCTTGCGTATTTAAAAACATTCACAAAGACTTAGCCTTTCATGTAATGGGATTATGTTTGTTCTATCCTGGATATTTTTCACGTCACATAGTTTCATATTCATTTAATTCTTAATTGAGATATCACACGGGGGAGGCATGCAAGCTAAAATTAGCTTCTTTCCCCTTCCGGAGCATCTGACCTTACTTCCCTGAATAAAGATCAAACTGAAGCTGTCTTTTTCTACTATTCTTTCTTTTTGCATTTTGAATTGAACATAGACCAGCATGTTTATTTTTGAGAACGGTGTCAGATATTTAAAATTATTTTTGTTCTCCTTCAATTTTGGTTGGATAGAATGGTGTTTTAAGCCCTTTATGATTATTCCAGGTATGATTTTGAGATGGTAAAGAAAACATAATTGCTCGACAAAACAACCGACTACAGGTTTAAGGAATCTTAAAACGTTTTGATGAAAAGAATTGGCTGATTAAGTATTCAAACCTAAGCATTGCGAAACTCTGCAAAGTAATGTGATCAGTAAACAGTCACTTCAGGCGTGTTTGAAAATGCCTCACATCAGGAGCCTTGAGTCTTTTGAACTTAACAAGCTACTCTATGACACAAAAGTATAGATATACTATTGTTTATGGATATAACGTATTAGGACGTAGCACATCATCTAACTAAGGTTTTTTTTTAGTTATTTCTTATAACACGAATAAAATATTTGAAGGATGACACTTTTACATGCCAGTTTTTCCTGGTAAGGGGATTACAATATACACATTTTAAATATTACTAGACTACGTGTTTATAAAGAACAAGATCGTACTAATTGATCAATGGATGATTTATATCTATTTTTAAAAAAATTATATTTCCCCCTTTTTTAAGCAGTAAAAATCAAATAAAAATGTTTTTTGTCAAAACAAACTAAATCTAAACAATGTATTTGCATGATTGACAACTCTTCATGAAATATTAACAATGTTTGTCGCTGTGGTTAGCATCGTCATTAAATATAATCTGCGTCATGCAATAATGGTAATTTGAAATCTAAATAAAGTACTTGTATAATTAAGAACTTCAGAGTTTGATGAAATATTAACAATGTTTGACGTCATGTTTAGTACGTTTTTTCACATTTTCATTTGTTTCATATCATGACATAATTTACTTGATGTTTGTTAAATAGAATGGTTTTTGAAGCTTTTTGCGATTTTATACGTTTGATCGAATGGTTTATTTTATAATGGTGCAAACAACTAAAGTAATTGACAAAAGAACTGAGTACAAGTTTAAACAAACTGGCAAACTGTCCGTGTGGGATTCGAACCTAAGCATCGTTATCCCAAAACACTTATTTTAGGTCACCAAAACCCCTAGGTTGCAAGGACTATGCATTCAAAGATTAAGCCTTAAGCCTTTTGAACTAAACAACCTGATCCATGACATAAAAATGTCGATATACCATTATTAATGAATATAAACCTTAGGACATCCCATATCATCTAACGAAAACAATTTGTTTTTTATAACACGAAACAGGCATTTAAGAATGACACTTTTACATGACATTTTAGTTTTTCTGGGACTACAATATATATACATTTCAAACATACTAGGATTAGTAAAAAGAACATGTTTGTAATAATTCATCAGTGAACGTATTTGTATTGATTTAAAAATCATCATTCAATATTTTATACCTATTGCCTAACCCAAAACATTAAAAGGAGAAAAATTAAATCCAAAATTAATGTGTTTGCCACTACAAACAAAATCTTAACAAAGTACATTGTACTTCCACAATTGTCAACTCCAGAGTTTAATGATATATTAACAACGTTTGTCACCGTGTTCAGCATTGCAATTAAACACAATAAACGTCATAAAATAATAGTAATTTCAAGGGTAAATACATTGCTGGCTTGATTGAGAACTCTAACGTTTTTCGAAATATTAACAATATTTCACGTCCGTTTTAGTTTTTGTCATATTTTCAGCTGTTCATACCAAGCCATGTTTTGTTTATTCATTCCTGATGTTGAATGAATAGAATCTTGGTTGTAAGCTTGACATGATCATATGGTTTATATCCATTGGTCGTTGGTCGTTTCTGCTATGAGGGAAAAATTTGAGCACATGAAAAAAAAAAAAAAAAAAAAAAAAAAAAACAGCGTCTCAGTTTAAGCCTGAAGAAACTAAAAAAATTCTTAAGAAACAATCTGGCAGATTTATTTAAATCCTAAAGACGAAAAGACACTTTGATGACCTTACGACACAAAGGACCCTTGGGTGTAAAGAACAAGCATTAATCGGATCCTTAAATATGTTTTAAACTTAAAACTCAAAGCCATGACACCCAAAAAACATAGTTTGGTCATTGATAATGGATATCGGTGTTTGGACGGTACATATCATCTAACAAATTAATTTCATATGACACTACTACACTATATTGTTTATTTTTTACTGATAATTGGATTACAATATATAGATTTCAGATATTTTTGATATTACTAGACTAAGTACTTAAATAAACGATTTTTTTTATTTATCAATAAACGTATTTGTATTGATTTCAAAACAAATGGTTCATTATTTTATTCCATTTTCCTAGCCTGAACCATTAAAAAGAAAATATTAAATCCAATATGTTATTGTTATACTAAACTAAATCTAAATTAAGTATTCGTATGATTGACATTCCAGGATTTCATCAAATATTAACAATGTTTGTGTCGTGGTTAGAATCGTCATTAAATACGATATATGTCATAGAATAATAATTTGATAAATCGCCAAAGGCAATAATGCATTGATGTATGGATATTGAATATTCTTGATTAAATATAGCATACGTGATTGTATTTTTTCATGTAGTATAACTTAAGAAACACAATACAAGTTTACTGAAATGTATATCTGTAAATATGTATTACTCAGCATGTTTGTAAATTTTAATAAATAACCTGATATCTATTACATTTATATGTACAGTTGTAGCAATGTTTGCTTATAAACTGCGTGAACTCGAGTAGAAACTTTATAAAGGTATTTCAAAGGAGAATTACTACGTTGAGGCATGTTTTCAGAATGTTTATTCTGAGATTCTACAAAATATCACCTAATCTCTTTTATTTTTCAGATATTCGAACAACACAAAGAATTCTGCTTTAAAAATAAAAAGTAATTTTGTACTATAAAGTCAAAACTGTACTAGTGATTAGTCTCTACTTTTAAATATATAGTGGTGCCTAAGTAAAAAACTAGACGGCAGTCTTGGAATACATTTCCTCATCAGTAGTGCTCGGACCAAAATTATGAAACCAATAATGTTGAAAAGATACCCTTAAGACAAAAATATAGTTTACCAAATTAAGCTAAGAGAATTCTTTGCATGAAGCAGAATACCTCAGTTTTTTGCGGAAATTAAAATTTGAACTAGCAGCAAATTGTATATGTCTGACAATAATACACAAATATTGCCTACAAAACAAATTTTGAAATTTGTTATGCCTGTTTTATATTTTTTATTACTTATTTCTACTACTCTGTAAATAACAAACATAGTTAAAAACACCTAAGACATTGTTTTGTTATGTAGCTTTTCATCTGTGCATTCTGTCTGAAAGTTAAACTGATATTTTAAATTATCTGTGTATACATTATACAAACATGAAAACAAAGAACCCCTATAGTATTTGTTAAACATCTGCGAATGTGCGTAAAATTCTGAGATTGCTTTTCATTTGGAAGTTGATATCTGTGAAAAATCTGCTATTAATTTTTAAGAATGAAACATTATATTTCCTAAATACTTCACCAGACTACATTGAAGTAACTTGTATTTTTATAATTAAATAATCAGTGTATTGCAAATACAAGCTTTCAGCTATACATTGCCTTATTTCATGGTATAAACCAAAAGATTTTTCTTGAGGAAGGACTATTTTCTGTGTTGTGGTTTAATGCAAACCGCTTTAGCTATGTGATTTCAATACTACCATTTTTCTCTAGTTGATCGGTCATCAAATGCAAAATTTTTTTTCACAGCATTAACTTGTGTTTAGATTAATTCTTGAGATTAAACAAAAAATCTCCCTGCTAATAATTAAAACATTATTGAAGCTGTGTTAAACATGATCAACAAACGACCGAATCAACCATACATGCTATTGGTAATTATAAAGAAATAATTTATGGTGAAAAAATGTTAAATGACCAAGTATTTAATAATGGTATTTGATAATATCATCATACATGTAAATGCCAAACAACGGAATTATGTGAATAACAAATGTAATATCAACAGACAGCAAGCTCATATACAGACACAATTACATTATCTATAGTGTATCGTTACAAACATGCCTCAATGACAACGACGACGAAAACAACATAGTGTTAATTTGCCGTCTACGATAGCATCATATTGCAGTATTCAAAACCATGCAATTAATTCAAACTTATTTGTTAAGAAAACACTGCAACCCCTGCCACATGGATACTATTGTTATGTTCGAGCAGAACCCAATATTGATTCCTGCATTACCCATATGTATTCACACGCGGAAGTACTTGCGCATGTTTCGGTAGTAAAAATACAGGGTCTAAAAATATGTAGATCACGGAAATACACGGTTATATATTAAATCATTCTTTCATATGATGGACAGTTAAATCTGTTTGGGGTCATATGCGAAAAACATTACATATATCTATCATTTAAAAAAATAATGAAACGCATAAAAATCAAAACTATTTAAATATGAATATTTTGGAAAAAATTGTTGTGTGGCTTATTTATATATAAACAAAATTAAGGAATTGCCATTATTTGTTCTTTATAATATGCTTATCACAGCGGTATGTTCAAAGACGTCAAGTCAGCCTTTTGATGTGGAGTGTAACAGTTCCAAAATAATTAAGGCTTCTATAAAATGCTGAAACGCTAAATATAAATTCTTTTTTTCGTGTAACTGGTTTAGATTTTATGCTTAATTTACAGGCAATTGAACGACTAATTCGTTTATACATAATTAAGAGGGATATGTGTTTCACAAGGTTTTGTCATGTTCAATTACGTATGATTGTGTGATGCGTCTTAGATAAGCCTGTTAGGTCTTCTTTGTATACTGTGTACAAATATATATGCTCTCGACCTTTGCCCCCTTTTTATCACTAAGTGGTTCATTGAAATAGTATACTTTTATAAGTCTTTATAGTATTAAAGAAATAGTACATTTCATATTAGTTATGACCATCATTTTAACTCACCAACCGAGCTGAATATATTTCATTAAATTGATTGCCCACATTTTTTACATTTCAAACACATAAACATAAAGGCCCATGTTTAAATTACAAACAAAAAAGTTAAATGTTTTAAAACTAGCAAATTTTGTTAAACACGGGAATATTTAGCAGAGAAGTGAGAACGGGTGCTGTGGAAATGAAAGTCACCTCATTTACATCTATCTACAATGGTCCCTTGTGTAATCTAAAACAAATTCATGAAATGCATAAATTATTTAATCTCCTACTCAGAAATCTGTTGATTTTGAGATATGATGTCTATTCATTACAATAAACTGCATTTTTGTGTCTTGAAGATTTCTCAGTTTATTATTGAATATCTCCAATATTACCTCATATAATAGGCTGTTTGGATACATGGTTCTGTACGTGCGCCTTGTTTTATAACAAGTTCTCTGTGTGTGCGTGGTTTATTTAAGCCTAACTCATGTTTTTATTTGTTCTAAACGTAAGACTGTTCGTGAGACTGTTCTGCTTTTAGAAAAGATGTCACGAAACAAAACTCGAACACATTTTCATACATATACATTTTTGTAATGGAGGTTAACTTTATCAAAACGTTCGAATAAAAGTAGTAAAAAGAAGAAAAAAAGTTTCTAAGAAAACATTTTATTAGCTTAACTCTATTGGGAAATGTGTGTCGAGTATTTAAGCTAACGCAGTTAAAACTGATATTGTGCAGTTAACCAGAAAATACTTACTAATCCACGTGCAAATATTTGGTTGGTTGAATGTTGCTTAACGTCGCATCAGCAATTTTTCTGCTATTCGCGACGAGAACTACTTTATTATTCTCTATGGATTAACAATGAACAATTTAGTGTATGCATGTAAAGTGCAATTGTGTTATATGGTCTGTCTTGTACTTGCGACTTTAAGGTGCTAGCTCACCAAGGCAGTACGCCGCAGACAAGCGTATCACTCCTGCAATCCATTAAGCTGATACCAGGCGAACCAGTAATGGCCAACGGCAAAGAAAATCACTTTCCCACGTGTGGTCTGAGTGGGACGTGAACTCACAACGGTGAGAGTCCCTGGATTTGTAGACTGACGCCTTATCTATTAGGCCACCACGGCCTACCACGTCCAAATGTTTAAAGTGTATAAAGGTGGATGTAATTTCAATTCAACACATTAAACTAAAAAGTTAAGGTTGATAAAACATGGTAAACGGTAAATATACAATTACTCATAATGTAAGGCTAAATGTTTCCCCGCCAATAAAATATTTACGACATTTTTTTTCTTTTATTTTTCAGATAGTTAAGATGTTGGTGATAGTGGTGGCGATGTTTGGTGTCTGTTGGTTACCTATTCATGTGTTTACAATGGTGATTGATTTTAATCCCGAATTACTACAATATGAAACAAAAGAACAGGAACATTTATTTCTAGGTCTTTACTTGTGTGCTCATTGGTTAGCAATGTCCAATAGCTTCGCTAATCCAATCATATACGGGTTTACAAACGAAAGTTTTAGGGTAAGTATCCATACGTTTTTTTTTCATACGTATAACGTATGTCATTATTTTGTCTCATTTAATTTCTTTCTCTTTTTAGTCTGGTTCAATCGCTTTTAGTTGGAAGCGTTCTCTGTAGCGCAACAGGTGGCCTACTCTTTTTCGAACTCTTCAGAGGTGTTTTAACGTGCACTGAGACACGGGACCTTGGTTTTGAGTCTCACCCGAAAGACATTTGGTTCTTTACAAACAGTGTGAGTTTTATAAACATTCCTGTATTATCTTAAACTTATTTTACTGTAGCTTTAACTTCTAAAATTCTTTATGAATAAAATTTGTATTGTTTCATTGATGACTTCTCTGATTACATGCAATGTTCAGTCGTTGCATCTCGTTCCTTAATCATCGGGAGTGTTTCCGAGAGATTTTAGTTAAAATTCAGAGAATACGATCTTGATCATTGAGAACATCTGAGTGTTTACAGAATGATGTTACTTGATATTAAAACCAAACTTTATGGCTCAGATTCATTATATGTAATTTTTCGAAATTTTGATTCAATTTAACGGTTTTATTGACTTCTACATTTATACGAGATGAAAATAAATGAAGATGAAATTTTAAAACCGGTTGTGTTTTTGTCGATTGAAACTAATAACCTGTTTATTGCATCATTTTATTTGAAAATTAAGAATAATAAATAATTAGTGGCAGTCTGATAAATTGCGTAACAATGCTCAAAACTCTGTTGGATTGATGGTAATAAAATACCATTAACAATTCTAAAAACGAAATGCACTAAACAGCAACCAGCCTCGCTAAATCACTCCACAATAAAAAAAAAAAAAAAAAAAAAAAAAAAAAAAAAATTAATAGTTGCATTTGAATATATTGTGTTAAAATGTTAAAACTTCTGTTGGATTTTAGGTAATAAAATGCTATTAACATTTGTAAAAACAAAATGCACTAAACAGCAACCAGCCTTGCCGAATCATTTCACAATAAAGGAACAAAAAGAATAGAGAAGAAAAATAAATTAATAGTTGCAGCCGAATAAATTGCGTTAAAATGTTCAAACTTCTGTTGGATTTATGGTAATAAAATACTATTAACAATTGTAAAAACAAAATGCACTAAACAGCAACCAGCTTCGCCGAATCACTTCACAATAAAGGAACAAAAAGAATAGGGTAACCTGGTATATTGAGATAATCGAATTAGATCATCACGAAACGGAAGTCTGTGCCTGAAAAATCAATGATTAATCTTTTGATATAAAAGATTTAACACCATAATTTTCAAACGATATTCTTAGTTAGTCTCTTCAAATGCATTACTCATATGTAATAAAACACAAGTATTTCGTCTACTTATGATTTTAAAAATCAAATATTGAGACGTGTTGTCCTCCCCAAAAGATTTAAGACTGATGAAGCAATAGTCTATCATCTGATGCAGGTTCTCTGTGTGTACGTAATTACGTCATAGACGACATGTTTTAACTTTGATTTAAAAGCCTCACAAATGCTTATTGCTATATTGACGTTGCATTATTACTTTGAATATAAAATAAATGCATTTTACTGACGCCACTAAAATAAAAAGCCAAGATAGATCACTATATCGGAGATTCTGCCTCGCCAATTCGGATAATAAAATTAATTGATTTTAGAATTCTATTTAAATTTCAAACATTTTGTATATAATAACATTTAAAATTTAATGAAGAAATACAGTCTCTAGAAATCTTAGAAAAAATTGAAATTTATCGATAAAATAATATCGTTTAAAAAAATCGCAAGCATGTACAACCATGTTAAGATCACAATTCTAAAAGCAGAGTAAAATCCATTAAAATTGACTATTTCATTTTGTCACCTTAACTTCAAATTGAAAGTGAGATTGTGTGCACCGGAAAGAAAAGCGCTTCTTTTAGTTATCTGCATCCGTCATTTTTTTTACTTGAAGTAGAAAATGTAAGGGACATTGATGTATTAATGTTGGTATATTTCTGAACACAATTTCCACTTTATGTTCTAATTAAAGCGTAGGTTTTTTTTTAATTTCATATTTGAAATTATCTTATTGAAAATTCTCATGACGTGCTCAAGTTGATTGTTTGTAAAATTTGAGCGTCAGGATTATAATTTAATGAATGAAATGTAATCTAGAACGTACAGCTTAACACTTTGTATTGTAACAATTCAGTTGAGTTTCCTTTGATTAAGAGAAATTTAAAAACAAATATCTCTATTTTCTATTTTTTATCCTTGGGAAATAGATAAAAAAATTCAAAAACAAAAATCTCTTCTTTTAACTTCGGATTTATAAAAAAAAAAAAAAAAAAAAAAAAAAAAAAAAAAAATAAAATAAAATAAAATAAAATACAATTGCGGAATCTCTTGAGATTTCGAAATCTCTGTTTAAAAAGAAACTAATGACCTTGATACTTTGTTGGAACAAACAAGAAAATATTGCACCTTCCATTTAATTGTAAAATATCATTATTTTATGTTTTTTTTATTCGAGTCTAAGAGTATTATCTAAGGACAGCATAATGAAGGAAAATAATGCATTCTTTATTACATCTAGATATAATTTTAAAGTTTTTTGATCCAGGAATACTATTATTTAACAACAAAATGATATACTAGATTTCATCAAATTTTAATTTAGAAGTCTTTTGATAAAGGAACACTATTATCTAAGAAACATACAAATGAGAAAAATAAAAAAGACACGATGAATAAAAAAACGAATAAACCTTTACAAGATGTTATTGTTTTCAAAAAAAAATATGCGATCACACACACACACACACACACACACACACACACACACACACACACACACTTGAACATGTTTTACATGCAGCAGGGAACTACGAATCAAGAACCAATTTATGCAAGGCATCACAAAGATTGGTCTCAAACCTGATCCGTACACTAGACGTGTAGACAATAATTCAAGTAAATAGCCTACCATTTGTGGTTCCATTTCAGACGTTGGCATTTGCAATACATATAAATGAATTTATCCGTGGGGCTTAAGCAGGATTCTCTGCAAAACATATTTCCGCATAATACGCTAAAGCAGGACAGTGTAACAGTATAAACCAACAGAATAAAAAACATGTTAAATGGAAGAAGGTACCCGCAACGCAATAATGTCTTTCCTCAACAAATACATTTAAATGATCTTTACCCACTAGATGGAGCCTGGTGAAAAAAATAACTGATAAGGCGCACCAATAACCATGCAAGATAAGCAGTGATGTAAGCAAAAACGTGCAAAATATAAAATAAACAAAAACACGCAGCATGACAAGCAAGGTGAAACACGCAACGCGATACATATTATACCTATCGTCAATATATAGATTTAATAGTCTTTACCCTATTGTAGCAGTCTGCTAAAACAAGTAATTACACAGACCATTTATTCTTTAAGATAAGCAGTGCTGTTATGTCTTTCTGAACACAATCGTAGTGCAGGACAAACAAAAACAAAATAACGCTATCATACACAACATATTACGTGACAAGACAAATGCAACACGTAACGTAATCATGGCTATCATAAAATACATTTAAATAGCCTTTACCCACTACATGAAGCTTGGTAAGATACGTGCTATATTATAGGTTTGTGATATATTATTTGGTTATAGTAGGCTTTTATTCAATTAACTAATGGACCAAGAGATCACTGCCAATCAGAATGTCAGTATAAAAGCCAACTAGTGACTGATTAAACAGATTATAGTTATCGTCGTTCGTTCGTTGCCTTTTTCCATTGATAAATATTTTGATATTAGTATAATTCGCGGAATGTATATTACATTTATAAAACACAAAACAAGCCAGTAATATGATTAGCGAAAAGAGTTCTGTTATTATTCAGTAAAGTAACGTTTTGATTACATAATTAGTATACTGTTTCTTTCAACATATCAATGCTTGTTTCGATGATGTATCTCATGTCCATATTATTGCAAATCTAAACCTCTTTCCGAGAAGTATTTTCAGTTCAAGTATAAAAGATAAAATCTATTTCACTGTATTTTAGATTTAACTTTTAGGTTATTAGATATTTTCTTAGAAAAATATTGATATTTTGTTATTTAAAACATTTAAAGTTTCCTTTTCGGAAACAATACAACAATATCGCTGAAATAATGCTATCAAGAATATTCAATTACAATAGGTGCAAAACAGTAACACTTAGTTTATGAAAGACATTTAGGTCGAAGTAATATCTAAAAGACAAATAAATTGAAAAACAAACATAAACACACAAATTCTATTGACAAATATTTCGATAACAGGATATTGCACGGAATACACATTACACGGTTATAGAGCACAAAACAAAATAACAATATGATTACTCAAAACGGTTTCCTTAATTATTCAGTAATGGTTAAATTTCACATTAGTTGAGATCAATTTCGTCATATCAAAGCTATTGTCCATAATTTAAATCATGTCCATAATATCAGAAATCTTTACTTCTTTCCAAGAAGTAGGTTTAGTTTAAGGACCAAAGATAACATTTCGGTAAATACATTTTTCTTAGGTTATCAGACATCTTCTTGGAAAAAATATTGATATTTTTGTTCAATAAAAATAATGTTTTGACTACAAAATTAGATCTGCTATCGGCATATCACAGCTATCATCGATGATTTTGTCATGCATATAATATCAGAAATCATTACTTCTTTATAAGAAATATTTTAGATCTAAAGGTATTTTTTATTTTACCCTGTATATCATTTTATCATCAAATTTAAGACATTTAAAGATGTCCGTTATAAACTAAGTAATAGCAGTATTTCTGTTTCCATTTAGTAAAGGTTTAAAACATTTTAAATTATCAATTTTGTGAGTATTGCAGGAAGTCGCTCAAAACCTTTTTTCACAACAGAGGATTTAATAATAACGAAGTCAAAACAATGAAAATGTATGCATAGGATGTTACTTTAAGCGAAAACCTGTCCGAAATATTCGATGTCAAATGATAGTTTTTACTTGCATAGAAGCTGAATTGTCACTGATTAAAGACTTTATAATTAGCACATCCAAACTTCTATACGTTCCATTAATAGATATATTAATATAAGTATAGTCTACAGAAGTTGTAGATAAATAGATAAGTAGAAAACTGTCCTTAACTATTAAGTTAAGTGATGTTATATTTGGAAATAGCCAAGGGTTGTTTTCGTCCGCCAGAGTTGTATCTCGTGCTTATTATCTCGAGAATCTAACTGCTTTATAATTCAATATTTAAAAAATATTAAAGAGATAACAATTATCGTCACTCCACTCGAGCATCTTTCTTTTTGATAATTGATAAATACTTATATATAAAAAGGTTTTGACAAGAATACAAAGGAATAGTGCGAAAATTAACTATTCTCTGATTCAATATGTTTGCGACAGCTAATAATGGTATCAAGTTATTTGTTTGTAAAATTAGAGAGACATCAATTAATTTTTATTGAATGAAATGAATCAAGAACGTACAGCATTACACATACTATTATGATAACTCAAAAACAAAAATCTCTATTTTTTAAAGTTCAATCAATGAAATATAAATCAAAAACAAAATTCAAAAACAAAAATATCTACTTTAAAGATTGAGATTTTTAAGGAAAATGATTGCAGAATCACTTGAGATTTAAAATTTTCGTTCATAAAAAACCGATGTCCTTGATACTTTGTTGGAACAAACAAGAAAAAAATTGCGCCTTCTATTTGATTGTAAATTATATCATACAGTTTTTCTATGGAATCTCAGAATGTTGTCTACAGACATCACACTGCACAAAAAAATATTATACTTCTAGTTTCTAATTTAGTAGTCTTTTGATCTAGCTGAACTACTATTATTGAAAAACAAAAATAACATACTAGGTTTCATCAAATTTTAATTTAGTAGTCTTTTGATAAAGGAACACTATTATTTAACAAACACAAAAATAAAATAACAAATAAAAACATTAAATAAGATTTAACAAGATATTCTTGTTATAGAATTAAAATGCGAAACCACACACACACACACACACACACACACACACACACACACACACACACATATGAACGGAAAACTTTCGATCATATCAGAAAAATTAACATTTGTTAAACATGCCGTCCAACACTTGGAGAATAAGATGGACTCAGTTGGCACTGAAGATAACAAATGCGCCATCAGAGAAACAAAGAATGCCATTCAGACGATTCAAAGTTATTTTGCTGAAGGAACCGATGTAATGGGATTATCTAAAACCTTTAAACCCTCTTCAACACAAGGTAAAATAGAACAACAGGACAACACAATTACACCTAATGAACATGAATTCCAAGCACGTAAGATAAAACAAACATTTATCAACACATGGAATGAAAAGATAAAGAACAGGAGAGTAATATTTTGGAATATGTTAAAGAACAACAACAAGGCGGAAATTTACCAAAAATGGATGGATTTAACACCAATGAATATTCCCCGTAAATTTCAAATCCCGGAAATAAATGCAGAACCAGAAATCCAACGAAAAAGAAGAGAAAAACTATCAGTAGAACAGATAAAAGCTGAAATTGATCTCTTAAAATTACGAGGACAATCCAATGAAAAAAACTTCATAATACTGAACAAGAAATGTCACAGCTACTTCAAAGCAAAGCAAGAGATAAAACGCTTAAAATTCTACAAGATATGTGGAAAAAAGTGTGTCTTCGAGAAGAAGAAATTTCTATTCAGCGTTGGCTTAAAAGTGAAAAATGGTTCTCACAATATGAAACAAACTTTGTTAAGAACCTTAATGGCAAAATACAAAATGTAACAAATGCCAACCGTGATAATTGGAAGAAAACCAAGGACTCTAACAACAAAGAACAACAATTTGTTAAACAAAGGAAAACATATCCAAAACAAGGTAAAGGTGGAATTCCAGTAAGATTCCAAAAACACCGCAACCATTATCCTCAATCAAATCCCACACGTAGTCAATACCGGACAGACTAGCCAAACTATTATCCGAGAAGATATCCAGGAGATAATCAAAACTATCTTGATCCAACATATGATTATTCCTGCCATTACAGGGAAGAGGATATCTATGGAAACCAACACCCAAACACTTATGAACCTCCACGCTATTTTTAGAAAGACGCCCAAACCGTCCACCACGGAGGAGATAAAATCAAAGGAACCAAAAATTATCAACTTATCAAGTCGCAAACTAAATTTAGACGAAATTAAAATTTTGGAAAAAGGACTAAAATTTACACCAACACCAAAATCTCAAAACATACAAGAAATAGAAAACGATATTTCAACGTTTTGTAGAAGATTAAGATTAGCCGAATTTTACTTAGACAATAAAACAGAAGATCCATGCATAGCCAGGAACAAAGGAACCTTCACTCCAGGAAAAGAAAGAGTTAAGGAATTAGATCAATATATTGAACACTTAAATATAATTCCTTTGAATGACATGTGTTTATTATCAAAAGGTTGCAACTTTACCAAAACGCAATGGAAAATTATTCAGGATTTGAAAATGATAAAAATATAATTATCAAAGAAGTCGACAAAGGAAATGGATACAGTTGATTTCTAAAATAATTTACCGCCAGAAACTGTAGAAAATTCTATTTTAGTCTCATTTGATATACCACATAATTTCGGAAAAAAAGCCATATAATATTGGTTAAACAAACACCAAGAACTTTTGCCTGAAAGAATACAGAAAGACTTCATCATAAATGATCTAAAATTCATTCCTGAAAACAGTTATATACATTTTGATAATAATCATTACAAGCAAAAGATGGGAACAGCAATGGGAACAAAAGTTGCTCCAACATATGCAACATTATCCCTAGCATATATAGAAGAAAATATGTATGATCAAATACATGTACAATCAATAATCGGTCTAGAAGAACGGAGTTATATTGAAACAAATTGGAAAAGATTCCTAGATGGAAGCTAAATTGTCACTGAATAAAGACTTTATAATTAGCACATCCAAACTTTTTTACGTCCCATTAATAAACATATTAATATAACTTTAGTCTACAAAAGATGTAGATAGATAAGTAGAAAATTCTCCTTAACTATTAGGTTAAGTGATGTTATATTTGGAAATAGCCAAGGGTTGTTTTCGTCCGTCAGAGTTGTATCTCGTGCTTATTGTCTCGAGAATCAAAACGTCTTTATAATACAATATTTAAAAAAATATTAAAGAGATAACAATTATCAATTGTCACTCCACTCGAGCATCTTTCTTTTTATAATTGATAAATACTTATATATAAAAAGGTGTTGACAAGAATAAAAAGGAATGATTTACAAATTAGATATTCTCTGAATCAATATGTTTGTGACAGCAAATGATGGTATCAAGTTAATTGTTTGTAAAATTAGAGAGACATCAATTATTATTTATTTAATGAAATGTTATCACGAATGTACAGCATTACACATAGAATAATTAGAGCTCAAAAACAAAAATCTCTACTTTTTTAAGTTCTATCAATGAATATAGATTAGAAAACAAAAATTAAAACCAAAATATCTACTTTAAAGTTTGATGTTTTCAAGACAAATGATTGCAGAATCAATTGAGATTTAAAATTTCCGTTAATAAAAAACCGATGTCCTTGATACTTTGTCGGAACAAACAAGAAAAAATTGCGCCTTCTATTTCATTGTATATTACATCATACAGTTTTTATATGGAATCTCAGAATGTTGTGTACATACATCACAATACACAAAAAGAATACATAATATTATACTTCTAGTTTCTAATTTAGTAGTCCTTTGATCTAGCTGCAATATTATTATTGAAAAACAAAAATAAAATACTAGGTTTCATCAAATTTTAATTAAGTATTCCGTTGATAAAGGAACACTATTATTTAACAAACATAAAAAAATAATGTAACAAAATATTGCAAATAAAAACATTAAAACAAGCCTTCAAAAGATGTTCTTGTGTTTGAATTAAAATTTGAAACACACACACACACACACACACACACACACACACACACACACACATATATATATAAACAAATATTAATCGTGAAACAGTGTACTACGATTCAAGAATCAATTTCTACAAAGCATGAAAAAGAAACTTTTCAAACCTTATAAGTACACTAGACTAAGAGGCAAAAATATTAGGTGGTAGCTAACCATTTTTTGTTTCATTTAAGACGTCGGCATTAATATTTTCAATACATATAATGATAAAACTGGTCTTTGACTGTTTTGATTAAGCGGGATTCTCAGCAAAAATATTAATTTCTTGAGGTCTTTTTGAAGTCTTCCGTATAATATGCTGCAGGTAGGACAAAAAACATTTACGTATAAAAACATTACACTTAGAATCATAAGTAAAGTATCAAAATTTTTATTAGGAAGTGCATTGAAATAGTCTTTGTCCACTAGTTTAAGCCACATAAAATGTAACTGATAAGGCGGGCCGATAACAATGCAAGATAAGCAGTGATGTAAGCAAAAAATGCTTGTCTTCCTGCATTCCTCAGTATAGTAATGTTCACGATAGAAACAAACAAAAACACTCAGTAAATATATTACATAACAAGCAAGGTGCGACAAGTATTGCAACAATGCAATGTCCCTCGTCAATATATACATTTAAATGGTCTTTACCCAATAGCTGCAGTCTGCTAAACACAAGAAATTAGTCAGACCAATTACCTTGCAAGTTTAGCAGTACTGTCTTTTTAAACACAACAGTAGTGCAGGACACACAAAAACAAAACAACTGTATTATACACAAAATATTACATGACAAGTAAAATGCAACACACAACGCAGTACTAGCTTTCCTATAATATAATCAAATAGTCTTTACCAACTACATGAAGCCTGGAAAAAAAACTTGCTACATTTTATGTTTGTGATACATTATTTGGTTATTGTAGGTTTTTATTCAATTAACTAATGACCAAGAGATCACTGCCAAGCAGAATGCCAGTATAAAAGCCAACAAGTGACTAATTAAACAGATAATAGTTGTCGTCGTTCGTTTGTTGCTTTTTCCATTGATAACTATTTTGATATTAGTATAATTCATGGAATGTATATTACATTTATAAAACACAAAACAAACAACTGATGTGATTAGTGAAAAATGTTCCGTTATTATTCAGTAAAGTAACATTTTGATTACACAATTGGTACAGTGCTGCTTTCAACATATCAATGCTTGTTCTGATAACGCATATCGTGTCCATATTATCGAAAATCTAAACTTCTTTCTAAAATATATTTTAGTCCAAGGACAAAAGATAAAATATATTTTACTGCCTTTTAAATTTTATTTTGAGGTTATTAGATATCATCGTAGAACAATATTGATATTTATGTTATTTAAAACATTTAATGTATCTTAAGGATTCTGTTCGGAAAAAGCGGGAAAGTCGTATAGCTGATGTTATCACGAATATGCAATAATAATGAAAGCAAAACAGTAACACTTAGTTTATCAAAAACATTTATGTCGAGGTATTATCTGAAAGACAAATAAATTAAACATAAACACACAAATTTATATTGACAAATATATTGAAAAAAATTCGACATATATGTTTTATTATATTGTTATTTGATATCTTCTTGAGAAAATATATTTATATACAAATATAAATGATATTTATGTTAAATAAATATAATTTTGATTACACAATTAGTCAGATCTGCTTTTTTACATATCACAGCTAGCATCGTTATTATTTTTGCCATGTCCATAACATCAGAAAATATAACTTCTTTATAACAGAAATTAGGTTTCAAGATAAAAAAGAATTAAATTAGAGGTATTTTAAAATGTCCTTTATAAACTTAGTGAGTGGAGTATTTCTATTCTATTCTGTAAAGTTTTAAAAAATCTTAAATTATCAATCTTGTGAGTATTGCAGGGTGTCGCTTTAAATTTTTATTCACGACAACGGGTTCAATAATGACGAAGTCGAAACAGTAACAGTGCAAGAATAGCATGCATCTTAAGGCTAAAACCTGTCCGATATATCCGATGTCGATTATGACTAATTAAAAGATGTATAATTATTGTATCCAGACTTATATACGTTCAATTGTAAACATTTAATATAAGTATAGTTAAGACAAATTGTAGATAGAGAGATAAGTTGGAAACTCATCTTAACTACTAGGTTAATTGATGTTATAATTGGAAATAGCCTAGAGTTATTGTGACCCATCAGAGCTGTTTTCAATAATGTATCTCGTGCTCAATATCTCAAGATTACAAACATCTTCATAATACAATAAAAATGATTAAAGAGATTACAATTATCGTTATTGGAGCATTCTTCTTTTATAATTGATATATTTTTACAAATATGTTTTGACAAATAATAGATGACAGAGGTAATGTAGAGTTAAACTACTACCTGTGATTATGTTACTATGTGTCCGACAGTAAATGATGGTATCAACTTGAGTACAATGGTGTATGTTTCGCATCTTTAAGGCTTGTAATAAGAAATCCTTATACGTATCTGTGATTACCGTAGACCGTTAACTTTTAGAGTAAAACTATGCAACTATGTATAATAACTGTGTGAATTTAGACCCTTTTAAGACATATGCAAACGTCAATATTTTTAAATCATCATAGTTGCAATACTTTACTTTCTACATAATTATTTATGGAAATTTTGGCTGTGCATAACGATAGTTAGTTTCGAATATATTTGCGAATATATTTATGTATGTTAACAATATCAGACTAATTTATTGTACTTTCGATGACATGTTTGCAGTACTTTTTAATTCATAACACAACGAGTCCAATAGTATTTGGTTGCAGATGTTAATTCAAAAGTGTATTTCAAAGTACATGACTAGATACTTCATATTTGTTTCTTTTTTATTGATTTGCATTCATAACTGAAAAAAAAATGTATTTTATATTGAAGTCAAGACGCTCCAAAATACTGAAATAGGAGAGTATACATAAAGATCATTTTGTGATTTTTGTAATTAATGTATTGATTGTGGAATTATATGTTGTTATAATATCAATTCAAGTTTCGATACTGTGTTTGTCCATGATATCCAAAATCTAAACTGCTTTACCAGTAATTATTCCGTTTGAGAGCTAAAGGTCATATAGAATGCAATATCTGTTAAAATATTTAAATTGTAGATATACCTCCTGTTTACAATAACTGATGGGTTTGATATTCCATTGAAGCATCATACGTCTGGAGGTTCACCAAATGATTACAGCAACTCGCGATGAATAATTCCCTTATCAAGACAAGACATTTCGATAACAATGAATGCAAAGTTGTCTGACTGCAATATTAGCATACGTGACTATGGTGGAGAGTGACAATTTAAATCTATCAAACAATTGCTCATTATAAAATATTACAATATCGTTATCTAAGGCTACTGTTTCTTTGATAAAGATAGTGTTATTTATGGCATTTTCTATCCACATCGCCCAGAACAAAAAGACAACAGCAATAAGGTTATTGGTAATGTTTTGCAACTATAAGGTTTAGTTTTGCTTTGGTTTTACAATAACCATAGGGCCGCTTTCGACATTCGATAATCTTAATTTATTAAAAAATATCATCTTAAACGTACAAAATTTTTAAATTGATTTATTGTGCTTTCCATTCGAGACTAAAACATTTTACTTTTTACCAAAAACTTAGCCATATATCGTCGGCGTTTCGGCAGCCGCTAGAATCTTATCTCTCGGCAGCTTCTCTGCCATTACATGTATATCTCAGCCACTTATATATATATATTATAAATATGAAAATTCTTGAAATCTTATACACCCTTATCTAAAGTATTTCCTTAGCTCAATTGGTAAAATATATTTTGGTCCTTTGTTTTCACAATTTTGGTCCAAGCGCCACTGATCAGGAATTGTATCCCGAAATGACTGTCTAGTGCTGTAAAATTAAAACTGGTATAATATGTACATGTAATTCATAATTATATGGTATTTTAAAAGCGTTACCGAGATACCAATAATAATAATAATAATAATAATAACTAGAGTTGTAATTGTGGCAAACACAATGACGAAAGTCTTCCACACGTTTCCAAAGTAACGACAGCTATGTTGTAAATTTAACATCGCACATCAACATGGTTGAAAGATTGTTGCTATAAAGTTTCATTGAGATTGATTGAGGCATCTCTGAGAAAAAGAGAGGACAAGCGCGTGCGGAAAGCGAATAATTGTAATAATAATAATAATAATAAAAGAAGAGAAACGGAATAAGGACAATACGTTTCCTACACACAGTGTGGTGGGAGACTTTATGACACCGACTATGCTGCTGACAGGAATCATAATATGTTTCACACAATTTACATAGACTTTCCAATTTGAACTTATATTTTGAAACTATCATTATGTGACACTCATTAGAGACTTGAATTTTACTGTCCTGTTTTTACTTAATAAAACTAAATAATCAAGTCTGTCTGTGTCTACGTGATTATTTGCATTATATTGTAAACTAAATTACATGGTTTATGTAAAAAGGCTAACTTTGTTAGGAGATAAATACAGACCTCGTTACATGCATGTGTAAAAAATTCGTAACGGTAATAGGTAGTGTCTTGTTCATGTTGCAATCAGTAGAAGCGATGGCACATTAATAATGCAACTTTTTGGTTAAATGGATATACGCATGTAATGAAGCAGTGCAACTTGTTTTGTAATGATCACTTTAATTTTGACTTCGTTTCAAAGTTAATTACAAAACCCAGCTAAGGTAACACATTCAGACAAATTTTAGCACAGTATATTTGGTTAGCTTTGTATTTTTGTTATATGTGTAGAAAATGCAAGACTTCATTACCTTGGAAGTGAAATGTGTATGATGTGCGTTCAATATTCACTGGGTCTTTATTTTAATAAAATCATTTTTTCTTTTTCAGGCAGATTTGGTCGTCCTGTTACACCGATGGTTTCCTTGTTGTATCTGTTTGAAAGGTATAATGACACGAACATACAGTTTATCTAACTATGATAGCAATATTTACAGACGACAGACTATCTTCCGGCAAAGTGTTACAAATAATAATACAAGTAGTCCAGCACCTGGTCAATTATTTCTCAAAAGACCTGGTAGTTATAGATTGAGCTTTCATAATGGACGAGTCGGAAGCGGAAGTAGTACAAGAGGAAGTGGATTTAAAAAGAATGGTAACTACATATTCGAAAAAATAGAAGATGAAGAGATTGAAATGAAAAATGGATTTATCTCCCCTGAAAATACTCCCCGGTCGATTCGTTATTGTTCTGATTAATGTTTTCTATGTTTCAGAATTACAAAAAATGCAGTAAAATATCTTTAATTTATAAGTTTAGTTTATGTAACATTGAAATTATTTTGCATATACGTAGAACTTTATTTAGTTCCTTTGAAAATAGACAAAGATCTAAGCGGTATTTTTCTGAATAGTGCTTACATATAGTACAGAGGCAGTAAAATAGTTAGATTATTTCCTTATTATTCGTGATTTAAAATATGATTATTTGGATATTTTTAAAAAAAGAAATTAAACTAAAATGGAAAAAGGATTATCTCCCTTAGAATACGTCAAAAAGTCTACCTGTGTTTGCTCGTTTTGACTAGGATTTTCTATGTTAGTAAAATGGATTATAAACAGCGCCCATCATACCACTTTATTGGATTTAATTTTGTATAGACTGGAATCATTTAAATAATTATTTATTAATGAAATAATTTGTTGTGTTTGAAAAGGTAATTCATTGTAATTACTTACATTTATTAAATAATAGCTTTTGATCTATTTAATTTTAAAATATGTTGTTAGATTTGTACCGGTTTATCATTAAATAAAGGATTTTATGGTTAATATGTCATAGAGGCAGCGGTGTTATTTGTACTTAAAACAGAACAACCAAATCAAAAACAAACATGAAATCCATATTTACATTGCAATAAAACAAGAAAGTAAAGACTTCAAAACTGGCAAATTTAGTTAAATACATTGGCTTTTACCAGGGAACTAGCTACGTCCAACACAAGATATTTTTTATGTCATTAAATTAGTTCATTATTTTTTCATAATTTGTGTTTTTATTGTACCAGACACTGAGTAGGGAATGGTCAAGTGTCAGGGTCAAGGCCACTGGGTTCGGTTCACTTGCCGGGCAACAAAAGGACAATTTTACATAAACAAGAAATATATATACAATTGTTCAATATTTGATCTACATTCTAGGGATTGATTTAGATATTGTGGTAAGGCGCGATTCGGATTATTTAGGGTGGACCTAATTCAAGCAACTTTTAAATGGGTATTACTTAAGTTTTTGAGAGTTAAGTTTACTTTTGTATTTTAACAATATAGAATACAATCATTTAAACATCAGATTTTTTAAATATTTTCCATAAACACACAACACAAACCAATTAGGAATGAAATGACAGGATAATCAGTGAAGTTAAATGATATTATGAAAATGTCTGTCTAAATTATCTGAATAACCTGCTAAAGTCTCAAATGAGGTCGACATGAGAGTTTTTTTTGCTTCCTTAGCAACAAGTAAACAGCCAATGTATGAATCTTTTGGCCGAAGAAAGTCCGTTTCCAAGACATTTTACTCATCAAATTACACCACCTCTACAAGACACAGCATACACTTGGCTATTTCTTCTAGTTTAACGCCGCCCTTTTAATACATGTCTTTATTTTATCCGAACTGTCAATACAAATCTTGAGGAAAAAAGTGAATAAAGATTTTAGAATACACAGGTACTACATTAATGCAAAACCTTTGACCTGACAGTGATACAGTCACTCAACTTGTGTAGTCATAATGAGACTGATATGAACATGGAATAATTGAACGTCAAATTCATCCAGGGTAATTTTGACATTGTAATATTTAGTGACAAACTTATGTTTGCATTATAATTAAACCTTGTTTGCTGAATTTACACAATAAAGTCGTTATGTGGGGGAATGTGGTAAAACAATTTAATCTGTTCAGTTTTTAACGATATGTATATGTATGAAAAAAGTTTTGAAATAGGCAAGCATTAAAAATTGAAAATAATTATGCATAATAGATGGAATTCGAATCAGACATATTGATTTATAGCAAAATTTCGAAAACTATGTGTATGCATTTTTTGTTAAAATTGGTTTCTTATTGCATATATTTGGACTCGGTAATCGCGTTCTTTAAAATATTTAAACATAAAAGAAAACAAGTTTCAACTAAAAAACATGTTCTCGGCAACAGAAGTACAAACAGTTTAAATGTACATGCAAATGGAAAATTTCTATAAAGGCATTAACCTTTACTCTATAAATTATACACATACTTAATCAGATGTCGACTCAAATTATATTACATTTGTCATATTTCCATTTATAATAATGTCTACGAAGAAGTGTTGTTGCTGTTGTTGCATTGAACTAAAAGATGGAAACATATATTAATCTTATTTGTTTAATGAGTCAATGAACTCTGGAATAACCAAATGTCTCATAATCCGTGACATAAACACAGAAATTAAATCACCAAATGGCATCGAACGACATATACTTGTAATGTCAATCGCATAAAGAAATTTACCTTCTTTAACTCTGGAGTTGAGTGAATTGATGGTATTTTACGCCCCAATTAGGATTCTTTCATTTATATCGAAGCGGTCTATTTTTAGGATGCGGAAACTGGTGAATATGGAGAAAACAACCGGTCTCCGACAAGCGTATATACAAACTTCCTCACAGTAGAATCTGTCCCGAGTGGAGATCAAACCTAGGCGATTAACGACGCTGGGATCTGCAAGCATACACTTCAAATCAATTGGCTACACAGGATCTTGATTTTTTTAATAACATAGATGATATTAGTAAGAAAACAGAACTAACTTCAGGAGGATACATTAAACTGAAGACATCTTATTTGAAAGCATTTGTAATAAAAAAAGACGAACAAATCCCTGTTCAAAGCATTATCAAATTGCGAAAATATTTTGAAAACTGGCAATTGAAGTTGAACATGTGAATTTCGTCCAGGGAAGAGAAAAGAAGGGTAAGTACTTTTTGTACATCCGCCATGTATAAATTCAAAATTGAGAAAGAAAGAGAAAATGGATATCAAATATACCTAGGGTAGTTTCGGATACAAAGACATCATAATTGTATTATAATTCAAATTAAAATTGATTTTAAAAGAACGAAAACAAAAAAACTTCTTTTTGACGCATTTAAATTTTCGAAAAAATGGGTTAAAATTTAAAATTTGGAATTAATGGAAACGTAAATATGTCATACACATATGATTCGCAGTATTTATATTAATGAGTTTTATGACTAAAAGAATTGGATATAGATAAAATCTCGTTGCAGACGAAAACAATAAAGCTGTATTGATACTTGATACTGAAGAAAATAGCTTTGTCAGATAGAGAGATGTTTATTAGAACCCAGGGTTAACCTTACATGTAGGTAAATAACAAAAGGACATATTTCAAGCAATGTAAACATCGATTGGTTTGATATTGTATACAAGATTGCTAAAAACGTACAGGAAAATCAGTCGAAAGTTTAGCACTTTTAGCTAACAAAAAGTAGCCGAGGCTTGTCTGTCAAGTAAAAATATACGGGAAGGTAGTTGCTATGGCAGCTGCAGAAAAGATATCAAGCTTTAGCTAAGGAGGGGACGAGATGAGCTGCTGATTTGGCACTTTTTCGTGTTATACTTTTGACAGGTCTGTACTGTAGATGATGCCTGTCTATCAATAGTTCTGTTTGACCGATTGTTGCTCTCTATAATAATCACAGTTGCATTATTACAAACCATCAAGTCAAACAATTTCCCCTACTAAGCTTCTGAGAAGCACAAGACATCAATATTTTCTAAAGGCTTTCCCAAACACATAGGAATCTTTTATATATGTTATACAAGTGGTATGCGACACATTGTCTAATGATGGTATGCATTTGTGTCATGTTGATAAAATAAAATTATCCATACATGTAGTTATTAAAGTAATTGAGCGGACACGATAATGAATATACTTTAATTCAGGTATTTTAACATACCATTAGTTCTATACACGAGCACGTTTCGCTTTAAACATTGGTTAGAACAAGCTACCCTCATCTCTTCAATCACGGTGTTACACATATATCTAACAAGTGACATATGTACATGTAGCTAGCTAAAAAAACACGTACTTACCCTTCCGGAGCAAACGGTCTTACTTCCTTAGGGGAAGTTAGTGTGTTTTACTTAAATTACAAGTTTTTCAAAATTAGTGCTTTGTTTTTGGATTGTGATTTGGACATAATTTGGTATGTTTGTTTTCTTATCATGATCTAATGGGGTCCAGTAAAAAGAGGATAATGACAGAGACATGTCCTATAAACCCTTAAAAGGTTTGTTGGGAATTTAATAAGAGTTTGGGTTTTTCAGTTTTATGGATAATATTTAAATAACAGTTTGTTGATTTTATTGGTTTGTAATTAACACGATAAAGGATATGCACTGATGAAAGGAGCGAGCTGCTTTAAAGTACATTGGTTGGTGATGAGCCAACAGATGTACTTGAAAAATACCTCTAGACAAAGACAACGTATCATCTAAATCTTTGGCACCCGAATATGATAGTTGTTTAAGGGTAATCAGGTCAAATTATATATTTATGCAAAACGCGTTGCTCTTGGTGACGTATGCACAAAAGTATAGTTTGTTCCTCAAATACTTAAACATGCAAAATCTCCATATCAAAACATTTTTACCTACACAGTAGAGAATAAAACCTAATTTTTTAATCATTATACATTGTCCATGAATAAGAACAAACAAGATGGTAACAACTCAGCCCAACACTTTAACTTAAACATTTTCAATTTATTACAAATCGCTAGCTTTACTGAGGGTGCTTAACCTTCCGGAGCACCCGGTCTTAGTACCTTGATAACAGTTCTAGTGTGTAACATAACTTGACAGCTGTCGAAGTTTTTACTTTTGTTTTTGGGTTGAACCTTGAACATTAGACCGTTGTGTTTGTTTTGTATCATATATTATTATACTCTCTAACGTTTCCCTCTCTACATGGAGCAGGAAATTAAATTAAGCACGTTAACTTCGACCAAGAAAGCCAGGCCGGCCGCTCCAGAGAGGTAAGCAACCCTGTCTACTTAAATACTCGTGAAATACATTTCTGCCGACACATATATGACCTTAGGTTACCGTTTTACATAAAATGAAGCAGAATATTCCCGTGATGATTGTTCTTATTCCTGGAGGTTTATGAAGATTCTATGGAACAAATAAATACAAGGGAATAATATCAATAGCCAAAATCTTGTTAAGAGATCACTTCCGATATTTTGAGAAATTGGAAAGGTGTTTTTGACATCTGACATGTCCGTTTGAACCATTGGCTGTTCTGATTATGCATAAATCGTTGATAATTTTGACTGTTTCGTTGTGTGGCTGTTTTATATTACTGACACAAACCTATATATGTAAATGTGATAAATTTGAAATTATAAACAAGTACTTGTCAATAGCCAGATCCACAATAGCACATTTCCGTATGATGTAAGGAAGTTGTTTTTCTGATAAGCATTATTTGTCCATGTCAAATGTAACCAAAAACGAATCATAGGAAAAGTATAAGATCAGAAAACAAGATGATATAGCCATTGATTATATAGCTGCTGGTTTAACAAAGGGCATCGACCATTAAAGTATACCAGGTGATCTTTCCAGAAGGTTTTAACTAAACGTTTGCATTACCTAGTCTGCTGTCAGTTCACGTTTTTAAAGAAAATACTGTTACAAATTCTTAAAAAGGAAATGTTATCAATTCTCAATTTTGATTTTACACGTGCAGGGTGTTGCTGGCTAGATATAATGTGTTTAAGGAGTAGTAAGGCTAATTGCACTTGTAGAAGTTGTCCATTTTCAAAGTTTTTACTGATAACGCATAAATGTAAACATTTTTTTTTGAAAATGGAACAGGACCACCAGCATGCCTATTGACATGAGAGAAGGATATATTTCAAAATAAGTTGAAAAGTGAACATATTTGTAAGACTGGACAATTTTAATAGTACAATATCATTGGAGGTGCTTATCCTTCCCGAGCAACCGGCCTCAATTCTCTAGACATACCTGACTTGTCAGTTTCAAAGTTTTTACTTTGATTTTGGATTGTGATTCGGACATGTATAGGTATGTTTGTTTTTGATTATATTTTCTGTGTGTTTCATAATTATATAGCCATGGCGTGACTTTTTCAGTTTGTCTGGGATACCTATGTCAGTTATAGGACCATTAGAACCATATATTGACAGCTTATGGTTTCACCCGGCCTAACGTCCCTGGTAGAAATCCACGTGTTGAACCTTATTTTAATTTGCCACTTTTTACTTTGATTTTGGATTGTGTTTCGGATATGAATTGATATGCTTGTTTTTGATTTATATGTATTGTGGAGCCACTTCAGCTACAGATTATCACAAAGACACAAAATATTGATTTCTTCTATTGTTCGAATTGTTTAAATCCGCCAATCACGTTGTGAAGAAGAGGCATTTCAAAATTAAGATTTATTTTTATTTTAAGCATACCAACATCATATATAAGACAAGGGAAACTTCAGGTAATTTTCTGTAAAGTAGACAATACGCTATGCGCCACTATGGCGTTATAATCTTAATGAAATCATAATTGGAACGTTTTTATTAGCTTTTATGAAATAAAATTACCATCCGTTTTTGTTCATTTCAATTTTTAGAAATTTATCAAAATGTTTACCACGGTTCTCAGCATCAAATCTAGATATACAATACATGAATTACACATGTAAACTAATCAATAAGTTTGGTATGTATTGTATCGCATATCCTTCATATAGTTTATGTAAGTGGTACGCTATAGGTATGCGTTTGTGTTGATAAAGTAAATTAATCCACACATGTAGTTATTAATGTTATGGAGCGGACACGATATTAAACAAACCTTTTTATCTAAGTCATGTTAGAATCGAAATGATCAACATTTACCCGTATTATATTGTCGAATAATACACGGGCCGTCGATAACATGCGACGAATATACTGTGGTACAGCCACCTCGTGATATATTCTTCCGCATGTGAACGCCGGCGCGTGCATTTTTCGACGATATACCACGGGTAAATGTTCATTATTTCTTAATTAATATACTTTAATTAAGACTTTCATACATATCATAAGTCCTACACACAAGCACGTTTCGCTTTAAACATTGGTTAGAACATGCTACTCCTTTACCTTTATACATGTACTAATATATTACCTTTGCTTACAATTTTTACATTAAATGAAGCAGATTATTCCAGTGATTGATTTTACTTATTTCTTGGGAGAGATAAAGCTACCATAGAACAAATAAATTGCAAGGAAATGATATCAATGGCAAATATCTAGTTCAATAGATAAGTTCCGATATTCTTAGAAAATAGAAAGGTGTTTTTGACATCTGACATGACCGTATGAATCATTGACTGTTCTGATTATTCATATATCGTTGATAATTTTGATTGTTCCCTTTTCTGGCTGTTTCATATTACTGTTGCAGTATAATTGACACATATGTGATAAATTTGAAATTGTAAGCAAGTACTTGCCAATATCCACGATCGGAATAACAAACTTTCTTAAAAAACGGTATGGTATATGGAAAGTTGTTTTTGCTGATAAACATGTACTTGCCAATTTCCGATGTAACCAAGAACAAAACACAGTCCAGAAAAGTATGAGATCAGAAAACATTTTTAAACCATAGGTTATCTAGGCACCGGCTTAAAAACGGACATCGGCCATGGTTTTATTCCAATTGATTTAATCTGTTTTTGTAATGTTTGAATATGTGAGTCTGTGTTAGTTTATGTTTGAAAGCATATAAGTCTTCAGATATTCTTAAAATGTAATGTCGTTAATTCTCAATTCATTTTTCACTCGTAGTGTAGCTAGTGTGGCAGAATGTGTTTACCCTTCCAAAGCAGCAAGCCTCACTTAACTGGTTGAAGTTATCCCTTTTCAACGTTTTTACTGATAACGCGTGAATGTAATGAAATAATTTTGAAGATTTTTTAAAATTGAAATGCGTTTCATAATCATAAAACGTTGGTAGAAATCCACCAGGGAACCTTACTTTAATTTGCCACTTTTTACTTTGATTTTGGATTGTGATTCGGACATGAATTGGTATGTTTGTTTTTGATTTAATGTATTGTGGAGCCACTGCTGCTATAGGTTATCACAAAGACACAAAGGATTGATTTCTTCTATTGTTTCGAATTGCTGAAATCCGCCAATCACGTAATTTCAACTTTTAGATTTGCTTTCATTTTGAGCATATCAACTACATGTATAGGATAAGGGAAACGATGCGTGTAATTTTCTTTCAAGTGGACAATACGCTAAGCGCCACTATGGCGTTATAATCTTAATAAAATCATAATTGAAACGTTTTATTAACTTTTATGAAATAAAATTATCATCCGTTTTTGTTAATTTCTATTTTTAGTAATTAATCAAAAGCTTTACTATAGCTCGCAGCATCAAGTCTAGATATACATGAATTACACACGTAAACTAATCACTGTTTTGGCATGTATCGCGTAGCCAAACAACATTGACATGTCCTGTTGACCTTAAAATATTTATGGTCGAAAAGTATATATACATAAAGGAGTTGAGTTGAGTAATAGTGTTTAATGACACAATCAATAATTTTTCACTTATATCGAGACGTCGCAAGCTATAGGCTAAAGTGCAGAAATTTTGCCTGTGCGTTGCACTTATCGCAATATAAAGCAGGGTTCTGTATCGTGACAAACCTACCGTGACACGGGACCTCGTTTATTTTAAGTTCCCATCCGAAAGAACCGTGACTTCTATTTCGTAATGCTAAGTGCTTGGCGAAAGAACAGTCACTACCCACTTTCAATTCTTAGGTCAGACCGACTCGGGGTTCGAACCCGCAACCTCCTCCCCTCTTACGGAGCGAGCACTCTACCAACTGGGCTATCGCAGTGGTTTATATATACATATAGAACGTCAACATTATGGAAAGTATGTATTGTTTATGTAGTCATTACGAATCGTAACACTACCTATATATTGGATCTTCTATGTGAATATTTGTCATAGAAGGTCAAGTGGACGGGTCAGTGTTGCTTGCCTTTACCAATATATATTGTAATATTGAGATGGTAATTTCCTTATCGATTAATTCTATGTAAGTATTGCTAAATTATATTTTTGAACTTTTAACAAAAAATCTCATAATTCAGATAAATTTCCTGTTACAATTATTACAAGATTGTCGGATCTATTTCTGTTTGTTCTGATATGCGTTGCACAGTTGTGTCAAATTACGACCAACGTGAACTTGCTGTGTTGCACTTTGTATTAATAACTTTTGTTTATGTAGGCTATAGGGGCATGATAGAAGTATATGATGATAGGGCTGCAACTTATTTTCTTTAAATTTTGATTCATAGCTGCAAATAACCAAAAATAATCTCTAAGATAAACAAGTAATTAATCTATCTACAGTTAAAACAAAGCTTAATTGCATTTTGAATTAAGTTACTATATTTAGGTCAGATATGGGATGGACTGCTGCTTAATTGACGAAGAACTATATAAACTGGGGTTTGCTTGAACGATTTTACTAGCATTAATAACATTATTATGTCAAGTGCAACAACAATAAAACAATGGAAACAACGCTTGTAATTTTTATAGTAGATAATTCTGCATTTATGTTACAGTAAGTGCCACTATGGCGATATATAACTAATCTTAATTGAAACGTTTTTATACGCTCAAGTTTTTTTTATCAAATGAAATAATAATCCGTTTTTGTTAATTTCAATTCTTAGTAATTCATCAAACAGTTTACCATGGCTCACAGCATCAAGTCTAGATATACATGAATTACATACGTAAACAAGTCAATGTGTTTGGTATGTATTGCATAGCCAAACAACATTGACATGCCCGCTTGACCTTTAATTTAAAATATTTATCGTTGAAAAGTATATATACATATAGCACATGTATTTGTTTCGGCAACTTAATGGAAAATATGCATTGTTTATGTAGTCATAACGAATTTTAACACTATTGGCAAACACCATTGACCCGTCTGCTTGACCTTTCATTACGAATATTCATATAGGAGAAACCACCCAATAAATTGGTTAATAATACATATGACACAGATGTGCTCTATGAGGTGAGTATATCTCATGTTTTATACAAAATAAATACCTGTGTTCCCTATACGTAGATGTACCTGGAACTTGTATTTGATAAATATTTAAATGAAAAGTCAAGCGGACAGGTCAAAGCGGTTTGCTTATACCAATGTATCGGTTCATTCTATATAAATACTTGTCATGAAAGGTCAACCGGACGGGTCAATGTTGCTTGCCTTTACCAATATATTTTGTAATACTGAGGAGTTAATTTCCTTATCGCTAAATTTTATGTAAGTGTTGTTATATTATAGTTTTGAACGTTTTAACATAAAAATCTCATAATTCAAATTAATTTGCTGTTTCAATTACCAAGATTGTCGGATCTATTTCTATCCGTTCTGATATGCGCTGCACAGTTGTGGCAAATTACGACCAACGTGAACTTGCTGCGTTGCACTTTGTATTAATAACTTTTGTTTATGTTGGCTATAGAGGCATCACGAAGAAGTATATTATGATAGGGTTGCAACTTATTTTCTTTAAATTTTGATTCATAGCTGTAAATAACCAAAACTAATCTCTAAGATAAACAAGTAATTAATCTATCTACAGTTAAAACAAAGCTTAATTGCATTTTTGAATTAAGTTACTATATTTAGGTCAGATATGGGATGGACTGCTGCTTAATTGACGAAGAACTATATAAACTGGGGTTTGCTTGAACGATTTTATTAGCATTAATAACATTATTATGTCAAGTGCAACAACAATAAAACAAGGGAAACAACGCTTGTAACTTTTATAGTAGATAATTCTGTATTTATGTTACAGTAAGTGCCACTATGGCGATATATAACTAATCTTAATGAAATCATAATTGAAACGTTTTTATACGCTCAAGTTTTTTTTATTAAATGAAATAATCATCCGTTTTTTGTTAATTTCAATTCTTAGTAATTCATCAAACAGTTTACCATGGCTCACAGCATCAAGTCTAGATATACATGAATTACATACGTAACAAGTCAATGTGTTTGGTATGTATTGCATAGCCAAACAACATTGACATGCCCGCTTGACCTTTAATTTAAAATATTTATCGTCGATAAGTATATATACATATAGGTAGCACATGTATTTGTTTCGGCAACTTAATGGAAAATATGCATTGTTTATGTAGTCATAACGAATTTTAACACTATTGGCAAACACCATTGACCCGTCCGCTTTACCTTTCATTACGAATATTCATATAGGAGGAACCACCCAATACATTGGTTAATAATACATATGACACAGGTGTGCTTTATGAGGTGAGTATATCTCATGTTTTATACAAAATAAATACCCGTGTTCCCTATACGAAGATGTACCTGACCTGTATTTGATAAATATTTAAATGAAAGGTCAAGCGGACAGGTCAAAGCGGTTTGCTTATACCAATATATTGGTTCATTCTATATAAATACTTGTCATGAAAGGTCAACCGGACGGATCAATGTTGCTTGCCTTTACCAATATATTTTGTAATAATGAGGAGTCAATTTCCTTATCGCTTAAATCTATGTAAGTATTGTTATATTATGGTTTTGAACATTTTAACAAAAAATCTCATAATTCAGATTAATTTGCTGTTACAATGACCAAGATTGTCGGATCTATTTCTGTCCGTTCTGATATGCGCTGCAGAGTTGTGGCAAATTACGACCAACGTGAACTTGCCGCGTTGCACTTTGTATTAATAACTTTTGTCTATGTTGGCTATAGAGGCATCATAAAGAAGTATATTATGATAGGGCTGCAACTTATTTTCTTTAAATTTTGATTCATAGCTGCATATTACCAAAAATAATCTCTAAGATAAACAAGTAATTAATCTATCTACAGTTAAAACAAAGCTTAATTGCAATTTAGAATTAAGTTACTATATTTAGGTCAGATATGGGATGGACCACTGCGAGATAATGAATAAACTGCAGTAGTCTGAATTATTTTTACTAAAGTTAATAACAGAAGTATGCTAAGTGCAACAATGTTGTTGAATGTGAATTTTAGACCACTGCAATGACTGTAACTGAACCTTTACATTTGAAGAAACAATTATAGCGTTATACAAATTTTTAAGGTGTTCATTCATTGCTATATGCGTGTACTTTACCCGATACTTGGTTTAAAAAAGATAAAGGCAAGGAGCACCAAGAATACTTGTGTTGTTTATTTTCTTTTGTTATTGCTATGTTTGATGATGACGCCGTTGTTTTGATGTTACAAAATGTACACTTTTCCCTATGAAAGAAAAATAAAATAGATAAAAATGGTTAAAATTCCTCTATTTTATTTCAACAAAGGGTACAATTAATAAATACTTGTAATAAATATTTCTAGTACTAAGCAGAAAAATATCAAACTAAATTATGAAAAATTTTCAAGGTACATTTCTTTATTTATATGACAACGAATCATTACAACTGAAAGAAATCATTTGTCTGTTCAGTAAAATGGAAGACATGTACATTTACATTACAGATCCATCGAAAGTTCAAGACAAAAAAGGTGCCGAAGCTCGGCAGTCGATTGACTATGCGACCGATAGATGGAAGCCGAAAATATGTCGAGGTACAGATAGTGTTGTCAAAATATGTCGATATATACAGTACAGACCTGTCGAATGTTAAGCTAACGAATAGATGTCAAAAGCTAGGCTGCCGAATGGCCGAGATATAGATAGCTAGTAACCAAACGATGTAGAGAGATATATGGCAGCTACTATAGATATAACTTACTATAGGATCCGAAATCAGCTGTCGATTCGGCACTAATTCGATAGGTTAGTGACTGTCTATACTGTACCTAACGAGGGGCCAAAATGTGCTACCGATTCAGCAGAAATCCGTTAGCTTGGCTTTTAACTTTCGAAAGGTCTGTGTTGTACGTCCGCGTAATTCGTAAATCTGCAGTTGAGGTTAAGCGATAAAGGGAAGTAAGTTGTACGTCTAGTTACGGTCAATAGACACGACGACAAGATACACAAGTCACAATGAAAACACAATCGAAGTTAAAATCAGAAACAAACTTTCCATTTTATGCCAAAATACTATTTCAAAGAAAAGTAATACAAGTAATTTGAAACAAATTAAGTTTAACACGTGAACTTACACCAGGGAATTGAGACCGGGAGCTCCGGAAAATGAAAAGCTATTGTTGCTGCGTATAATGACAAAAACGTTATACAATTTTTCGTTAAAGCAGCAAATATATACAAGAGGCATAACTTGGTGTTATCCGTTGTATTTGGTAAAACGATATTTTAGTTCAACAATGTCGACTGTATCTTCAATATGCAATATAAAGTATAAACTATGCTCTTATAGTAATGCAGTTTATAATGATATGCCATACTACCACCGAGTGGATGTTTTGCATAGTAATATTTATAATTTAATGACAACGGAGCATGCATTTGATTTAATGTATATGTTCATTTTGAAAAAAAACCCCATATTTCAATAGATGTTTGTATTATCACATATAAACATGCAGTGGTAAGGCATTTACTGCTAGGAAAAGATTTTGCATAGCCTACTGTTTTATTGATTGTTTTTTGGATATACTGTTGTGTCCTAGCCAAAAAGAATCATCATTGGAACTCAGACAAGCGACAGTGCAAGGTGAAAAATAAATGGGTCGCAAAATAAAAACCAACACATAAGGATAACGGAATAACTTGCATAAAATGCAATTCTTTGGAATGTTTTATTTACCAATAGGTACATAAATAATGATACAATGAAAATATTTCCTTCATTTGATGACATTCTGATTATTTTCTGCTCCGTAATAGTAATAGTATAAGTAGTAAACAACTATAAAAAGACGATTTACCGATAATTGGAATCTTGATAAATATTCACTGTTCAACATATGTCAGTTGAAATTAAAATATTGGAAATGTTGTTTTATGCACCAGTGTTACCAAATTACATATTATACTAGTTTTAATTATACAGCACTAGACGGACGTTTCGGAATGCAATTCCTCATCAGTAGTGTTTGGGCGGAAATTATGAAACTAAAATTGTTATAAGATGTTGAAAAGATACCTAAAGGACCAAAATAATTTTTAACTAATTTAGCTGAGGAAATACTTTGCATGAGGTAGTACACCTTAGTTTTGAAAAAATTCACATTTTAACTATCAGCAAATTTAGACAATAGTATATTTCTGACAATAATACCCAATTATTGCCTACTGAGTCAGTGATATCTTCGGGCTACCAGCCACCAAACACCAAAGAATTTCAATATATAACCTAATTAAGAGAGTTTAGAGTAGTCAAATATGGAGAGCAATGCGTTAATTGATGTTTCGAGTTTAACCGTATTGTCATGTGCTTTTTTTGAATTTCTATGAAACTAATGCATTAAAAAACAGCACATGACAAGCTACATTTGAATATATTATTTCATAAAAATTCAAAAGTAGCACATGACAGTATATACCAAAACATTAACATACCGGTCCATGTCCAAATCGCGATCCCAAAAGCAATAATGTTAAAAACTATTAAAAATATTAAATTACGAAACTCGCGTGAACTGCATCTAAAAGTGATGTTTTGTGATACGGAAGAGTAAGCACTCCTGTGTATCTAGTTACACTTTAATGTAACAATAATAATCAAATGGGCATGAAACTATTTGTAAATAAAGAAGTATATTATAAAAATATTGTGATGATGGCTATTGAAGTTCTGAAGGGCACTGAAAGGCCTTAGATTGCAATAAATACATGAGACAACAATTTATTTGTAAGCAGCTACCTTTTTGCATCAATTTTGCGAAAAGAAAACGAGCTTAATTATTGCGTATTAACTGTGAAAAATACACTTTAAGCTTGAAAACAAGCAAATTGCTGCGTGGAGAAGGTAAATTGACAATAGAACAACTGAAATCATGAAATGCGTCATTTAACATCATATGCAGCCTTTGGTGAGTGTCATAATTGCATTATATGTCCAAATATGAAACAGAATCTGAAGAGTCAATGGTATCTTTGATTTTAAAAGCTCATTCTGATAGATGCAAATTACATATTCCCCAAATTTATTATTATTATTCAATGTAAAACAAATCCACTATAAGTCCTTATTGCAGGTATAGTACTGTGCAAAAAAGGTAAATTTGGTATTATTATGAAGGTTATCTATATATTTGTATGCGGAGACGCGCAATATGGCAACAGTCTTCTCTCTATATGTAACATGCTAGGGTAAAATTAATTCTGCTTTTTCGATTATAGAAACAAATCAGCAAGCTATGGTACATAGTTTGTGCCCACTTGTATTCCAACTGTTTGTTGGAAAGTTATATTACCAAACACAAAATATATTTTGACATTAAAACCTCTTATAGTTATTTTGATGTTATCAGTATATTTTTGTTTCCTGTCCGTATGGTTCGTGATAAGTTCCTGTTGAGTACTAGATATTAATGTATTGTCTTATCGTTTTTATATATATAACGGTAAAAAAGTAAATGTTTTATTAAGATGTTCTTTCAAAGTGGTGTAAAATCTTAAAATATAAAGTTTATATACTTTGTTACACGAGATTAAATGTTCAAACATATTAGTTTTAGTATATGATTTAAACTACAATTATTATATTATTGTAAGTATACACTTAAAAACCAAAAAATTAGAAGTTTTAGTATATATTTTCGCAGAGAATCATTTTATCGGTATCATAACAATTTCAAACCCAATCATTATATCAGTTCAAGTAAACACTTTAAAAAATAACACGCATATATCAGTTTCACTGCACCCAGTTATTACATTAATTTCTCTACATTATTTAGAACACAATGGTTTTGTTTACTATACATACTGGCATCTATAAACATTACACTTTGTTACATTACATACTATCGATTGACAAAACAAAACTTCAAATAGTTAATAAAGGCATAGGTAATAAATGAAATAATTTCATAGTTAGAGAATTTTTAACATATTTACGCCATAATCACCATGTAAGTCTGTATATTAAAAATCTTAAATGACTTTACACTTACATTGTTTAAAATAAATTTTTATTCACGAAACTTCTACCTTAAGGGTCATCTAAGTAGGAAAATTCAAGTGAAAACCATTTGGTTATAAAGCGTGAAAGAGGGGTATAATTATAAAATTACCTACACAAGTGTGAAGATTTATAAATAAAAATGCAGCAGGAATTGATAATTTAAGAAATTATAAAATATTTGTTGCATGTTTTTATGAAAATAGTGAAAAATACACGTGTTGGGGAAAATAGTTTACACCTTGTATAACGAATTAATTTTAAAAAATGAAAAAAATATTAAGATAGTCAACATCATAGAGCAGTGCAAAGGGGCCAGAGTTTGTTAAATAAATACGAGGTTTTTTGAAAATTCGACAATTTACGGTTGATGTTTTTTTACGATTTATTTTTCTTTTAAAAATGCGTGTACCAGGCGTGATATTTATATTCTAAGGCCACTAATAATCCAAAATACAACAAGTCACTAAAAGTGCACGGTCACACAATACTGTTCTATTTGAATTGAGGTGAATATTGTTTGGTTTCAACAATGTTGAACTATATAAAGCCGAATATGCCTCGACAATAATCAAGTAATATACAAACTTAGCTTTTATAATCTTCCCTTGGGCCGTTGGTAGCCTTAGAATATGAACTATCACGCCTGGTACACGCATTTTTAAAAGGAAAACAAATCATAGAAATCCTCAACTGTAAATTGTCGAGTTTTCAAAAACATCGCATTTCTTTAACAAACTCTGCCCCCTTTGCACTGCTCTATGACGTTGACTATATTAATATCTTTTCATTTTTTTAAATTAATTCGTTATGCAAGGTGTAAACTATTTTCCCCAACACGTGTATTTTTGCACAATTTCCTTTAAAAAATGCAACAAATACTTTAAAAATTCTTAAATTATCAATTCCTGCTTTATTTTTATGTATGAATCTTCACACTTGTGTATGTACTTTCATAATTATACCCGTCTTTTACGCTTTTCAACCAAATGGTTTTCACTTGAATTTTCCTACTTAAATGACCCTTAACTAGGTTTATACCAAACATAGCTCCTTCATAAAAATGGTTTATTCCATTTTAAAACTCATACTTCGCTTTTTGACAGTTGTAACATTCAAACACACATGAGATATCAATATCTGTGGCATTATAAAGTATTTTTCGCATAAAGTAATATGAACTTACTATAATGTTTGAAACAGCTGACATTGCACACTGAGGTATTTAATGTCAAGATAATAATATATGACGGATAATAAAAGTTTATTGTTTCATTGAAATGTAATATCTCAGCTTGATAAAACACGATAAAAATAAATACGATAAACACGTTTTCCTCACATTATTGTTGATAAGAATGCTGTCCCTGTATCCAAAATTACCCTGGATATAGTTCTATGTTTTTTCATTCTCAACTTTTATTACACACATGGCGGGTGTAGCCAGCTAAACAAGATGCATTCATCATTTTAGAGCACACGGCCCCACTCTCCTGGTGGAATTTCACGCGTTAACCTAATTTTTAACCTTTAAATTTTTTAATATTTTGAGATTAAGATGTGACATGGAATTTTAACAATGAGTTAAATTTATTAAAGATTTTATATTTCATACTTAGATTTTGCTTTATTTTCTTGGGTATTTTTTTTAATAAATTCAGAAAATTCAAACCTTAATTATTTAATTCTAATGAAAGTTTATTTAGTTTCTGTTTAAATCTGTTGTAATGACAAACTAGAATAATTTAAAAAAAATTACAGGCCAATTCAACAAACCTATTTGCCTGATTTAAAGGGATAAATAAATTTAAATATAGGACGTAACATAATATAATCAAATAATTGTATAAAGGCAAACAACATTGACCTTCCCGCTTGACCTTTAATTTAAATATTCATTATGGGCGTGTGCATTTATGTATAAGTATCACGCGTGCTTATTTCGTCTACACAATGCTACCCTAACCATATGCCTATGCACTATATTATATTAACAGCGAGTCTTAACACTACTAATGTATTGGGTCGATTTTTCTATGTGTTTATTTCTAATGAAAGGGGAAGCGGACAGGTCACTGTTGTTTACTTATATATTGAGCGTAATATTCAAAAACAAACATACTAATCTATTTCCGAATCACAATCCAGAATATTATATAACATTATGTACATGATGCACTAACTTTAAAGTGGGTTTATTATACATCATAATAAACTATAGTTTTCTTTCATTGAAACGAGTCAATACAATGTCTCTTCAACTGTTTTCTGTTGTTAAAGTTTTAAAAGAAAATATAGAATTTTGTCTGCAAACTTGTATGCAATGTCGTTTGAGCCGATTTGTTTAGTCTAAACATAAGCACGAACTCTTACGCCGGATTATGTAAAAATGTCAAGCAATGTAAAACCCACCTCGTAGTGTAAAAATTATTTTCGTGTAATGTAATAACACCTTTTATGTAATAAAACACGACATGTAATTTCATGAAATAAGGTTTCTCGTAATGTAATAATATTTTCGTGTAACTTAAAAATGAAACTTTGCAACGTATTTTAAGTGACAATGGCTGAGGTCGGGACTAGTTCTCAATTCATCATTTTTCCAAGGATGATTAATGACGTTTCATGGTCACAGTTCCAAATGGAAAACAAGTTGTCACGTTAATTCTTCATTACACTATTTCATTTTTACATTTAACGGAAATTTTATTACACAACGCGAACCTTGTTTATTACATTACACGTCGTTTTCACACATACCAAGGTGTTATAACTTTACACTGAAAACATTACACTACAAGTTAGGTATTATATTACTTGCCCATTATTACATAAAACGGCGTAACAGCGAACTGATTTTTAAATGTCGAATAAATGGGGTTTGGTAGAACATTATATAAAATATAGTTATCAATTTATGGAATTGAATGACTGTAACATTAGATATGTTATGGTGGCTATGACGTACATGTTATTTAGGGAAGGGTATTATTGGTTACTGAAATATTTTAGTTTTAGTCTGATAAAATAGTGTCATGTTTGGTTGTTCTTTTTTAATTGTGAAATAGTGTTGATCCTGATAATTGGACTGAAGAAATTTATTTAGCGTACTGTTCCTCAAGTGATATGAATGATGTAAGAGAAATCAGTTTGGTATGTTGTAACTGCAGCGTGATAGCTTGATACCATACGTGGTCGTTGTAGGTTGTTAAAAAGAAGTTATTACATCCTTTCAGAGCAACTGAATTCAATTGCTTGATGGAAGTTCAGGTGCTGAACCTTATTTGCCAGATTTAACTTAGCTTCTGGATTGTGAATTGAACACGGACTAGCATGTTTGTGTTTTGATTGAGTGGACAAAATATATCATTTTTATTAATGCCAAATTATGCAGTTATGTTTTATTTAGGCGTTTTAAATGGTTATCCTCATAGTGATAACATTGTGGTTTTTAATTTTTCGATAACCTCTCTAAATTCATCTTGTAAACCTTCTTCAGACAGCTGTAGGTCCCATACAACCCGTGACTGCAAATTAATTCTCCTAAAATTGTTTCTACCTTGTCAGTAGTTTATTTTGATGTGACGTTAAATTATCCTTTATTATACCACTCAGACTGCAGTACATGGGTAGTCTAGTTATTTCTGTTGAGGTGCACTTTGCTCCACACGAGAGACTGACTAAATAGACATTTCTAAACAACCAGGATATGAAAACGGCTTTGGTCAATTTGTTACGTGGGATCTTTTCAGAACTCTTCAATTTGTTTGGTTTAATAAACCAAGCCGGATATGATAACGTCGTTTTTCGTCGATATTGTGTGTGGGAATTATTTGTTAAACTCATTCTTCAGAACTCACTTACTATACACGTATTTATTTTTGCTTATTGCGAGGTCGTTTTTTTGCGCAAAAATTAATACCAAGTGAAATTTATATTATGTTTATTTTGTTATAGTGCATTTTTCAAAAACGCGAAAATTTAACTACGATGATGTGTCTAGATTTCCTATACCGTGATAATAAATACATGCGAAATTAAATACGTTAACAATAAAATTTGATGAAATATTGTGAATATTTTTATCGGTTATACCGTTGTAAAAGTGACATTTATGGATGAACATTAATGTTTTAGTATATGTAGCATTTGTGTTTAATTTAGATTGATTATTATGCAAAAATGTGACGTTATATATAAACTTATTTTGTTTTATTATTGTAAAACCTTTGATGTTCAATTTGAATTTAAAAAATAATCGCTATTAAAATTTTCACAAAGGTACATTTAAATACATTTTAAAAAGTTAATCACGTGACATATTTTGGGTAAAAAATCTCTCCATATCACATGACGCGTGATTGTACCGTTGTATATAAATAAAAGACATTTTTACAGCATAGACACAATTAAATGGAACAGAATGGAAGGCACTTCGGATCACACGTATAAGGTAAGTATATTATAGTTATTATTGTATTATTAGTAGTCTTGAATTTTATAATAAAAACTAATAGACAACCGACATTAATTTGTCCGCTGGAGGAAGTACTCATGTATGACGATTCACTTAATACAATACATACAAACATACATACATACAAAATGCAGAAACTACCGACTGTATGACGTAACTTAAGGTTAATATATTCTTTGCGTCTTATATCCTCTACCATTGACTCTACAAACGGAACTATTTTTTCAAATTAGTGTCATGATGTAATAGACCCTTACTTGTGTCCCTTATACAACGCTGTACTGGCTATGATATATATTTAAATCAAATGACTAGGTATTAATAGACCCTTACTTGTGTCTCTTATACAACGCTGCACTGGCTATGATATATATTTAAATCAAATGACTAGGTATTAATAGACCCTTACTTGTGTCTCTTATACAACGCTGCACTGGCTATGATATATATTTAAATCAAATGACTAGGTATTAATAGACCCTTACTTGTGTCTCTTATACAACGCTGCACTGACTCATGATATATATTTAAATCAAACGACTAGGTATTAATAGACCCTTACTTGTGTCTCTTATACAACGCTGCACTGGCTAATGATATATATTTAAATCAAACCACTAAGGTATTAATAGACCCTTACTTGTGTCTCTTATACAACGCTGCACTGGCTATGATATATATTTAAATCAAATGACTAGGTATTAATAGACCCTTACTTGTGTCTCTTATACAACGCTGCACTGACTCATGATATATATTTAAATCAAACGACTAGGTATTAATAGACCCTTACTTGTGTCTCTTATACAACGCTGCACTGGCTATGATATATATTTAAATCAAATGACTAGGTATTAATAGACCCTTACTTGTGTCTCTTATACAACGCTGCACTGGCTCATGATATATATTTAAATCAAACGACTAGGTATTAATAGACCCTTACTTGTGTCTCTATACAACGCTGCACTGGCTCATGATATATATTTAAATCAAACGACTAGGTATTAATAGACCCTTACTTGTGTCTCTTATACAACGCTGCACTGACTCATGATATATATTTAAATCAAACGACTAGGTATTAATAGACCCTTACTTGTGTCTCTTATACAACGCTGCACTGGCTAATGATATATATTTAAATCAAACCACTAAGGTATTAATAGACCCTTACTTGTGTCTCTTATACAACGCTGCACTGGCTATGATATATATTTAAATCAAATGACTAGGTATTAATAGACCCTTACTTGTGTCTCTTATACAACGCTGCACTGGCTCATGATATATATTTAAATCAAACGACTAGGTATTAATAGACCCTTACTTGTGTCTCTTATACAACGCTGCACTGGCTAATGATATATATTTAAATCAAACCACTAAGGTATTAATAGACCCTTACTTGTGTCTCTTATACAACGCTGCACTGGCTATGATATATATTTAAATCAAATGACTAGGTATTAATAGACCCTTACTTGTGTCTCTTATACAACGCTGCACTGGCTAATGATATATATTTAAATCAAACCACTAAGGTATTAATAGACCCTTACTTGTGTCTCTTATACAACGCTGCACTGGCTATGATATATATTTAAATCAAACGACTAGGTAATAATAGACCCTTACTTGTGTCTCTTATACAACGCTGCACTGGCTAATGATATATATTTAAATCAAACCACTAAGGTATTAATAGACCCTTACTTGTGTCTCTTATACAACGCTGCACTGACTCATGATATATATTTAAATCAAACGACTAGGTATTAATAGACCCTTACTTGTGTCTCTTATACAACGCTGCACTGGCTAATGATATATATTTAAATCAAACCACTAAGGTATTAATAGACCCTTACTTGTGTCTCTTATACAACGCTGCACTGGCTCATGATATATATTTAAATCAAATGACTAGGTATTAATAGACCCTTACTTGTGTCTCTTATACAACGCTGCACTGGCTATGATATATATTTAAATCAAATGACTAGGTATTAATAGATCCTTACTTGTGTCTCTTATACAACGCTGCACTGGCTATGATATATATTTAAATCAAACGACTAGGTATTAATAGACCCTTACTTGTGTCTCTTATACAACGCTGCACTGACTCATGATATATATTTAAATCAAACGACTAGGTATTAATAGACCCTTACTTGTGTCTCTTATACAACGCTGCACTGGCTCATGATATATATTTAAATCAAACGACTAGGTATTAATAGACCCTTACTTGTGTCTCTTATACAACGCTGCACTGGCTATGATATATATTTAAATCAAATGACTAGGTATTAATAGACCCTTACTTGTGTCTCTTATACAACGCTGCACTGGCTATGATATATATTTAAATCAAATGACTAGGTATTAATAGACCCTTACTTGTGTCTCTTATACAACGCTGCACTGGCTATGATACATATTCAAATCAAACGACTAGGTAATAATAGACCCTTACTTGTGTCTCTTATACAACGCTGCACTGGCTCATGATATATATTCAAATCAAACGACTAGGTATTAATAGACCCTTACTTGTGTCTCTTATACAACGCTGCACTGGCTCATGATATATATTCAAATCAAACGACTAGGTATTAATAGACCCTTACTTGTGTCTCTTATACAACGCCTGCGTGGCTCATGATATATATTCAAATCAAACGACTAGGTATTAATAGACCCTTACTTGTGTCTCTATATAACGCTTCACTGGCTCATGATATATATTCAAATCAAACGACTAGGTATTAATAGACCCTTACTTGTGTCTCTATACAACGCTGCACTGGCTCATGATATATTCAAATCAAACGACTAGGTATTAATAGACCCTTACTTGTGTCTCTTATACAACGCTGCACTGGCTATGATATATATTTAAATCAAACGACTAGGTAATAATAGACCCTTACTTGTGTCTCTTATACAACGCTGCACTGGCTCATGATATATATTCAAATCAAACGACTAGGTATTAATAGACCCTTACTTGTGTCTCTTATACAACGCTGCACTGGCTCATGATATATATTCAAATCAAACGACTAGGTATTAATAGACCCTTACTTGTGTCTCTTATACAACGCTGCACTGGCTATGATATATATTTAAATCAAACGACTAGGTATTAATAGACCCTTACTTGTGTCTCTATACAACGCTGCACTGGCTCATGATATATATTCAAATCAAACGACTAGGTATTAATAGACCCTTACTTGTGTCTCTTATACAACGCTGCACTGGCTATGATATATATTTAAATCAAACGACTAGGTATTAATAGACCCTTACTTGTGTCTCTATACAACGCTGCACTGGCTAATGATATATATTCAAATCAAACGACTAGGTATTAATAGACCCTTACTTGTGTCTCTTATACAACGCTGCACTGGCTCATTATATATATTTAAATCAAACGACTAGGTATTAATAGACCCTTACTTGTGTCTCTTATACAACGCTGCACTGGCTCATGATATATATTTAAATCAAACGACTAGGTATTAATAGACCCTTACTTGTGTCTCTTATACAACGCTGCACTGGCTCATGATATATATTCAAATCAAACGACTAGGTATTAATAGACCCTTACTTGTGTCTCTTATACAACGCTGCACTGGCTCATGATATATATTCAAATCAAACGACTAGGTATTAATAGACCCTTACTTGTGTCTCTTATACAACGCTGCGCTGGCTCATGATATATATTCAAATCAAACGACTAGGTATTAATAGACCCTTACTTGTGTCTCTATATAACGCTTCACTGGCTCATGATATATATTCAAATCAAACGACTAGGTATTAATAGACCCTTACTTGTGTCTCTATACAACGCTGCACTGGCTCATGATATATATTCAAATCAAACGACTAGGTATTAATAGACCCTTACTTGTGTCTCTTATACAACGCTGCACTGGCTATGATATATATTTAAATCAAACGACTAGGTAATAATAGACCCTTACTTGTGTCTCTTATACAACGCTGCACTGGCTCATGATATATATTCAAATCAAACGACTAGGTATTAATAGACCCTTACTTGTGTCTCTTATACAACGCTGCACTGGCTCATGATATATATTCAAATCAAACGACTAGGTATTAATAGACCCTTACTTGTGTCTCTTATACAACGCTGCACTGGCTATGATATATATTTAAATCAAACGACTAGGTATTAATAGACCCTTACTTGTGTCTCTATACAACGCTGCACTGGCTCATGATATATATTCAAATCAAACGACTAGGTATTAATAGACCCTTACTTGTGTCTCTTATACAACGCTGCACTGGCTATGATATATATTTAAATCAAACGACTAGGTATTAATAGACCCTTACTTGTGTCTCTATACAACGCTGCACTGGCTAATGATATATATTCAAATCAAACGACTAGGTATTAATAGACCCTTACTTGTGTCTCTTATACAACGCTGCACTGGCTCATTATATATATTTAAATCAAACGACTAGGTATTAATAGACCCTTACTTGTGTCTCTTATACAACGCTGCACTGGCTCATGATATATATTTAAATCAAACGACTAGGTATTAATAGACCCTTACTTGTGTCTCTTATACAACGCTGCACTGGCTCATGATATATATTTAAATCAAACGACTAGGTATTAATAGACCCTTACTTGTGTCTCTTATACAACGCTGCACTGGCTCATGATATATATTTAAATCAAACGACTAGGTATTAATAGACCCTTACTTGTGTCTCTTATACAACGCTGCACTGGGTCATGATATATATTTAAATCAAACGACTAGGTATTAATAGACCCTTACTTATGTCTCTTATACAACGCTGCACTGGGTCATGATATATATTTAAATCAAACGACTAGGTATTGGCTGCTTACAAACACAAATAGTGACATAATTGTTTTGCCCCTAAAGTTCTTCAATTACAACACAAAGTAATTGTTCGTGCTCTGTTGATTGTTGTGATGCACATTTTCAGTAGCACTTTTTTCTGTTGTATTATATATTTATATACAGGAATATCTTCTTGGTTTCTAAAATTACTAGACTTGCGGTATATATGTAGAGTAAAATGAAAACAATGCACTTCACCATGAAAATCATAATAAAAAGAAAATCGGCCATATATAAATGTGTTTAACAAAACTACTTTTGTGGAACACGATATATGATTGTAATTTATAGCAACAGCTTTGCCATTACGATTACGTTGTAGTACAGTCATACAAAATGAATACCAATACTAACAACACATAATGTAAAAAAGAAAACACCCAGCTTTGCCCAGCGAACTGACAAACTTTCACACACAATGATCTGTCCGGAGTGATATTCCATCTTAGGCGGTGAGAGGCGTTGATCTCCGTACGGCCCGTATAGACCACTCTGGTATCGAGCCCCCCTCCATACTCGGTTTGGAGTCAAATGGTAGAGGTAAACATTTGGATGTTTTTTGCAGGATGCTCTTCTAGAGATATACAAGTCTAACAGCTTTTCCTATGTGATGAGAATCAACGAGGAAGCTGGGAACATCAGAATGAAAACGGGCTTGATAAGAACAATAAAGAATTTAGAACTGATCGGAATATCGGTAAGTTTCTACTGTATATATGATAAAGTTTATTGCCAATGATTTTCAATAAAAAATTCACTTCTAAGAATTCAAATTTAGCCTTACAAAAACAGATAACATACATCAGCATATATAAGAAGAGTTTACTCGACTAGCTAATCATAGGTTGTCAAGTGATTTTAAGCGAAAATGCGAAATCACTTTTGCGAATGACAATACCGAAATTACGAAAATCTGTTGCGAATATTCCAAAATAGTATTTCAAATATTTAAAAAAAAAAAAAAAAAAAAAAAAAAAAAAACCTATTTACAATAAGGATATATCTTTTTTAAACACGTAACCGTACGTTTCCTGTAATTATAACATAATTATTATTTTCATAGAAGACATATTAACAGTTTATTTAAGAAATGGAATTTTACTTTTGTTCTACCATGAGGTTATGGGGAGGCTGAGAATAACGCAAATTAAATGGAGTGCAATTGAATAATTTATAATTGTAATAGAACAAAAGTAAAGTTCCATCTCTTATATTAACAATCTTCTAAGAAAGTGCTTTTCTGCCAGGATGACATTAAACTTACTTGTTTCACTTCTACAAGCGGTGTTGAAAATCATTTTGTTGGAACAGCTAGTTTTAATTTTGACAGATATGAGATTTTTATCCAATCATCTTCAATGTGGCAGACATGAAGCTCCGCCCACACCCGTTGACACTTCGAAAAAAGTCGCGTTTGTGACGTCAAACTCGACCAAGTCACGTGAAGCTTCGCCCACATCCGCTAAGATGTCGAAAAAGTTTGCGTTTGTGACGTGAGCACCCGTATAAGTTTATGGGGTAGTTTTGATAATGTGTTTCATATAAGGAAAATAATAGAATTGTAAATATTTTAGCTTGAAGACATTGAGAGACTCAGGATAATTCACGTTACTGGAACAAAGGGAAAGGGTACAACCTGCCATTTTTGTGAGAGTATACTGCGTCACTGTGGTTATAAAACAGGATTATACATGTAAGTACATTAATACTTATTTGTTTGTCTGTCTGCTGTTTCGTATTCGTGTGTGTTTGCACCGTTTCCAAGTACATGTATATGTTTCCGAAGTACACGATTTCACCTTACGGTTGGAAGTTCATGTTTTTAACATAATTTATCAGTTTATTTTAAGTATTTTACAATTTTACAATATAGCGCTCAAATAGTTTTTTTTTAAATCATGCGACTGACTTAATTTTCGTTATTGAAATAGTTTTTTAGAGACTTGCATTAACACCCGAATCGATTACTGAAATGTAATGCCGAGTGCAACATAGCCAGTATCACAATGACTTTATTTTTTTCCAAAAGACTTTGCAAATAATATTTTTCAACATTTAATAAACAATTTTTTAATTAAAAATAATTAAATATTTGCTTTTAAGTGATTTTGGGAGAGCTAGTAAATAAAATTTTAATAATTATGAATTTTTAGTTCACCGCATCATTTTGAAGCCCGGGAGAGGATACAAATTAACGGCAAACCAATCAGTGAAGAGAGATTTGCCTCGTGTTTCTGGAGAATCAATGATCTGCTTAAAAACGGAATTAAGGTATTACTTAACCGTAGTTAATGTAAATTTACATTTACTTTTTTTTTTTAAAAAAAGCTTCTTAGCTGACAGGTGTTTTCGTAAATACATGTAGAATATAGAATTAGTCCAAACCGTGAACCTTTCTTGCTGATTTATTCTTAATTCGTACAAACTAGAATTTATGCATCGCCTTGTTAAATCTGGACAGAAGACTGACTGTCGACTTATCACTTATCATTCACCACTACAGACACACACACACATATATATATATATATATATATATATATATATATATATATATATATATATAATATAGAAAAAGAAAAGTTCTTGGTACAGTTTCAATATTTTAAAGTTTTAAATCAAAATGACACATTTTCTATGTAAAAGTAAACTTGTATTCTATTAGCGCTTTCAGCCATAGCGGCTCTTCAGATAGAATAATAGTGTGACGTCATAATAGCGTTACTAAGTAGTAAACACTATTTCCGCAAAAAGTTTAATAAAATAATCTTCTTTGGTTTTTCGCAAATTTTCATTGTCTTTGCGAACTTTGAAAAAGGGAAAAATTTTAAACTCTCCCTTGCCACAGATTCAAAATGTTCACTGCAAGGGGTATTTCTAACAGATGGGTCGCGTATTTGTTGTTTATGCACCCTAACCCTATCTATTAACTTGGTTCCTATTTGACCAATGTAGTTCTCATTGCAGTTCGGACATGTCATACAGTATATCAAGTTTTTTGATTTGCAGTTCATGTTCTCATTTACTTTGAACTTCATTCCGTTTTTGAACAGTTTTTCTTCTCCCACTTCTATGTGTGCGCATGTTCCACATCTTGGGTCTCCGCATTTTTGTACGCGTTTTACATCTTTTTCTGACGTGAATTTTGCTTTTGTCAAAAGTTTTTTTTCAAATTTGGCGGCTGTCTTAGGCTATTCAATATTTGTAATTATTCGATCGTAACATTCAAAACTTCCGACTGTTGTAAGATTGGGAGGTATGTTTTTGCGGTGTGGAAGATGTTGTGGTTTCTGGGATTATGTGTTACAACAAACGGAATTTTCTCCTGCCTATTGTTTATTTCCGGTCGCGACACGTTTCTTAGTTCCGATACGGGTATGCCTTTTGCTTTAATTATTGCCGCATTTATAAGGTTGTCCGGATAATTTTGTCTTTTTAGAAACTTTTTTAATTCCTTCAATCTTATTTCTCGCCTTTCAGCATCAACTACAATTGTACAAATACGTCTTGCCATATTAAACGGAATGCCTCTTTTTGTGTGGGATGGATGGCAAGAACGGAAGTCCAAATATTGATGCGTGTCAGTATCTTTATAGGACAGATCGGTTGATATGTTCTCGTTTTCTTTCCTGATCATAATGTCTAAAAATGGGAGCTTATTTTCACTCATTTCCGTTGTAAATTTTATTGATGGATGAAGGGAGTTTAAGAGGTCGTGGAATTTCGCGAGATCTTCTTTATTTCTGTTCCAGAACATAAAGCAGTCATCTAAATATCTCTTCCAGTTTATTTTTATATAGATGCCGAAAATTTCTTCCAGCAGTTGCGTAGATTGATTGTACAATTTTTCTTCTAAGAAACCCATAACAAGTGTTGCGTAAGTGGGAGCTACTTTCGTGCCCATTGCTGTGCCTTTCACCTGCAGGAAGTATTGTTTGTCGAAGAAGAATATGTTGTTTTCCAAAACCAGTTTCAAACCTTCTAATATAAATTCCTTTGAGAATCGTGTTGGTATTTTATCTGGATGTTTTTCAATCCAGTAATCAACAGTTTCTATCCCAAGTGTATGTGGAATATTTGTGTATAGGCTAGTTACGTCAAAACTCACTAAGAAGGCATCCTTGTTAACTTTTTCCGGAATGTAATTTAGAAAGTCCATATCATCTCGGATGTAACTTGTCACCATTTCACAGAGGGATTTTAATAAAATGTCCAAAAGATTGCTTAGTCTTTGCGTACTAGCTGCTGGACCAGCTATGAATGGACGTAACTTTAAATCCGACGGCTTTGGAATTAAACATATGTTGAATTCTGTACCCGTATTGCATTTTGGATTTTCTTACTTTCATGGATTTTTGGTAGTCCATAAAAGTTGCTTGTTTTGATTTCGAAATTATTCAAATAATCACACTCTTTTTCAGTTAGATTGTTCTTGAAATGTTCCGTAAATCGTTTTATTTTTAGAGGTGTATGTTTATCATTATTTGGGTGAACTTCTTGGTAAAATTCTTGATCAGTTAATTGATCTAACACCATTTGCCGATAGTGTTCTTTATCCATAATTACTATCGCCCCGCCTTTATCAGCTTCTTTAATGACTATATCACAATCGTTTTGAAGGTTTTGGATAGCTGTCTGTTGTTCAGCAGTGATATTCGATTTGGCCCTTGCAGTGACAGTGTTTGAGTCGGCTGCATTTTAAGACAGGTTATGTAGTTCTCTAAATGTTGATCACGGTTTATTGGGGGTTTGAATCATCTCGAAATGAGTGAAAATAATCTCCCATTTTTGGACATTATGATCATGAAAGAAAACGAGAACATATCAACCGATCTGTTCTATAAAGATACTGACACGCATCACTATATGGACTTCCGTTCTTGCCATCCATCCCACACAAAAAGAGGCATTCCGTTTAATATGGCAAGACGTATTTGTACAATTGTAGTTGATGCTGATAGGCGAGAAATAAGATTGAAGGAATTAAAAAGTTTCTAAAAAGACAAAATTATCCGGACAACCTCATAAATGCGGCAATAATTAAAGAAAAAGGCATACCCGCCCGTATCGGAATTAAGAAACGTGTCGGGACCGGAAACAAACAATAGGCAGGAGAAAATTCCGTTTGTTGTAACACATAATCCCAGAAACCACAACATCTTCCACACCGCAAAAACATACTTCTCAATTTTACAACAGTCGGAAGTTTTGAATGATATGATCGAAGAATTACAAATATTGAATAGCCGAAGACAGTCGCCAAATTTGAAAAAACTTTTGACAAAAGCAAAATTCACGTCAGAAAAAGATGTAAAACGCGTACAAAAATGCGGAGACCCAAGATGTGGAACATGCGCACACATAGAAGTGGGAGAAGAAAAACTGTTCAAAAACGGAATGAAGTTCAAAGTAAATGAGAACATGAACTGCAAATAAAAAAACTTGATATACTGTATGACATGTCCGAACTGCAATGAGAACTACATTGGTCAAATAGGAACCAAGTTAATAGATAGGGTTAGGGTGCATAAACAACAAATACGCGACCCATCTGTTAGAAATACCCCTTGCAGTGAACATTTTGATATCTGTGGCAAGGGAGAGTTTAAAATTTTTCCCTTTTTCAAAGTTCGCGAAGACAATGAAAATTTGCGAAAAACCAAAGAAGATTATTTTATTAAACTTTTTGCGGAAATAGTGTTTACTACTTAGTAACGCTATTATGACGTCACACTGTTATTCTATCTGAAGAGCCGCTATGATTGAAAGCGCTAATAGAATACAAGTTAATTTTACATAGAAAATGTGTCATTTTTATTTAAAACTTTAAATATATATGACGTTCTCTTAATAATCCTAAATTTGAAGATTATGTGAACATCATTTAACCTAGTTAGCTCGAAATTAAAGCTACGACTGGGTTTTCAAGTTCTGTTTCATAAATTGAGTTATACCTCAATTACGACATCCGGTACAGGCCGCAGTTGAAACTGTATGACAAAATTGTATTGACTTTTCTATTGCACCAACATTCCCGTTTTTCTGTTTAAAGGAAATTGTGAAATCACGATTGAGAATGGAATGAAAATGGACCTTTGGGCAATCAAATCTATTAAAGCCATTTCTAATACAGAGACAGCAGGGTTATCAACAAAATTGTTATAGCGGTCATTGAGTTTTTTAATGGCCCTGATAATACAACAAAATTGTTATAGCGGTCATTGAGTTTTTTAATGGCCCTGATAATACAAGACTGGCAATATCCTTATATAAAGCGATTCCTTAGTGTTTATTATTTTGGGTGAAACTTTAAAGCACAGTAAGCCATGTCTTGTATTTGAAGTTCACATGGACAAATGGCATTAGCATATTCTCCAAATGTTAACGCAAAAGAACGTGTTAAACTTATAACACTTTTCATTCCTGATGTTTGTTCCAAAAAAAAGTTTTATCAAGAGAGTTTTGTTTCATTTAAGCATTAGTCTTATCTTGGAGATCAAAAACAAAAACAAAATACCTTCCCGTATTATATTCCAGTGTGAAGAACAAATCCCAACACAACAAGAGATATACTTTCTGATGTGTATGAATATATTTCTGGAAGAAAATCTCGACGTGGCAATTGTTGAAACAGGCTTGGGAGCGCATTACGATTACACAAATCTGATTAAAAACCCCGTGGTTTGTGGTGTCGTGAATGTTGCTTTTGACCATCAATCCGAACTTGGTTGTACGCTACAGAAGATAGCCTGGCATAAAGGAGGAATATATAAGGTAGTGTTAATTAAGTCACAATGAAATAAAATGTACATTGCAACAACAACAACACCACCTAACCAATATGCACATAAAATACATATAGTAACCATAAAAAACTATTTACGATTTGTTTATATTGGCAACATAATGTCTCAGATAACTACGTGAAAAATGTTTTAAAATTTGAAAGTCCTTTATCACATTTACAACCATACGATTTTAGGGTATAAGTCCATATAATCAGTAATTATTGAATTCCTGTATAAAAATACGAGCGCATACATTCCATAACAATAACTAGACACCTCGTAGCCAGGCCAATTGAGTAATGCTAAAATTGTGCATGGAATAATTTTCGATGCCTTGAAGCTATATTGTTATTAAAAACAGTCTAGACATGATAAATGTTTAATGAAAAAAAGTACACTAACACTTATATATGATAAATGTGGTCTATCGTATACTTTGGTATATCAGATAATTATATATTATACAACAGTGTTAATGTCACTGCGCTAGACTGCCGTTTCGGAATACAAATTTCCATCAGTAATGATTGGATAAAAATTGAGAAACCAAAAACAAAATTTGCATGGTAATTATTTCTATTTCTGAGGATTATAATAATATAAGTTTTGAGCGATTTAATACTTCACACATCTTTGATATACCTCTATTGTTTAGAAACTCACAACCCAACAATGCATATAGCATACAATACCTAAAAATGAAACAAAACAATTATAATAAAAATAAATAAAAAAATAAGCAATAAATTGGATTATAAAATGCGCACCACAGTGACCGAGAGATCAAAAGCACTGGCTCACTGATCAAAATGCAGCTCACTTAGTTTGGAATCAATGTTAGTAAGTTAGATTTCTGAAGGTCAACATGTTTACTCCGATATCCTTTAACTGGCCGCCTTGATTTAGGTGAATAAACCGTGACTGGTCATCATTGTCTCATCAATTTAATCGACTATTACACATACGTTAAGCATTAATATTACTTTTCAGAAAGGATCTGTTGCATTAACTGTACCACAATGTGGGGAAGTAATGGAAGTTCTACGGCTTAGAGCAGCGGATGCAGGCGTGAGTACCTTAATCACTGTTTGGTATCTGGAGTAATATAAATAAAAGTCATTGTCATATATTGTGCATCCGAAACTTGTTTTTGCATCTATTATTTAATTAAAAACTTCAAGAATTTACATTAAACATTTGCAGTTAAAAAAAGTACTGCTTAAATGCTAGAACGCACCATTAAAAACAGAACGAAATATATCGAACAATATACACATAGTGAGACCATTTATTATGACATTCTTGGGTGAATTACAACAGCATAATATGAAATTAGTACCGAATTAGCCTCTGTCATATCACCTCACAACCTACAGCAGTATGGTTTTACAATGCAAGCATCCAAGTTTAAAAAAATGTTTTTGATTTTATATTTTGTCAGTGCTAATTTAACGGCACTAGACGGCCGTTTCGGGATACATTTCCTCATCAGTAGCGCTTGAACCAAGATTGTGAAACCAAAATGGTTTTAAAAATATCAAGATAACCAAATATATCTGTCTCCATTATTGCCCTTGATATATTTGACGTCCCATAGTTCCATGTTCCTTTCACACAATTTTGATTACACATATGGCGGGTGTAGCTAGCTAAACAGGAGATGCTTACCCCTCTGGAGAATCCGGTCTAACTTTCTTGGTTTAAGTTCACGTGTCTAACCTTACTTGTCAGTTCCAAAGTTTTATACTTTGCTTCTGGATTGTTGAGTCGGATATGGCTAAGTGTGTTTGTTTTTGATTGATGACATATTTACTTGTATCTTATTTATTTTTCACGCTCAATATATTGATATTATATTTCAAATTCAGCGGGATATTTTTCATAAAATTGAAGAACTAGATACATAGTGAAGTTAAGAGTTTGATATCTCGTGCTTGATTAAAAGTGTTTTATGTAGTCAGTTACAAAGTCTTCAATCCATATAAGTACATACCATAGTAAGGGACTACATGCCATCTAGATGACAGTACTACTGGAAGCGAAAAATTATAAAAATACCATCGTCTAAATTTGGTGTTAGTTACAATTTGAAATTTCTAAAAAATTAAGGTATACTTCCTCGTGCAAAGTATTAACTAGGCTGAATTTGGTAAAATATATTTTGGTCCTTCAGGTATTTTTTCCACATCTTCGATCTTTGGTATCATAATTTTTGTTCAAGCACTACTAATGAGAAACTGTATTCTGAAACGACCGTCTACTGCAATTATACTTATTCACGTCTTATAATTGACTTCAGGCAAGACAGATCTGAAATATGTCTTAAAATCACATCAAACTTAAACATTTGATGCATTAAATTTTTACAGGCCCGCCTATGCGTTGCGCCGTCTTTAGATGCTTTCACCCTAGACGGACATGCCATAGATTTGCCTATTCCCGGGTCTGCAGCGAGAACTAATGCCGGGCTAGCACTTCAGTTGTGTAACGTTTTTCTTCACTCTGATGGAAAGGGTATGGAATAAATTTGCTCATCAAATTATATAATAAATTGTTTTATATTTATGAAAATGTTATTGACATACTGGCATGGATATTTATATTTTCATCCTGCAAGAATATATAAAGAAATGTGTTTAATATCTTGAATAGTGATGTGAAGATATATATTTTACTGGTTTTTGTTATATTTTACTTTTTAGTATTTATTTTATATTCTGTCGTATAAGAGCACAGCCGAGAATAAACTTTTAACTTTACAATGTCTGGTCTTGTCATAAAAAAGATATTAAAGAGTTCGTTCTTTACAAAAAATATGAAAGCTCTAAAATATAACTAACATAATCAGAAATTGTTACAACATAAAGTGACTTAGTCCGTCATCCAAACTCATTTGCTTTATTTTGCCTGAAATATTCAAAATTCAAATTTTAAAATCCCAATGTTGAGTTGTTGACAGATAACTCTTACAATTAAAATGTTTGCAATAACAGTTTAAAGGGTGCTTTGAAATACTTTATCTTGTTATCTATCCATAAAACTTTCATCAATGTAGTATATTGTTTTTGTTTTCAAAAATATAATGGAAAATTATATTTGACGTCCCATAGTTCTATGCTTATTTCATTCTTCATTTTGATTTTCACAAGGCTAGTGAAGATATCTTGACAAGAGAAGCTTATAACTTTACCTTCACTTTCCTCATGATTCTTTTTCTTTTATTTATATATATAAATAACTTAACCATCAATTTTTAAATACACGTAAACATAATTAAATTTGACACACCTGTACATACGCATAAAATAATTCCTGGTGAAAATTTACGCTTTTAACTATATTTGTTAAAATACACTTTGCTTTTGAAATTCTGGTGTGTGTATGAAACGGTACGTTTGTATTTGATTATGCGTGTATTTCACACAAATAACTACAAAATGTAAATAATGGTATTGGCAAACTACGTAACAAGTTTCTGTATGTCACAGGTTTGGGTTCATCGGCACAGTATGCAAAACAAAATTTGACAGGTGAAGTGAAGATGTTAGAAGGATTTCCTCTAAACCAGAATGTTTTTCAAGGTAAATATGATTACTTTAATACTTAATAAAAACGCTTGCCCTAATTTTCATTTTGTAAAACTTATACTTAGTTATGGCCGTCATCACAGTATTGTTGATAAGTTTGATGTCTCTGTGTCCAGGATTGCCTTGGATATATTTGACGTCTCATAGTTCTATGTTCCTTTCACACAATTTTGATTACACACGTGACGGGTGTAGCTAGCTAAACAGGAGGTGCTTACCCTTCCGGAGCACCCGGCCTCACTTCCCTGGTGGAAGTTCACGTGTCTAATCTAACTTGTCAGTTCCAAAGTTTTTACTTTGCTTCTGGATTGTGATTCGGACATGGATTAGTATGTTTGTTTTTGATTATACTAATTTAACGTATTTAACTATTTTGTTGAAAATTAAGCGTTTAAACCAATTCTTTCAAACCTTCTCTTCTAAAAAATCTTGACAAACTTGAATGTTGTTTGGTCTGAAATGACTTTGATAATTCAGAGATACAGAGTGACTCAATTAGGCCTCATATTATCAGCAACTGTTTTTTTTCGCTGTTGCCTAGTACATATTTTGCAGTTACGAATATCTTTATTCAATAATACAGGTAATTCAATTTATTACAACTAATTCTTGTTTCTTAACCTTATTTTTTGTAGGTTTATTGGCAATTTCCCGACCTGGAATAAGCCAGACGATTTATAAACCAGGGATAACTTTCTATCTCGATTCAGCACGCACGTATGATAGTATGGTCGTAAGTGAATTAATACATCAAAATGATTAGACACGAGATAAACTATTTTTTGGATGAATCGATAATAATATCACATCATTTCGTTACAGGTCCAATCTAAACTTTGGAGGGCTCCTATAATTTTCTGAATTTGATTCTACTTTTTTCAAAGTTTTTTCTTTGCTTTGGGGATTATAGTTTAGATATGGACTGGCACGTTCGTGTTTGATTTTAAAATGTAATTTATATGATAAAGCGATATTCTATTGTTCTTAGAGACGCAGAACAGACAATTCGTTCGTGCACAAGTTTTCGTTTTCTATTAGAAATGGTACATAAATTGATATTTGATAAATGTTTTTTTGAAAAAACTTATTGTTTCGGTAAAGACGATAGCTCATTCGAAAAGATGTCCTTTGGTCACATTTCATATTAACAGCGAATGTAATCTTGGATGTTTAGAGAAAGACACCTCTGTTTTCATCTCAATTACATGAAGGATAAGTGTTACTAGCATTGCTATTCGCCAAATGTGCTGTGCTAGATCTATTACTGTATACCAACTTTTACTAACTTGCGATTAACTTTCGCGTGTTTCTCAACATTATCGCGAAATTTAATTGATGCGAACATGTTTTTGAAAAATACATTTATTTACTAAATATTTAGCTATACACACACGTCGCGGAAGTTGCTAGCTAAACAAGAGGTTCTTACCTTTCGGAGCACCCAGCCTAACTTTCCTGGCGTAAGTTCACGTGTGTACCTAAATTTGTCAGTTTGAAAGCTTTTACTGTGCTTTGAGATGGTATTGTGATTTTGACATTCATAAGCATGTCTGTTGTTGATTTGAATACACACGTGGTGGGTTAGCTTACCTCCCGGAACACCCGTCCCCCTTTCTTTCGTGGAAGTGTACTTGTTTCACTAATTTTGCCAGTTTAAAAGTTTTTATTTTGTATTGGGATTGTGTTGTGCAATGAATTGGTACTTTTGTTTTTCAATTAAGAAATAAAAAAGGTTCGCAACTACCACACAACCAGTTGTTCGTATGTATCATTTTCTCTTTCATGATTCCTTTTCCATTGTAGGAATGCTGTAAGTGGTATGAAGACTCAACTAACATTGAGAGCAAATCGATAAGGTATCAATGAGTCTATTATTATTATTATTATTATTATTATTATTACATATTATACCAGTCTTAATTTTACAGCACTAAACGGCCAGTTCGGAATAGAATTTCTCATCAGTAGTGCTTGGACCAAAATTATGGAGCCAAAATCGTTTTTTCAAGATGTTGAAATATACTCAAAGTACCGAAATATATTTTGTTAAATTTAGCTAAGGCAGTACTTTGTATTAGGGAGTATTTAAATATTCCATTTAAAAAACCGACAGACACATTGGTCTATTTCCTTACGTATGTGTCTGATATATGTCAGTTCCTACCATGTATAAATATTCGTTATTATTAATTGCAGTGGAAAGCCAACAAGAGTGTTGTTCTTTCACACAATGAAAGACGCAAAAGGAATGTTACCGGTGCTAATAGTGAGTATATTGTACTTCTCTTGTAGAAGTCAACTGTTTAACTAAATCTGTTATACCTTGCTTTGGTATTGTGATTCGGACATGGCAAAGTTTGTTTGTTTTGGATTTAACACAGCAATATTTTAGAATTGTTTATATGATTGTTTATATCATATAGATGTATGGTTGAGCACTTGGTCTAACTTTCCATGATGTAAATTCATGTTTAACGAACTGTTCCTGTTTTCATGCGCTTAACCTTGCTTTTGGTGTTATAAGTTGACCAAGGAAAGGTATGTTTGTGTTTGGTATTATTATTGCATGTAAGGTAACCATGGTAAATCGGAATTAAACAGAACGTTCTATGTTTCAATAAAATGCTAAACGTTCCACCCTACTCCAGTCAATTAAAAGTTGAAAATTACGTGTAATAATATACGACGGTGCAGCATGCTAGACAAGAGGGCCTTATTCCGGAGCATCCGGCCTCAATTCCCTGTCAGAACCTAATTTGTCACTTTAAAATGTTTCACTTTGCTTTTGTAATATTGAATAATAGTGTTAACCGTCAACAGTATGCTTGCGTCTGATTATATTCAAATAATACACATAAGGTGTAGTAGTAAGATGACCGACCATGACATTCTTATCGCTTTTGAGAACATATTGAGAATGGTGAGACTTACTCTGGAAAGATGTAATAAAAATCAACATTCATAATCGTTCCTGGTTTTATTTTTATTTTGAAAGTACTTGCTGGGGGGGGATTTAATATCCAGATTTGGCAGGTTAGATAAACAACTTCAACCAAACCGGGGTCAGTTTTATTTTCCTATGATGGTAACAAGTTAAAATGCCTTGTTTTACTTCACATAATTATCCTCGCGGAGCACCCAGTTTCACTTCCCTGGTAAAACTTCACGTGTTTTACTTTATTTGTCGGTAACGGTTTTTAATCTGCTTTGTGATTGTGATTTAGACATGGACTAGTATGTTTGTGTTTGTTATGTTGTTATTCATTATTAATGATATTCTTTCTTGGTCTATTTTTGAAGGAGCAGAAGTTTGAAATTGTTATCTTTTGTCCTTTTGGTTATCATCCATATCCTGAACCGAAAACAGAAGGTAAGATTTAAAAAAGGCGATTCTATCGCATACTCAAACTGAAAAAATAATATTTTCCTGAACACATTATTGTGATCCTTGATATGACGACCATTTTTCTTTTTATGAAATAAAAATATTTAAACTCATTCCTAAGCGATGTGAGATGCCAAGTGGGCAATAGATTTTATATAAAGTTGTCATAATGTTAAATGTTATTTCACACGTAGCAGGTGTGGGTAGATAGACAGGAGATGTTAACCCTTTAGGAGCATCTGATCTCACTTCCTCACTAAAATGCATGTTTAGCATGGTTTGCAAGTTTTTTATGCTTTTACTTTGCTTCTTGGATTGTGATAAGAACATAGATCTGTATGGTTGCGTATCATAAATGTATCATAGACCAGCCATTTAGAAGCATTTTTATGAAATATTTCTTTGTCATATGCTTATGTTAAATGCCCTATATAGAAGTTCACAATTAGTATATGATACTTCTATAAATATGTTTACGATTGTTTACCTCAATATCTCATTAACTTGTGTTAACCCCATGCAAAGAACGTAAATGGAAAATACTTTTGTTCAAAATATACTGAATTACTTCGTTCACACTAAAATCTACACAATTTTACATGTAACAGAATAGTTTAGCCAACGTTTTTGTGTTATCACTTGGTAAGCTTACATATCCCATTTTATCAGAATTATTCAGACGTTTAATCCCTTTGTCATTTCAGAAAGATGGTAAAATATGTTGGTTTTTCTATTATTCTTAATAATTTAACAAAGATTGGCTAACATTTTTATTTATATATTACAAACGTTACCGTAGTTACAAAGCTGATTAATCTTAGCCAACATTTTAGTTTTTAAAGCGGTTTGATTATGTTATTTTTTATTTCCTTTATGTCCTCAGGTGAGCAGTTTAAAACCTATTTTTCACTTTTTTTATTTTTTGCAGAACAACGAAATGTGGATAATTCGATCATGACATATTTTTGTAATTCGTGGGCCACGTTGGCAGCCGAAGGGCCGAAATCAGAAGCAAAAATAGGAAATTTACATGAATTGGAAACAATAAATAATGAAAATAAAATGTTTTGTGAGGAATTCTATAAATTCGCTATTAAACATCAATTACAACTAGTAAAATGTCAAATGGGGGATAAAAATGTCACCGAGCATAAACTGGAAATAGACCACCAATCCGACTGGACGCCATTAGATGTCGATATTAGATCGTTTGAAAACGTCGATGCCGCAATGAAGTGGTTGAGGAATATGGTTGAAGAAAATCAGAATCTAGTTCCATCGAAAGCAAAACATTTTCAGGTTCTTGTCACTGGAAGCGTGTTGCCAGTGAGAAACATTTATCGTTTTTTGAATGAGAATATCTGGTAGCTTACTAGATTACAGAGTCATTGAATACACACAAAGTTTCAGGTGCACAGGTGAACGGGTATTTGTTAATTAAATTTTGTTCATAAAATAAGTAGGATGGTAAAGGGCCTTGTATATGTCTTTTTATTCTTTCTTTTTGGCAATTTTGTTTGTATTGGGACACACACACACACACACACGCACACACACACACACTTGAAACTGAAAAAAATGCCACCATGTCAAATTCAAACTTGGGTGCTTTCAGGCAGCATCCAAAGGTCCAGAGCAAAAAATATAAAATAATACGAGTGAAATACAAGCCTAAGGTTTACTAATGGTAACAATTAAAATGAGAAATAGGACGCTATTGACAGCAAAAGTGACCGCTACATTAGTGAATGATGCAACACAGACAGGTAACATACAGATGGTTGCGCAAATTGTTAATATAAATCATGTTCGCTGTTTTAGTTTTTCCTATTCAAATTATAATAAAATAATGGAAAAATATTCTTACCGTCGTTATACAGCAAATGTGAACACAACATATTATGAAGTTACACATCCACTGGCGTAACTGCTATAGACGCTACGGTCTCTGTAAAGTATTAAGTTACATCAGCATTTTATTTTTAACACTATAGTTCAGGATTGGAAATCAGAAAGTTTTTGCAATCGTTAGTTAAAACATACTGCTCTCTTCCGGTTGGCACGTATAGTTGTGAACTATCGTTCCGTTGTACTTTTGTCAGCTTCAAAACTGACGTAGAAGTATGTCTGCTGACAGATTATGTGTCTTGTAATGTTGTTTGTTCATATAAACATAGCATTGGTAACATGAAGACAATATAGATTTTCAAAACGTGTAGTAGGATGACCTACTATGACATTCTTATTACTTTTGAGAAGATGGTGAGAATGGTAAGAATTAATCTGGAAAGATGTAATAAAAATCAACGTTTATAATCATTTCAGGTCTTGTTTTTATTTGAAAGGTTTTGCTGCTTTAATATGACATTATTTGTTTTGAAGACATAATGGATTAGGGAGAAAATTTAATAAGAAGATTTGGTAGATTGGACAAACAACTTCAACAAAACCGGGTTCCGCATTTTGTACCCATGATGGTAACAAGTTTAAATAGTTTGTTTAACTCACATTTTCCGAGAAATTGCCTATTTAGGGCTTTATTATTTTATTTGTGTCGGCGATTGGGGCACCAAGAACCTGTCGGAGTCCTCGACTTGGAGAGACAGTCGCCTTTGGCGAGTAAGCTACATGTATGTGATAAAAAGAACAAGACCAGTTGGGACAAATGTAAAAAGAGAGAATATATGTCCAGTCTGATGTCAATTTTACTTTTTTGAATCAAATAACATATATCAGTGATAATTGTACGGCACCATTCAGTCGTTCCTCATCAGTAGTGATTGGACCAAAAAATATAAAAAGAACCAAAGGACCTAAATATTTTAACCGATTTTAGTTAAGGAAATACTTTGAATGATGGGGTATACCTTAGTATTTTAGGATTTTAATTTTAGACTGTTAATGCTTTTTTTAATAAAAAAAATATAAAAATACAATCATATTTTCATATGTGTACATTTTTTTTCAAATATCAGATTTGTTTTTAAAACCGTAAATGTAAACGTGACAATGTAGTATTTCGTGTGAGGAATCAAAAGTATGGTAACATATGGCACTACGATTGATGCATACTTCCTTGTTCGCATCACGCAACTTTTCAATTATTCGCCTCCGAAAATATATAAATATTTAAGGTTGATAGATAAGAGACACCATACGAAATTTTAACATTTCACTTTGATAGCTGATTTTGAAACAATGTCTGCTAGCTTAATGTTGATTTTTGCTTTGATCGCCATGGTATTAAATGCCAATGGCATAACTAGAAGTACAGCGAGTGTTCAAGAACATTTAAGAATCAAGCGATCGGATGGTCTAGTGAATGATGCAGTCAAACAAATGGTTGCTGAACAGCTAGAAAGGAAAGCAATATTAGCAAAATTCCGAAAAATGGAAGATCAACTCGACGACGTGAAACGGGAGCTGAAAGAAAGAAATACACTTCTGCACGACACGAAATTTTTACAGAAGAAACTGCAAAGACTTGTTAAAGACTATAAGGAAGAAATCCGAGAGGCTGCGAAAGTTGATGTAAAGAAAACTCTAAAGCGATTCAGAAACAACATCTTGTCTGTGTCTAGAAACCTGAAGAAAGTGATGAAGTCACATGTGAAGGAAATGGAACAAAAGATATCTACGACAAACAATAGGATAACTGCTGAGACAAAGACACGTTCTACAGGTCTCAAACTGCTCCATAACAGCCTGGCGAAACTTCAAAATAAAGTGGGTAAGTATACATACATCATAAACGAGATTATATACTCTCTCTCTCTCTCTCTCTCTCTCTCTCTCTCTCTCTCTCTCTCTCTCTAGCTCTCTCGGTATCTCCAGTTCTCTCTTTCTGTATCTAATTTTTTCTCTCTCTCCGTATCTGCAGCTCTCTCTCTTTTCGTATCAGCATCTCTCTCTCTCTCTCTCTCTCTCTCTCTCTCTCTCTCTCTCTCTCTCTCTCGTTGTGTGTTTATTTGAATGTGTGTGGAACTCGAAAGTTTTAACGAACCCATCAAAGGTGAAATCGACCAATTACCAAAATTCTCTGAAAATTTAGCTTGAGCGAGGCTGCCGCACGAATGTTTTTTCAATATTTCAGTAAATAGTGTATTTGATTAGAACATTTTAAAAAAAGAATATATTAGAAATATCATTGCCTGATAAATGTGTAAAATTTAATTACAAAATGTTAAAATAATGGGTTGTTCTCCTTATATATGGATATTTTAAATGAAAGGTCTAGCAGGTCAATAATATTTGCCTATACTTTATAGTGCCTATATTATAATAGTGCAATGTTCTAAAAGGTACTATACTTGCATATGACATTCATAAGCTATGGAGACACAAAGTATATTGGAAATTGTACCATGCAAATCATCGCATAATATGATTAAGTTCTATAAATAACAGATGATTTTAGCAATTTAAATACAACAACACCGTCAATTTTCCCGAAAATGTTTGTGCTAAGTAACTCTTAAAACTATTAAAAGAATGTAATATATATTTATATCAATTTCACACATAGCGAGTTTAGCTAGCTGAACATGTCGTAATATTATCCATTTCGGAGCACCCTTACTTCTCCGATGAAAGCTAATTTTTTTTAACCTTGTCTGTTTGGATGATTTTGATTTGAACGTGGACTGATATAATTGTTTTTGTTCATAATTATTGTTTGTTTTTATTTATTATTATTTCATTCAACTTTTAGCAAATTACAGCCGAGGTGGACATGTAGCGTTCTCTGTTAAGTTTATGAGAGATACTGGTACAATATCTTCAACCTTGATATTCGATAAGGTTATATATAACGTCGGGAATGGTTATAACACAAAAGATGGCAAATTCCACTGTTCTAAAGAAGGCACTTACATGTTCAGTGTTACCCTAAACACACTTTTTACGACATTTGCTGATGGGGCCATAATGAAAAACGGTAAACCAATGCAGCATTTATACACCTATACAAGAAGTTCAGGTCATCCCGCAACTTCACTAACGATCGCTATACTGCTAAAAATTGGTGATACTATCAGCATCAAAGGCAACGGAAGAAGATATCACGACCACTGTTACTTCAGCGGCGGTTTAATGATGCAATGATATGTAGCCTGTGACAAAACTAGTATCAGCATGAATCGAATTTCAGGAGATATTATAGTCTGAGTGTCTACATGTAATAGTATTATTCATACATTGTTCTCTGTCTTATTTTGTAATAGTTTTCATACTTGTTCTCGAAATAATCCCCTCTCTCTCTCTCTCTCTCTCTCTCTCTCTCTCTCTCTCTCTCTCTCTCTCTCTGCATATTTATGGGCAGAATAGAGTGAGGTTCGTTTTATGATAGTCGTCTGCAAAAAATGTATGGATGGATTGATGGTGTCTTAAGCCGAAGTCAAGATTCTTTCACTAATATTGATACGGTCAGATTAGGGATGGTGGATACGGTCAGATTAGGCATGGTGGATGAACGTAGAGTGCTCCGGGAAAATGCAAACTAACAAATTTGCTTAATCTACAGTACGTTCGATTGAGATTCAAACCGAGGCTTTGAGAGGGATCTGCATCCAAAAGCTGAGATTTCACACCATCCGGTGACCGAGGTCACTGATGAACATGCCAATGAAATCAACTTACAAAAGTACTAGATATCACTCTTTTGTCGTCAATATTTCTAATGCCCATCAACCGTCAGGTATTTTTCCCTTTTTGAACATCTGACGAAGTCTTTGTATCCACAAACCAAAATTAAAATTAAAGAACAAGTATCCAATCTTGTTGATGTCAGCTTGCATAATACAGTACATACCTGTCAAACATTTTACACCGAGCTAACGAAAATGAATCGAACCCTGGCTGCTGAGTAGTAGCCGAGAAGTAGATAACTATTGACTAAAAACTGCAGAGACAAGTTGTTAGGGTATAGTTAACGAGGGTCAATATAAGCTGTCGATTCGACGTCCAAGTGACCCAGATTTAGAAAGATAGTGACAGAAACGCTACCGAAAGATATAGCAGCTGCCGAAAAGCTGTCTAAAACTGGCGGTAGATATGAGCTGTCGTTACTTAGTGTTTTGACAGGCCTGTACTGTAGGTACATATTATGACCTATAACAATGCCATAATTTGCACATCTCATACCTTGCACGTCATATGACGGACCATGCCACACCTTGCACGTCTTGTACTTCAAACATATGACGGGCCATCCCACACCTTGCACGTCTTGCATTTCAAACATATAACAGTCGTTATAATTGATCAAGTCTGTCGTCTGCAAAAGAGCATACATCTCTCGGGTTGGTCACGAGTATAACAATTAGATAGCTCGTTATATCTGAACATTGAAGCACACCATGAACCGGACAAGTTACCACTTTTAACCAATTTCACATGTTAAGCAAGTTTATCCAAATAGTCCAATTAGTATACTTATACAGTATGGAACCGCTCAATAATTATAATCATTACTTTCCTAAGTTTCATAGCATTCCTACAATACAAATTTTCAGACATCGACCGTTATATGTAATACCTGTATCCATTTATCGTCTAATTGATTTTTTACCAGCAATACATTTATTCAAACTCAGAACGGCGTAAATATTAATTCTTCATTTCAAAAAGAGATAATACCTGAATCGATAAACTACATATACAGAGCCGTCGAAAGTTTAACATTCGGCTAACGAAAAGGCGTCGAAGTTCGGCTTTTTTGGATAATGATACAATGTAGTTAGTAACAGAAAAACTACCGAGAGATAGACGGCAGCTGTCGAGATAAATGCATCGAGGCGTCATCGAGGATGACCTGTCGATTTGGCACTAATTCGTTAGATAAGTGTTAAACTTTCGACAGGTCTGTACTGTAATTTGCCAGTAAATGAAAGTGTTCATTTCAGCATTAACATGTATTACAAGTAATTATTTAGAAGTCGTTGTCTAGCATATGACTACAGGTGTATTTTAGATACTCTCTTGTCTTGAAGTGTCCTGATTTCTATAAGTGAGTATAAACATTATCTTGCTAATTTTAACACTGTTTGGTAATTTTATGAAACAAATAACTCAAAAGCGGAGGACTAATAGAATGTATTGCTACTGGTCATATATATGAGATAGGGAAATCTCAACCCAAGGTCTTATATTTTTGGTCCAGAACGAAACTTGTCGAGTTCTGGACCAAATATATAAGACCGAGTGTCGAGATTTTCCTATTTCATGTGACCAGTAGCGATTGATTCATTTTGTCACACCTTATTCTTTTAAGAATCTATTAAAAGCTTCTAGGGTAGCATGTAGCCTGTCTCAACCCTGGGGTGTGATAACGAAATCTCACATGGGTAAAAACGCGGGATTTCCATATCACAGGTGTGAGAAATACAATCATGAACATTTTTAAGATTAAATAGCTATAGTATAAGCATTTACATGTATTGTTATTATTAAAATGCCATTGTCTAGCATAAAGCCATAGTTGTCAGCAATTAAATGTTCATGAATAGGGCTAGTAATTCGTTTTATCTTACGAGATCCTGATTTCTATCACAGGTGCTTTGGGACAGGACATGTTGACATGTTCAAATAGAAGTAACGGAAGTGATGATTTAGCTACATCTGGCCACCTGTGGGTGGAAGAAGCCCAAAGTTAGATAACTCCCTTGCGTGTTTCGAACTATAAGATCGAGAGTTACGGGAGAAAAACCATTACTTCCGTTACTTCTATTTAAAAAAGTCAACATGATGTGCCTTCGACGGTAAATAACGATAGATTTCTGGATGAAACGTAGATAGATGAACTGAAATGATATGTTATCAAAGAGAAAAATATCTTTTGAAACGGATAAAATCGCTGATACAATAAGTAGAGTCGTTAAATATTTTCTTTTGGATTTTTATTGTTCCAGACAGGTTCCGAAATTGGAATCAAAAGTGACTTACCTTGTCTCTTATCATAACCTACAGGAGGTTTTTTTCTGAATTTTGCTTTTTAGTGATTCCGCAATATAATCCGGCGATAGCATTGAGAATTACTGCAGAAAACTTAAATATAACAAAAAGAACGATAAATCACCAATCACCGCAAGTGTCGAGGGGGGGAGGGGTCCTGTCCCCAAGCACCTGTGATTTCTACTATAAGTGAGTATAAAAACCATCTTGCTACATTCAGTACCGTTTGGTAATTTTGTGAATCAAATTAATCAAAGGTAGAAGACATACATCGTTAGCTCTAGTGTATTAGCATGTAGGTCATTATTTAAAATGCCGTGGCCTAGCTAGCATAAGGCTATGAAGTTGTTATACGTTACGAATAGGACTGGTATTTTGTTTTATCTTATGGATTCCTGATTTTATAAATTAGTTTAAAAACATGATTAATTTTATAATTTTATGGGAATTTTTTTTATTTTTGATGTTTCCTTCTGTACAAATCATTTAAAGATAAGAGACAGGCATCGCTGTCTCTACGTTTAATTCATAATCATTTAAGTATTACCATATGGAAGTTCATTATATCTGGGTTTTTTTTTTCATTTGGCTAGGAGAGGACCGGAGATTGAAAATTTTAAAGGGTCACAAATCTTGGAAATTTGCAGGGTTCCTCTTCCAGCAAACATAATGACCTATTCTGGTAATCAAATTACATCGAGCTCAGTGAAAAACATATCCAACGGCGTTGGAGTTGAGTTGATTAATGTGTTTACGGCGTCCCATTCAAGAATATTTCACTTATATCGAGACGTCGCTAGCTGTATAAGACAATACATAAATTTTGTCTGTGTGATACCCTGAAGCCATTATAAAGCAGGGTTCTTTATCGTGACACGGAGCCTCGTTTATTTTAAGCCCCCATCCGAAAGAACCGCGACTTTTTCGTTATTTCGTTATACCGAGTGCTTTGCGAAAGAACAGTCACTACCAACTTTCAAGTCTAAGGTCAGACCCGGTCAGGGTTCGAACCCAAGACCTACTATTTACGGGGCGATCGCTCTACTAACAGTGTTTCTAACGGTGTTAGAGGAGTCGGACCGACGAACTATTACGGATAGACAACGCCTTTCCATAATAATGCGTCCCATATGTTGAAGCGGGCATATAAAAAGTGTAGATTTTAGCTTGCATGTTATATCTACAGACTTTATAACCAGATATATCCAAGAAGAATTAACGTTCGCTTTTTCGTGTAGTTAGTGTTAGATTGTGACTACCCAATCCAGCAGACTGCATAATTATGAAGTAACCGTGGTAGTTTTTCCAGTCATTGAGTTTGCTTCCAGATGAAAACCCTTATTTATTGTTTCAATCCCATTTTTAATTCCATAGTGCGTCAAGTTTGACCTGGCCGTTTGACCTTTAATTTGAATATTTAGATTGGGCTAATTTATAATAGACTGTACAGTTTAGGTAAGAGGGCATGTTTCATTACAAGAAACACCCAGTACCCAGTATTATTATCGTCTATCTGTATATATCAACTTTATATCATGTTACTATATGGTATAGCTATAGCCCCTTAATTACACAATGAATGTTTGTTTTAATTTTCAAATAAAACGTCAAACGGCCATGTCAAACTTGACACACTATGTAACTTTCATGCGTGCTTAAAATTATATATATATATATACCCCATATGGTCTTGGCATTATTGATAAAGCCGCTATCCTATCCTACCCATATGTGTATAATAAAGAAAAATGAACAAATTAGATCCAATGTCACGAGTTTATAATATACCCCAGTCAAAATAATAATAAAATCATCGCCGTCTAAATGAACATATAGTATAGGCAAACAACATTGACCTGTCCGCTTGACCTTTGATTTAAATATTCATTATGGACAAATAAATTTAAGTTATTGGTATTACGGGTGTATATTTTATCTATATGTCGCAGGCAATGTGTATATGTATCAACTGCGAATCCTACCGCTACCCGTGTATTGGATGGACACTCCTATATGAATATTCCTAATGAAAGGTCAAACGGACAGGTCAATGTAGTTTGCCTATACCGCTGTATGATTTTTGTATTGTTTAGTTATAAGTACTATTTATTGATCATTAATACCCGTACTTATGTGTATTTATCGTCCTTAACAAAACATAATAAAACAAAGTATTTTAAATTTAAGGCGATGAAAGCCCGAAAAGAAACAAATACAAAGCCGGGTTTAACCGTGTCAATACTCACCTGAATAAAACACATTGCTCAAACAATAAATACATTAAATACTAGTATATTAGTTTATTAAAGTAAGTAACTTGTGTCCAACTTAATATATACATTAGTGGTACATGATTTCCGTTGTAATTAGTCTTTCTCACGCTTAGGGCAGTTGGGGCTATGTAAAACTTAAAGTATTATTTGTTAATTTTCTAACACCTTTGGCTGATACTGGATTGAATTTAAATGTAAGTGAAATTTTAAATTTTAATTTAATTATTTTAAAATTACTCTTAAAAAAGGTTTGAAATATTGACTCCTCTAGTCTTTCCAGTGGTACCGTTCTTCAATAGTACGTTACTCCGTTAGCCTTACCACTTGGTTAATAAACTTTCCTTTTGGTGGAAAGTAATATTTTTTAATTTCTTTTTAAAAGTAAATTCATACAGTTACGTCAAAATTGTAAATTATTAGTAAATATTTGTAATTTTAATAACATTTTGTATTTTCACAAACGATTTGGTTAAGTATAAGCTAAAACGTCTGAGCTTCCAAGAACATGGCCCAAACCGACAAAATAGATTTTAATTTAACGTGGCACACAGAAATCGCAATAAATTATTAATTCAATGTTATTATTTAGTACGTTGGCGGCTTCAAATTGGTTTCTCTGGGCACTTCGGTTTTCCTCATCTTAGAAATGACCTTATCATTATACGAGGGGAGGTCAAAAAGTTCATAGAACGTGGTATATATTGCCGCAACAAACCATACATTTTATTATTATTATTCAATATAGTCCCCATTGAGTGATTTAGTTGTTCGAACTTGCATTCACGAATTGCTGCTTGTGCAATCCTTGACTTGTGCACAGGAGCATTGTCGTGAAGAAGCAAAACCCCTCGGCTCAACTTTCCCCTCCTTTTTAATTTAATAGCAGCTTTCAACTGCTTCATTAGATCAGCATAGTAAGCCCCAGTGATAGAGATTCATGACGTGTTTAAAATGACAAAATGTTGTGTTGTCTAAATAAGTAAAGAAAATGTATGTTACTCTTGGCTGAATACGTTGTTCTATGAACTTTCCGACTTCCCCTCGTAGGTGGCATAATTTTGATTGGGCGTAAAACACCATAAATCTACTCCACATCTTACTGATCACAAATTAATACAAATGTATTAGTTTTTTTTCCCTCTGTATACTATGTATGAACATACTCGTGTTTCCCAATTCTAAAATTAAATAATTTTTAATTAAAATGTCAAAATGTCTGATTTCAAATTACCAAATATTTAATCATAATACTATTATATTAATAATATTCTGGACTTATGTATGTGATATTAGATATATATGTGTTAAGAGTTTTAAAAGTTCATTCAAATTTAACTTGCGCACTTGACATGTAGCACAATTTGGCGGGCTTTAGTATTCCTCTACAAGATACTGTTTCGTAATTACTACATTTATATACGTAGCGTATTGAAGGGAAGAAAAGGTCTTTGCTTTTACGGCCCGACCCTGGTGCAATTATTAACCCCGTTTAAAATCTATCAAAACTGTTTACATCCTTTGTGTACATCACATGGTTAGGTAAACAGATTATCATGTGAAAATCTATAATTTCTCGTATTCAGACTCAGTTCTCAATATTGTTCATTGTGTCGCCTGTGTTTAGTTTGTTTAAGTTCATATTACCATTGTCATTTGGAAATGTAACGATGGTGCATCCCTTAAAATTACCTCATAATATATCTATCTGGTATCGATACAAATTTGGTTATCGCCAGTGTCGATAGAAAGTGAAGAATAAAGATAAAAAATATAAAAAAGGAATTTTAAGGGGTTTACATAATTATACTTGTATTTGCTGACTTTTGTAATTTGATAGGCAATAAAATGAATGTGATAGTGCCGTTTTCCATATCAATTAATTGCCAAATCAGAAAGAAATATTAAAGACATTAAACCGTGACAATTGCCTCTTCTTAAAACATGCTTTATGACCTTATAAATGTATTCCATTTAAGAAAGTATTCAATTATTATCATACTTTATATAAATACCATGTTTTTTTTTAAATTTTTTCAAAAATGTACTTGTATTGAAATTTGAAAATTTCAAAATTTACAGATGAAAAACAGTGCCGAAAGCAACAGGATTTATATATATATATATACTCTTTTAAAAAAAGGCCTACATATAAAAAATAATTTTATGAAAATATTTCTCTGATTTTTTTTTCAAACCAGAATTATATGAATAATGAAGAAGAGGAAACAGACTCAACACAGAGACAGACCGGAAAGTGAACGAGTATTCGGTGCTAGTCCAAGTTCCCCAGTGCTATCCCGACCATCCACAGTTCAAACGGAAGTCCAAAGATTCCACTTGTACAGCGACCTAAAAAAGTCTGATACTGATGTAAGGAATTCATTGCCATCTTCACAATGTAAGTACACAATGGTTTATGATTTATACTCCCTCTTCATGGTTTGATGTGCGACTACTCAAATGGAAACTATTAAGGGTACGAACAAAAATCCGAAGATTCCACTAGATGGGCAACTTGGAAATGACCAACATTGACTTCAATGCAAGTATATATACTAATACACCCGATCGCGAATGCCAAGTGTCGTTGATATGTTGATAGGTTCATGAGAATAATAATCAACATGCAAACCAAACACAAACATACTAATTCATGTCCAAATCACAATTTAAAAGCAAATTAAAAAATCTCTCAAACGAACAAATTATGTTAAACAGGAAAACTTCAACCAGGAAAGTGGGGCTGGATGAATGTGAATGTGGATTTCTGCTTCAAATATTTAAAATAACACATGTCAGATATGCATTATATTCTAACTATGTGTGGATCATCTTTCAATTGAGCTTTCATAAATATGCGATTATCTTCGGTTTGATTGGAGGTATTAATCTAGTCGGTAATCGTGAATTCTTCTAAATGACATGGAATGGGGACTTAAACAGAGATTTAAAATCGGTACCGGTGATGAAAATAACCCAGTTTTTTTAAATTAAATATCCGTAGCATCCGGCCTCACGTCCCTTGGTGGAACCATGTCTAACCTGACTTGTCAGTTCCAAAGTTTTTACTTTGCTTCTAAATTGTGATTCGGACATGAATTAGTAGTATGTTTGTTTTTTGACTACTTACATGTATATTAAAACAAACGACCCTATGATACAAATGTTAAGTATTTTATTAGCTAGATTGTATTATAGCTGACAGTTTGTCCTATCTCCAACAATCATCTGGAAAACGAATATCCGTTGTGAAACCTCACTTCATTACCGCCATGTGTGCCACTAAATTTTGGCATTATAAAGGGATAACTTATAAAAGAAAAAAACACCGAACACATGCATTTCAGGACTTCAAAATAGTTTTGCGATAAGTAAGGTGAAATTTTATAGAAGTTTTATTATGTATTTTAGAAATAATCTAAAGCCACAAACCTAGATTAATTCATGATCTAATGCTCTAATTTATATGCATTCTCAAACTCAATGTAGATATTTTTAAAATCAATCCATGTATTACACTTCCTAAACAAAAATGTAAATGTTGACTCGCACGGATATTCGATTGAAGGAAATAAAAAATGGAATCAAAAACAGAAGCGTTGCTTTTAATGAATTTAAATTTCAAACAAATTGATGTTTTCGTGGAATCCTTTAAGAATTGCCATGACTATTGATGATTTGATGATTGTTCTTTGTTTAAGTTTCATTGTTTAAAGTGAATCGAATCTAGGCAATGTGAGACACAATACAATGAAGATAATAAAGATACAGTTTTAGGATGTTTCTGGATGCTATTTTGTTGCTATGCCTGGAGTTTGGAATAATATAATATAATTGTCTTTATATGTCTTCACGTGCCTTGTTTCCTTTTTTTTGTTCGCGTTTGTAGCGAATACCTAAATAATTTGGTTGATGCCAAACTTCACATTTTTATCCTTTGCAGTACATGTCTGCCCAAAGTCTACCACTAAGCTACATGTAACAAATTTGTGCCGAATGGGCAGCTCATCTTGGTCTCTCGTTAGATCTATACATCACGACAGCTTTTCGACAGCTGGTATCTATATTTCTGGTTTTTTTGGACATTAGCTATCCCTTTCTCGAATACTCGGCACCCAAGGTTCGACTCCTTTTCGTGAACTCAATGTTAAACTTTCACAAGTTCTTCACCGTTCTTTAATTACTTGGCTAATGCAAGTTTGTATTTCTATTCCAAAATACACAATCATGAGTTGTGACTTATTTTTTCAACATATTTTTTTGATTCACAATTTTTGTCCAAGCACTACTGATGATGAAATCTATTCCAAAACGGCTGTCTGGTGCCATGGAATTAATATTTGTAAAATATGTAATAAACTATGTATTTGTTTTATATTACAGTGATTGAAAGAGAAAGGAAATACATAGCGTTTGATTTACAAAGACGACTACATCCACATTCTGTTAGGTATAAAGACTTCTACCATGTACTTAATTCTACAGGAGAAAGACGACTGATGCCTCAAAATATAGTCATAGCTAAAAAACGATGAGAGAGAGAGAGAGAGAGTGTGTGTGTGTGTGTGTGTGTGTGTGTGTGTGTTTGTGTGTGTGTATGTGTCCAGCTGTTGATTCATGGCTCCATCAACAAAAAAGGGGTACTACCGTTAGTTGAAATGCCCTAAAACAATAATTTAATAGAGAACGGCATGGAGAGAGAGAGAGTGTGTGTGTGTGAGAGAGAGAGAGAGAGAGAGAGAGAGAGAGAGAGAGAGAGAGTTCAGTACTTTCAGTTATAGAATCTCTGAATGAATGAATGAATGAATGAATGGGTTGTCAGTGTTTACAGACATAACAGTATTACATAAACTTTAGAATGTATAGTACTAAATGTAACGAGTTGGAAGAAAGTATATATGTAACTGTTTATCGACTCTTATCAAAGTTGAACAGATTTTGATATATGATATGATGTATAATTGTGATGTCAAGTTTGCAAAACTGTTTTAGTAAATGGCAGAACTTATATTAGCGCACTCATGATCTCGCCGTTTGTATATGTGATAACCACTTTGTGCTCTCTACTTTTGATTTTTTTAATTAAATTTATTTTATTTTAATCTATTTAACGATTAATTACAATTAAGTACTGCGTTTTTTATTTATTCAATCTATTATGTATATATGTATATATATATATATATATATATATTTTGCATATTCTCAATTCATTTCGTCATTTTAGTCAGTGCAAGTAATTACATCTACTAATGATAATTTTTTTTTTAAACAAGACCAAGATCCCCTTACGAGGTAGGCTAACTTTAAAAAGATAGATATAATTCTGTGTTGTCTGGCGGTTTCTAAAAATTATCAGAACATCATAGTAAAAGGGGAATAACTCGTGCTCGTTATTACATCAAATAAACAAACTGTCTTTCAGCCTGGCCTACATAGTAAAAAGGAAATATCTCGTGCTCGTTATTTCAATAGTTAGGAGCATGATATCTGTGGCATAACACTAGTTAACATCTAAGTAAATTCGCAAAGCAAATGTCCGTGGTAAAGCATTGGGATTATTTAGAGGATGACCAAAAAGAGATCTGGTTACTTTTATTAACTATTACGAAGCAATAATGCTTTTGAATTGCAATGATCACAACTGATTATGAAATCAACATCTATTTCAATATCACTGAAATTGATTGATTGATTGATTGATTGATTTGGGGTTTTACGTCCAAGTCAAGCATATTTCATTTATATCCAGACGTCACCAGCTACAGGTGAAGTGGCAGAAATTTTGTCTCTTGCAGTGCGCTCAGGACAATGTTCTGGGAGGGTTCTTTAATGTGCCACGCCTGCCACAACCTATGTTCAAGTCTTGGTCAGACCAGACCGGGGTTCGAACTCTCTGGCTCCCACACACTTTACCAACTGAGCCACCGAAGTGAAATAAATACCAATAAAAGCTAAAAGGTGTGATCAAATATAACATATGCCGAAAAGCTAATACCTAATGAGGGGGTCGAGATGAGCTGCCACTTTGGCACGCATTCGTCAGCTCAGTTTTAAACTTTAGACAGGTCTGTAGTTTATATTTACTACATGTAGATTTGTTGAATTATAACTGTTGCACGATATGTACATTGCATAAAATTTAAAAAAAATACTGCACCAAAACTTACTTTATTTAAGTAGAATCTGACAGATATCGCCATTGACTTTTAATTTTCTGATAGTTTTGTATATGGCTAAATAGATGTAACCTCAATAATATGTCAAAATACCATATCGATTAAGAGACTTAATCTTCACAGAAGTTGTCTCCCTTTGCAGTATAATTGACATAGATAAAAACGTGAAAAGAACCCTTTCAAACTATACTTTCTGCAGTAGTAGTAAAAGGGTGTACAGGAGGACGGGGTTGTCTTTTAAAACACTTTTGTATCAACAGTTTAACGCTAGATTTAAAGTTTTCATTCATAAATCCATAGATAATTGGGTTGAAGAATGAATTGGAATACCCCAGTAGATGAAAAACCGCCATAACTATACGGTACTCGTCTGTGAGTTTATGGTACAGATGATAAAACTGAATAGCAAAGAAAGGGAACCAACATAGACAAAATATAACAACAACAGTCACCAGCATCTTTATAATTCTACGCTTCTGCTTTAAACTCCTTTGTACGACCTGAGGCGACGATTTGGAGTCACCAATGGGCTGCCGTAGCCATAACTTATGTCCAATTCTACCGTATGCTAAGAACATTATTACCATAGGAATTAGATAGAGTACTATAAACAGTATGTAGGTGTATACGTAGTCAAACTCAATCTTGGAGAAATATTCCTCACATATATAAGCTATCCTGATCTGTGGGGTCTGGTCAGGCTGGATAACAAGTCTAAGTCCAATACGCTGTATCCATATCTGAGGTAACGATATCGAAAATGCAAATATCCAGAAAGCTACCAACGCTATTATGGCCCGCTGGGTTGTCCGTACATACCGTGCTCGCAACGGATGACATATTGCGTAATATCTGAAATTAAATAGTACATATGTTTAAATAGATTTAACTACCAAACGCGTTCGGTTTGATAAGAGATTGATTATAGATATAAATATATATTCATTTAGCAAAATATCAAAACATATGATATGGTAAAACATAAGGTATTTTATACGATGATTTATTGGTGTAATGTTTGAATCCATGGTGCACCTTAAACAGAAAAAAATACAACAATAAACTTACCAATACAAGATCCATGTAGCACTAATGGAGTGAAGTAATGTGTTTAAACCTCAGTCAAGATTCTTTCACTCAAATTGAGTTGTGGGTGCGGTGGTTGTCAAGAGAAAACCACCAACCTGACAAACTGTATTACTCTCAGATGTGTCCCGATTAGGATTCAAACCTAGGCGGAGAGAAGTACTGTGATTTATGATCGTACAGAGGAAACCGGAGTGCCTGGAGTAAACCACTGACTTAACAAACTTTCTCACATTAGGGTTTTCTCGATTAGAATTCGAACCTAGTGGTGAAAAGCGCTGTGATTCGTAGGAACGCGTTTTAAGCCACTTGTCAACTTATGCCTATCAATTCAATATTAATAGAAGAACAGGGTAAAACACAACAGTTACTTACAAATGAAACAGACATACATTTATTGACAGTAAACTTAAACCAGAAGGTAACAACATTATCAACTTACTATCAAAATGCACATGAACGAAAACTTTGTTCATTGTATTTTTGTGTGTGTTATTTTGTAGGCTTTTGTTGTAGGATTAAACAAAAATTTAGGTCACGTGCTTGCACAAATATTTTAATACAGACACTTAACATTTTATGATTTTAATACAACTTCAGGTGGTATATTCAATTGCATGTTGGTGTAATGTTGGAATGTTTACATATTTTTGTATCAGAACTGAGTTCATTTGGACTATTTCTAACACGATAATATTGTTTCAAGTAGATTGTAAAGGTTTTCCCTTTTTTGTTGAACCAACGTAACACTCATTCACAATTTGATGATAGCAGCTGCATCATATCCAAGCTATTATATACACGCGTTTTTCACCACCTTCTGATGTATAACAGATTGTAAATCAAACACAAAAATACTGGTCCATGTCAAAATCACAATCCCAAAGCATAGTAAAAAGTTTGAAACTGACAAATTAGGTAAAGCATCTGCACTTCCACCAGAGAAATATAACCGGGTGCTCCGGAAGGATAAGCACCTCCTGTTTAGCTAGCTACATCCACCACGTGTGTTATCAAAAATAAGAATTAAAAGAAAATGGCACTAGCTATAAAACGTCAAATAAACCCAGCGTAATCCTGGACACAGAGACATCATACTTATCAACAATATTATGAAGACGACCATAAAAGTTATTGAGGGTCTTGGTAAGCATAGGCTTGCAATATCACTGAGTCAACAATGTATTTGTAACCAGCTTTGCTCATTTGTATAAAGATTAAATAGTTTATAGAATCATTAGGTACATGTGGTTGCAGAAGTTTAGACACTTAACATTAAGGATCTTAATACAAATCCAGATGGTGTATGTAATTAGTGGATACATTTTTGTACTCGAAGACACGCCCATTGAGATTTTTATAAACACGATAGCAGTTCCACACGTAAATTGTACATCTTCCATTTTTTCGTTCAAACAACTTTATACTTTCTCTATTCACAATTTGATGTAAGCAGCTGTATCGTATCCAAGCTATAATATACATGCGTTTTTTCTCGAGTTTCTGTTGTATATCAGATTGTAACGTGTTAATTGCTTTGGCAAAGTCAAATAGTTTATCCGTGTATCATCTACAACTATAAAGAAACTATCTTATCACAAGTTGTAGACGATGTGTGAGTCGAGAATGCATTTCCTGATGTATTTAAATTTGGAATTTTCCAAAATTAAACCGAAATTTGAAGGTTGTTACAAAAATAAATGGTTCAAACATCAACATATGCAACAGGTTGCTTATCAGAAGATTGTAGTTTCAAAATATTTATGCTGCACTTTATCTGAGAGAACAGCAAGAATGTGAACTTTGATTAGAAGATTGATTGCAGATTATGTAATTACAATGAAATATTACATTAATTACTGTTCATGCAAGAGTCGTAAATTTTAAATTTAACTTCTTATCATAAGCGAAATACCAATTGAATTCTATACATGTAGATACATTACACATTATGGTAGAGGTTGTTTCTACTTACAACGACGCAAACCGCCACAAACTAATGACTAAGGGTATTGCAAGTTAAATTTATTAAGCCCACAAAAAGTTTTATGGTATTCATTACAATATCGTTGATACTAATAATATATCTGTATTCAAAATAATTCTGGATATATTTGACGTCCCATAGTTCGATGTTCCTTTCATTCTAAAGTTTTTAATTACAAAATTGTAACTAGTTGGCAACATGTACATAGACAGAAGGTGCCTGTCCTTTCGGAGTATTCGACTTCATTGTCATAAGTGCTTAAATACATTTGCAACTTTTCAAGGTCTTTACTTTGTTATACGTCGTCGTTTTTATGATTTTGATTTGAACATTTGAACGGTTTGTTAAATTTTGATTTAGGAATAGAACTCGTGCACGTTTTTCCCAGGTAGATGTGTGTGCAGTCCGTCATTGGCCATTGATTTATGGTGGTTATTTGATGCATATAAACAAGGTATCCATTCAACTATACATGCATGTTTACATATGGATAGTAGCGACGCTTTTTCATAGTACTATTTAAATTTCAGAAAGTGAAATACAGAAAGTGAAAAAGTGAAAGTAAAATTTGTATATCATTCGCGTTTTCGGAGTAAAACAAGTGCAAAAGAGTTATAATATAAATGCTATTAAACTTCGCTAAAAGAAGCGTATCCAAGCTCAGTTATATCGGAGTAAAAGTTGTGTGTTTTTATGCCGCGTTCTTAGTCAATAAATAATATTGACAAGTAAATGTATTATTTTAACTTCGATACAAATTTCTTTTTATTAGCAAATGTCTAAGGTTAATTCTTAAATTGAAGTCCCAAACAAAAGAGTCGTAGTAAAATAAAATCTTATAAATAATGATTACAAAAAAAAATGTAATTTGAGAAATGTAAAATAATAACAGTTCAGGGCTTTTACAATTTTTTTTAATTTTTCAAAGTGACTTTTTACATGTACTTTTTAGGGTTGTCACACCCAGGTCCGAGGCTATTGGAATTATATATAAAACGCCGTTTCAAGCTTTTTTAGGGAAAAGTCTAACGAGAAAATACAAAAGTTTAATTTTGCATTCGTGTTTACAAACGGGGAAAAATTTCACAAAAATTCGTATAGAAAATATAGTTTTTTTTAATTTTGGGAAAGGGCCAATAATACTATTGATTATTTTAAATGAGCTACATTTAATTATTAAAAAACAGAACAAAAAATATATATGGAATTGAATTTCCATGATTAATTTACTCATAATTATTGGTTTTCATCAATTAATGACTGCTTTTGCATCCAACGAGAGATCTATAGGATAGATTTCTAAACAGCATAAGAGGTGATATGCCATTCACTGCAAAAATATAAGCACATCCACCAAACAACTTCATTTAAGATTTAGATCTGAGAAGTTTTTAATTATATAGCTGATTGTCGAATTAATGATTAATTTTGTAAATGAACATAATTTAAAAAAAACTGTGCTAAAATGTCAAAACATTGGAAATGCAATGTTTTCATTATTAATAATGGAATTGGTTCAATTTAAAAATCGCAGCTTTAATTTCTTAATATTCAAGAGAAAAAATATTCAATTGCGTCTTCTGAAAAAACAGTATGGTACTATGTACATATTGTTTGATTGATATATAATTGATTGTATTTTCACAACTTATGAAGATTAATTTTGGTGAGTGCCAGATAACAAAACTTTTAAGTCATTTCAACAAAAATAGCGATTCTAGTTTAATTGTCGTTCGTCTAGATACTAAATTCTTATTTTATTTCGAAAAAATGTATACATTTTACAGTAACATTCGAACGCACAAACAGTATACAATATTGCAAAGAACAGAACCGATTGTAAAGAATAAATTCCAATTATTTAAACTAATGAGGAAGATAGCAGCGTGTTAGGATTAAACAAATACTCTTTGTTTTTTTTTATTGAAAATTTGTATTAACCACTAAAAGTATGAACTTATAAGATTAAAGGTCTAATTCACAGGATAAATACTTTAAACTTTATATCAATAGATTAGATATTTCTAAAATCAAATGAACAAAATTTTAAAAAGAATCACTAAAACCACCATTTTCTATTATTTTTTATGTCTTACCTTTCAATGGCAACTGCAGCAAGTGTGACAATACTAGCCACTATATTGACCGTTTGAAAATAGCTTGTGAATTTACATAACGGTTCTCCTAAAGTCCACTCATTCCTCAAGTAATACATCAGTTGCAGCGGCATGTTCCAGGCGGCAATAAACATGTCGCTTATAGCCAGAGAAACAAGGAATAAGTTTGTGATAGTCCTCATAAACTTGTTTGACAGAATTACAACAATAACTAAAAGATTCCCAGTCAGAGCCACGGCCATTATGATAATGTAGGAAGCCGTAAACAGCTTAGTGAGAGCTGATGGAAGTTCTTGTGGCAATAGAAAATCGCTTAAATCTGGACCTGGCAAATCCACAAATGGTTCCACGTTTCCAAGAGTTATATTTGCCATTATGTCTTGTTATAACGTCATATAAGTTCAAAATAAGTTCACACAAGACATTAATTCCATCACAGATTTTTCATGTTTAATTTCATCATTGTTTTATTTCGAATTCGCACATAAAATTTTGCAAGTATTAGATAAAAAACTGCAACAAAGTTTTTTATATTTGTGTCATATTTTCTTCTATTTCGAATATGAAATTATGAAAGTAAGTTTAAAAAAACTGCAAAAATGCACAAAAACGCACAAGTTTATCCTGCTACATATTTTTCTTCAATTTTCTTGATATCAAACTCTTATGGGAATTAAATGTATATAACATATGTAGTTTCTCTTTATACCAATGTATACACTGTTCAACTCTAACATAAAAGTCAAACTTACTACAGTGCAACATTTAATGTACTCCTGCCAAAATTCCAGACCTTGATTCAAAGATAATAGTAATTATTACTCTAAACAAAATTCATGAACAATGTTTATATTTGTAATAATAAAACCATTCATATGTTCGGATTTATGAATCATTGACCGTTTCGTTTCCGTTTTATTACTTTAGGATGATAAGAATCGTAGAATAAATATTAAAAACATCGAGTTTTCGGGACCGTGTTTGTTTATTAATGATAACGGATGTATAGTCCTTAGTTTTATTTTATGTAATTGTCAATTACAAGAGATGTGTAAATAGATATAATTGTTAAAATTACCTGACCAGTACATCAAGCTGATAACACGTCATGGGGTGAGTTAATTTTGACGGAACGTGCGGGTTTATCAATAGTTTTTTATCCAAGTTACATACAGAACAGATCCGTTGAAAGATTAACATTTAGCTAAGGAATTAATGCCGAATCGGCAGTTTGTCCTGACACCCCCTTTAGCTGTATCTCGACAGATTTTCGTCGACTACTATAAATTTCTTAACAATATTTTGCCCATTAGTTATCCGTATCCAGGCTACACGGTAGCCGAGATTTATCTACTTTTCGTCAGCCTAGTGTTAAACTTTCGACAGGACGTACTGTAGCTTACAATTATTTTGTTTTAAAATTTCCTGCTGACTGACATCCGAAATCGGAAATTTTACCAAGTGCATGTAATTACACATAATTAAATAAATGTAAATTACACATGATGACGTAAAACACTCGTTATTACAACAACCAAAATATTTGCAGCAAACCTGCTTAAAAACATTTTGTAAAAAATTTACGCCGATATCTTTGTTAAATTTTTCAAGTAATTGCTGATACTGGGGTGTTGTAACAATTTCAAACTAACCCCGCATTTTTATTTGAATCCATCTAAAAGTGAAAAATTGTATTACAATGCTACAAAAAATTAAATCAGAAAAAAATCACTTTAAATATTTAATTAGATAATTTTTCAAGAAATTGGAGGTACACCATTCATTTAAATATGTAACAAGAAGAACCGTACACATCGGTGAAACATGTTTTACAAATAATAAATTCAGTTATGGTTTAGAAAACATTTAACTTATATTTATTGTCAAGAATATTTCACTTATATCGAGACGTCGCCAGCTATAGGCTAAGGTGCAGAATATTTGCCTGTGCGTTGCGCTGATGGCATTATACAACAGCTAGGGTTCTTTAGGGTGCAAAGAAGGAAATGTGTAAAAACTTGGAAATGGAAGAAACAAGAACTAAATGCTGTTGATAATAAAAGATGTACATTTTCGGTAAAGTTGTAGACAATCGAAAATATTGTATTTATATGAAAATACATGATGTTGAAGTTGCTAGGTGCAGTGTGTTTTCTTTTCATATAAGTGAGTGGGGGCGTGCACACAAAAGCACGCTCGCGTATGAAGATAGCGGCGAACTGTTTATTGGGCTGATTGCTTTTTGCAAGCAACCCTAACTCTACTACAATTGTTAAGCCTTTACTCCCACTTCTGATCGAGTACTACTCACCCTATTCCAGTAACGAGAAAAGCGGCTCGCTGTTTTCTCTTCTCATGTTTGACTTATGTTTTCTCAAACAAACAATAAAACAGTGTGTCGTGTGGAACGGCACTATGTCTATCAAATTCTAAGAGGTAAAACAAATCAGAAGTTGCAATTATTATACATGTTTTTCAATTATTCTTGTAATTTTGGTAATTTCGGAAAACTACTTTGTTACGGTTTTCTTGCCAAAATACTTAAAAATACATTCAAAAGTTCCTTAAATCGTCTTTACACGCTTCGTCGAACTTACGTTTTGATAACGTATATTACAGGTCATGTACAGTAGAGGCCTGTCGAAAGTTTAACATTTAGATAACGAAATAGTACCGTTTATCTCGGCCACTCGTTAGCTACAAGTCCACAGCTTTTTGGCAGCTTGGCAGCTGTTATTTATCCCTCTCGTCGGACTTACGTTTTCATAACATATATTACGGGTCATTTAAGTACAGATCTGTCGAAAGTTTAATATTTAGATTACGAAATTGTACCGTTTATCTCGGCCCCTCGTTAGCAACATTTCCACAGCTTTTTAGCAGCTTGGCAGCTGTTATTTATCTCTCTCGTCGGACATACGTTTTGATAACATACATTACGGGTCACTTAAAGTACAAATCTGTCGAAAGTTTAATATTAAGATAAAGAAATTGTACCGTTTATCTCGGCCCCTCGTTAGCAACATTTCCACAGCTTTTTGGCAGCTGTTATTTCTCTCTCGACAGTTTTTCGGTCAATAAAGATCTATATCTCGGCCACTCGGTTGCGGATTATCACTACTTTTTCTTAGCTAATTTAAGTGTTAAACTTTCGATAGGTCTGTACTTTACATAAGGACGGGACATTTTGCGTAATTTTGAACACGCTAAAACGAACAATCTGCATGTTGTTTCACTGATGTCCGGAATACTTTTGCGATATTGATTGTGACGTCATAGAGAGGATGCTCTTCTCTATGACGCCACAATTGATTTTTAGTAACGGTATCGAACCCGAAATTGTTATGGTTTTCTGCCTCTGTGAATGCATTCAGCGCAATCAGCAAAGTGTCAATAAAACAAAATGTAACTTAACAATCGCTAAAAGGAGTTGAGTTGTGTTAAATAATGGTGTTTATTGTCCCAGTCAAGAATATTTCACTTATATCGAGACGTCGCCAGCTATAGAAGAAGGTGCACAATATATGCCTGTGCGTTGCGCTGATGGCATACAACATGGTTCTTTAGGGTGCAAAGGAGGAAATGTGTTAAAACTTGGAAATTGAAGAAACAAGAACTAAATGTTGTTGATAATAAAAGATGTACATTTTCGGTAAAGCTGTAGACAATCGAAAATATTGTATTTATATGAAAATGCATGATGTTTAAGTTCCTATGTGCAGTGTGTTTTCTTTTCATATAAGTGAGTGGGGGCTTGCACACAAAAGTACGGTCGCGTATGCAACTAGCGGCGAACTGTGTATTGGGCTGATTGCTCTTTGCAAGCAATCCTAACTGTACTACAACTGTTAAGCCTTATACTCCCACTTCTGATCGAGTACTCATCACCCTATTCCAGTAACGGGAAAAGCGCCTCGCTTTTTTATCTTCTCATGTTTGACTTATGTTTTCTCAAACAAACAATAAAACAGTGTGTCGTTTGAAACGGCACTATTTCTACCAAACTCTAAGAGATAAAACAAATCAGAAGTTGTAATACATGTTTTTCAATTATTCTTGTAATTTTGGTAATTTCGGAAAACTACTTTGTTACAGTTTTCTTGCCAAAATACTTAAAAATACACTCAAAAGTTCCCTAAATCGTTTTTACACGCCTCTTGGCAGTTTTTCGGTCAATAAAGATCTATATCTCGGCCACTCGGTTGCGGATTATCACTACTTTTTCTTAACTAATTTAAGTGTTAAACTTTTGATAGGTCTGTACTTTACATAAGGACGGGACATTTCGCGTAATTTTGAACACGCTAAAACGAACAATCTGCATGTTGTTTCACTGATGTCCGGAATACTTTTGCGATATTGATTATGACGTCATAGAGAGGATGCTCTACTCTATCACGCCACAATTGATTCTTAGTAACGGTATCGAACCCGAAATTGTTATGGTTTTCTGCCTCTGTGCATGCATTCAGCGCAATCAGCAAAGTGTCAATAAAACAAAATGTAACTTAACAATCGCTAAAAGGAGTTGAGTTGTGTTAAATAATGGTGTTTATTGTCCCAGTCAAGAATATTTCACTTATATCGAGACGTCGCCAGCTATAGAAGAAGGTGCACAATATATGCCTGTGCGTTGCGCTGATGGCATTATACAACAAGGTTCTTTAGGGTGCAAAGGAGGAAATGTGTAAAAACTTGGAAATTGAAGAAACAAGAACTAAATGTTGTTGATAATAAAAGATGTACATTTTCGGTAAAGTTGTAGACAATCGAAAATATTGTATTTATATGAAAATGCATGATGTTTAAGTTCCTATGTGCAGTGTGTTTTCTTTTCATATAAGTGAGTGGGGGCGTGCACACAAAAGTACGGTCGCGTATGCAAATAGCGGCGAACTGTGTATTGGGCTGATTGCTCTTTGCAAGCAATCCTAACTGTACTACAACTGTTAAGCCTTATACTCCCACTTCTGATCGAGTACTCATCACCCTATTCGAGTAACGGGAAAAGCGGCTCGCTTTTTTTGTCTTCTCAAGTTTGACTTATGTTTTCTCAAACAAACAATAAAACAGTGTGTCGTGTGAAAAGGCACAATTTCTATCAAACTCTAAGAGATAAAACAAATCAGAAGTTGCAATACATGTTTTTCAATTATTCTTGTAATTTTGGTAATTTCGGAAAACTACTTTGTTGCAGTTTTCTTGCCAAAATACTTAAAAATACACTCAAAAGTTCCTTAAATCGTCTTTACACGCTTCGTCGGACTAACGTTTTGATAACGTACATTACGGGTCATGTACAGTACAGGCCTGTCGAAAGTTTAACATTAAGATAACGAAATTGTACCGTTTACCTCGGCCACTCGTTAGCTACAAGTCCACAGCTTTTTGGCAGCTTGGCAGCTGTTATTTATCTCGCTCGTCGGACTTACGTTTTGATAACATATATTACGGGTCATGTAAAGTACAGGTCTGTCGAAAGTTTGATCGCCGGCCACGCCCACAATGTTGCGACAAAGACCGCCATCACGGTACCAAAGAAGCGTCACGGCAACTAATAACGTACTAGTGTCAGTGACGCCTTTGTCGGAACATTGTGGGCGTGGTCAGCGATACGTCAATTATGACACCAACAAAAGTCTAAATTAGAAACACTACATGACTGAAAGTTTTATAGTCAATTATTGTTCCCTATGCAGCCTCCTTGTGCCGATGATGTATTTGTTTCAGAGCTATGGTAGACCCTGTTCTCGTTACGCGGTATTGCAAGCCTACTATTGTTCCAGGTAACTTAGAAAGTCGATTGGTCTTTAATATAAGATAAATTATTGTTTTCTTAAGTATCTTTTTTGATATTCTTGTAAATAAAATCATATCACCTGCCAAAAATTATGATTTTTGTTGACTTGAATTTGAAAAAATTGAAATTATGTGTATATACCGAAACTTTGCTCTTTTTATTAACAGAAAAATCAATGTGTTGTATATATTCCTAAATGTACCTCCGATGTGTGTAAATCGAACCTGTTTGACCTGCATACTAATTATTATCATACGAGTAAAACCAAGGTTGTCTTTCAGGTGTGCGGTTCTGGTTTTGCTCATGCAAAATGTATATGTATAATAATTACCCTTCTTGCAATGCTCTGAATTTGCATACGAGTGACAGATAAAAGGGTGATGTATGTGCAATGTTTTAAAAACAACTAATTTTCGATAAGTAAAGCAAAACCAGATGGCTACACTTATTTTTATATTTAATTCGGCTTTTATATTTTATATTCAATATGTATAACATTTAATACAAAATGAAACATAAAAGCTTAATGGGTGACAAATAAGCGACTATCTAAGTTCCCTGGAACAAAAGTAGGGATGTCAATGCCCTCGAAACGTTTTATGGCCGTCATCACAAGTGTTGATAAGTATGATGTCTTTGTCTCCAAAGTTATCATATCTGGTGTCCCATAGTTTAATGTTCCCCGCTTTTTCAATATTGATTTTACACGCGACGAATCTAGCCTTCTGGAGACAAGGCTTAACTTCCTTGTTAGATGTTCATGCATTCAACTTAATTTGACAATTTCAAATATTTAACTTTAATTTTGGGATTCTATTATGGACCGGTATGATTAAAATAATCTACTCTGTATCAGGTGGAGACTAAGTAGACGATAATTTATATTAATACACTAATGCAGTTATACTCTGTTCTTATTTGTTTGCTTGGGTCATCCCATTGCTGTAATATGACGTCATCTTTCATCGATTGTGTTGCTGACATAATTACTGTTCTCATATGGGGAATAACGCGCTAGATAGGCTAAAAACTAGATTTTTTAGAATAATGCAATAACAACAATCTTAAATTCGTGTTCATAAAATAATGAATAAATGAGTTTTTGCAAAAACCAAAACCTTAAATTCGGGTTCATATAATAATGATTAAATGAGTCTTACAGCTCGCACATGTGTCGTTACATAACGTTTATTCAACTTGTTAAATAAATTCAATGTTACATATATTACAGTATGAACACCGGTGTAAGACCGTCTATATGTTCATCTACACAACCACTGTGGTAGCTCAGTAAGTAGAGTGCTCGCTCCGTAAGTGAGAGGTCGTGGAATCGACCCCCGGCTGCGTCTGACCCAAGACTTGAAAGTGGGTAGTGACTGTTTTTTCGCCGAGCATTTGGCATTACGAAATGAAACTCGCGGTACTTCCGGATGGGAACTTAAAATAAACGAGGTCCCGTGTCACGGTGGGCTTGGCACGCTAAAGAACCCTGCCGTTTGATGCCATCAGCGCAACGCACAGGCAAAATTTATGAACCTTCCCTTATTGCTGGCGACGTTTCGATATGAGTGAAATAGTCTTGACTGGGACGTTAAACACCATTACTTAACTCAATTCACCTACTGTTCAATCCACAATTTTATATTGATCTCATTTTTTTTAAATAATTATGCAATAAATTATGGTTTAACCAAAGTTCAAGTGTTGAATTCATTTTCCTCTTTAGAGTTTCCTTACCTGGAAATAGTACAAAAACATCCCAGACATCAGTCACGCATTTACACATAAACTGAGCAACTAATACTTCCAAGAAAAATAGCGGCAAAACACAGATTTTCAGAGTGAAAATAAATGTACTAAAAAGGCACCTGTCATACAAACTCATCCTCAGTACTCTTTTGATTACCAAACTGACAGATCAGACACAGACAGTGTAGGGTTACTAAAGCGACCAATTTATAGTTGCGTTACATTACTTTATTGAATTAAAGGTGTAATGACTGTATATTTCACTCTACAAATTTGTTTAGATATTTAATCGTTGGATAATAATAAAAAACAAACATACTAATCCATGTCCGAATCACAATCTAGAAGCAAAGTAATATCTTTGGCACTGACAAGACAGGCCAGACAAGCAAACTTCCACCATGGAAGTGAGGCCGGGTGCTCCGGAAGGGCAAGCATCCCCTCCAGCCAGCCACATCCGCCACAAGTGCAATCAAAATTGTGTGAAAAGAACATAGAACTATAGGACATCAAAGATAACAAGGCAATCCTGGACACAGAGACATCAAATTAAACTTTTCAACATTGAAGGCCATAAAACTTGTTAATGGCCTTGATACGCATAGGCTTGCAATATCCCTAGGTCAAAAATTTTTTGCAAGAAGTCTGCTTTGTTGTACAAAATCCTCGTGGCGGGAACAAGCTTTACCATAGCTTATCAATTGGGAAACATATACACTATGTTTAAGTCTAAATATGAAGCACTAATTGAGGAATCAGTCGTATCTTTTATGTCAAGCTTACTAGGATAGATGACATTCATATACTCTCCAAATTTAGGATTATTAAGAGACAGTACGTCATCTATATATATCTGTATGTGTTGTTTTAAGAGTGATTATTATCCCTCACATATATCAAAACACTTTTCATTGGATGTTTTCCAATCACATGACATGTAATAAATGAGATATTTCCCACAGAATCACTGTCAGCGTGTGACAACCTGTCACAGCCATGTGATAACCTCTCACAGCCATGTGATAATACTATTATCACCCGGTGATAACCCGGTACAAGGGAAACAACTCGAACAGCAGAACTGTGCTGTCATTTGGTAAACAATAACAATGGCGACAAGTCGCTTTTTGCAGTTCGTCGGAAGCGGACTTGTTATAAATTATGTATGACAAAGATGCAGAAAACACAAAAAGGGTCACCCAAGCTTCAGTGAAAATACTGGAAATGTATTTGATGGAAACGGGAATAGAGGTAAACCTAGATTCTGAGGAATCTAAAGTATGAGCCCCCCCAGCCCCGGGGTTGCTTGAAAGTGTAAACTGGCAGCATTGAATTTAATTTAAAATTTAGATATTGTTTGCGTCAATTTACATGGTACGTTTTGTTTCGGTATAATAAAATAATAATTGCCCTCTAGGTCTGTGGACATCCAGAATTGTCACCCTTCAGAAGGGTTTTCACCCTGGGGCAACCCTTCTGTCGAGTGACAACCCTTCTGTCGGGTCCACAAATCTAGAGGGCAATTATTGGATAATATTGATATTGTGTCAAAATAAATATCAGTCCTGTTTCAAAATGGAATGCAAAATTATCCTAGCGAGTACTCAGAAAACTTTGTATGTACTTGAGTATGATATTTTGAAACCGGCCGGTTTTGAGGTAACATCTTGATAGGTAATTATTCTTAAAAAGCAATTTGAAATATAACATATCATAGTGGATAAACCATATGCCACAATGTTTCTTTTTCTAAAAACATGCTTTCGTTTTTATAACACATATAAAACCAAACTAAAAAACAAATATACTGCCATTCAACTGGTAGGTTACTAGTATTCATTTTTTCATTTTTAATTTATGAAATGCTTTTGAGTATGGCAGCGAAAATGCTTCACAAAAGTAGTTGTATTCCCGCTCTTCGTGTTGAAATAATTTTGCAGGATTACAATATCAGTAATCGAATACAATTTAACATCATATATACAGTAGAGATGTGAAAATAACGCATTAAAGAAGATGATGTAAAGATGGTTAAGGAGAAAATCGTCACGAAGATGCTATCAGAACCTTTATCATCTCTGGTTTAGTTTGAGATTGTATTTAAGAATATAACACGATATGCCCCTAAATAAAGTACAACATGACCAAATCCCTGACTTAAAAACACACCAATCTATGTCCAAACACAAATACCAAAAGCAAAGTAAAAACTCTGAAGCTGGCAAATTTGGTTAAACACTTGAACTTCAACCAGGGAAGTGAGACCGTTTGCTCTAGAAGGGTAAAAACCTTCTGTTTAGCTTGTTTTCACACGTCATTTTACATCAAGCTATTTTATCCTCAAAACAGAAAAAAGTATTGCATTTAATTAAACCAGAAAGTTTTGTTTTGAAATTGTTTGATGGACCACAACAATGAACAATAGTGTAAACTAATAAGGTTATAAGGTGTGCATTTATTTGATCACTATGGCACTAAACCACTGCGGTAGCTCAGTTGGCTGAATGCTCGCTCCTTAAGTGGGAGGTTATTGTTTTATACATCAAGAGACAACTTGTATCCATGAAAAATAGAATAAAAAATAAGTTGTTTTTTAATCAAAAACTTCTTAGTTTTATCTTTAATTTTATTTATTTAATAACTTTCAACTAGAAAAATAATGTTGTTTTAAAAATATATTTAGTCTTTCATCTCAATAACAAAAACGAACGTTAACTTGCATTAAATTGGTTTTTTGTACGAAATGTCTCGGTTTGGGTACTAGTTGTCTTGGTATGTGTACTAGCTGTCCTTGGTAGGGTACGGTACTGGTTGTTCCGCAATTATGTTGAATTGTATTGTTTTAAAAATATGACTAGTTTTTGTTAAAAATGTCAGTCATCCAGGAAATCTTGCATGATCAAGCAATGTACTTTCCTCATTATCTGTTTATTAGCGCGTTTATGTTATTGTCATATTTCAGGTTTTTTCTGTAATTTAATCATAAATTACATTTAAAAAAGTAAACTGGCCCCGGTTTTACAATCATTCCTTAGCTAAGATTTTCATTAACCTAAATTTAGCAAATTGATCAATTACGATACGAAGGTATCAAATCAAATTGTTAAAAACCGCAGAATAATGATTACAATTTTAAGGGTAAACATAAAATAATTCAGTTTCTTTCGTAATAGAGCTTTTACTTTTCTTTAAAACACTGCTTTTTATTGAAACGACAAATACAAAAACAGTCCATGAAACGTATCATTTGCAATATGCATTTTTACAGTTAGCGGTAGACTAGAGGTAAAATAAGTAGCAATTTATTTTATAACATTTTTATTTCCGATCCAGCTTTAGTTTATATGTAAAACCATTTATATTTAAAATAGATGCATTTGAAAATACATGTACGCGAAATAACTTTGCGTTGGAAAGACCACAAAACCACCAAGAATAAGGTAAAACTTAATAACATTTAAAGAAAAAACTCCAATACAAATCGTTGACACCATTCGTTGTAAACGGGATCAGACATAAAATACTTTTTTTTTCAACATTCACTTATAATGTTGAACTGATTTTCTCCATAAAAGGGGTTTGGGAATCTTCATTTTCATCATTTTCATATGCACATTCTTTATATATGCTGTTATCATTCGGCCTCCAATGCTCCGTAGGACGAGATGCTGTGCGTATTTTCTGAAAAAAGATAAACAAGTCATAATACGATATACGGATTGCCTATAACCACATTATGAAAAAATATTAAGGCAGTTAAGGATTTGAAAAATCGTCTTGACAGTGCACAAATAATAAGCTCAGTTTTTTGTACTTGTTTTGGCGATTTAAAACAATTTAAAAACACTGAAATGTACTCATACATTTTTATATTTTCGTGATTGGGACTACAGACATACAAATCCATGTTCAAATCACAGTATAAAAAAACAACTTAAAAACAAAAGAAAATCTTGCAAATAAGGTTACACCTGAATTTCCAAAAAAAAAGAAGTAAGATTGGTTGTTCCAGAAGGGTAAGCACGTAAATACACCTGCAACGCACAATATCGGCATTGGGAATGAACGAAACAGGTGTCTATATAGCATATTTCTACTAGGATCATTTGACATATATAGACATTATATCAAAATAATTCCGCTCTTGGTGATTTTTTGTAAACACAATATTCCTGTAAACCAAAACTTACCTCCACTAAAGTACATCCCTTGGCTTTTCGTATTTCAATAATACAAAATACAGGTAATGGTATTAAAGCTATACAAGCTACCATCCATCCTATAACCCGAGCATACGACGGATAATAATAACTACCGTAGTTTGGAGGTTTGTATGATATCATCGTAAACACAAACGTTACCTAAAAATAGTAGTCGTCAATCAAGATTTTTGTGGCTCATAAATGACAAGGATTGGTATGAAATAAATATGTAAGATTTGTTTGTTTGCGCTTTGCAAGATATGCTAAGTATTGAGCAGTGGATATATGTATTGGTTCTGTATACTTTTACAATAAATGTTTTCTTTCTCAATTATATAATAACATAAACGACAAGATATATTCAATACAATCGGTGATGACAGTTGAATTCCCATCATGGTTGAATACTTTGCAAAATTACATTCATTAGTGTCTCGTTGTCTTGGTTAGATATGTTGGGATCCCAACTTATGTGGTAGGTATTGCTCCTACGGATCTAGCAGAACGGCTCTATCTAAATAAAACAATTGAATACAAAGGAATAAAATACAATGGAATGACATATTCCTGCAAATGTTCTCAGAGCAATCCTCTAAATATGTAACAAACAGCAAGTATATTATGAATCATACAAGAAATAAATAAAAATGGTAAAGTTAGAAATAGATTAATCAGTTTTCATACCGCTATATTTACCATGAGTATTGTTGGAGTAAGAAAACATATACAAAACTTCAATACCATTGGAATTGGTCTACCTATCATCATTTCTACATCTCTGGAAAAGCTGCGTATTCCTGTTGGGAAAAGGTGACATATTCTTAAAAAATATTAGCACTATGTAACCAAACCATCGATATGTTTGACCTTCCATAGTCCCATGCTTCTTTCCTTCTCAATTTCGATTATACATCTGGCGGGTGTAGCTAGCTAAACAGGAGGTAAACAAATGGTCTCACTTCCCTGTTGGAAGTTCGCGTGTTTGACTTAAATAGACAGTTAAAAAGTTGTAAGGTTACTTATTGAATAATAATAACCCATAAAAGTAATGAATAAAACACGCTTTTATGTTTTAAGGAATATTTCGGCACATCTTTATTAACAACATTTATAGTTTAAATAATCCTGACCGAATCAGTACCAGTTATTGTTATTCATCATAGCTTGTATTGAACCATTTGACATAATTTAAAGAGACATTTTACTCTGCCCAGTTGTAAACAAATACAATTAACAACAAAGGGGATATCTGGTCGTATGTCGTTGAATATTTAAGTTTTTTTTTCAATACGTAAATATTCTCCGTAATACGAGGGTCGTTCAAAAAGTCTTGTCCCTTCCTGTAAACCGTTGTTAAAACACCGTGATTTATTATATTGTCACTTGTCACGGGTGACTGAGTTTATTCCCAAACACGTGAAACATTTTAGATTGTATATGCTAAAAAATTTTTTCTTGCCATTTTTTATCATAACACTCGTTACACTGCTTGGAAAATGACGGACATGACAGTAAAACATTATTGAAATGAGAAGCTTCTTGAAAGCCTGTGCAAAACTCGGTAAATCGCCAAAACAAACATTCATTGAAATGCAAGATGTTTATGGTGAGCGAAACCTGTCATATAGGTCCATATCACGCTGGATACATAAATTTAAAAATGGTGTTAACGACATTTCTGATAAGGTCCGTTTGGAAGACCAAAAACAGCATGCACAAAGAAAACATTTCAAAAATTCAAAAACTAGTCAATAGTGATGGAAGGTTGACTGTTTAACAGATAGCTAAAGTCGTTGGTTTATCGATGGGGATCGTACATTTCATTCTGAGAAAAAAACCTGACATGAGAAAGATTTGTGCTAGATGGATCCCTCATTTGTTGTCAAAAGAGCAAAAGCTTACACGGGTCAAGATGGCTAAAAATCTGCTGAAAATATATAGTAATTGTAACAGCAGGCGTCTGGCTGATATAGTTTCAGGTGACGAAACATGGTGTTTACTTTGAGCCACATAGAAAGATAAATAATAAAATATGGCTAACCAGAAAAGGAAAACGACCTGAAATTGCAAGGCGCACACGAGCACAAAGAAAGTTCTTTATGCTATATTTTTCAATAGTAACGGCATAGTTGTCCAAATTCCCATCCCTAAAGGCCAGGGTATCACAGGAAATATTTATAAAATAAAATTCTTAAGAAAGTGAAAAGGGTTTATGAAAGAAGAGACCAAAATCAGGAATTCGTGGTATTCGGTTACTCCATGACAATGCTCCTGCTCACAAATCCAAGTTGGTTACTGAATTTTTAGACAAGAACGTGTTGTTGTTTTACCTCATCCACCCTATTCACCTGATCTTTCACCGTGTGACTTTTATCTCTTTCCTAAACTTAAGAAACACCTTTCTCCTCGATACAGATCTCGTTCATCGCTAGGTTCAGCAGTTTCTGAATGTATATAAAAAAAGAATATGCAAATGTATTTAGAAAATGGATCCAGCGTCTTAAAAAGTGTGTAGCCGTTAAAGGTGATTATTTTGAAGGAATGAAATTAAAATATCATTAATAAAACGTCTTAATTTGTGTTTTTATTATGAAGGACAAGACTTTTTGAACGGCCCTCGTATGTAGTGTTTTATCAATAAATAAGTTGATGTTTAAGTCCATATTAAGGATAAATAAACTTTGCATCAGTTTTGTTTTTGTCATTTTTACAGAACGTACCATAGATCCAACCAAAATTAAACACTCAAGTATTCCGAATAGTATAATCGAGAGAGCAGCCATGTACCAGTCAATTAATTGGAAAATATATATCCCAGCCTGTAACAGAATAACATCTATTCTAAATAATAAAGTGAATGAAACGACGATTCTTTTTTTTTAAAGTATAAATAAAAAACCATATCAATTCATGTCAAATGTGCTGTAATAATGCATTGCAAAAGGCATCCAAAAAGGACTACATGAAGCACAGAATTGTTTTTGTTGCTCTTGCCAATATCTTTAGTTGTAAGGTTATAGCTCAGTTGCCTTAACTTAAACTTACTATAGTAGATACAAAATAAACTTCTTACCCTGAAAACCTGAAGCGTTTGCGTTTTTCATACAGGAGGTGCTAACACTTCCGGAGCCCGGCCTCACTTCCCTGCTGGAAGTTCACGTGTCTAACGTAACTTGTCAGTTCCAAAGTGTTTCCTTTGCTTCTGGATTGTGGTTCGGACATAGATTAGTATGTTTGTTTTTAGTCATATCATATAAGCTAATATAAAAATAACCAATGATATTTTCCCCTTTAGATTTAATCTCGAGGAGTCATATGTAAAATATTAATTTTGAATATTCATAGGTTCCAATAATAGATTTTACTTACCTGTGTGCACAATGGAAGGCCAAGTAAAAACAAGACCAAACATGTACCTATAGTGATCCATGTTTTATTTTTCAGTGATTGGCAGGTATCAGATAATGTTGTGGTTATGATTTCCACTGTGACAAACTGAAAATAGAACATTTTATTATAATGTAATATGTAATTTAAACCCCTGAGTTGGTATCTTTGCTGGTGGCTGGTGCCCGAGGTTATAACAAACTCAGTAGACAATAATTTTCTAAATTTGCTGCTAGTAAAAATGTGAAATTCCCTCAAAAATTAAGGTATAATCCATCATTAAAAGTATTTCATGAGCTGCTTTTGGTATAATATATTTTGGTCCTTTGGGTTTCTTCTCAGCATCTTAAAAGATTTTGTTTTATAACTTTGGTACAAACACTACTGATGAGGAATTGTATTCCCAACAGGCCGTCTAGTGCTGTGAATTAAAACTGGTATAATATGTAAATTAGTCATAGTCATCTAATTGACAATCCAATATCATCTAATTAAACAAAATCAAAAACAAACATACTAATCCATTTCCGAATCACAACCCAGAAGCAAAATAAAACCTTTGGAACTGACAAGTGAGGTTAGACACGTGAACTTAAGCTTCCACCAGGGAAGTGAGGCCGGGTGCTCCGGAAGGGTAAGCACCTCCTGTTTAGCTAACTACACCCGTCACGTGTGTAATCAAAATTGTGTGAAAGGAACATGAAACTATGAGACGTCAAATATATCCAAGGCAATCCTGGACACAGAGACATCAAACTTATCAACAATACTGTGATGACGGCCATAAATTTTTTTGAGGGCCTTGATAAGCCTAAGCTTGCAAAATACCTGAATTAAAAATATTGTTAAAAGTATGCTTTGTTATTGTTGAATTCCTGATACACATGTACTGCAGTACAGTTTCTTTTATGTTACGCTTATAGTTTTGCTGAATATACAAGATTAACGGTTAAGAAAGTTAGTTGATTGCTGTAAAAGTCAATAGACAACAATACATATTTCAACAGACACTAACTATTAAAAATCTATAATATGAAACGATATCACAATGCACAATTTAATCTTATTGCACTTATAGTGTTTTCCATTTAACATTGTTCATAAAAAATTGTCTGCTTCTTCATACTCTCAACCATGTTCAATCGTTCAAAGTATTGCATATTAATGTGGATTTGGTAAAATACTTTTGCGGCATTCTGTATTTCTAATTTCAACATTTTAACAATATTTGGTTTCCAAAATTTGGCCAGAGCTCTACTGATGAAGAAATGTATTCCGAAACGGCTGTCTAGCGCTGCTAAATTAAAATATGTTGAGTAATAATATTAAATCCAGAACAAACGTACTAATTTATGTCCAAACCGAAATACCAAAGCAAAGTAACAACTTTGAATATAGCAAATTAGGTTTAACACGTGATCTTCTATCAGAGAAGTGAGACCAGGTGCTCTGAAAGGATAAACACCTTCTAACGTTTAGCTAACTACATACGCAAAGTGTGTAATAAAAATTGGAAATAAGAAGAATATGAAATTATGGAATGTCAAATATATCCAGGCTATCTTTGGATACAGAGTTTTTATTTTGCTTTGAGATGTATATAATTACAACTTACTAAAGTGTCTAAAGCCACGGTCAGCATCATTACAAAGAACAAAACGGCCCACAAATTTGGTATAGGAAGCAGCATAATTGCTTCTGGATATCCAATAAATCCTAACCCGGGACCTGTGGTATATTACGAATTTTAAAGTTTTAAAAGATTCATGTTAATAATAATTTTACGAGGATTTGGCTTTGTTGACAAAAAATGAGAATATAAGAATTCATTATGAGCATTTAATGTAGATTAGTAAAATTATCAAATGGGTCAATCATTTCCCTGACATAACATTTCAACCTCAAGGGTAAGATTTTCCTATCTCCTACATAGATTAACTCACAAAGGACTCCTTTTTTCCATTTAACGCCGATATTTTGTCCAAAATATAAATTACATTGGCATCAACTCTTAATTGTAAAATCTAACTTTGTTACTCAACGTTCTACATTAAAATAATCGTTACCATCGGGAAATATATCCACTATTATGATTATTACAGATTGTAAATACTATAAAACACAGCTATTCATTTTAATATCTCAGAATTAACATTTTAAATATATTTAATATATTGCAATTGTCATAATTTTATACTTGGTTGTCATTTCCGCACAAAATGACAGTGCATCTGAAGGGCCTATAATGCTCAATAGTCAAAATGTGCCCTTGTTTGCAAATGTTCTTAAAATAGGTTCAATGAAAAATCTTCCTGAAAAAAAGTTACATAAAAAGTAAAATGGACAGGTATCTGCTTTCTATATTTTAAATTAAAACAAATTCAGCAGAAAATTCGTTAAAGCCACAATGACCATTCTGAGGGTTATAACTAGTTGAGCTACAAATTCGAAAATCAACATAATAAAATAATGTTCACATCTCATATCAGCGATGACGCTTTACATCCACTTTCCTAAAACGCAATTCATTTGGTTGATAACCGAAGATAAGAATCGAATGAACAGAATGAAGGACAAAAGTTTGGATTTTGGATTTATAAGCCTTCTCTTTTTTTAAAGACAAAGGATAATAAAGTATGCTATCTGCATATAATCTTGATATTAACTTTACTGAATACGTGTGTATACCTGTTTGAATGACTTCATCTATTGGTTTGCCAATATTCTTTGCCATATAACCCAATACCGAAAATATAGCTAGTCCTCCATATATACTAGTGCCTTCTGATATAAATGTTAATATTATTGTATCCCTGACAAAATTAAAAAACCACATGTAATAAACATAATAACACAGAAAATGCAAAATCCAACAAAATATACAAAAACGAAATTTTCTTTTATTTGCTGTTTTGTAATCATTTTCAATCATTTGTTGAAATACGTTAACCTATTTAAAAAAAATGACTTACCAATTTTTACCAAGAACTACTGATGTGGACTTGCATTCCGAAACGGTCTTGTGCTGTAAAATTAACACTGGTATTATAAGTAATAATAATTACAGGGTGTCCCATAATATATGTCACACTTTCAACTTTTCACAAAATTTTTATTTCTTTACGCATCAAAGTCAAATTTTCAAGAAATCATATTTATGTTTTAAAGTTTTTATGTTATTAAATTTATATAATTTGCTATCATTTTTAAAAAGATATACCTGAAATATAAAAAGTGTTCTATTTTATAACATGTGTTCCAAATGACGTCCTCTTTCTTCAATGACCAACGTCATTCTTCTCCTGAAGTTGGCAATAACTGCTCTGAGGGTTTCTTCTGAAATTTTCTGCATTTCCCTGCGAATGGCACTTTTTAACATATCCGTGTTTTCAGGAGTTGGTGAATACACCCTGTCCTTAAGATATCCCCATAAAAAGAAGTCCAAAGGGTTAAGGTCTGGAGAGTGGGGTGGCCAAACATACTGTGTTCTGTAAGAAATGTATCGATCCCCAAATGTCGTATTCAACCACTCGATGACATTGCCAGCAGTGTGTGGTGTTGCCCCATCTTGCTGAAACCAAACTGAATTAAGATTGCGTTCTTTCCTTGTCAGCGCTGGCAAGAATTTAGTTTTCAACAGGCGCAAATAACGTTCAGAATTAACAGTTACAGTGTTATGTTCAGAATCCTGAAAGAAAAACGGACCGATTATTCCACTACTGCTAAGTGCGGCCCATACAGTCACCTTTTCACCATGTAATGGCTTTTCTGCATACATGTTTGGCTTGTCAGTGCCCCAAAACCTAAAATTTTGTTTATTTACTGCATTATTTAAATAAAATTGAGCCTCATCCGAAAACCAGATACAGCCTGGAAAAGACGCAGATTTTTCCAAAACCCAATGTGCAAAGTCAAGACGGCTGTCAATGTCTGATTGTTTTAAGTGTTGCATAATGCTGATCTTATATGGTGTCAGCTTTAAGTCAAATTTTAACATTCTATGTACACTGGTTTTACTAATTTCACCATTTAAATCTCGCATGACCTGTCTAACTGACCTTTGTGGTGTTTCTGTTATCACTTTCTCAACAGAAGCAATATTTTCTTTTGTGCACACACTCTTTGGTCTACCTGCATTTTTTTCTCTAACATCAGTAACTGTTCCTCTATTTTCAAATTTTCTTCTGTAAATTCTACTCCTATTCAGCTTAATAAGTCCTGGATACTTCTGTTTCACAACTCTGATAACTGTAGTTGCTGATTTTGTCTCATAAAACAACTTCACAACATCAGCAAGCTGCTGAGCTGAAGGTTCCATGTTGAAATTATGATCATTGATGACGTCATAATTCTGGAATGACGTCACACAATTTCCCGTACTTTTCCAGAATAAAATTTTACAATAAAACCTACACCTATGCAACATTTGACTTTAATGCGTAAAGAAATAAAAATTTTGTGAAAAGTTAAAAGTGTGACATATATTATGTAATTACATCTTAAAAATTATCACATATACTTTTCATTAACCTTAGACAATTGTTGTTAAATTTAGTATAGCTGGACATGGTGATAAGTGCTCCCCAGCATGATCCAAGAGAAAAGAACACTTGCAATGCTGCCTCTAACCAAACCTGGAAAAAAGTAAAACACTGGATTAACCATAAAGTTAGTAGTACAAAGCTAAATCAATTGCACAAACACGATTTAAAAAGACTTCACATACAATTATACTTTTCGATTGTTGATTAATAAACGGTCTGCCTGTCTATCTTGTTGTAGCATCTTGTTTTGACATTTTTTATTTTAGTTTTTGTATATAAATACTAATTCTTGTTGAAATTTGTTGCAGACTTTAAACATACCCTGTACTTGTGTGGTCCAAGACCATGTGTTTATGTAAGTGACCATTTTCCTAAAAAAAAAAAAAAAAAAAAAAAAAAAAAAAAAAAAAAAAAACAAACACACTAACCCATGACTAAATCAAAGTAAAACTTTGCAACTGACAAATTACGTTAAACACACATGAGCAAGTGACGCTGGGTGCTCCGGAAGGGTAGGCGCCTCCTGTTTAGCTATACCCACCATGCGAGTGTATGGAACAAGAGACGTCAAATATATCAAAAGTAATTCTGGACATAGAGACATCATACAAGAGTATACATTTCTGTAAATTCACCACTGGTCAGATGTATTACGTTTATAATAAGACTATAACATTGATATGCATGTGAAAATTGTTATCCATCCGCTCATGTTCTTTATTGTTTAAGGGATGGAAATTACACATTCGTAAATAAACCGTTGTGATTTATAAACAAATTATTCGGTATTTATCGGAAATACACAGCTACAACCTGTATCATAAATACCTGTTTATCAAGAAGTCTGTTAAAATCGGGCTTGAGGTAATAAACTATACCATCCACTCCTCCGGGAAGGGTTACACCACGGATAAATAAAACAGCTAGAATTATATATGGCAAGGTAGCGGTTACATACACTACCTATAAAAATAGAATGATAATGTATACCTAGAATTTCGTTGGAAAAATAATTATAAAAGTAAATGTGTACGATGTAATTGTAAATAAATACAGTGAAAAGCTACTGTTAAAGCCATTCTGTTTGTGACAGTGAATTACTTTCTATTTTCATAGATATTTTTCACTTATGAGTAGTCGTTACAGGACATCTGTATACCCATCCGCCAATAGCAGTAGCCTAGAATGTTTATTCACATAGAAAAACGTTTGCTGTATGGGAATTTAACATGTTAAAAAAACAGGCTAATGGCGGAGGACATCATTCCGAAAGAACAATTCCCATTTTCGCCATGTAAAATTCCAATAGAGCCAATATTTTCCTATCTACAGAAAAATGATAATCGCGAATGTGCATACAGATTTTCAGGCACGTCTAGGTACAAGTAAGTGAACAATATCAGACATTCAATTATATTTGATTTTCTATGAAAATAATGTGAAATTCAATTTTACAAACAGAATGACTTATACAAATATGTTAGTAGTACTTCGTTTAAGACATATGTTCACATTAAAAAAACATGTATTTTTACTGCCTACTGGGGGTTCCTAATTCACCAAATTTCTTTGTTATACCTGCCATGAAACCATTCTGATTAACGAAGCCTATAATTATGTTATATGTACTAGTAAAAGCTAAATCAAAAACAAACATACTAACCCATGTCCGAATAACAATCCAGAAGCAAAGTAAAAACTTTGAAACTGACAATTTAGGTTAGAAACAAGAGTTTCAATTGGCAGGGAAGTGAGGTCTGGTGCTACGGCTAATATCATCCGCCACGTGTGTAATTAAAATTGGGTGAAAGGAACATGGAACTAAGGGGTGTCAAATATATCCAGGGCAATACTGGGTACAGACATCAAACTTATCAACAATACTGTAATGACGGCCATACAACTTTTTGAAGACCTTGGTAAACCTGCAATATTCAGGGGTCAAGAATTCATTTGCAAGCAGCTTGCTTTGTTGTACAAAGTTCCCGTAGTGGGAACAAGCTCTACCATAATGTATTAATTAGGAAAACCATAATGTATTAATTGGGAAACAAATACATTACAACAGGAGAAACAGATATATTGCATAGAAAAGGAAAGTTGAAAATAGGAAAATTGAAGTCATCGCGTTTGTCATAAAGTTTAAATTTTAGCCTTTCATTGGCGTAATAATTTAGGTATATTTAGGGATAATTCTAAATATGAAGCAGAACTTGAGGAATCAGTCGTATCTTTTAAAACACGAGATGGTTCACTTCCATCGATGCCGAGATTGTAAATTCGATAATATTAGTACATATATTGATTATAATTACTTTTCCAACAGATCTGATTCCTTTTATGAGACAAAGACAAATCAAGATCCATGCTGCTAGAAGACAGATTGGTAGATGCCAAGGGATACTTCCTATATCGTCTATTCCAGATGCCATCTGCAATACTTGATGTCTGCATAATGCAACATAATGAAAAATGCATATATAGCAACACGACACAACACACTTTTGTATATTGAAATTAACATGATTCAAAGTTTTTATATTTACATTGCACGATTCTCTATATTTATATGATAACTACAGTCCAACCTGCCTTAAATGCCACCTCTATATAAAGGTCACCGGCTAAGAAAGACCAGAAGAATTGTACCTCAATTGTTCTTTATTCATATTATTTGAACCTGTATATCAAGGTCATCTGCCCATAAAGGCCACTTTTACCGGTTCCCTTGGGTGGCCTTTATACACAGGTTTGACTGTATTTATATAATTGATCATTATGATACAAATATTAATCAAAAATAATATTAGTAAAGGGAATTGAAAATATATTAAAAAATTTAGTCGCCCTCGTACTTAGTTCTACTTAATATCATTAAAGTAAATATTACTATGCTGCTTTTTTACCAAATTGTTAATTTACGTCTGATTATAATAGAACTAAATGGAAAAAAGCTAAAACATCTGATCTTCATGCACAATACCAGTAAGAGGGATTACTATCAGCAGATTACCAATTATTGGAGCATGCTCAAGAATATTTTTTGTCACTTACTGCCAGAATTCTTCTACAGATGTAACGTATTTATTAGTAATGGCTGATTCATTTCTTTCTGTGTCGTTGTAATTAAATGCATCAGTGACAGCACTTTTTTCAGTTGCATTCGTATACGTGTTTTTGGATACACAAAATTCCGTATTCCAGTCGTTGTCGCAGGTACTCCATGGTAAGGGATTGAAGAATGAATTTACAATATAATAGATGACCCATGCCGTTATAATGTTGTAGTAAAATGCCAAAATTGCACCTGTCAGCAGCATTCCGATACCAATACCTTAACAATAACAATAATTGCAATAAATTGATGATCTGTTTTTTTTTTCAAAATTAAGCTATGAAAGTTTTAGAATAAAGAAATCGATGTGATATAAAAACCATTGTAGCCGAAAGTAATCAAGAACAATAGAAAATTAATCAAAAATAAATGTAACTAAAACACATCTCAAAAGTAAAGTACTAACGTTGAATACTGCAAGCAAAATTAAACACGTGAACTACCACAAAGGAAGTGTAATTATGCACTCAGGATGTGGAAGAAACCTAATGTCTAGCTATATACACCCGTTACGTGTAAAACCAAAATCATAATTTAAGGAACGCGGAAGTATGGGACATAACATATGTCCAGGATTATTTCGGATATATATAGATATATCAAAAACAAACATACTTATCCATTTCCGAATCACAATCCAGAAGCAAAGTATCTTATTTTTCAATGATATTGTAGTGACTACCATCCCAAATTTTGCAGACCATGATTAAGCCTAGGCTTACAATATCAACAATGTGAAACATATAAAAATAAGCAGAATAAACAAGTATATTCATACATAATAAAATGTTATACCTAAAAAGAAAAATTGAAGTCAGTACGTTCTAGAAATGTGCAATCGATGACGAATTTATCATGTTTTTTTTTCAAATCAAATATATACATCTTACCTCGAAATAGTGGAAGAGCTTTCCATACACTTGTCACACCTCTACCCATAAATTGCCCAATTGACACCTCTAAGAAGTATAGGGGTAAACCACATGTCACCAGAAAGAACAAGAAAGGAATTAAGAATGCTCCTGCAATTTAAATTTTATTATTAGGTACAATTTACTATTACATATTTACAATCGACATACAATTCCTATGTTGAACCGTGGTTTTAAAAAATCTGGTTTAATTTCAAATAAACCATATATTTCACAACGTTCTAGTTTTAATAATAAGTATTCAAAATTAGAATAAAAATGAATTTTGTCATACAAAATAATAGAGATTTGAAAATGAAATGAACTTTTTTGAAATATTATTTGTCCTGATTTATAACATATTTTGTTTCTCTGAGTTGAACGGCATGACTGACGTGGGGCTGAAAAATATAACTGATAGGCTGTTTCATTTTTATATTACATCTTAAGTGAATTCTTTTTTTTTTTTAATTTCTTTTTCAGAAACATTGAAATTTCTTTACACTGTCGGATTAAATAATTCCATTAATTATTAAAAACAAGAAAATATTATAAATATCAGAATTAAGTTTACATTTTTATAAGTAATAAAGTAAGAATCATATATAGTTTAGAACCTTAGTAATTAAGTAGGTTGTATAGCAAAATATTTAGGAGACCTAAATATTTAACTTGCGATGTATATTCCTTGCCTTATTTATGTTTTTAAGATCTATTGGTAAAATGATATAATATAGCACATGCATAATTTTAAAATTAAACATTCTCAACGATATGTCAAACCAAACGCACACTTTTGTAATTGAGAAAATGAAATAGGTGTTGTTTTGATTCAAGTGAAAATGTTCATTTTGTCTGTTACTATGCAATGCTTAAATATAAGTCTATAATAATAAAGTTTATAGTATTTAACTTAACATCCTTAAACGATAGGTACATTGACTAAAACAAATATGTACAACTACCGCCCTTTCTATAATACAAATATAAACCTGATAGTAATACCAACAGAAAATATTTTATACGATTATTTTCAGAAAGAATGTTATTATCACCATAAAAATTTAAACATTTTAAAATTTTTGCCAATTACATAAAAAACAGGGATTACTATCTGGTAGCCTAAATCTTACACAGCCATGTTCTAAAAACTCGAATATCTCTGTTATTATATGAATAAAAGCATAGAAATTAGATGAAAACTTAAACAAAACACAGACTTAAAGTGAATCATGTTACACAATTTTGATTGTATTATGTATGTGAATGTAAAAAAAATATATCTCGTTTTGTTAAATGCCTTTATGCAAAACAGTAATAAGTGAATGGCGCGAAAAGATGAAAAAATATTAATAACATAATAATTATAATAATATAATAATTATAAAATAATTATATTTATATATTTAATATACACATAAATGATAAGTATGTCTCATATTACGAAACGAATGTTTTCTATACCTCTACAGTAATACCCTAGACATTTATGTCATTAATTCTTTATTACTAGAAAGATTGTGATCAACTAAACATTAAATGTAACCAAATTAAAATGGGCTGATCATTTAATTTTCAAAAACTGAACTTAAATGTCTTTGATGCATATATAAAAGCAATTATGGTTGGTTAATTCTAATGATTTTGCTTTACAGTTTATTCAAATAGCAAATAAATAGAAACCTTCATCAGAAATAAAAAATCCTTAAAATTTGCTAGACTATACTGCTCATCGATTTTCGACAAAAAGTAAAGACAAGCTAGTATTCAATTATTTCTCCCAATGTTGTTGCATTATACAGGTCAACAAATCAGACAGCCGAAGTCTCTTTTTTATATTGTAAATCGATACACAGCCTCAGTAGCCGAGTGACATAAAGCGCGTTAAAGGATCGCAGAACCTCTCACTACTTAGGTTTAAATTTGCTCAAAAGAGATCTTAGTATGAAAAAGATGTTTCGATCTTCGAAGGCCGGTGGTTTTAACTTTACACTATTGATTCTTCCCTCCTAACATACCGCCTCGAAACTTATACGTAAAAGAATCTTGACTGTAGCCCAAAACTCTATTCCTCCACTTCACGTAACATATTGATACTTTAATACTCAATGATAATTATTTTGTATGCTTTTTAATTTAAAAATTATACTGATCCCAACATAAATATTGCAATTTCTTTAAATTTTCGTACTGTGTCCATGTTCTGGGCTGAAGAAGATAGCCCAAAACCGTGTACGATGGAGAGGTATTGCTGCAGACCTTTGTTCCTCAGGGAATCAAGGGGAATAACCAACCATGTTTTACAGAAATTATGCTCTCGTGCTATAACATCTTTTATCAGAAGTCATACTTATCACCAGTGTTATGAGGACGGTGGTCCTTTGTAAGTCAAATTTTATCTATAAGCATGCGTATTTACTACCGATATTTGTATAGACATAGACAAGGGTAGCAATATGTTTAACCACAAGCAAACATACTATTCCATGTCCGATTCACAATCCAGAAGCAAAGTAAAAACTTTGAAACTGACAAGTTAGGTTAAACACGTGAACTTCCACCAAGGAAGTAAGGCCGGGTGCTCCGGAAGGATAAGCGCCTCTTGTTTAGCTAGCTACACCAGCCATGTGTGTAATCAAAATTGTGTGAAAGGAACATGGCATTATGGGACGTCAAATATATATAGGGCAATGCTGGACACAGAGACATCAAACTCAGCAACAATACTGTAAAATTTCAAATAGAAAAAAATAAAATGGAAACTACATGACACGATGTTCATAATAAAGAAAAGGAAACAGCTTTTAATCTTCTTTCTTACAAAAAAAAGTTTTTAATTTTATTATACATTAAAAAACTGAAAAATGTTTTATAGATTAAATAATATTCTGTCGAAATATAAATATAGAAATATCGGTCTGGTGAAATGAACTACTTCTGTCACATTTGTTTATTTGTGAATATAGAGGCATGCGAAAAAACTGCATATTCCATTAAAACATAAAACGTTATTCCGTAAATACAATTATATTCCATAACCAATCCTTCTCTACTGTTTGAGTTTAGAAGTTTATATCTATATCTCATATAATCGTTATTAGGGCACCCCTTTTTATTTTCTATTTAAAAATAATCAAATTAAGCTTTAAAATACTGTGCAAAGTTTAATAATCATAGCTTATATATGACTTACGGTTTACAGAAATTATAATCAATCCTCTTTTACAGATACTTAACAAACTACACAAATCGTTTACAGGGTCTGGTAAATCTTGACTAATAAGCTATGGTTCTTGTCATGTGCAGGGATGCTTGGACACAAAATGTGCACACTCAATAGCATATATTTCTGATAAAAAGCTTTAACATGCCCGAATTGATTAAAACTCTCCAAAAATGGAAGGTGCACGGCACATTTGTATTATACATTTTTACACTATGTAAACTTTGAAAGTTATACCTTTAATTCAATGAGACTTACAAATTATGCAAAGTATGTTCCCTAGTTTTGACGATCTAACGAACAAACTAAAAGAGTGGACATATGCAGTTGAGTCGTTACTAGAACTGTTTTTACAAAAAACAAGATAAAAACACGTGAAAAAGAATTAAAATTAAAATACAAGAGTGATAAACTCTGCAGTGAGCTGATAACTCCCCAAAACGAGACAATTAACACATGCGATTAATAAAATTAATAATATTTTGAATTTGTCATCGTTCATAGTTTGATTAATTGTTTCTATTTAAACAATAATTAATTACATACCTCCACCGTTTCTCATACAAATGTAAGGAAATCTCAAAATATTTCCTAGTCCAACGCTGTATCCTATCATTGAAAGCAGGTATTCTATTTTATGTGACCATGTCTCTCTCGTTTTGTTTTCGTTGTTGCAGTCATATCTCATCTCCGTTTCAATTGTTTCAATGGTCTCTTTCGTTTCCATTTTAATCTCTCGTTTCGTTTACGTTTTTTATACGTTATTTAACACAAACATCTATGATATCAGTTTTATATATAGGGTCAGTATCTTATGGAAACGCTCTTATTTATTTCAATCGGGCATGTAAGTAATGCTGTCAGCTATAGTCCTAAAATATGTACTGCGCAGATCATTTGCCATTCAGTTCAAAGTTTAATGTGTCATAAAGATCTATAGATTTGTATTAAGCATTTTCGTTTACTCTGCAAATTTTATTTTCCAATTTAAAATTAACCTTTGATCAATATTTAAAAAAAGGGGATTAGCGAAATATGCTTTTTAAGTAGATTGCTTCATAACCGACATTTATACCTGCATTACATGTTTTTATTGAATCGGTAGTGTAGCGCAAACTATTATACTGTAGTGTTGCACCTATCTACCATTTATTTATCAACTTTGTTTACGTGAACATTGTACATATTACAAATAAACTATTGATTCGGGGATATTGTTAACATAGTTCTTTTATTCTCAATTTTGATTTTTTTTTACATTCAAATTTTACTTTGCATTCTAGATTGCGATATGGATGTGTAGGTGTGCTTTACTGATATCGATTAGTTCTATAATTATACGAAAATTGTTCCGTTTGACTATCAAATTAACGCATTAAAGAATATATCTTCAATTAATCAGTGGTTGTAGTTTCAAATCTCTTTTATTTTCACTGTGATATGTAATTAATGTAAAACTGTAAGTGACATTTGCCTATATTTTTATTGATTTCATTTTTCCTTGTGTTGCACATACAATGCAAAATTGCAATTTAAAATAGATATTATTTTAATCATTAAACAATTTATCAATAATAATATCGAGTGATAGAATTAAAATGGCAAGGCACAAATATACAAGTCGTTTCGTCCATGGCATACGCAGGCAGAGAATGGAACGGAACGGTTGCTTATTGCAATGTTACACTTACCATCTAATAAATGGTTATAACCGGAATATTCAAATGTACATAAGAGATCAATGTCATCCTTTAATGATGCTTAAGAATTCCTTAAAAGTTCTTACATACGTCACTAAAAATTCTAAAGGTAGCTAAACATTTAAACATTTAATGATCTTTAACAGAGTTTTAATGAATATTTGCCTTCATTAGTTTGGTCCAAGCACTACTAATGAGGAATTGTATTCCGAAACGGCGGTTTAGTGCTGCAAAATTAATATATAATGTATAATTTAAAGAAAATGTAAATGTTTAATTTTTCGGCATCATGTCATAAAGTGTCGTTTTTCGCTTTCTCCCTTGATGTTAACTGAAGATTTTTAGATTAATATTTTTTGTATAAAATGTTATTATTTGGATTAGAATGTTTGTTTTTGATTGGCCTACGATTATCTGCAACTAAATTCATTTTCTGAAAGCAGATAGTTAAGTCATAAATCAATATAAGAATTATCTTTTGTCAAGTTCTACCATAGCGTGGTTATTTTGAAACACATACAATAATCAGAAGAAACAAGGTTGCATAGAAAAGGAAGGTTCACAATGGAAAAATTGAAGTCATGACATTTGTCATACAGCTTAAAATGAAGCCTTTCATTGGCGCCATAATTTAGGTATTAGTCTAAATATAAAACATTGCTTAAAAATCGGTCGTATCTTTTATTTGAAGTTCGCTGTTATAAATCACGTAATCTCCAAACTGTTCTCGCTCCAGATTTAACAAGGTTCTGCATAAATTCCGCTTTGTAAGAATACAGAAACAAATCAGCAAGAAATGGTGAAAAAGTTTTTGTCCATTGGTAAACCGATTGCTTTTTAAAAACTATATTACCAGACACAATACATATGTTGTCTATCAAAACCTGTTTCATAATTTTGTTGGTGTCTCCAGTATAGTTTTGTTTAAGGTAAGTATGTTACTTTACAAAATAACCAGAATCCCTGTTCAGCTTAAGATATTTATATACCTTTTGTGTGCAACAAAGTCAAGTGAATAATTTCTTTTAGACGTCCTTTTATTTTAAACGATAATAATGTACAGTTTAGAAAGTTAAAGGTTTTATACTTTTCACGCGAGTACTAGAATATCTTTCTTTAAACTATAGATCGATACCGGGTCTAGATGACCTGCTGATATAAAGAACGTGCTTACGGATCATTGAGGATTTCACATTTAGGTTCAAAATCCTGGTCGAAACAGATCCTAGTATGAGCTCTCCAAAGACAGTGGTTTTTATTTAGCACTTATGTTTCCTTCACAATTCCTGAGCTGATGGTAAAACTCCATTGCAACACTTTACTACACACTCTTATAATCATCAAGTGAACAGTATTACATGCATTATAATAGTAATTATTTGGTCATATTTGTTTGATTTTTTTAATTAAGAATTACAAATATTTGACAATTTTTGTGTTGTGTCCATGTTTTATAGATATAACGCCTGTCAAACTGTTGTGCTATGGAATCGTTGAAAAATTGGTTTACTCATTACCAATATTATGAGGACATCCATAACATTTAAGAAAATCTTGATTAGTCTGCATATAAAGTACAAGCAAATTAAATCTATAGGCATACACATTTGGCATACATATTTGTATAACGTAGTTAGATGTAACATGTAAAGGACAGTAACCTTTTAAATACATAAAATCAAAAACAAAACATTAACCGCATAACACAGTGATAATATAAAAATATAGGAAACAGTAAACGGCTTTAAAACAGCTTTAAAACTTATTTTCTAAAACTAAAAAAATTGATAATTTTTATACAATTCGTTCATTAAAACGTGAGCGTCATAATTGAGGTATAGGTCTAAGTAGGAAGCGGAACTTGAGGAATCGGTCGTATCTACTATTACTATTACTATATACTTAACGAAACATACCATACTATATTGCAAGGAGAGTGTGTACAATAGTTAAAGATGAAGATTTAAGAAATCAGAGATTAAAGGAGTTGGACTCATTTCTAAAAAATCAGGAATATCCATTAAAATTAATACAAGACAGTATAAAAAGGTCAAAACAAATCAGTATCTCGGAACATAGAAAACAAAAACTTACAACTAAAAAGAAAAATATCATGCCGTTTGTTACAACGTATGATCCTAACATATCAAACATTTATCAAATAGTTAAAACAAATATGCCATTCATACAGATAAGTGAAAAAATGAAAAGACTGGTACAAGAGAAACACATCATTAACAGCAGAAGATAACCGAAAAACTTGAAGAAATATTAAACAAGAGCAAGATTAGAACCAGCCAATACAACACAATGATCGGTGTTCAAATGCAACGACGCTTAATTCGGATCTTATAACTTTCAAATGCGGTAATTGTTTTTAATATTAAACGGGATATGAACTCCAAAACTAAAAACGTAATTTATTGCATAACTTGTCCAACATGTGGGGAAAAGTACATAAGACAAACTGGTAATGGTTTAAATGAACGTGTCCGCGTACCCAAGCAACAGAACGTAATTTATTGCATAACTTGTCCAACATGTGGAGAAAAGTACATAAGACAAACTGGTAATGGTTTAAATGAACGTGTCCGCGTACCCAAGCAACAGAAGCGCCAGCCGGAAAACAGTCAAATATCTCTTAGTGAACATTTGGAACTTTGTGGACGAAATAAATTTACAATAATGCCCTTTTTTTTAAATGTCCAAAAGAAAATGTAGAATTGAGAAAACAAATAGAATCAAATTTTATTCGAATTTTTAAACCCAAATTAAATCAACAGTAATTGTAAATTAGAATCCAAAACAATGACGTCATAACAAAACCACGTAAAAGAAGGATAACAGCATGACGTCACAATGCAAAACACATGACTCTTTTTAGAAACTACATCATCCCATAAGGGATGAAAGCGCAACAGAAAATGTAAAAGTTTTTAACATGTTTATCCTGGTCGGAGTTTTTTATTTATATAATATATATATATATATATATATATATATATATATATATATATATATATTTGAATGTGCATGTTTATACGTGTGTGTGTGTGTGTGTGTGTGTGTGTGTGTGTGAAATATACTGAAATAATATATACAATGAATTGAATTATAATGGAAGTTATGATACTATAGAAATTATGTATTATTTTCATATGCCATCAATACTTTACACAAATATGATTGTATGATAATGTATATATGTTCATAGTATTTAACATGTGTGTATATAAATTGAAATAAAAGAAAAAAAGTTTTAAAACTAAGTTTTGTTTGATATCGAAATAATTCAATTTTCCCACAAACAATTAAGGGCTAATCTAATCCTGGATATTTAAATGGCATTACAATTTATGTTAATCATGACTAGCATAACGTATACACAAAATATTAGTCTCCCGTGTGTAATATAAAAGAAGGAGATCATTCTAAATATTGTGCGATGATCGAGAATCATTTAGTAACACATATATCATATAGTAACATTTTACTTAATATCGCACTATCTCAGTTTTTCTTGTTTTTTTCTGTCGGTCACTATAACATAACCACTCAAAAGCAAATATACCAGTCAATATTCGCATTACACTCCAGAAGCAAAGCAAAAACTATGAAAATGACAAGTTAGTTTAAACACGTGAATTTTCACCAGGGAAGATAGGCCGGGTGCACCAAAGTATTAGACCCAACATTACCTTGCAATATAAGAAGTAAGCGAAAAGACCTGTGACTCATTGTAAAAATGAATTGGAATTTATGCTGCCAATGTAGCAACTCTTAGAAATGCATCGGGATGTTCGCCTGTGTACAACCTTTTTACTTTTTACAAGAGTTCCGATATACCTTTCCATGACCTCCTTATATCAAACTACGGCGTCCAGTGTCCATTGAACGCATCAACGAGGTTTATAACAATAATAACATGAATTTTTGAAATTTCTAAATGAATATTTAATTTGTAATATGAGTTGATGATATTATATATTTTTAAACTATTTCATTCAGGAAATTCAAAAATTGATCATATGACAGTATTTTTATAATCTTACATTGTTAAGACATGTGGCATCATAAATACATGTATTTATCTTTAAAATGCAAAAACATGTTCATTTAATAGTCAGTAAACGCTGTCACTGGTATAATTATAAACTCAGGTATTGTTACACGAGATAGGTAACAAAATGTCGGATTTGTATAAAGCACCCGCTGTACAAAAACCTTCATTTGAGGAAATTGTGACAATATCAAAGAAACTAGGACTGAAATGTACTCAAGATGAATTAAAAGGATTTGAGGGTAAGATTTATTGGTTGAATGAATTGGTAAATATTTTATGCTTTATGGAACGATATGTTATATTGGGATGTGCAGAACATTATTTTTCATAAAGTTTTTTTTAAAATGGTCCAATGGATTTAACTACCCGACTGAAAACACTGACGTAAATGTACATCGGTGTAGTTAAATCAAGTGTGCAAGACTAACCCACCCACTTCCTTTAAAACCAAATGTCTATAAATTATACGCACATTTAAACATTGAAAATCAGCCGTGTTTCCCGATATTAACCCTAGCGTCCCTCAACGAAGTTTTTTTTTCTAAAAATGTAATCATTTGTCCATATATAAGTTTATCGTTGTCGTCCTGTTTCAAAACATTCTTAACAAAATATTTGTTTGACAGAAAGGAAAAAAATGTAGTGTCAGATGGACAGGGGATCGAACCTGGGAGCTTCCACAAAATAAATGAATGCTCTACCAACTTAGCTATCTAGACCACTACATTTAGTTAATTTCATCCTGTTTGTGTCCTTTTTTCTTAATCTATAATGACATCATATATCGTTTTTATACAGAGTTTTATGAGACGATCCTGAAATCCTACCAGAGACTGTATGAGATAACCGAGCCTCAGTTACCTGTGAAATATCCCAGGACACCTGGCTACCGAGATGACACTGATAGTGCTTGGTGAGAATGATTTATAAATATGCAAATTAAATTGTAAATAAAAAATATTAAATATTGAAATAGAATGCATAGATAGCCAGAAGCATTGCGAGTAAGAAAGAGATTATTAAAGCTGCTTCAGTGTTATTGAAGCTGTTCGCGGTTCAATGATTTCAATTATAGAAAGCAATTAAAGACGGCTTTATTAAATGATTTCACTGTTAATTACGAAACAAAGTATAACAGTCGAAAAATGTACTTGTTAAAAACAAATGAAACAAAAAAGAAACAAACGAAACAAAAAAAAAAACCAATACAAACGTATAATAAGACCAGACATTATAAAACTTCCACCGACTTTGGAAAGACCACACTGGATATATTAGCTACTGTCGGAGTACTATAACTATCCCAATAATTTTACAAACAGTGGTTGTATATTAAAATACACATATGACGTCATAAATTGTTCTAACTCTCCTCTATTTTCATTTTATTTTATTAAAATAATTACGAAAACTGTTTTACAAATACTTGCAATTGAAATGAATAATTTTTATAATCTTCGATTTTTTTCAATTTATGATAATAGTGTGATAGTCTTTTTCAACTAGTATTATATTGATGAGCTTATTTTTTTTCTTAGCGTTGTCTCATACCTAATATTTAACAGAGTACATTACATTTACGGTGTTAATGCTCGACTTGTACAAGTTATTATTACAGTGTCAGTCAGTGATGACTATGACAGTCAATGTGATGCATGTTTATTCATATTCGGCAGTTTATCCGTGTACATGAGACAATACACTATATCTGGTGTGGTGTCAGTGACCTCATATATTCAATGACTTTTCTACTAAATTGTCATAGGGCAATGGCAGTGGCAGCCATGGACAGTAGTGACGGCGGTTTTAGAACTATTGCTTTTCAAACAATATTTTTACTACTAATTATAACTTGCTTGCCATCATTAATGCCATAATTAAATTTTGTTTATGAAAAATATGACGCATTTAGACGATCCCTGACGAAACTAGACCATTTTACACGGAAACTGCGAAGAACTTAATAAAACCTTACACAAATGCAAATGAAGGCTAGTAAATCCATAACGTAACGTTTTCGTCCCTTTTGGGACTTTTCAAGCTATGGCTTCAATTGTTTCCGGTTTCTATGTTAGAAGTTGTTTATGACGTCATAATCTATAACATTGTGTTTATTATTATAAAGGGTTTGTAAAGAAACGCCTACTTTTTACGAAGTGCATATTTGTCTTTTTCCATATCTAAGGTATTGGCGTTGTGATATTCAAGGCGCATCAAGCGGCAAGCTGTATGGGAAAACAATAGCAATTAAGGATGATATAATGGTAGCTGGTGTACCCATGATGAATGGTAGTAAAATGCTAGAAGGATATATACCAGAAGTTGACGCAACCATAGTGACACGTGTTTTAGACGCTGGTTAGTGATTATAAGGGGAAAATTTAGCTCTTTCTTCGTTTCGTTTTGCCATATCTAGTGTCAGTAAATCGAAACAGTAACATTGTTTTGTTTGAATATAAAAATATTTTGCATTTACCGTGACGTCCCATGTAGTGCAGCAGAATTATCCATGACCCTTATATTCTCAATTTTAATCTAAAACGTGGAGGCTCTAGCTAGCTAAACAGAAGATGATTACACTTCCTGAGCACCCAGTCTCGCTTCGCTGTTGGAAGTTCACGTGTTTCATATGGTTTACTTTGCATTTGGGATTTTGATTTTGACATGTTTGTGTTCGATTGTGAATATACATGTATATATCAACATATCACTAATTATAAATTTGTTTCAGTTTGGAAACTTACTCTAATGTGAATGGTTTCGCTATGCTACTATCAACCCTTTGGTGACATAATAGGATAGGGGATAAACATTGAAACGAAATTATTGGAGATATTAAAAAAAAATTAAGAACACATTTGTAAACCGATTATACGTCAGCATTCAGCGTGTCTAGGGATTTTTAACGCCAATTGACGTTGACAGTCAGAAGCAATCTGGTAGTTTTTATATGATTTTTAAATTTTAGAGCAATTTCTGCTTAACAGGCATTTAATTTATATTTGATATTATATTTCAGGAGGCAGGATAATTGGCAAATCAGTTTGTTTGGACCTTTGCTTTGGTGGTGACGGTTTTAACTGTGCCACAGGACCGGTCCCTAATCCATACGATAAAACAAGGGATGCAGGTGGATCCAGTACCGGAAGTGCCACATTGGTATAAAACCATATTATCTAATAGATCTAAGGACAATAAACAAGGTCCCGTGTCGCGGTAGGCGTAGCACGATAAAAAACCTTGCTGCATTATGTCATCAGCACTCGTTTATTTTAAGTTCCCTTCCAAAAGAACCGTGACTTTCATTTCGTGATGCATCAAATGCTTGGCAAAAGAACCAAATGCTTGGCGAAAGAACAGCCACTTCCAACTTTAAAGTCTTTGGTCAGACCCAGTCGGGGTTAGAACCCAAGACTTCCCACTTACGCAGAGTTTCAAAAGAGTTGTCATATGTTGTGACTAATGATGACTATCGCTACTATGGTTTCAGTACTACTATTAGAATTCTTTTTGTGATGTTTCTCTCAGGTTGCTAAAGGTGAAGTTGATATGGCGCTAGGGGAAGACGCTGCCGGGTCAATACGGGTACCTGCAGCATGGTGTGGCATTGTTGCTATGAAACCAACATTTGGTTTGGTGCCTTATACTGGAATTGTTCCATTTGAGATAACCCTTGATCATGCTGGACCAATGACTAAAACCATATATGATTGTGCTCTTCTTCTTGAGGTAGATATATTTTATATTCTTTTTTAAATCTTAATTTTTTTGAAAAAAAACAAAAATAGATGATATTCATAACCATCCAGATAATTGTGAAAAGTAATTATCTAGATACATGTAGTTCTTGAATGTAGATGTTTGTATCCTTATAAATATGAATAAAATGTCTGAAGAACTTGAAATACCTGGAAGAACAAATATTATACCGACCCGTAACAAACATTAAAAAGACTAAATGGTTTAATAACAATGGATCATATCCAGACAACACAAATGCGGTACATGTATTCAGAAATTGTAGAAATGCCAATTTTAGGCTAGTTTCAATCAAAATTACCATATTTTTTTCAAATGTATTGAAATAGAACATAATATAAATATTCTTTATCTAATAATTTAAATATTTTAGCAAAGTTTCAAGATTCTGTTATATGATGTGCTTTCACAAATCAACTTTGTTTACATTGACATTTCAGACCAAAATTGTTAATCACCATAATAAATAAAATTTATAACAACACATAAGTTCTATTGTGAATAAGTAATAGTTAATCATTTCTACCTCAATCATTTTAGGTTCTCGCTGGTTATGACAACGGTTTAGATCCTCGACAACATCCTGGCATTAAAGTACCGGAATATACAAAATTTGTAAGTATAAATGTTAGAGAATAATACCCTCAGGTGTCAATTCAAGTTCGCTACACAAATAAGATTAATTTTTGTAAAGCTTTAAACACATATTTTACGAATAGAATTAATGATGTACTGTTAAAAAGAACTGAAACAAAGGTTTCATCAATTGTTTTATGATTTAAAGTGATGTTTTTGTGACCAACTGTATAATACACAAATCTTGCCTTCTAATGAAGAACAAAGAACAAAAGTTAACTGTCTGACAAATTTTCTGTCAGAAAACACTGAGAAAACCTGTTACAAACCTAACAGACTAATTGACGTTTGTTTGGTATTTCGAAGACATATAAAAAAATAAGACATAGAAAAAAAATAAACAAAAAAAATTTATCCTGCCTGTTATCGCTCTGGTAATGTTTTCCGATTCGGCCCATGATGGTCTCCTTCATTTTTTTTTGGACTAGAAATTTTATCAATTTCACTAAATTTTTTTGGTGTGTCCGAAATGACATTTAGATGCCTAGATATTTGATGGTTTAACATACACGATGTACCACCTCTAAAAGTTAATTCAATCTCGCATAACTGACGTTTTACAATTTTTCCAACGGCAGTTCGTTTGAAATACGCCAATGCTTGCGATTAGGTAGCATCATAGTAAAATCATGAATCTAAAATGGAGGCCCATTAAGGTTTTTTCACTAGACATAGAACTTAAAATTATTTACATGTTACATTCAAACTCTTGACAAAGATCATTAAACGAGGTTCTGCGTCCAATAAAAAAATGAAAGTGCCTAATGAGAGGGAGAGTGAGACGCTAAATCCATTGTACATTATATATTTTGTTGCGTATGCATTTAAAGTAACTAAACATATTAACACTGATGTAAATGTACTTAATTTCACGGGTTCAAATTTTCGAGGTTTTGCCATTTCCAACGTTTGTCGCGGGGTGTAATATTCACAGATTTATGAAACTTAATAACAGATCAAGAATTATATTATTTTACTCGTTGCACAAATTTTCGCGGAAAATTTTAAACCGCGAAATAAGCGATAATTAATACACCGCGAATAAAACTACATTTACAGTATTCAATTAGAACATGCCTCTTAATTTGTTATAGAATATGGCAGATCAGGCTACCACCCTGTGTCGTTACAAGAGGCATTAACAAGAGGACGTGCTCTTCGACCTTTTGACCTTTTAACAAATATGAAAATGGCATCTATATTTGGAGAGTACATGCAACAAAATTACCAACATAAATTTTACGGAAAGGCACAGAATATCATAAGAAAACTTATTGCGGCATATGAGGCCATTTTTAAGGACTTTGACGTAATTGTAATGCCGACCTCGGTAATAAAACCACCTAAGTTACCAACAAATGAAACCACAGTGATTGGTAAGTATACTTAGACATGTATTGTATTTGATAAAAGGTCTCAAGTTATATTAAGGTTTGAACCTTGTTGTAAGATTTATTGTGTGTTAAATAGGTTCCGGTGAGAAGAAAGATTCCAGATAGTATGGGATCCCTGCTGAGTACGAATCTAGCTTGCCTACAAAACTTCATAAGGTCTTTTGACCTTATTGTGTTTGGCAATTTTTGGCAATAAATTTTTCCATTGTGTTTTTTCCATTGAATATTAAATTCATTTTAACGAATTAAGCAATTCATTCACAGTTCTTAAAATGATACAAATATGATATTTTATTATGATGACCTTTCTTTTGTCAATTAATGAATGTTGCAGGAAGCATTTGGTTTTAGAGAGACATTTTTGTTTTTTATTTATTTAAAAACAACCAGTATCAGATAAATTAATTTAAACAGTGACGTTGGTGACTAGACTTCGTTACGGTATTACCCACAAGAAGTTATGAGTTCGCTTATAGCTTTGACCACACAATTGTTATGTTGGTTTTGTCTCATACTATTCAAATTTGTTTTATTTTGTTTAATCTTGGTTATTGTGGGTTATAATTGTGAAACAAGTTCCTTCTTTAACTTCTTACACAATGGCACATGACTATGACTATCATATTTTATAAATACGTTTCAGAGAGATTACGACGATCACTTGGGTCCTTCAAAAACACAGCTCCATTTGATGCCACGGGTCACCCAGCATTAACCATTAATACGGGATTCTCATCGGAGGGTCTACCTATCGGAATGATGATTGTTGGACGCATGTATGACGAAACAACAGTCCTTCAAATTGCCAGATCATATGAGAAAAATCGAGATTCTGGAGAAAAGCATTGATAAACATTGAGAAGGCTACTGATATTACCAGGAATTTGTTATCTTTTTGAATACTGGTATCAAAACGGCGTTTTCTGTACAATATAACCATAATGTTTTAAATAATATTTTGTTCAAGTAAAGAATAATTTATAAAAAAGACGTAGTAGTATTATACAGGTATACCGGACTGTTCGCAAATTAAAGCTTTTGTTAGGTTATTTTCATTTTTAATTACATACCCGTTTAAAAACAATAGTTTTAAAAACAGTGTTAATATTTTTGATCATACAAAAAAAAAAAAAAAAAACATTGGTTGATGTAATGTATGCCCAATATTTTGGGTATTGTTAAATCAACTTGTGTTAAATATGCTTGTTTAAGGACAATTAAGTGTAAATCACAAGCAGGTTTGATGAGTAGAACACCATGAGTACCTGATCAACAGAATGTGATACCACTATATCATTTACATATATATATTGCAGGTTTTGTATTCATGATATCATTTCCTAGTGTAGACTCATCATAATTTTTTTTACTTTGGTGTAGTTGGCATATTTGTCTTTGTTGCAAGAAAAATGTAAGTGATGTTTGAATAACTAGTTGTCACAAACTTGATTTTGGCTTAGTCTTATGGTTTTAATGTTGTTTGCTAAGTCACATTATATTTTGCACGTCTCAGTCAAACTAATATCGCACCATATATAACCACTAAAATTATGAATTGTATTTTATTTTAAAACAATGTATGCTTCGCATAGAAATCAAACGATTAATCCCGAGATGTTAGCATGCGATATGTATCGATAATTACATGCAAACTTTGTTCCAGTTCGAAGTTTATCGATTTAATGTTTCATATTACATGTGTTGTCACGTGATACTTTCGTTTATGTCGTCATACGATTGATGTAACATAACTGCAAACGCCATCGCTGTGCTGTTGTCATATTGTACTAGTTCTTATATCCGTTTACAAGAAATAATATAATATTTATGTATTGTAAGATAAAATGGCATTTAAGATGAAATGCTAGTGGGGAATAAATGGAACTTATGTTGCTATCTAATAAAAGGGTTATTGAACTGATATTGCGTAATATATTTTATGCAACTCGTTTAATAAATTCAATGTTACATAACCACTCGTGAAAGATCCTTTTTTTCTAATCCCATTGAATATGAATATACATGTCTGCTCAATAAGGAATAAAACTACAATAGTTTCCACCAGCTTTTATTTATATAAATCATACATTCAATATTGTGGTATGACTTATTATTGTAAAATGATGTAAAATTGCCTGTTTAAGAATTTAATGCCATTTTATTATTAAGTTTTGCAACTCTCTATAGTGCTTACATCTCTAATAAGGAAAGTGGACAATATATGTGATGAAGAAAATAAATTGATCATTTATAAAACATATTGAATTTAAGTTTCCTTGCATTACGTTTTTTATCATAAATCAGCATATTCAAGTAAGCAATATGCTGCTTGTGAGACATTTCAAATTACTGTCTGATAATATTGCATTCCTTTTATGTTATTATTTATTTTTAAGTCATAATAAGAATTGTTTTCAATACCTAATGTAAACGGAAGGGATCTTCAAAACAAACATACTAATCCATGTCCGAATCACAATCTAGAAGCAAAATAAAAACTATGGAACTGACAAATGAGGTTAGAAACGTGAAATTCCACCAGACAGTTGATGATTACTATTCTTCAACCATGTTACGTTATTGTTGTTTTCTCCAAGCAGGAGATTCATTAGGTATCCCTGTCTGTACCGGTCACTTTTGTTTGGTAAAACGGCTGATCACAATAGATAGACTAGTGTATATGCATGCACAAATTTGTATAATTTAGAATATATATATATATATATATATAATTATATATATATATATATATATATATATATATATTATAAAGAAAATAATGCAAACGTCATTAAATACATCAATTCGTGACACCGAAATGTTATGTAATGTAACAGTCGCACTTCTAAAAGGCATTAATGCTGTTAACAAAAAACATCTGAAACAATTAAAAACGCAAATTGTTTTTAAGTATATGTACTATGTCCTGGATGAGATACGTGCAAGAACAGTTGTTTGTTTAAAATGTGTCCTTATCGAACCATTGCGATGTCTGGCGTAGTTTGGCATCAGTCTTTTTCTCTGGCAGACTTAAAACCTTTATGTTCTTATCTTCCATAAGCCGATTAATTCTGATTGATTTACGATGCTTTTGAAATAAAAATTACATAATATGAATTATTTTAACAATTTTTTAAACAATCCTAAAATAAATATATAAATAAATAAAATAAAATTCGTAATGAAAGGAATCTTGATATTTAATAATGTGTATTACAAGCATTGTGACATTATTGGTAGCCGTAGACCCTACATTTTATGTTTCTTGATCGTTTGGAGCAACGTTGGATAAATTAACAAAATTCCTTTATATTATTAAAGAAATATAGACGTCTTTAATGCATTTAACAATTCAATACAATTCAATTGTATTGAAATGTACCCAAGTACTACTTGTGCCACTGAAATATCGAGATTTTTTTGGTCAGCGAGACGAAATATGTTTGTCTTTTGTAAATTGTCTTGTTGTCTGTTTTATCATTAACTTTGTTTTTTGGTTTCGTTGGCTGTGCATCAATTGTATATCTATTATTGTTCCAATGGTATTGATTTTATACATTTTAATTATTATAATGAGCGAATTGTCCTTGTTTATAAATGTGTAATCAGTCAGCAAAGAAATAATGAAGCCAATAATGGAAGTAAAACAATTATCGCTAAAATATATCTATTATCAAAAATATACAAATTAATGTCCAAATAAGAGCAAATTACAAACTTTGGAACTGGTAAAATACGCAAAACGTTATCAAGGAAGTAAGACCAGGTTCGTCGAAAGGTGTAACTAACACCTCAACGTCAGCTAGCTACAAAGGCCATGTGTGTAAATATCAATGCTATTCAGCCATAAGTTTTATTCCATATCAAGTTATTTATCAAAATACGTGCCAGACATATCTCACTAAAAAAAATTCATTTACAATGAAGTACTTCGCAAACAATTGTATATTTATAGTAAATACCTGAAGCTTTCCCTTCTTTCCTTTCTTGTCTCTCTTTTGGATATCATTCTATAGAAAACACAGATAAGCATTGCCAAATAACTATATTGACCATAAATAAAACCATCAATATAAAGTACAAGGTAGTTTATAATTCCGTAACGCGAAACAGTTTTGGTGCGGTATTGTATAAATATATAATTATCATCCAATTATTTTAATAGTACAAAGATATCAAGTGAACATTTCTCACTTTTTGTTCATCTTTTTTTCGAATATTCTTGGCAAACATCATTAATCTGTCAACTTAACATTTACTTGAAATATTTATTTTGGATCAGTACATTTATGTTCCGGGAACACATGTTTTTTTCATCAACGTCACAGCAAACATGCATTGTGTATGTATTTACTGCTGATCCTAACATTACCCATTTATTAGATGGATTATCGTACATGTACATGAATATTCTTAATGAAAAGTCACACGGATAGGTGAATGTTGTTTATTTGTATATAATAATGCTTACCTGTGGGTGTTCTTCTGGTATAGGGTGAATGTTTTTGTCTTTAGTCTGGTTTTGTTTTTGTCGTCCATTTTTGTGTTCATGGTTTTCGTCATGTCCATGATGAATAACATTCATAAGCTTTTTAAATGGGTTGTGTATTTTATTTTTCTGATGATGAACGGGGAGCTGTTGATTGTAAAAAAAAATATATAAACGTGCATTCGTAATTTCGCTTCAGCATGAAGAATATGTTCATGACAATTGAACAATATTAATTCAACAATTAAAAGTTAAACTTGTCTATATTTTTTTTGAAAAATACGCTACGTGTAAGAAAATTAGTTGCCCGACATAGCAAGCATGGTCACGCTGATAATCAAAACCTGTTTGATGATCAAGCTTGTAAGCCATCAATTATATCAGTAAAGTTCAAATTACCTTATTGTGAACTTTATTTAGCTAAAATTTATGAACTGAAGCTCTTTATTTAGTATCACAGTTTGTATTTGACGTTTCATTTTCAAGAAGAGGGTCATCTGGTTAACTAAATTTGTTAGTCTTGAAAGTATTTGCTTTAGTTATTTTAACAGGTATCGACATGTTAGAATTGATCATGCAAAGATAAATGACGATGATGAATGGCACATTGAATTAAGACCAATATCGGCAAGTTGTAAACATTAATTGCAGTAATGCTGACAATGTACCAATTCATAGAAGTGCATCGGCATGTTCACTTGTGTACAACCTTTTTACGTTTTACAACGATTGCGATAAGCCTTATCGTAACTTTCTTATAGGAAACTACGACGTCCAGTGCCCATTACACGCATCAAAGTGGTATATAATTTCAATACTATGCATCGACGACATTTAAAGGTCAAGTTTATGATGGAATTAAAGTCAACTTATGGTGAAGAAATATCATTAAGACCGATTTTTTTATCTGAACGTTTGAACCTTTCCATAACCTCGTTATAGTAAACAATGACGTCAAGTGCCCATTGCACCAACGTGTTTATGGCAGTATATACAAAGTTGTACTCAGGTTTATGTTTGAGAATTAGTAAATAAAATCAAACACGCGTTTGAACTTTGAAAAAGGCCATTTAATATTAAATGACGGTCAGCGACAATTAAAGGTAATTTTGATATAAACGTCATTATTATAAATAGATTGAAATAATTACCTGAATTTCCCCAGGTAAACTCTTGCTTCTATTTTCTTTGACGTATTTCAAATTATTTGTTTTACCATCATGTGACATTGATGACGATGTTCCTTCATCTTCACCTAAAAAATCAGCAAATTATTGCACCTTAATTCTATGATATTCTTAATTTGTGTTCAGCAAATTTTGCATATGAAAATATATTAGTAAAAGCAAGTAAAATATCAACCAAAATATATATCAACAAATAGCATGAAATATAGAAACTCTTCAAATTGACATAAATCTGTCATTTGACATAAAAAGTACTTAGAAGGTTTTTTTCATTTCATTTTCTAGTGACAATTATTTACATTCAGACATCAATGCATCAATGGCTTTGTCCTCACTAGAAGCAGAAATATTGACACAATGACACCTGTTTGAAATAAAAGGAGTTGATTCCTTCTTTTGTAGTTTCATTTCCCAAGCATCATCCATAAAGTTACTACATATATATATGCCTTCAATTTTGCACTCTGTTAATTACATTATACTTCTATTAAATAATTCAAAATTGGTCCCTATGTAGCATAAAAGAGTTTGTTTTATAATGAAATAACTATTTAATATAATATTTTGATTGATACAGGTAAAATTAATTATTATTAATTATTATTATTATTTAACATACTTGCGGAGTGTGGACGATGCATGTCACTTGTTTCACTTTCTGAATGAGAATGCTGTAAGCCTCGCTCGACTTGTTCTACAATGCAATCAGAGAAGAAACTAGAGATGAAAGTAAATAAAAAACACCAGTAAAATTTCTTACCAGATGTGCTTGGATGAAAATTTCGTCTTCTTTTTATTAAATATATGTATATAGGTCGTCTAGAATTTACATAAAATAGTTATGCAGTGAATATACGTAGGAACCCAGTCATCCTGATTATTAAAAGATAAAAAGGGCTTAAAATAAATAAGGTATTATGAATTTTAGACACCGCAGGAATACCGTAAGTACAGCACTAAAACATTTAAGCAGTCTGTGCTATTTCTTCCGGAACACCCGACCTCAGCGCCCGGATCGAAGTTCAAATATTTCTTTGGCATAATTTGGACATTGAATGATTTGGGTTTTTATTACAATGTATAGTCTGTTATTTACGAAATTTATTGAATGAAACCCGTTCAATAAAATTTGTTTATTACTTATCGATTGTTTGGAAATGGATTGAAATGTTTGGTCTTGATATAATATATAATTGAAGTACATACTTGAATTTGAATATTACCTCGATCACAGGGCTTTTCATAAATATCATCCTCCTGTACTGAATAAGATGGGTTTTTGAAAACATCGTCAGGCAGGAGCTGATTAACATATCTGGGTTTAGCTTTATGTGCCTTTGGTGGTATTGGAGGCGCATTCTCTGAAAATTAAATTGAAAAATCCATCCTGGTTTTAGGTTCAAAATGATATGTGTATAATACACAATGTATAATGTACAAAAATGTATAATATTTAACTTTTTTTTTTAATTCATAATCCGATTAACGGTATTAGGTATGACCAAGTGATCAATAAACCTCCAAGAATTTTAAAAAGAAATGTTATCTGGAATTAAAAAATTATATAAGGTATAGAAAGACAAGTCATTTCAACAAGTACAAAACCACATTTAGCAACAACAAAGAATGATTTTAAAAAAGTTAATTATATCAAATTTGGAAAGAATGTGGATGGCAATGACTTATGTAAGAAACTGAAGGATAGTTTTAAATTAACATTTACCATCTGTATCCATCGGTATATAATCAGAATCTCTGGTCAATGCATCCTTTTCAGGCAGATCTAAATATAATAATACGAATATTATTGTAACATAAATTGTATACATAAGATATGATAAAAATGTCGGCTTCGAAAAGTAATTGATAGCATGAAATGTTAACAGACGATATTTTATGATAATTATGTCACTCATTTTACAATAAGAGCAACAGCACAGCCTCTTATTCGCATGTCAACACCTTTATTAAAAGGACATCATATGTTCTTATAGAATGTAGGTTGATGGTGTTACAGTCAGTACGTACAGTTAATGTTCTTCAAAAATATGCTTCTTTCATAAATAAAATATCATCGTGTTATGAACAATTGCTCGAAATAATTTCTTACAGACCGTGGACGAATTGACTAAATGGCCGGACGCAAATGTTAAGCAGATGAACTATTGTTCTACATAATTCTAGGCAAAACGTAGGCGAATCGAAGCAATGACTGGTTATAAAAAAGTCGAAGTCAGCGTGAATAGTAATTTTAAATGTGTATTTGATTAATTTAGATGTATAGAGATGAGGATAGGCGACTTAAACTAATTTAATACAGTGTTACCATGCTGATCCATAGGCATGTAATCAGAATATCTGTCTGTATTTTCAGATAAATCTAAATAAAATGAAATTATATATTGAGTTCCAAGATTTAAAAAATATGTACAGTCATTAAACGTGTATGTATTCTGAAAAAGCCATCATAGCCAGTTACTTATATAACAAACGAAACTTTTTTTTACAACAATTTTCGAGTATTTAAATTATGTACCTCCATTGTGGCTCGGTCATGGATGAATGTGTTTGTTTTTATTGTAACTGTGTTGCGAAAATGTGGTTTTAACATGCATAATGTTATCTATAAAAATAAGAAAACTGTCTACCATTTACATTGATCACAATAAAACGTTGGGCAATATACCACAAACATGTATTACGCTTTAAGAATCTAGTTAGGTATAGTAAGTTGAAGACGTCCGACTAATATACAGAGGAGGTACTAATCAGCAACATCCACCTCCCTTAAACTGGAATGTTGATAAATCACTGATTTCCTCTGGCATTATCTTTCTGTATATAGGTACAATAATCAGTACGACTGAAGGTTGTACAGGTTCATTCAATCATGCTAGAGGAATAAGCGTATATATGATTAGTATGTTTGTTTTTGATTTACACGTTACCTTCTTGTCCCATAGGCATATAATCAGATTCACGGGACGGATACGTTTCTCTCGTTTTCTTCTCGTTTGAATCTGAATACAAAAGAAAGAGAACTGACAGGGAACAATTCAAACTAATGTCTTTGTGAGTGAGAATATATGTATTATGGTAAATAGTTGCTAATCGCTGCTACACTGCAATTCTATGATATCAATTTTCAGAATATATCAAATATTCACGATAAAACATTATTATGTACATTAAGTTTGTAAGAAAAAAGAAGGTACATTGCTAATAAAAAATGGTATACATACCAGAAACCCATAGAAACCTTGGTCAAATAATTGAAAAATCGTAAACTTAAGAAATTAACCTTTATATATTTAAATGGTCTTTTGAGAGATTTCCGCATAATCTAATGGACCTATACTGCAACAAAATCAACAACACATTTAAATTTTTGTTAACTTTTATGGCGATTGAGATCATTTTGACCACCAAAGTACGATATACACATCTTTACTGAGACCATTTAATGTAGCTTTTATGCTTCCTTAAAAATAGAATTGGGTATATTAAATATTAAAAACAATGGAACCTGCCTTAAAGACCACATCCATATCAAGGCCACCCAATTTTAAAAACAAATAAAATTTTATACCAATTGCTCATTATTCATGTTTTTGAACCTGTATACTAGTATATGGGCTACGTGACCATAAAGGTCATTTTCACTGGTCACTTTCTGTGGCATTTATAAACAAATTGATTGTTTGACTATATTTGAATAATATATGAAACGGATCCACTTATTTTATAATGAATTTTGAATTGCTGTGACATTATCCGAAGGTAAAATTCATATTTATATAACAATGAATTTTCGTACATACGCACTGGACACTGACACGTGTACTTATCTGGGGATAAATAACTGTATACGGTAACTGTGTGGTCAAAATGACGACATAATCGCGTTGGTTGATAAAACTCTTAAATTTTACAAAGGAATATTTTATTACCATGACGATTCCTTGCTAGCTCAGGGAAAGGATCCATCGATGCATGATCGGATACATCGTGTACACCACTGTCTCTACCTGAAAATGACAAATGAGTAACTAAACTATTTTATTGCCGTACAGTTACCATCCAAAAGCTTGAACATTTTATTATTCGCTTTTTAAATTTGAGATATTTTTTTACTATTTTTGTGGTTTTACGTACTTATCTTGTTTATAGGTTTTTTATTCACATATAATTTATACACAGTATGTAAATTGTATTAAATTATCAAATATACTAATAATATTTACAATAACAAACAAAACTAGAGTGTCAGATTTAACATTGTGATCTGTAGGATTCCGATTAGTACCGTTTGTTTAGTACGCGAGTGTTGTCAGACGAGTCCGCGTGGTATAAAGTTAATAAAGTTATACAGTGAATGTATTTTGACAAATAGGTCAGCAATAACTTAACGTGTGCTATAGCCTTAGTGAACATGATTATTGTATTTTTACTCGACTTTACCTACTTACATGTATTCATTACAAATCTGGAATTATTTTGATGTATCAAATGTAGTTAAGTATTTTAGTTAACAGATGTAGTCGCTCTGCATGTCAACAGTGCCTTTACCGAGGGATTTTTAAAATTATTAAACAGTCCAAGAAATCATTTTACCATTGTCAACAGATAGTTCTTTTATAATTTAGCTAAATTTATCCCGGAAAGCTGAATGAAACAAAATATAGAAGAATACAAAATTAAGAATTTTGTCAAATTTTGGGGGTAAACCTGTTACAACTTTATAATTAGCAAACAAAAAACATGTTCGAAGTATGTTTGACTATTCATAGGTAAATCATTGGTACTTGTAACTTGAATCTGTGAAATCCGTAGTCTCATGCAAGTCATAGTAGGAGAGATATGTTTTAAAAGTAAAAATAATTTGGATTAGAAGTTCAAATCCTAGTTTTATAGATCTTTGAGATATTTTTAGTTTGTATTAACATGAATAACACAATGTTGTTATATAGATATAAATTACACTGCTTAGCATTTGCCTGTCATGATATCATGATATATAATGAAATACCATCACTTGTTCTTTTCAATTACCTCTGACTTTTGAATAAAGTTACGAACCTTACAATTTCTTAATACCAATATGTTTCAATTTATTACTGAACTTGAATAAATTTACTATTCTTAACAGGTAAACGAACGTAAGACGAATGCTTAAAATATCTCTTAAAAAGATAGAAAAACAAAAAAAATTCAGAATGGAGAGTGCAATAATAGTTTCAATGTAAAGAGAGTTAACAGTAAGTTGAAATGTAAGAGGTTATTGTAAAACAAAAGTGACGTTTTTTAGTACTGCTATCTATAACACCATCTAGTTAACTATGTAGAATATGTATTTATATTTGATGTCCCCTTGTTCGGTGTTCCTTTCATTCCAATCAAGTACCGTTTGAAGTGTTTAAGTATTTATTGGGACCTTTAAAGCCAGAGCAATGATACATGCTTTAAAATCATACCTATAATCCACTTCAAACTATACATCATCTTGCTCACTTGAGGGAGTGTGTTATCTTATTATTAGTTACAAATTATTTATCGCGTTTGTCAGATAAAAAGCGAAAATATCAATTTTATAGTGAGTAGTTAGTTGATGTGTGTTTTTATCTGTGGTAATTCTGATTGAATAGTTAAAAATAAATCAGAAATTTTGTTTGGCGAGAATATACAAGTCAAAGGTAAATACAGGTTGATGTTAATGATTACACATTCCGATTTTGTGTCATAGCCAAAGGAAAGTGACAAAAAGAATTGTTATAATATCTAATGTTCTGTTTCACAATGTTAATTTTGGTTAGTATGAAGCTATCGTGCCACACGTGAACATGATCACTATTTGAAGAAATTTACCACGTATTGTTTTTGTGACAGTGGTATCAGGATAATCCATTTGTATATAACCTGACAGGCACCGTTTTGGTAGTTGTATTTCATTATCTACACTTTCATCTAGAAAAGAATAAGAAAAATGTATTGAAACGGAAAAATGCTAAACAAACATGTTTAATGTGCACAAGAAGTCTGTTTCGAATACAAATCCTCACCAGTAGTGATCGGACTAAAATTGTGGAATTTATCATATTTTTAAGATATTGAAATGACATAATAGATAACAGCATAACGTACTTGTCGTTTCATACATAACAGATACAGGGTTCTAATAATTTACCTTCTGGTTCTAAGTACACATCTTCTGAATCTTTATCTTGAAGCTGCTCTCGCTTTTCATAAATATCTTAAATGAGAAACGTTACTCGATTTATAACCATTTTATTCATAACGATAATTACATCGGAAATTGTGTAGCACTTAATTAGATGTCTGAATTAGAAATTATTAGCTATTTGACTATCAAACAGTTTTGCACCGTAATGTTTTTTCCACCAAGATTAATAAATATTGATGTATAAATTAAAACTAACGCCAAGGGGCAATAACTCCTATGTAAATCAACATTATTATTATTATATGTTAGAGAATTATCCCGGACAGAAATTTCCCATAGAAAACTTAAATGACAAAAACTTTGGTTACTGCTTACCCTTCCGGAGCACTCGGTCTTAATTCCCTGGTGAAAGTTGACCTTTACAACTTTTTACTTTACTTCTGGATTGTGATTCGGACATGGATTAGTATGTTTGTTTTTGATGGTTTTTGGTGGTTTTACGTACTTATCTTGTTTATAGGTTTTTTATTCACACATAGTTTATACACAGTATGTAAATTGTATTAAATTATCAAATATAATAATAATATTTACAATAATAAAAAAAACTAGAGTGTCAGATTTAACATTGTGATCTGTAGGATACTGATCTGTAGCGTTTGTTTAGTAGGAGTGTTGTCACAAGAGTCCGCGTGGTATACAGTTATTAAGTTATACTGTGAATGTATTTTTGACAAATAGGTTAGTAATCATTAAACGTTTGCTATAGTCTTAGTGAACATGAGTATTGTATTTTTACTCGACTTTACCTACTTACATGTATTCATTACGATTCTGAAATTATTTTGATGTATAAAATGTATTTAAGTATTTTAGTTAAAAGATGTAGTCGCTCTGCATGTCAACAGCACCTTTACCGAGGAATTTTTAAAATTATTAAACAGTCCAAGAAATCATTTAACTTTGTCAACAGAAAGTTCCTTTATAATTTAGCTATTTTTTTTTTACAGAAAGCTGAATAAAACAATAAGTAATAATAATTTGGATTAGAAGTTCAAATCCTAGTTTTCTAGATCTTTGAGATTTTTTAGTTTATATTAACATGAATAACACAATATTATTATATAGATAAAAATTACACTGCTTAGCATTTGCCTGTCTAAACACAAAATCATGATATAAAATGAATTACCATCACTTGTTCTTTTCAAAAACCTCTGACTTTTGAATATAGTGACGAACCTTATACTTTCTTAATAACAATATTTTACTATATTACGGTAAAAATTATTCCTCCAATTTCGAAAAAAATAGATTAACATTATATAGTTTGCATTGTTCAAAATCACTTTTGATATTACAATATAAGATATAATACAAAAATAAGTTAATAAAAATAATTTTATGATTGACAAATGTCACTCTCTTAAACGCCCATATACAAACAGATGTTATATCTCTGCACGTAACACGTTTATCGTTAAACATAATCTTTATTGGAGCAAATTATTTCTTTAAAAGGTAGAAAAACAGAAAAAAAGTCAGCATCGAGAGCGCAATAATAGTTTTAATGTTAAGAGAGTTAACAAAGAGTTGAAATGTTAAGAGAGTTAACAGAGAGTTTATTGTAAAACAAAAGTGACGTTTTTAGTTCTGCTATCTAAAACACTATCGAGTTAACTATGTAGAATATGTATCAATATTTGATGTCCCCGTGTTCGACGTCCCTTTCATTCTAATCTAGTACCCTTTAAAGTGTATTTATTGGGACCTTGAAAAGCCAGAGCAATGATACATGCTTTTAATCATACATATATTCCACATCAAACTGAACATCGTCTTGCTCACTTTAGGCAGGTCCAATTGTATTATCTTAATATCAGTTACAGATCGTTTTTCATGTTTGTCAGATCAAAAGCGACAATATCAATTTTATAGTGAGTAGTTAGTTGATGTGTATTTCTACATGTGGTTATTCAGATTGAATAGTTAAATATAAATCAGAAATACTGTTTGGCGAGAAAATACAAGTGAAAGGCAAATACAGGTTAATGTTAATGATTACACATTCAGTTTTGTGTCATAGCCAAAGGGAAGTGACAAAAAGAATTGTTATAATATCTAATGTTCTGTTTCACAATGTTAATTTTGGTAAGTATGAAGCTATCGTGCCACACGTGAACATGATCACTATTTAAAGAAATTTACCACGCGTTGTTTTTGTGACAGTGGTATCAGGATGAGCCATCTGTATATAACCTGACAGACACCGTTTAGGTAGATGTATTTCATTATCTATACTTTCATCTAGAAACAACAAAGAGAAATGTATTGAAACGGAAAAATGCTAACCAAACATGTTTAATGTGCACAAGAAGTCTGTTTCGAATACAAATCCTCACCAGTAGTGATCGGACTAAAATTGTGGAATTTATCATATTTTTAAGATATTGAAATGACATAATAGATAACAGCATAACGTACTTGTCGTTTCATACATAACATATACAGGGTTCTAATAATTTACCTTCTGGTTCCAAGTACACATCTTCTGAATCTCTATCTTGAAGCTGCTCTCGGTTTTCATAAATATCTGAAATGAGAAACGTTACTCGATTTATAACCATTTTATTCATAACGATAATTACATAGGAAATTGTGTAGCACTTAATTAGATGTCTGAATTATTATAAATTAGTAGCTATTTGGCTATCAAACAGTTTTGCACCGTAATTTTTTTCCACCAGATTAATAAATATTGATGTATAAATTAAAATTAATGCCTAGGGGCAATAACTCCTATGTAAATCAACAAGCTATATACAAGATATTATATGTTAGAGAATTATCCCGGACAGGAATTTCCCATAGTAAACTTAAATGACAAAAACTTCGGTTATTGCTTACCCTTCCGGAGCACTCGGTCTTAATTCCCTGGTGGAAGTTCACATGTTTAACCTAACTTGTCAATTTCAAACTTTTTACTTTACTTCTGGATTGTGATTCGGACATGGATTAGTATGTTTGTTTTTGAATAATAATATGCGCATATCATGTTGCTGTGGAAACTTTACATTAGGTTTTGTAACTTTTGATAAATAGGTTTGCGGAATGACTCTGTGCACGAATTGAGATGATGAAAGAACCATACTGTCTGTAAAAGGTAGAGCATGAAATATGATAATGTACATTTATGTTTGCAATTGCATATCGTGTTTTAATATATACATTCCCTATCACTGATGAATAGTGCTTTTCTGATTAAAAACTCCAAAAGCCAAACAAACTTAGGTAAAAAATATGAAAATGGTATATCACTGGTAATATTTTCCTCCTACGTTTGATAAACTTTCATTTAATATTGCTAGAGAATATTCCAAAAAGGAATTGCTTATACGAAAATTTAGTGATGATTTAAAGAAACATCGGCTTAACTCGGATTAATGATATACGCATCTACTATTTGAACCAGGCTTTGTAAAATTTTGATGCATATATAGTTTTGAGGAATTGCTCTGGATAAGACTTTGAACAGAAGAAAGAATGGATCTTTCAAATTAAAAATCCCCTCTTTTGAAGACGGGGATGAAAATGATAATATTTGAGATGTTTTTGAATAAGAATAGCAAGTACGTAGTTATCACTGAATGTAGATACTTGCAATAGGTACAAATCATATGTGTAATAAAATACGGAATATTATGTGCCAAAATATTAAATATATATATACAAAATACTCAAAATCTACTTTTGAGATATCTTTAGTATCGTTCTTCACTTTTAGAAAAGTGTGTTTACATTAAAAGAGAGAATTACTAAAACATTTACATGGCTATAAGCAGTTAGTACCCGACCTCACTTCCCTGGTGTCTTTATTCTAATGTGTCAGTTTCAAAGGTTTTGCTTTGCTCCTGGATTGGGACTCAAACAATAGATAAGTATGTTTGCTTCTGATTTAATATGATTTGTACTTTTAATTATCTAAAGGAACGTTTTGAAAAGGCATATACTTTCCAACGACTAAAACAAAAAGGTTAGAAATACATCAATATTACCATTTGTCATCCCCTGTTTAGGTGCTACAAAATCATAATCGGACAAACAACGTTCTTGTATCCCACTGTCTCTCTCTACAAAACAATATTTAAATATCGTAGTCTGTCTCAACAACAATTTATAAAATATAAATATGAACACATTTTGAATAAACGTCATATAAACACAAATATTTCAAGTTAGGATAACAACCAACAAAATTAAAGTTTGTAACTTAAAGAAACGAACATGAATAAAAGCACACTTTTTTGTATTTTTGTGATGTCCATGGATACGCGTGAAATCAAACATCCAATTTTTAATAAAATTTATTTTTTATTTTGATTACACACAGTGGGTATCGCTTGATGACATTATATGCTTACCATTTCGGAGCACCCGGTTTTACTTCCCTAGTAAAAATCCACGTGCTTAAGATAATGTGCCAGTTGTTTCAAAGTTTTTATTTGCATCTGAGATTATGAATTGAACATGTGTGTGATTAAAACTATTTCATTTTTTGTCAGTTTTTCAAAGTTTTATTGTTTTTCGATTGTCATTTTATACATTTTCTGGTTTATTTTTAATTTGTACTCTTCAAAACTCAGATTTAATATCTTAGGTTTTTTGTTCTTTCGAGAGTTATTATAATATTTTGTGGATTGTTCAAAACAGGTATTGCAAATCGTTATAAAAGTTACTGTGCACTTAAAAAAAGTCCTTTATCAGAACGTTACAATATATTTTAAAACTTATATCGTGCATACTATTATTTAAAGTTTACCTTCATTCACTTTTGTCTCAATCAAATATATCATCTCTGTATGCTGTTTTCTCTTTGCTACTTGTAATGCTGTCTCATTTCTGCAGTTACGTTTATTGCACATTTTTGACATACCAGGGATATCCAGTAATACCTCACAGAACTTGACCAAGTTATACTCTGAACAGAAATGAAGCAGAGTTGGACAATCCTCATCACTGCCATCTGTAAAAATAAATAACTGTAAATGCCATGTTTATTTAACATTCCATTTTGCAAATTATGATAAATGTTTGATGTAAAATACATATCATTGTTTGTTTTCCACTCTTTCTCACTTTATTGTCTTTCTTTGTATAGTATGTATACAATATTTGCCAGGAGCTTTTTATTTGTTTTCCTAAAACATTGATAATTCACTTTCATTGATAAATAAAAACAAAGACACATACTAACTCATATTCCCCAAGCAAAGTAAAAACCTTGAAAGTGACAAATTAGGCTTACCCTTCCTGAGCACCCGGCCTTACTTCCCTGGTGGAAGTTTACGTGTATAACCTGACTTGTCAGTTTCAAAGTTTTTACTTTGCTTCTGGATTGTGATTCGGATATTAATTGGTATGTTTATTTTTAGTAAAACACGTGAACTTCCACCAAGGAAGTTAGGTCTGGTGCTCCGGAGGGGTAAACATCTCCTGTTTAGCTAGCTACATCCGCCACGTGTTTAATCAAAATTGAGTGAAAGAAACAAGGCACTATGGATTAATAAATTAGAAATAAAATATATAATTTTAAAAAATACCAGCGTGTTTAAGGTAGTTCCATACCATGATGACGCAGTCGTTTTGTGCGTATGGTCAAAATGTCTGATTAACGTCTTTTTATCTATGACGTCACGAATGTGTGGTCTTCGGCGCATACTGACACATTCAGAATTATGACGGGAACGCTGTTATGCTATCATTCAAAAGAATAATTTTCTGCATTTACAAAGATTAGAATTCACAATATAAATTCTGTGCACTATTTTTAAGAAGATAATGTATATTGTACATAACGAAAATTAGGTAGATCTACACTGTTGAGAGTACTATTCTAAATAATTGAAAGATCTGAGTAAATTGTTTAAATTTTGAAGACGGTATTTTAAATGTCGCTTTATGTTTGTTTTTTCGGTGATTGAAAATACAAATAGTAGGACACAAACTGACGATTCTTCAATAAACATACTGTATGATAGTTTTTCTCGGTGTCAAGTTTAGGTGAGCAGCTTAACTATGCTCTTGTATTTGCCTTTGTATTTCATTCAGCGGCCTAGAATCAAGAATGCTTTATCAATGAATATGAATCCCCTTTCCACTTTAACTGATCTGTGTTGAGTAACAGTTGCTATGGATTTTTATGGTTGACAGACCATATGATATTTAAATTGGTTTTATTTTGCACAACCAAATAACTCACAATCAGTGTTTTTGTTTGTTAATACCAAACGAAAAACATTGAGTTCATAATAGTATCCTAGGACATTATTGGTAACTTCTTACCTTAGGAATGAGGCTTTTTTCTTGTTTTAGAATTTTGATGCAATTTTATGAAAAAAATAGCTTGACGACCCCCTATTTTTTGTTTTTGAAAATCAAACTTATATTTTTCTGTGCAATATATGTGAAAATCAGGGGTAGTATTTGACTTAGTTTTTTAAAAATCTACAAATTAACGAAAGGGTGTTACTTTCAGTTTTCCGGAAATGAAATGTTCTCTCTTGAGAGGTGGCGCTGTAGAAAAATACCACGTGACCGGAAGTAAAATTCCATTGGTCCAAATAATCTTCATGACATATTGCTTAATTTAAATGCAAGAGACTTTTGGTTTCAAAGCATGACAAAAAATTATTAAAGCTTATTTGTTGATAACAGTAGTTATACTTTGATCATTTATGTCGTAAAAATGGCCACCAGGTGGCGCTTAAGAACTTTTTAAGTCGAATACCTGCCCTGAAATTTTGGCATGTTGAATTGTTTCTACCCATCTACAACATATCAAAATTTCAATATGTGTTTTCAGGCGATTTGTAAAGTATGGAACTACCTTAAATAGCGTGGATTTCAATTCATTTTTATTTAGTTCGTCATTTTTATGTACTTATCTCTGTAGTGTGGAATTACATTTTAAATGTAATTCAATTACATATTGATTGACGAAATAGTAAATAATTTTTGATAAATCAATTCCTGTAAGTGCTTATCTTCCTTGTTCCTTGAAGTCGTAAAATGTGAAAATCGATTGATATTTTTCCTGTATATTTACACAGTAATGTAAACGTTTTACTTTTGTCAAAGTCTAATCAAAATTGTAAACTCAATCACAAATTTAAATCAAGATTTAAGTAGGATTTTGAATATACAACTGTATATGCAAAGGCCTTTGATTGTAATTGGTTTATTCATTGTTCAATCGATTTATGTGCGACTCAATAGAAATATCAATGTACCAAATACAATCACATTCCCCTGCTTTAATTTTGATATAATGTGTAAGTGTATGTTTTTAATATATGTTTATTGTTCATTCTTTTATTCATATTGAATCAGTGCATTGGCGCTGATTATTAACTAAAACATGTAATTCAGTAACTTCATGTATAGTCGATGCATTGTATGTCTACAGTTTGGGCGTAAAGTGGGTTTTTTCTTCAAAATTTAAGTCTTCACATACCTTTAGAAACTGTTTCTGGATCTGTACATTTAAAAGTCTCATATAGAGATTTTGCTATGTTGGGTAATTTACATTTAGCTTCAAGGTAACGGTCCAACGAGTTTGATGTCTTTCCGGATATTCCAAGCGATGTACATAACAATGATATCGGGTGGGTTTCATCCAGCAACAAATCTTTTATCATTTCAGATTTGGACCGTTCGTGTGTTGTTTTGAACGATTTGATATCATAATTCCCAAGGTCTTTGTTGCCATCTTTGATTGTAAATTGTTTTCCAGGCTCTAATAGAGAAAAAATATATCACGATTTTTTAATCATATAAATCTATTATTTTTCGTGTCCTTTAAATCGCCAACATAGTCAATCAAGTGTATTTGTAAAAACCTTATGATAATTAAAAATACAAATTTGCCAAAATGCCTTATGGCTCAAAACATTGTTCAAGATTAAGCATGTGCTACTTCAGTTACTAAAGTTTCATCTTCTAAATTTCTTTTTAGCAATAAGTAGATAAAAACAATTAGAATAAATAATAGAAAAAATAAACCAAATCGCAAGAATTGAAATTTCCTTCGCTGTTACTCTGAACATTAAATGATCGTTTCGTATAATTTTCCTCTCTTTTAAGTTTTTAATGAATATAAAATAACTGTAGCCTAAAACTCTCATTTTGTTTATCACAATTCATTTTCCGTTAGATGTATCCTAAAGTCGTAACCAATAAGAAACTTAACTTCTTAAGATTTTGACATAAAGAGATAAGATATTGATATTTAATAAATGACAGCCTTATAATAAATCGTTTACCTTTCAACTCAGTTTTGTACAAGGTTTTATTAAGCGGTGTGAACTTTTCGATATGACCGTCTTCAGAAACTAGCACCACTTCGTATTTTGATTTCCTGTTCAAAATAACATACACTTCCTGTACCTGAAAAAGATACCTTTCTATATGTATGTATTTAATAGTAAATACACAAACCCGTGAGGAATGTCTCATTTTGCCATTTTAATTTTCGATTCTTAAATCTATATTATGAGTATGAAAATAAATACTTATTAATATTGCATTACAAAGGACGTAATTTTCATTTCTCATTTTTTAAGGTACAGTGATATCATCGTTTTTCTAGTTAAATGGCAATTGTAAAAAGTCTACACAGACTTGCAAAATAAAGATTTTTTGAGTCATCAGAGGGGAGGGATCTTATTTAGTCTAAATGAATTGTAGATAAGTGACTTGAAACTAAATAGAAAGTGTGTATCCTTTAGGAACTCTCAGTATTACTCTCTGGTGTATGTTTAAGTGTTTATTAGTTTTTTTATTCATTTGCCAGATTTGGAAAAAAAATCTTTTTAGGATAATGGTTTGAACAGAGACTGGTGTGTTTGTCTATGACATAAACATAATAATATTAAAAATATAACATCATTTATTCCAGATTAGGTAACAACAATTCCATAGTAGATAACTAAAAACAAATATGCCCTAAAAGTGTCAAATTAATAAAACAGACTTTAGCGTTTTATTTATTGAATCCGAAGAAAAGAGAAATCTCAGACAAACTTTTCCCTCTCGCACGTAGGCTTTAAGAGGCAGTGTGACGCGCAGGACAAATCGTCTACATTATCCCATTTTTACATCCAAAGTGTGAATAATAATATATCAATATTAGTAAGTAAGACAATAAACAATGTAATTACCCCTCCAGTGTAATGTTGAAGTACTCTGTATGTGTTTTCATCGTCTGTAACAGACTGGTAAGATGCATTTGAACTTCTATCTGGTTTTGCTGATTTTGGATATATTGCTGTTGGCACATCGTAGAAATCTTCTGAAGCAGAAGGCGGGACATCATAATCTGAAACCGTCATTGATGATGGGACATCATACTCGGATCCAGTTACTGATAAGGACTTAATACTGTTTGAACTGCTAGTGGATGATGATTGACTAATACGACTTTCTCTTACTGGTGAAATGGTAGTATTTACTGACTTCGGTCTCTGTTTCGGAAGATGGGAGTAATCCTCCTCTTCATTGGAATCATAATATATATGTGCACTGTGTTTATGAACCTCATCGGGATGTGAGGTCTCATAGAGATTTATGATTCGCAACAGTAACTGTCGAACAGACTTCTCTGTTGCCTCAGTCTCAAACACGTCCCAGTCACAAAGGTTCGATCTACAATCTCGCACGAAAACGTCATATTCAGATTTATCAACACCCAAAAGAACAACAAGTGAACGAATCTGGTGAAGTACCATAAGTGGTTGTAAAGATTTCAAATTCAAAAACTCTGGACTGACCAGAATGATGTTTACGTCATGAACCAAATGGTCATCTTCAAGTTTACTGATATCGACAAGGCATGAAGACAACATATAATCTTTTTCATTTAGCTTTTCATGTAAAAAGTCTGCCCACATCCCTCCGTCAGATGGAATATAATAGATATATATGCATTCATGTCGACCACTTTGTGCCATGCTGAAAAAATGGAAAAAATATGGATCTAGTCTTATTTGCAAGTCTGTAACAAGCTGTAACTATTTACAATCAAACCTGTCTATAAAGGCCACCGAAGGGAACCAGTAAAAGTGACCTTTATAGGCATATGGCCTTTATATACAGGTTCAAATAATATAAATAAAGAACAATTGGGATATGATTTTACTGGCATTTATAAGCAGGTGACCCTTATAAAGAGATGACCTTTAAGGCAGGTAGGACTGTATTTGTTTTAAAACCAAATATGAATCATATATAAGTAGCGATTTTTCACCTCTTACCTGTAAATATTACTTATTAGATAATATCATTTAAGACCAATTTAAACCTAAAAGCACCTTTTACCTAAGACCCTTCAACATTTATTAAATTCATTGATATGATTTACAATTTAAGTTATGATCTAATAAACAGTAATGTTTGATTTCTTATCAAACGGTCATTTAGACCTTGTAAATACCCCTATTTGTTCCTGGTATTTTTAAAATTTTGTATGAAAATAATGTACTGAAACATCTTATACAACAGAGACGAATGTAATTACAATGATATGATTGAACCTGTTTTTAAGGTGTCAAAACTCCACCTGCTTTATATTGACGTTAATATCCGTTTGTTACGGTGTCACCTTTTTTATAAAAGTTGGATGTGCTTGAGTAACGCGTTAAAAACTTTAACCCCAATTGTTATTTAAATTTGCCTATTTTTCTTAAGTTTGTAACTGGCTTTCTCTATGAAAGATGGGTATCGATATTAATGTTAAGCGCTGATTTATATCTAAACCCATTGCAGAAATGATGTTTCACTAAGAGCTTATTATTCCAATTAGTATAATATATACTAAACGAGACTGAACCAACGCGGAAAATCAGTATATGAAATTTATTTATCTTTCTATATTTTATTCTGAGACACTAGAACATTCTTAAAGGACCGAAAACGCTTTGTGTAGAAAATACCTCTATATTAAACGAAAACTAAGGCTGAAAAAACCTTTTGAGAAACCACTATTCAAATTAAAATGAAATTTTACTGTGTTGAAACTTCTCACAGTATTTCGTGTACGTATGTCAATAACACTTTTTGTATCTTTAAGATTTTATTTTAAAAAAATGTAATGAATTCTTTTTGGATAGAATCAAATAATACCCGCATGTATACTTATTTTTAAAACTCGTTCACCGTTTTAGTAATATTGACAGGATATAAATCAGTAAGCACTTCAACTTTAAAAAATATAAATAAATGACTGAATAAAATTTTAATTAAATAATTAAATAATGAATTAATTAATCTATTTATTTTGTCATTTTTTATTTTATCGCAAATACGAAACAATAAAACGTTTTATGCGATTGCTGCATCATTTTATGCAATTATTTTACTTTTATTATATTACACAATTAATCTTTAATGCTTTAATGATTAATTTATTACATTTTATCTACCATATGCAGTAGGTTTTGATTTGTTTCATCAACTGTTTGTAATTCAATTTTCCTTTGTTTCAAGCATTCTGATTGGTCATATTTTTCTGTTACGTTTTCATGAATGGATTGATTCTAAATGACGTCTTCTTATTATAGATGACACACGGAGGCATTTGAATTCTTACGCCAAAGCGATGCATTTTTTAACTTGCTACGGCTATATTGTTATTTAAATTTTTTATTTGTTCTTGCCAAAAATCTTTAAACTGAATTATAGGAAATTAAGTTAATTTTTCTTTCTTTTTGTTTTGGAAGTATGAAAGAATTTGACATTGCACACGTAACATAATTCTCTACGCGAATTATTCGGTGTGCAAAATAACAAATTCTTTCATACTTCCATAACACAAAGAAAAATTAAAATTCATACCTATAATAAAAGCGAATTATTTATTTTGATTTTTACTTTTAATATCAGATATCATGTTGACTATCAGTTTATTTAATTCAGTATTTTAAATAGGGCAATCACATATATATTTAATGTAATCAACTCACCTGAAGAACGTGCGAGGATATTTTCTCTTTACTCGAGTTTCCATTAGTAGCGAGTTTCCATCAGTAACAATGTATTCTGATGATCAAGGGATACTATATGTTTGGGGATCACACATCAGACTTATCGCACTTATATATACTTTATTTACATACAATATAAGGTAACTTCCTTGTCTATTTATAGAACTGATACACAAATCAGGGTAACTGTCATGAGAATGATTGTGTCGGTAAAATACACATTAATGTCATCATTGTAGGATGTTTTTGTTGTATCCACTACAAATCATACAGAGCATTTGATAAGATACAAATGTAGGACAACTCAAGTATTAAATCTTTTATTTTAATCATATTATCTAAATAAGTTATGAATATTTTGTCATCAGAGATCGGTTAAAAATATCTGTTTCAGAATTAATGTACACAAATGTTATAAAGACAGGTTTGAATGGCAAACAGTAAACATCCTTCAGAAACAAACATTACATTATTATTTTTGAACATCTTTTATTTTTGGTAATACACTTATGTAATTTTATTGTATGATGGAGCAAAAGTTCATGTAATAATTATTACCCAATCCGTCTTTTTTAAAAAGAAAATGGAATTTTCGTATAACATAGAAGGTAAATCGAAAAATAGGTAATATTTGACAAGAAAAGATAACAACGTGTAGTTGAAGAAGACAGTGTGTTTTATTACTTATGATTTAATATAACTCTCAGCATGTATTCTTTAGATAAATCCCCCTATATGTACAATTGATTTTTATAACTATTGATTTTAATTTTTATTCCGCGTAAGTATAGTTATAAATACACCAATGCGTCTATTTTCCACTTACTCTGAGTACTTGGAAAAACTAATTGATTTTTTCCAGTGACATTGTTTACATATAGGGAATTGACTATTACCTACAACTTAATATTTAAAACGGGGAATGTAAGATTGATAACCTGTCTTAAATGTCTTGATATTTACAAAGAAATGAATTCGGTCAATTTAAACCAATACAATTAAATATACATTATTCATTGATGAAGACAGTTCCTGGTTTCTATTCCTTTCTGTGAATCCTTCAAACAACGACTTTATCCACACTTGAAGAATAGAACTGCGCATTATCATATAGCTCCAAATATATGCGTACTGTTTTAATCCAAATTGTATGGATAAAACATACCTGCCAGATTGTAAATTGTTGTTAAAACCCGAAATAAACAGAACTTTATAAATCATTTTATATGGTTTTATTATTATGTCTAATGTTGGGTGCGTGTTATTTTGTAATGAATGTACTTGTTTTGTGAATTGACTGTGTATTTTTTTTCTTTCTGCTCCAACTAGCATTTTACATTTCTTTCTCATGGAGTAGCACCATGTCTGTTTGTATCATGGACTAGCATATAACCCGTTTGTTTCTTGGGCTAGCAATTTTTGTCACTGGGACAAGCACCTTGGTATTTTTTGCCTCAGACTATCAAATTTCCTTTTTTGACCTCGATGTAGCACGTTGTCAATTTATACCTCGGACTAGCACATTTCTTTGTCTTGGGCCAGCAAATTTAAACCTCGATGTAGCACGTTGTCAATTTGTACCTCGGACTAGCACATTGGTTTTTTTGTCTTGGACTAGCAAATTTAAACCTCGATGTAGCACGTTGTCAATTTATACCTCAGACTAGCACATTGTTTTTTTTTGTCTTGGACTAGCAAATTTAAACCTCGATGTAGCACGTTGTCAATTTGTACCCCCCGACTAGCACTTGATTGTTTTTAAAATTCCTTTAATAAGAATACTGTAAAGAGGATTATTTTTGCGGGGTGAAACTTTCGTGATTTCTGAAATCTGACATTTCGCGTGGGTGAAATTTTCGCGTTAACAGTATAAGTGAGTGTATATTCTGTATATTATGATATATAAACCTGTATAGTTGTTATTGTTGCATGGGTAAAAATTTCACGGTAACTTCTTTTACACACGTAAAAAATCTCCCCTTTACAGTAAAAGTAATCACATTAGCATTACATGTCTGATTGTGTCTTATAATCAACTGGACAATAGTTGAAATGAGACTGTGCCTCAAAATGTTTTATAATCGCCATCAAAATATTGATGTGAAATATGATGTCTCCATATCTAAACTTATCCCGGGTATATTTAATTTCACATAGTTTCATGATCCGTTCATTTCAAATGTAACGTGTTTAGCTGGCCAAACAGAAGGTGCTTACTATTCCGGAACATCTGGCCTTCCATCTCTGATGGAATGATGTTTCACCCACTAAGTTTTCACTTTGCTTTTTGCGATTGCAATTAGGACAAGGACTATCCCTGTTTTTGAAAATCTTTTAATATTTACCGCATTGGTTTTTAAGCAAAATAAGTTAACGAGTCAAGTATGTAGCAATGGAAGTCTGTAGTGATTCCAATATACTTCAGTTTAATACTTTGAAAATAGATATAGACCTAACATGCACTTACAAGGTATAGCATTTGATTTTTGTCTTGGTATGAGTCGGCAACTTTGCAAGAGTTAGAGTATAAGAGCTCAAGTGCAAGTACCTTCTAGACTTCTGTTCAGCAAGATATCACTGGAGAAGTTTTATTTTATTTCTACATGTATATACAAGCCATTGCCATGAGTCTGTAGACTGTAGGTTGTATTACATCTACATAAATCGATCTCATTTTGCTGGAGCACCCGGTCTCACTTCCCTGGTGACATTCACGTGTTTAACCTTATATGTCATTTTCAAAGTTTTTACTTTGTATCTGGATTGTATGGTTGTTTTTGATTTGGTGATTTTTAAAAAAATACAAAAATTTGTATGCAATATTTGTTGTTTGACAGTATTTTATATATATTTGTTAATTTATTGGTACGAATCAAAGAATGCTGGCCGACTATTACGTATTTTGCCAAAATTGTATTTAGATAACATTGATTTATTAAGATTTTTAAAAAATCCAATCACGAAATGATATGAACCGTAACAAACTTAATCGAGATATTAAACTGATGTTATGTAATGTGTTGTTAATGTTTGATAAAATCAATATATAGTTTCACGATGACATTGTTCTGTTTAGAATATAAAGTCTATAATTTTTAAAATATGAATAAAAGGTACACATACTAGTTTGTCGTGTATATAACGAGCATTTCAATCTGTCTTAATTTAAAAAACAAGACGTTGACAGACAGATATAAAGACTTTTATAAAGGTTTATCAAGTAACTTGTGAGTTTTAAAACGGGTTTTTTCGTTAAACAGGATAAACTTATTTTACCGGGGCAGCTGATCTCATTATTTTGTAAAAGATTCCCTGTTCAATATTCCTTGTTCATGCGTTCTTCTAATCACTTTCTACCGACGAAACACAATACGTTCAGTAACTAAGCATATTGCCGGTAATAAGTGCATATTGACACTGGGAACAAAAATTATCTTAAAATACAAAACAAACTTAAAACTAAAAAAAGTATTAAATGTAATTGTTTTGTTGTCTCTTGGAAAATTACAATAAATTGTAAAACAATATATTTGTTGTTTGTTAGTATTTAACATTATGTTGTTTATCCTTCCGAAGCAACAGACCTCACTTCCGTAATGGAAGTTTGCGTGTTTAACCTAACTTGTCAGGTTTTTACTTTGCTTCTGGGTTGTGATTTAGACATGGATTGGTATGTTTGTTTTTGATTATCTATAGATAATCATCAAAGAATGTTGATCGACTTTTATTGATTTTGCCAATAAAAATGTATTGATATTATCATAAAAACAACCACACTGTTTAATAAATGTCTATTAAAAATTCCTTAATATCTAAGATGTATTTTCTTTCCATTTCTTTTTTGGCTTATTAGGGTTTATGATACAAGATCTTAACTTGGCATATACATAATGCAACGCCGTGTCAGTTTGTGTGATGACTACTATGGATTAGTTTGTATTGTCGTTATTAGATTGGAATGTAAGGTAAACAAAGAAATTCAGGGTTTCCCCTAGTTTCGTCCTTTCAAAAGAGGACATAATTTGTAATAACAAATAACGGTAAATCGTAAAACTGTCATCATAATAAAAAACAACAAAATAATCAATGCTATGCAATTCGTGGTAATTGCTGTAACTACAAAATCAACTTTTCTCAAACCTTTTATCCATATAAAGTAGACGACAAATCATAAATTTTAAACAGCACAGATGGATATAATTAATATTGTCAAAATCATAACAGGAACAAGATTCAATATGATCTAGTGCTATATATTACACGTCTAATGACTATCACCGACGACAATACCGATAGGTACAGCAGGATACCAACATTTTGGTTTTATAATTTTGGTCAAAGCAATACTAATGAGGAAATGACCGTCTAGTGCTTTAAAATTGAAACTGCTATAATATGTAATTTGTATCACATGAAGTATCTTGTTGGTAACCATATACATTATTTTTATATTTTTTGTGAAAATGTTATATCAAATAAAATAATCTCTTGAAATAAATCACTATACCAAATGTGTTACGCACATCACTTAGAAATTTGATGACGGTATCAAATTTTAAGTGTATGTATACGCAAAACCATAAGACACCATACACATAATATGTTGACTTATCTTGTGACACGGAAGAATATTTAGAACAACTAAAATAATCAAAATAATCTGTATCTGAAATAAAGTTAACCAGGTGTGTCACTTGTTTTAAATGTCATTTACGAAGATAGTGTACGGTTACAGAAAATGTACCTATGAAGTTTAACACAACTTTTAAATTGCTTGGGGTAAACCAGTAAATGTCAATGGGTTTTCATTATGAAGTCAACCCTAATTAATACAATTCACTTCATAAATAATTCATGCATGGCCAGTAGAAAAATAACTTTCGAGGTTTAAAGGTTAGGGTTACCACTGATAATACAACATTTATAAATTCACAATCGCTGAATAATTTTTTTGCATAACCTTATTGACAAGAATGATGTTTACATTTCAGTTAACTAGCATGACCTGACAACCTCTCGTCTGATTTGCTTCTTTATTGTGACAGCAAAGAGACGGGGTTAAACGCGTTGAAGTGGTGAAATGACGTTAAAGAAGTCGGGGCTAAATGCTCTGAAATGATGAATGGCGCTGTTCCATTTACTGACAGAATAAAAACCAGTATGTTGTAATATGAAATGATTGCCCTTTCTTAAATCCTATGCAGAAATGTCAACAATTAATATTGTAAATATAAGTAATAACTTTCAATTTGTCGTGGTTTAAGGGGATATTAACAAGGTTTTGGAATTGGTAATACTATCATATGTTGCTTCGCAATTTTATGAGAATTTAAAATTATATATCCCGTTAACAACAACAAATTGAAAGTTATTTCTTAAATAAAATAACTACCTACCAGAGGTTTCACATCTTTAAAGGAAATAGAGATATATTTGTAATCAAATACAAATGCAAGGGTCTATTTCCATTAATTATTTTAAAAACCAAAGTACACGCTTGGAAAGAAATCCGGTAAATAAAGTAACACGTGTAAACAAGAGAGTGAAAACCGGGTGTTCCTGAGTAGTAAGGACTTCTTGTCCTGCTACAAAAATTAGAATGAAGGGCATGAACTTTGAGATGTAAAATGTATCTATGATAAAAGCCGTGTACAGAAACTTATAATGTGATGATGGCACTTTTATGAGGGCATTGATAAGCGTAGGCTCGCAATGTACTGACAATTTCATTGTTAGCAGCTTGCTTCGCCATATGAAGTTCCCAAAGTCGGAAGGGATAATCTCTTCATTGTAACTCAATAACTGCTGTTGTAAGATTAATACTAAGAATACTTTACCTACAATAAAATAAAATAAAGCAATTTATCAGATTGTAATTAAAATGTCAATTATAGGTAAATATCTGTTTATCAAAGTTATCCAAGTTTCAAATTTAACATTAAATTTGCATATTACAATGTTGCGGTATTACCTTTACATCGTGCATAATCAGATTTCAGTTGTTAACCCAACAGAATAGGATAATTTAATGTGTCACAGTTTGGTATTTCAATAATAATTTATATGTAAAATACAGTATTTAATCACATTTAGATTTTAATCTTTATCAATACAATCAATTTAAAACCGGTTTCAATGTGATCTTTATAGGAAAATGTTCAATTTCGTACATGGTTTTCCTGCCATGCTAGTTACATACAGAAATTATTTCAATATAACCATCTTTAAAATACGTACTAAGTACTAAATGAATAAAAGGAATTTTAACTTATTCTGGTGATTTTATCATTCTATTTTATAAAGTAAAAGTCAGAAGGAAGTAAATAAGACAATGTACTTTATTCATTCTAAATATTACTTTAAAACTGAGATTAAAACAGGACAATAAACAATTGTATAACACGGAAGTGTTTTCTTGTCTTTTCGATAAATCTTAGGGTATGAATTATTAAGTCATAAATGATTGAGTTCTGAAAAATGTTTAATCAACCAGAAATACAAATATAATATAAACCAAATGACTTTTTATCTTTGGTTTTATTGGAGATGTACATTTAGTTGATCATTTTGAAATCTTTGTTGGAACAAAATTATTTGTTCTATTTTTTCATATTCAATTTAAAAATATTATATTTATTTCTTGAATAGATATTTTTAACCAAGAACACGGCATGAAAAATTAGTGTATAAAGAAGAATTTAACAAAAATATTCAAAGAAATAAGACGTGGCTAAACTATCCGTGTCTACTTTTCAATTCAGCAATACAATAACTACACTAACAAAATGTTATAATAAGAAACACATCAAGATTAAATTTATGATTTTTATTTATTAAATTTTAATTTAGCAATAAAAAATTAAGCACAATTTGTAAGGTGAAGTGACGGAATGCAATAATACTGTATTACATGCAAATAAATGTTGTAATGTAAATATCAAGCAATTTTAAAAAAAATATGACAATTAACAAACCTATCAAAATGTATTGAAAATACAAAAACATGACAAAAAATGACTGTAATGGTTGGCACTTGCTATATGTAATTGATATGAAATAATGGAATCGGGTTAGCCGCTGCACAATATGATACACTCTATCGATTGTGCAGAACACTTATTTCCAAAAGATATGGAATCACATAAGTTTTTCCGTTCAAATGACTTTATTTTGAGAATTAAACCATTTTTCCAAAAACGTTCCACATAAACATTAAGGGTATTGATTACGTGGTATAGGTAACAGAAGGTAGATCACTACAATCTAAAAACAACAACAACAACACACACACACACGTAAAAATGTAGACTTTAAAAACATATAACACTGTTCAGTATCAGTTAAATAATGAATGTTATAATGTAATAACTGTTAAAAGAATTAGTTTAAACACTAGCACATCTACTAAAGGTAGAAATTGAAAAAGATAGTCTAAGTTGAAAGAAGTGTTTTCATAATAATACCAGATATAGATAATAGGCATGCTTTAAAGAAAAATCTTTATCCAGATATTCTACCATTGAGACGAGAAGATAAAATCATATAACAGATAATGGGACAGCTCTTTGATTTATACTTTTGGTTTTTTGGTTTAGATTTAGTGTTCTGCATTCAAATTAAATTACTTGAAGACCTAATGGAGCCATGTTTGTATGATAGTTACATTCTCTTATGCACTCGTTAACAACGGACTTGCGTGCAATATTTGGACCGAATCCACGTCTAAAGTCAGACGTTTTTCTATAAGTAAATCTCGATATTTTTTGTTTTTATTCTATGGTTTCCTTATATTTAAGTTACATAGAATATAATTATGAACTACTGCAATGTTTTTCAGCTAAATTTGGCTGTTTTTTTTTTTTTTTTTTTTGATTTTAGAAATCTGTGGTAATTATACATTGCAATTGTAAAACCGTCCTGTCATTGTACAAAACGACTCTAATAATTATATAGAAAATAGATTTATAAAGAAGTGAAAATTTTGAAGAGACGTGTTACTTTCTTAAAGAATAAAATGATTATAAGCTTTTTGTAAATTATTCCTTGATGTGAGCATTAATCTATTAACTGTAAAAATGTGTTTTAATATATCAATTCTTCACCTTCGGCCCCGAGCACCGCATTGTTATAAGTAAAGCAAGCCTCACAAAGACTTTAGAATGGAAAATATTAAGACACAATGGAAGATTGAACAAACTCAGTCAACTTTACCTATCATTCCGTCAGTTAATCTTACTGTATGAAATATAATTATACATACTTAACATAATTTTGTGTTCAATAAAAATGTATTGATTTTATCATAAAACAAACACACTGTTTGATAAATGTCTATTAAGAATTCCTTAATATCTAAGATGTATTTTCTTTCCATTTCTTTTTTGGCTTATTAGGGTTTGTGATACAAGATCTTAACTTGGCATATACATAATGCAACGCCGTGTCAGTTTGTTCGATGACTACTATGGATTAGGTTGTATTGTCGTTATCAGATTGGAATGTTAGGTAAACAAACAAATTCAGGGTTTCCCCTAGTTTTGTCCCTTCAAAGGAGAACATATTTTGTAATAACAAATTACGGTAAATCGTAAAACCGTCATCATAATAAAAAACAACAAAATAATCAATGCTATGCAATTCGTGGTAATTGCTGTAACTACAAAATCAGCTGTTCTCAAACCTTTCATCCATATAAAGTAGACGATGAATCATGAATTTTAAACAGCACAAATGGATATAATTAATATTGTCAAAATTATAACAGGAACAAGATTAAATATCTTCTATTGCTATATATTACACAACTAATGACTATCACCGACGACAATACCGATAGGTACAGCGGCATACCAACATTTTGGTTTCATAATTTTGGTCCAAGCAATACTAATGAGGAAACGACCGTCTAGTGCTTCAAAATTAAAACTGGTATAATATGTAATTTGTATCACATGGTGTATCATGTTGGTAACCATATACAATTTTTATATTTTTTTGTGAAAATGTTATATCAAATAAAATAATCTCTTGAAATAAATCACTATACCAAATGTGTTACGCATATCACTTAGAAATTTGATGATAGTGTCAAATTTTAAATATATGTATAGGCAAAACCATAAGACAACAATACCCATAATATGTTGACTTATCTTGTGACACGGAAGAATATTTAGAACAACTAAAATAATCAAAATAATCTGTATCTGATATAAAGTTAACCACGTGTGTTACTTGTTTTTAAAGGTCATTTACGGAGATAGTGTACGGTTACAGAAAATGTACCTATGAAGTTTAAAACAAATTTTAAATTGCTTGGGGTAAACCAGTAAATGTCAATGGGTTTTCATTATGAAGTCAACCCTAATTGATACAATTAAGTTCATAAATAATTCATGCATGGCCAGTAGGAAGAATAACTTTCGAGGTTTAGAGGTTAGGGTGACCACTGATAATACAACATTTATAAATTCACTATCGCTAAATAATTTTTTTGCATAACCTTATTGACAAGAATGATGTTTACATTTCAGTTAACTAGCATGACCTGACAACCTCTCGTCTGATTTGCTTCTTTATTGTGACAGCAAAGAGACGGGGTTAAATGCGTTGAAGTGGTGAAATGACGTTAAAGAAGTCGGGGCTAAATGCTCTGAAATGATGAATGGCGCTGTTCCATTTACTGACAGAATAAAAACCAGTATGTTGTAATATGAAATGATTGCCCTTTCTTAAATCCTATGCAGAAATGTCAACAATTAATATTGTAAATATAAGTAATAACTTTCAATTTGTCGTGGTTTAAGGGGATATTAACAAGGTTTTGAAATTGGTAATTCTATCATAAGTTGCTTCGCAATTTTATGAGTTAAAATAATATACCCCGTAAACCACAACAAATTGAAAGTTATTTCTAAAATAAAATAACTACCTACCAGGGGTTCAATGTCTTTAAAGGAAATAGAGATATATTTGTAATCAAATACAAATGAAAATGTCTATTTCCATTAATTATTTTAAAACCAAAGTACACGCTTGGAAAGAAATCCGGTAAATAAAGTAACACGTGTAAACAAGAGAGTGAAAACCGGGTTTCCCTGAGTAGTAAGGACTTATTGTCCTGCTACAGAAATTAGAATGAAGGGCATGAAACTTTGAGATGTAATATGTATCTATGATAAAAGCCGTGTACAGAAACTTATAATGTGATGATGGCACTTTTATGAGGGCATTGATAAGCGTAGGCTCGCAATGTACTGACAATTTCATTGTTAGCAGCTTGCTTCGCCATATGAAGTTCCCATTGTCTGAAGGGATAATCTCTTCATTGTAACCCAATAACTGCTGTTATAAGATTAATACTAAGAATACTTTACTTACAATAAAATAAAATAAAGCAATTTATCAGATTGTAATTAAAATGTCAATTATAGGTAAATATCTGTTTATCAAAGTTATCCAAGTTTCAAATTTAACATTAAATTTGCATATTACAATGTTGCGGTATTACCTTTACATCGTGCATAATCAGATTTCAGTTGTTAACCCAACAGAATAGGATAATTTAATGTGTCACAGTTTGGTATTTCAATAATAATTTATATGTAAAATCCAGTATTTAATCAGATTTAGATTTTAATCTTTATCAATACAATCAATTTAAAACCGGTTTCAATGTGATCTTTATAGGAATAAGTTCAATTTCGTACATGGTTTTCCTGCCATGCTATTTGCATAGAGGAAATATTTCAATATAAACGGTTTTTAAAATGCGTACTTAGTACTAAATGAATAAAAGGAATTTTAACTTATCCTTTTGATTTTTATTATTTTATTTTGTGAAGTAAAAGTCAGAAGGAAGTAAATAAGACAATGTACTTTGTTCATTCTAAATATTACTTTAAAACTGAGATTAAAACAGGACAATAAACAATTGTATAATACGGAAGTGTTTTCTTGTCTTTTCGATAAATCTTAGGGTATGAATTATTAAGTTATAAATGATTTCTGAAAAATGTTTAATCAACCAGAAATACAACTATAATGTAAACCAAATGACTTTTTATCTTTGGTTTTATTGGAGATGTACATCTAGCCGATCATTTTAAAATCTTTGTTAGAACAAAAAAAATTTTGTTCTAATTTTTAATATTGGTATTAAAATATTATATCTATTTTTGAATAAATATTTATAAACAAGAACAAGACATAAAAAATAAGTGTATAAAAAAGAATATAACAACAATATTCAAAGAAATAAGACGTGGCTAAACTATCCGTGTCTATTCGTGTCTACTTTCTAATTCAGCACTACAATAACTACACTAACAAAATGTTATAACAAGAAACACATCAAGATTAAATTTATGATTTTTATTTATTAAATTTTAATTTAGCAATAAAAAAATAAGCACAATTTGTAAGGTGAAGTGACGGAATGCAATAATACTGTATTACATGCAAATAAATGTTGTAATGTAAATATCAAGCAATTTTAAAAAAATATGACAATTAACAAACCTATCAAAATGTATTGAAAATACAAAAACATGACAAAAAATGACTAATGGTTGGTATTTGCTATATTTAATTGATATGAAATAATGCAATCGGGTTAGCCGCTGCACAATATGATACACTCTAACGATTGTGCAGAACACTTATTTCCAAAAGATATGGAATCACATAAGTTTTCCCGTTCAAATGACGTTATTTTGAGAATTAAACCATTTTTCCAAAACGTTCCACGTAAACATTAAGGGTATTGATTACGTGGTATAGGTAACAGAAGGTAGATCACTACAATCTAAAAACACACACACACACACACACACAACAATAACTCAATTGTTTTGAAAAACCAATAAAAACTAAGAATTTAATGAGACATAAACTATATTGCAATGAAACTTAATTTTCTTTTAATCTGTCTGTTCATTTCTAAAAATCGTACCAAATATATGCATATACATATGATCGATATTAAAGCGTATACAGATAAAAAATATGGATGTAAATATTTTTTTCAGCTTTTTCATTTCCAAAATGAAATAGATATGCATAGCACTTGGTAGGATTCAATTCAATTCAAAATTTCAGTTTCAACATTTAAGTTACATATTAAAATTATACATTAAAATTTATTTAAAAACCACTTTGGTCAGAAATATGACAAACGATAAAAATATTCATTTATATACATCAATGTACATATATAAACATGTTTGCATTTTTTGGTAAAAAAAACCTAAATCTGGAGGAGAGAGCGAGAACGATTTTAAGATTATGAAGCTGTCAAAAATAACTTTCTAAAACCTTATGCAATGGATAAATAATGCTTCGTACTCGGACCTATTCTGTTAACTTAATGCGAAATCCGATGGTGTTAAACATCAAATACGCCACACTTCTTTGTTGTACTGCATTTTATAAAATGTTGTTAAATAAACTTAAAAGTTAAAAAGACGTAATTCACACATTAATACACACACACACACCCTAAATATTGGATAATAAAAAGCTAATGCCCTTGCATATTGTTGACTATCAAAAATGTAAATATGTTCTTGCAAAGCATCGCATCGTGGAATATTATATCCTTTGAACTACATTGTACAATAATGTCTTGCGACATATATTATTCAAGAATTCCATATGACATGCAATGTATAATACTGTCTTGTGACATACATTGTGTGATGCTCTTAAACTGATTTTGGTGATATTGCGTAGTCACGTGAAATAGCACAATGGTATTTTGTGCTATGTATTTTATTGTAATGTCACGTGACATTTTACAGTAAGGCCAAATAGCATAATTTGTAAAATGCTATTTTGCTACATTTTATACAGGAACGTCATTCCACAGGAGACTTCCATGCGATACATTTCAGTTGATTTAAAACTTTGCATTTGATACCCTGCATTTTTAGTCGAATTATTTCACCAAGTAGCAATTTGATACAATACTAAAATGACTGGAAGCGAGGTATCTACGTTGTTTCTTTAATAAACCAATTTTCACATTATATCCATCTTTATCAATACATCATACAATTTCACTATTACATAAACATAAGGTAAATATTTCATAAACATAATGAGAGAAAAAAACTGAATGGAGGTGAATATCTACTGTGAGCTTGGTTGTGTATAAAATGTTTTGCATTGTATGCATATGTAAACATCAACTACAACAAAAACTAAAATAATAACAACATCATACTAACAAACACGAGAGCCATAAACATAATGAGAAAATAATGGAAGATCAATATTTATTGTGAAACTTAATGTTTGTATGGTAAGCATATATTTTCTCTTAAAAATGTTTAAACAATGTTATGTAGAAATATATAAACGCAACACAAATAATAATGAGAAATAGAATAATAAAACAAAATCCTAACAAACACAAAACTTTCATAAACATACTGAAAAAACAATGGAAGAATAATTATTGTGAACTTTATCTTTGCACTGTAAGCATATATTTTCTCCCAGAACATTTTTAAAAATAATGTTATGTAGAAATATGTAAAAATAAAATAATTATAAAACATCATCCTCAGAAACACACGGCTTTCATAAACTTAATGAAAAAAAAATGAACAATGAAAATGAAGGAGGGTTAATAGTTTTTGTGAAAATGTTGAAATATAGGCATGTAAAAATCAAACAATTTATAATGAAAAAGAATGATAAAAAATCCTAACGAAAAACATACATTTGGTGTAATGACTAAATGTAGCATCGTGGCAAGTAGTTGACAATACAATAAAGGATTTTTTATCTTCTGACATTACAATTAGGTACAATCTATCTTCAAACATTAATACTTGTGAAATAAGAAAACTTTATAAAATCACATGAACAGGACAAATAATTGGATTACAAAAAAGTGACCTGTGCGTCGTTCTCACAACAAAATTAGAAATTTTATCGTCTATACACTCCAGATCTTTACAAATAGCAAATTAGGTCACATTATGCGCTCACAGTCACAGCACATGATCTATTCATAATAGCCATTTGAAAGGAATGCAAGGTTCTTAAAATCCATATGCATGTTACAGTCACCAATAGATTCCATCCGTTGTTTTATGGTTATTACACTTAAGCATGTAATTGTTACCAATAATGTTGGCAAATTCCCCTATGACTCAGAACTGTTCTTGATTTCTTGCCGGAAGATCAATTATTCGAAGTTCATCTTTCTCTGCGTGGACTATCCGTTTCGATTTTCGGCGCTGAAAAAGTAATTGTTACTTGTCTAAATGATAGTAGAAACCATTAACAATATTTACCAATTGTTTTTACGTCAAATATATCCAGAATAATTGTGGATACAAAGACATCATACTTATTAACAATATTGTGATGACGAACAAAAAAACTAATGTAACAAAGCCCATCCTCCTTTAAACAAGTATGTATTTAAACGATGGGTATGTAAACATTCAGTACAGATGGTTTAAATTTTAGTTATGAATCACTGTTTGTGACATGTTATTTGATATTGTTTATTTGTACCTACCATCGGATTCTTTTGTTTCTTTACCTTCCTCAAGTATGACCTCTCATCAATTTCCTCGACCTTTTGATATAAAAGATAAAAAGTGAACTAAAGCATTCAAATTGGCAAACAATAACCCTTGATTAAACAAGCATTTCATTTCATTACATGAAAGTTCTAAACGGAAGTTGATACAGTATCTAGCCGACACCTATTGAATAATTTTCGGAAAAAGGAAGTTATTAAAATCAATAAATAATACACCTTCATTACCAAAGTCGTGAAAGTTAATACCGGGTACTCTATAAAACGTGTATTTAAACGGAAGTGGAAGTAAATTGGGAAATTCCTTTCGTGACAACCCTAATTTCTTTGATATATCTTAAACATACCGAGCTGATGTATCACAACTATAAAATTAACTTTAGAACAAATTACATATCATTATACGTAAAACATTCATAAACAAAACATGTTAATAAAGAAATTTAGAACTTTGCCATGATTTAACGCATTTAGTTACTTTTGTCTGCTTTCTCTACAGCATACTTATTACCATAGTACTCATAACATAATATAACCTTTCAGTGTTTGCGACACTTTACTGATTCAAGATCCTATTTTGCGTCTTCTAAAACGATAGCCAGTTTATCAAAATCAAACAAACCAATCCAGTCCAAATCACAATCCAGAAGCAACTATTTTATATCCTTTTGTAAATTTCTCGAAATCTGATTGGTAAATAAGCGTTTGGGTAAATTTAATGTCACCCTCGGATTTCAGAAAATATGACGTCACAGGGTGGCATTACATGAGCGGTTGACATTACGAAAAATGTCACATGCGCAGAGAAATGCGTATGCGGTTGATCGCATTCGTCTCTAAATCAGTTAAACGCTTTCTAAAGTATTGTGAAATATGATAGATAAATGTTACAGCGTCTCACAAGCTGCTTACGGACGACAGCTGACTGTCATGATTTTCAATCCAGTATACTTTGGTTGCACAGTATAATTAACATCAACAACCGGTATAATAAAATAAATATTACATTTCTGATAGGGTGACAGCCCATATTGTCACCCATCAAAATGTAATATTATATTGTACTTGTATCTCTATGACAATTGTTAACATTCCTATTGTTTTGAAAGCGCTGTTATCAGATATGAAAGCATGAAATGCACGGTTTGTTTGTTTGTCGGTCTTTGGATGATACCGATGTGTAGTTTTTTTTTTTTTATTTTTATTTTTATAACATTACTTACATTTCCCATAGCAAATGCTTGGTCAGGAGACAATAACTGATTATCTGTACTCGTAGAACCTGTAATAAGGGAGGTTTAATTTTATAATTTTAAATTGCTTTTATTGTGGGTTTTTTTTTGTAATAAATAAAAGATGTTGTAATAAAAAACCTTAAAAAATACCTTACCAGTACGATTGCGCATAATGTAAACGGAATATATGTAAAGGCATGTACATTTATTAGTAATGCATCAAAGAAAGATTGTTTATAATGATTGTACAAACAATTTAGATCGATATATTTTATTATGCAATAAGAACCACACAAAAGCCTAGGTTTAAATCATGATCCCAAAAGTAAGAAAAACATTATAAACTTGTAAATTTAGTTATACACGTGAACTCAAACCAGGGAAATAAGCCGGGAGCCAAGGAAGGGTAAACACTATCTATCAATCACGTAAGAAAAACATTATAAACTTGTAAATTTAGTTATACACGTGAACTCAAACTAGGGAAGTAAGACCGGGTGCCAAGGAAGGGTAAACACTATCTAGCAATCACGTGTGAACAGCCAAATTGTAATGGGACTAATATTTCAAAGTTTCTTGTACTGTAGCACAAACTATTATACCTTTACATTCGTTAGCGTTGTTACAAGACCAAATTTGTAAAAATGTAGACTTTAAAAAAACATATAACACTGTTCAGTACCAGTTAAATAATGAACGTTATAATGTAATAACTGTTAAAGGAATTAGTTTAAACACATCTAGCACATCTACAAAAGTTAGAAATTGAAAAAGATAGTCTAAGTTGAAAGAAGTGTTTTCATAATAATACCAGATATAGATAATAGACATGCTTTAAAGAAAAATCTTTATCCAGATATTCTACCATTGAGACGAGAAGATAAAATCATATAACAGATAATGGGACAGCTCTTTGATTTATACTTTTGGTTTTTTGGTTTAGATTTAGTGTTCTGCATTCAAATTAAATTACTTGAAGATATAATGGAGCCATGTTTGTATGATAGTTACATTCTCTTATGCACTCGTTAACAACGGACTTGCGTGTAATATTTGGACCGAATCTACGTCTAAAGTCAGACGTTTTTCTATAAGTAAATCTCGATATTTTTTGTTTTTATTTTATGGTTTCCTTATATTTAAGTTACATAGAATATGATTATGAACTACTGCAATGTTTTTCAGCTAATTTTGGCTGTCTTTTTTGATTTTAAAAAATCTGTGGTAATTATACATTGCGATTGTAAAACCGACCTGTCATTGTACAAAACGACTCTAATAATTATATAAAATAGATTTATAAAGAAGTGAACATTTTGAAGACACGTGTTACTTTCTTAAACAATAAATGATTATAAGCTTTTTTGTAAGTTATTCTTTGATGTGAGCATTAATCTATAAACTGTAATTAAATGTTTTAATATATCATCCCTCACTTTCGGCCCCGAGCACCGCATTGTTATAAGTAAAGCAAGCCTCACAAAGACTTTAGAATGGAAAATATTAAGACACAATGGAAGATAGAACAAACTCAGTCAACTTTACCTATCATTCCGTCAGTTAATCTTACTGTATGAATATAATTATACATACTTAACATTTTGTATTCAAGGAAAGTTAATTCTAAGTGGCGAAAACCCGGATTTTTTTTTGTATATGAATACGTATTAAAAGAGTTTGCTTTTTCCTGTCCAAAAAAAGGGTTTTTTACAATTGCAGTTGTTCAAAACAGAAAAATTCACACAAGGTTTTAAACAACTATCAAAAACCTATCTATGTACAATCCATGTTCATTCGATGATTTAATATTCTATAACTTCTTAAGCATAAACCCATATTAACTCATTATTCGTAGCTAATGATCTGAGACGTAAAACATTACTTTAACGTTAAAAAACTATAGGTAGGACATTTTAATAATATATTGCCTTCTACTAATTACAATAACTACAATTAAAATGAAACACACTGGCAATGTTAAGTAAACGTAAGAAAATGGAACAATTCATAGAAAGAGTTTGTCCGCTTTGGAATTCTTCTAAGAGAACCGTGCATTATAACAAAGATGAGCTTATCTATGACGTCATAACAATTATAATGAAAAGGATATTTTGCCAATTATTTTTTTAAAAGCAACAAAAATGAATTATGTTTTTGTAATAATTGTTCGAGCGAAATATGCAAAAATGTGCGAGATAGTTTGAAACATTTGAAATAACAAACACCAGTTTTGTTAGAGTAGTCAAAGTAAAGTCGCCTAAAGACTTCAGTTGTTATATTTCATTTCTAGTTAAGTAAACGGTTTAAAATCATAAACAATAAAAGCTATTTCAAACACCAGTTTTGTTAGAGTATAGTAAAGTCGCCTAAAGACTTCAGTTGTTATATTTCATTTCCAGTTTAGTAATGAAAATGATTTGAAATTCCTTTCTTGGCATAATGAACAATAAAAGTCAAAAGAATTTTAATAAAGTCCATTTGTCAGGCTAGAACTTAATTAATTTGCAGTTTTTAATGTAAAAACTCTGCTTTGTGAACTTACTTTCAGTACTTGAGGTGCTAACATCAGACATTCTTGGACTATCTATGTAATCAGGGTGTTTCAGCTTCCCCTTCTTTTTATCCTGAAAATTGAAATAAAAAACGTTCATATATTTATGAATCGACTTTAATAGATTTTTTCGTAATAATTGTTTTGTCGATGCTGCATACCCCGCTGAAATTCCTAAAAGAGCTAATGCAAATTTAATTATGTTATCTTACGATGTAATGTATTAACAGTAATTTTTAAATATATAATGCTTTGCCACAAATCGAATCTTGTTTTCGCCGTATGATTCCTTATGACCTCATGATTGTAGGTTTTCGAAACCAGCTGAGTATGATATAAATGATTTTATTCATAAGGGACATATAAAATATTTTATAATCAGAAAAAAGTCGTTTGTGCAAAAATTACTTTTTCACGACTAGATACATAGTTATACGGAATATTCTTTACGAAGTGACTAAGTTTGCAACGGCAGCAGTCTGTATTATCACATTTTCGTAAAAGAGTGACGCTGAGCATACTTATTACATGCTTTACGCTAGAATCATTGTCCTAGTCAGATTGTTTTTTTTTATTTTATTTTTTTTTTTTATTTAGTAAATAATGATAGGTTTGTAGATTGAACGAAGTTTTGGCATTCGATAAGATTAGAAAATTAATTGAAACCAATATTTCTTTATCTCATTCTTTTTGTTTTTTTTCGTCCCGTCTGTTTGATATTCTTTATTTTATTTTAAACAACATTCAAACAAAGTAAGCGTGTTACGTTGACAGTATATAGGGTCCCGTTGCCATGCTACTGAGAAACAGAGATAGGGAGAGAGAGCGTTTCATGCACTGTAATATATATCATTTATTTAAGATATTTTAAACATGCAACCTGCAATAAGCCATTAAATCCTCTATATGGGTATATTATCAATTTCATCTGCGAGACATATCAAAGCGTTTGGTATAATCATGAACTATACAGGACAAACTGTAGGTAGATTTTGCAACAGCCTTAAAGCCAAGGGGAAGTAAACCATACAAACCTTAAATGGAAAATAAAATATACTCGATTGTAAACTAGATACCTGAAATCAGTATAAGAGCGCTAGATGATTATTTTTGCCATTCGCCTGAATATTTTTGGAACTGTGGAGATTCAATGGTTCATGAACGACAGCATTGCCAAAATGTTTACATCGCTTAAAACATTAAACACGTTATTTTCCGTATAATAATTTAGCATAGTTGGAACTATTTGAATAAGATGGAAGGTTTTTTTTTTATTGTTTATACAACTTGTAATGAGAAGACAGAAAAATACAAATAACTTTATACGAATAAATCATGTCGCTGTTTAAGAAGTCGTTTATTTTTTTCATATTTGCATCATCTATGTTTTTTTTACTCTCAGCATTATTTAGGTTAATAAACCGTTTGTGGGCTGTCATTTTAAGTTAAAAAACAGAAAGAGAACCAAACTTAACAAGTAAAGATATTCCAATTATACAAGATTTCTCATAAGATGCTTACCAAATCACAAATAATCGTCAAACTTAGGTTTTTGTTTAATTGGAATATTTTTATTATTAATCATCATATAAATAGATCAATATTAGCTTTAGATGTAAATTGAAATTCAAAATACGTATATAATTTTTAACAACTTACAGAAAGTTTGGTCTACGCACTACTGATGAGGAACGGATTCCGAAACGGTTGCCTAGTGCTTGAAAATTAACGCTGGTATAATATGTAATATGTCATAAATAATATTGATTTATTAAAAAATTAAAACTCACTCTTTTCTTGAGCTTTTCTTCAGGTATTATGGTATCTTGGTCTGCCAGGGAATTCTTCCGTTGGAAAATACCACCAATTTTCTTCATTAAACTTTTCCTCGGAGTAGTTTGCTTTGCATTCTGAAATCATATGAAATGGGTTTACATACACAGTGTTAATTTAATGTCAGGACATATATAGAACATGATGTCCCAACACAATAATTTTCTAGAACATATTGGAAAGATGTTATGATAAAGCAATTGTTTCAAAACCAAATCTTTAAATCACAATTCAAAAAGCGAGACAAAAACGTTAATTTGAAAACTGGAAAATTAAGTTAAACGTTGAATTTTTACCAGGAAATTGAGGTCGGGTTCCTTTTTTCAGGAGGAATGGTTTTATTCTCTATTAGCTTGGCCTGTTTTGCTGTTAAATCAATATCAATACATGTGTAGTTACAATCCACAACTTGACAAGATATTTCATGGTTAGAAGCCAGCATGTGGTAATCGTTTGTGTTGCTACATGTACTTACTTTATGTGTGTTGTAGTCAGATTTGCTTGCTCGGGCTGTTGCAATATACATGGCGGTCTGTTTTTTTTTTTATTGAAATCAACACAGATATATCCTAACACATGCGAGAGTTAAAATAAAAGAAATCGGCGTCGTTCCACCTTAATGATAAATCACCCATTTATATGATTTTCAAACACAACATTTTGAATTTAATCATTAAATACATTCAAAAAGGTGTATATTTTCATATACCAATTTTTGAATGTATTTTATGATTAAATTCAAAAAGTGGCATACGACAGGATTAATGAATAATAACTTTAACCTAACCTGACTTTCAAACTCTTGTGCTGATTTTTGCATGATTGGAGGTTCACTACCCTCAGACGCTCTTCTTGATAGTATCCGGGATGGCTGGTTTGTCCTGTCTGAACGCTGTACTGTAAAACCATGAGAGATGGATATGTAAATGACATCATATTGGATTTAAAGCCAATTACGAAATATTTCTTTTGGTGAATAAATCGTGGCAAGTGACACTATATAGAACATGGACTGCATATTGTTATAAACACAATTATCTGCCATGACCGGTTTTGAATTGATATAAGTGAGGTAATCAACTAAGAAAACAACCGTATTTAATAAAATTTAAAATATTATTACAATTATAATTTGCATATATATAATATTTATAAATGTAAATAAATACCTAACACGAGCTACTTTTATTGTTTTTTTATTAAAACATACACGTGTCCGTAATCAAACAACTTATTCTATTTATTTTACCAAGGCATTGTTATTTAAAATACCCCATAATTGAATAATGCATAAATTTAAGGCACTGGTACGTTCTTGTTAAGGGGTGATTAATGGAAATTATATAACGCCTAATGTATTCTTTAAACTAATATTAAGAGCAATATATGTTTTCTTTTTATGGTTCTTAACTAAATTATAATGATATAATTGATAAATTACCTTTACTGACATCATATCCCAACTTTGCCAGTTTTTCTATATCAATACCCTCTAAGGATAGAGTTGTTGTATCGCTCTCAGAATAAGACTTCTGTGGTGTATTTTCATGCTTGTCTTTAAGATACGTTTGTTGATCAGCACCATCTGTAATAGTTGTTAACAATAGTTATAATGAAGTCAAAACTTTACAGGAGAATAATAGAAACATATGCGGTACCAACTGACAAGTTAGATAAACACCTGAACTTTCATTAGGAAAGTGAGACCAGTTGCTCTGGAAGAGTGAGCGCCCATCATATCATACTTTTAGATGACATAAAAATCTCATTTATGTTACACCCGTGGTCACAAACACGTGAGTGTTATTAACAAGCAAGTCTGAAAGTATTGCTCAGGCTAAACAGAGTATTCTAATAATAATACCTTGCTTGAACCCCCTACCTTAACACTGCATGAATGTCTCCATCATACAAAACTCATAATTTTGCCAATGATCTCTTACAACCCTGTACCAGACCAACATTTTCACAAATCACAATGTATACATACATTACAGGCCTGTCGAATGTTTAACACTAAGCCTACGACTTAGTGCCAAATCGGTAGCTGATCACGGGCCCTCGATAGTAATATCTTAATAGATTTTCGTCAGCTGGTATCTGTCTCTAAACAGCAGTTGGTTACTAGCTATTGCTCAGTCACTCGACATACGGGCTTCGGCTCATTTTTTATGTTAAACTTTTGACAGGTCTGTACTGTACAAGTTGTTACACAACATTCAATTACAAGACATCTTACCTTCATCGCCGAGAACAATTTTTGGGATTTCATTTGTTTTAGCGTCTATTTTCGATGTATTGATATAAGCTCTGATGTGTGGCGTTGGTGGCTCTGCCGGTATATCATCTTCAAATAATTCATCACTATTAATGTCATCATCTGCAAAATACAATTAAATACAAATTTCTTGTAAATACGTGTTCCTAGGTTTGTTTGGAATAAAAAATAAAGTTTGTTGTTTCATGAACATTAGTAAATGTCTAGGCGAAGGAAAGGCTCTCGCAAGACCTTCACCTCTATCAAAGAAAGCAGATATGAAACTACCTCCTTTTAGCTTGCTTCAACAGATGTTTACTCAGTTGGTGGTATTAAGTAAAGTACAACCTTGTAGCATTTTACAACACTATTTAAAAGAGATTCAAATATGTATTTTACTATAAAACTATATATTGTATTTTAGATTAAAATATATATTTTACCATCGTCGACATGACTTTGACCCATCGTCATATATGTGGATTCGCGATGTGGTACTGGTGGTGGTTCTGATGCTTTAGGCATTATGTCTGTAAAATAAACATGTTTTTTTAGTAAAAGTGGCCTGAGCAAAAACACATAAAGATGTTCATTTTATTTACGGGTCCGTCCAGAAAGTTTGAAGCACCCCATAAATTTGGTTCAAAGCTACGCACGAGTTTGTTTCTATAAAAAGTTTTGAGATGTTTTATCAATGTTACTTATATGTGACATACCACTAGATCTAACAGCAATAGCATTACGAAAGACACGGTTATCTCCCTTTATACATCTCGGACACAAAAACTAATGTCCTTTGGCAAAAATGATTTCAGAAACTTAGAACAAAGCATGTTCCAATAAATAAATATAATAACTTTCTACGTTATGAAAAATATTATAAAACATTTTTTGCAGTAGGGAAATTGACGTTATACAAAAAATAAATAATTGTTAAATACACTCACCCAAAATCCCATTTTACCCTATTCTTACTGATAAAAGTGCACGTTCACCTTCGAAAGTGCTTGGTAATTACATGAAATTAAATTTTTATATCCCTTTTCAGTATTTTCTATTCATTTAGTCCATATTTGAAGATATTGGTTTTTTCCCAAATATTTTCATTTTTTTTATCACTCGTAGTTCGCCAAAACTGAACTTTAACCTTTTAATTATTATATATGCCATTTGAAAAAAAAATCTATTTAGTACATAAAATAGTCATTCGAAAAATATAAGTTAACAAAATATCATGTACTTCAACTGTCAAAACTGCTGTTTTACAAAGGTTATATAAGGGGTGCTCCAAACTTTCTGGATTACATTATCGAGATGTCAATACAATCCATGTGGCTTAGATTACTGGTGTTTTTAAAATAGCATTAGATAAAGATTTTATTTAAATCATGCGTTTTGAAACAATCCATGCACATTGCATTCAATTAAAGTTTTTATAAAAACATATGTCTTACCAGGTTTCATTGCCATGTACTCGCAGTCATGTGGAAGTGGGTTATCCGTCTCAATACCACTGTCTTTGTTACCTGGGGAGTTACCTGGAACAGCAACGCACACATATTAATACAAACTACAAAACATTGACTTTATGTACATTTACTAGAAAAGAGTTCAATATGCGTATGTTATTTGTGTCGGGCAGTTCGATGGTGTACCAAGAAACAGCATGATTATATAAAAAAATAAATGCAATGCCTCATGTTGATAACCTAATCAATAAGGGCTCATTATTACCTAAACGTAGTTTATACGAGTGAACAACACACTATTCCGTATAGTCTTAATCAAGAAAATATTGAGATTAGCAGTAATGGAACAAGAATATAATATGAGACGATATCAGATAGTGATATATACTGTTGTCTTCAAAATACGTCAGTAGTAACAAGGTGTGCAAAATTATAGAACGTTTATGTACAAGATCTGAACGCAATGAAACACAAACATACAGGTCACAATCCTATAACAATATAAAAACTTTGAAACCGACATATGAAGCTAAACGCGTGAACTTTGATCAGGAGAGTGAGGTTGGATGCTCCGGAAGTGTATGTACCTCCTGCTTAGCTATCTACGTGTGAAATCGGAATTAATAAAATATGTATCTAAGTAACACTAGAATTGTTTCTTGAGAGCCAAATACCCCTTCGCCTCCAGTAATTAATGTTTTCCAACGATTTCGACCTTTGCAATATGACCTTGGTCCAAGGTCATGACACACCTTTGAACGAAATTCAAGCGAAGGCTTATGACAGCCGTTCAAAAGCTGCTTTGAGAAATGGTCAAGACACTTTTTACACGGGCGGACAGACGGACTGACAGACAGACGGACATGGTGATTCTTATATACCCCCTCAAACTAGTTTCCAGAGTGGTATTATTTACAGATAACTTCAATATCTTGTATAATTATATAAGTAACCTTTTAAGTAAATTTTGCTTTACAATTACAATGTACTGTGGCGGAAATTGATCGAAAATCAATGTTATTTTACCGAGAAACGTAAGAAACTTTTTTTTTCTTTTCCTTTAACTGGGACAATTGTTTGAAACATGATACTACCTGTTCAGGTGTTTCTATTTAAGGAACTAAGGTAACCTGCATTTTAACATCCTGTTAGATATTTAAACACCTGAACGTTATCAATGAATTACTTCCTCCATGCATAAAGACAAACTTATAGGACAAGACGATTTGTCAAGATAAAATTACCCCTTGACACCTATCTGATAATCTATAAAACACTTATACAAATATGCAATTGTAAACAACTTGACTTTTCACAACGACGAATCTTGACTTGTGATATCAGAAAGTAATACGAGAACGTTTGTTTATAGATATAACGGCAACTTGAAATATTAGACAAGAATTACAATTTAATTAGTCAATGATATTTTCGACACTACAACAATGGATAAATAAACTAGTTTTACCTTGTGACAATTAGGATTACAATGTGTCTAGCAACATATTTCAAATTTAACATCACCACCACCATCACTGCTATTTTTATTACAACAACAACTAACATCACCACCCTACTATTTGTTTAGCAATAACTCTACTACTACAGCCACCCCAGCATTCGATACATATGTACTACTACGAGGGTTATTCTAAAAGTTTTGCAACTACATGTAATAAGGTACCATACATTTCACAAATCTAATTTGCATAAATCATATACTCTCGGGCAGCTTTATTCAATGTCTACCGAAACCTTTCCTACTTTCGTTCGTGAATACTTTCATTGAAAAGATATCTAATTACAAGGTCATACTGAAGCTTTTTCTAGTAATTATGAAAGAATCAATTAAGTTTGAAATAAGGGCATACATAAAAACAAGAGCTGTATTGAATATATCAGCATCGCGATTTCAATTGAATTTTTTCAGGTTTATGGAAGCTCATGTCTGTAATTTAGTACTGTCATCGGGTGGTTGCATAAATTTAAAGCTGGTTTACAGAGTACCAAAGATGCTGGACGATCTGGTAGACCAAGAACTGCAATGACCAAAAGTAATATTGCCTCTGCTGTGAGAAACCTAGTAGAAAAAGATGGAAGATATACAGTACAATATATTTCTGATATGACTGGAATCTAAAAAGGAAAGGTGCACAAAATATTGACATCCGAGTTAAAGTTCAGAAAAAACTGTGAACGATGGGTTCCACATTTGCTAGCAGATAAACAGAAGGCGACGCGTGTAAAAATCTGTAAACAACTTCTTAAAAAACTGCCATAATAGAATTTTGTCTGATATAGTGACGGGTGATGGAACTTGGATATACTATTTTCAGCCACAAAGGAGAGTTGACAATAAAATGTGGATAAAAACAAAAGGCACTAGACCAATTATTGCAAGGAGATGTCAGAGTGTAAAGAAGGTATTATACGCAATATTGCTTAGTTCAAGTGGTACAGTTGTTCAAATCCCAGTTCTTAAAGGTCGAGGTATCAATGGGAAGTTTTACAGAGACAATGTTCTGAAAAAAGTCAAGAAATTTTACTCTAGTAAGCGACCAAAAAGCGGTATGAGAAATGTTCGTTTGCTTCATGACAATGCACCTGCACACAAATGTAAACTTGTGCGAGAATACTTGAAGAATGAGAAGATTCTTGAGATACCTCATCCACCATACTCTCCAGATTTAAGTCCCTGTGCCTTTTTCCTATTTTCTAAATTGAAGAAAATGTTATCAAGACGTCGCTATAACTCGAGAAGTGCAGTGGGCAGTGCTGTATACCAGTGTCTGAACAGCATTCCAAAGGCGGAGTATTTTGCAGCATTCCAAAAATGGATATTAAGGTTACAAAAGTGTATAAGAGCAAAGGGTGGATATTTTGAAGGATTAAAGTAAAAATTATTGTCATCCAAGTCTTTGATTTTTATTTTATAGCCTACTTGCAAAACTTTTAGAACAACCCTCGTTCTACCACCACCTCAACATCAGATACATGTGTAATACTACTACAACTACTACTGCTGCTGCTGTTGCTTCTTCTGCAATTACTACAACCAACATTACTGCAACAACACCACTGCTTAACTATTTCTATAACAGTAACTCTTCTACTACAACTACTACTGCTGCTGCTGCAATCACTTCAACTAACATTACTGCAACAACAACATTACTACTACATCACCACCATCCTACTATGCCTATAACGATAACCCCGTTACATATGCACTAATACTACTACTCTTACTGTCATGTGATACGTTTGAATTTTTATGAAATAATGCATTTAAACATAGCTAATATTTTATTGTATTTTTTTTATAAAAATTCAAAAGTAGCACACGACACTACTACTACCATTCATATTATCATTATTAATATTTTATTACATTAACATACCTCTCCATTGTTGTTCCATGTATTGTTTCAACATATCTGCTAATTCTGTGTGGTTTTTATGATAAGCTATGTCAAATGGAATTTCTTTTTCACTGTTCATAATATTGCACGATTCCAAACTTCGTGGTAAATTCAAACGTTCTTTACAAAATTTAATTAAGTTATATTCAGCACCAAAGTGGAGTAAGGTAGGCCATTGGTCCGAGCTGCTAGAACCTAAAAGAAGAAATTTAATTGGTTCAAACTTGAATGTAAAAATTTAAATGATTCAAACCTAAAAAGAGAAATGTTAAGAGTCAAGCCTGAAATTTAATTGATACAAACCTGAAAGGGGAAATGTTTAGTGGGTCAAACCTGAAAAAAATTTAATTGGTTCAATATTTTGTTGTCAAGGATATCATATTTTGTCAGTGGATGCTAAAAATGCATGACGTATCGAATTTGTCATATCTGATTTTTATTCTCTGAAAAGCATGTCTAGTAACAAAGTTGGCCTTAACAGTAGAAAACATCAGAAGGGGAAGTGAATAGGGAACAGATCTTATAGGTTATAATGAATACGTACGCTTGACTTTATTTTAATATGTAACCTGATTGTATCATGCCCGTTTTGTATGTCATAAGTAATACTTATGTCTAAATCTTCCGTATCTCCGGGAGCCAATAAACACCGTCAATGGCGCCAATATCACACACATAACAAAACCTCTCTTTGTTGGCAGAAAATATCAGTATCGTGACTAATTCTCTTCAATGATTTATTAAATTTGATAAACTGTATGGTAATTATATAATTTGTTCGCATTAAAGTTTAAAACCGCTAATCCGCACACTCGGTATAAATAATAATAATTGCTATAATGTGCGTAATTACGTGACGTGATGTGGTAATATAAATAATCAATAGGTGCCATCAATAGATATATCTATATTAGTAGTCTGTATGACTGTTTTTAAGAATTGAACTTTTGAATTTAAAATTTAAAATTTTAATTGAAACAAGAAAATATATCGGTCTCTAGACAAAAACGTCCTTGAAAATAGACTTTACAAACATAAACATCTGTAGCAAAACAAACAAATGAAAAAACAAGAAACACGAAAACACAAGGACAATTGTTCTTATTACGTTAAATACCGCAAATAATGACAAAATAGTGTCCATGACCCAGTGGTATAGTTCAAGCACTCAGAGATCTTACCAGTCAGCTTATTGTATGAACAGTTGCCAATCAATATGTAAATTCATATAAAAAATCATATTTTTCAATTTCCGAACTATTAGTATTACATTTAAAAATTAAAAAAAAACAAGTATAAACGTGTATTTTGAGTTTTTTTTTTACTAACTTACCAGTGACATTTTGTTCCTCGTTGATAAATATCTTCTGTAGTGATCTTAAATTTTGTAAGTTTTTACACCTTTTTGCCAAGAAATCATCTAAAGCTTCCGATGTTTCCTTTTCCAATCTTAAGGCTCTACAAAGCATACATACTGGATCTGTTTGTGTCAATAAAAGTTCTCTCATTTTATCCAAATCTGACAATTGACTTGGGTTACTCTGATTACAAAGGCTTGTTTCTGACGAGTTGCTGCCTTTATTATCATTAAATGTTATTGCACAATTTCCCAAAACACTTCCGCCTTCTACGACGTTGAATGTAACATTGTCATCTACAAACACAAAATGCATATATGTAAATTATAAAGTAACTCTCCGTTGTAAGCTTCAGCTGTAGTATTCATGTAACTGGCATCAATCCACTACACTGTACTATTAAAGAAAATTAAATATGATAGTTACTGAAATAACAGGAATATCTCGACATTTAAACGATAAACGCTTAAAAGATGAAGATGAAAACCAAGCTCAAAAAACAAAAGGATACTTAAAAAACCTTTTGAGTTTTCATTTCACAATTAGTGTTTGATTAGACAAATAACCAGTTTTACAAAGCAATGAATCGAATCGAACACAAACATACCGGTCTATATGCCCAAATCACAATCCCATAGTAAAGTTAAAAGTTTGAAAACACGTGAGAGATCGGGTGCTCCGACAGATTATCCGATTCTAGAATGGGACGAGATTTTAATATTACCTTTTAAGGACACTTGGTAGACTTCCTTCCTAACTCGTACTGCTTCTATTTCTTCATTACCAACTGTAATTATTGCAATCTTTTCAACTGGTTTTTTGTCGACCAGTAAAAACACAGACCTTTCCTAAACGCCAAAAAATAAAACGTTCTCTTAATATTACAGCAACAACTGCTAAATAATTAAAACGTATGTTATGCTTAAAGGTTTCCAAATGTTAAACGTCAACCAAAAACAATACTTATGGAGAATTTAATCGATTTAAGATTTTTGTTCCTGTTTAGACTATATCACTTTGTAAGATATTTACGAAATATACACGAAATCTTAATACTATGCGCAGAATCGTGATTAAAAGCCATATGTACAGAGATCGAAAACCATTTTGACAGCACCTGTGAATTATGGTACGTCACGTCAATCAAATTAAAAAAAAAGATCATATTTCAGTTCTCAATGGTGCTTTCAGTTTAGCTTAAAATTATTTGATAGTGAAGTTTAAAAAAATGTAACTAAATTGGTTACCATAATACTAACGTATTAAGAAAAATGAAAGACACAATGAACAAAAATTGATATAAGTGTTTGCCTTTGGATTGACATTAGAACAATTAAGTACACATACACCTGAGACCTGTGGAAAGTTCAACACTAAGCTAACGAACTTGTGCCGTATTGAGAGCTCATATCGACCCCTCGTTAGCCATATCTCGACAGCTTTTCCTCTAGCTATCAACACTCGGTCAATTAGCAGTCGACCTTCGACTCCTTTTTGTCACCTTCATGTTAAACTTTAGACAGGTCTGTACTGTAAGCCCCTTTACCATCCGCCTTACTGTGGTTCTCGGACATTTTTAAATTGTTCTTTTTACTAAACAGTGACCTAGCAATCTGGCATATTGGTCATCTATAAAAAAAATATGGCAACGATATCATATCTTAACATATGTTTATATTCTTTTTATCAAATTACACGTAATAGTACTTACAGAGCCAGTGTGTGGTACTAAAATGGCGTGTAGCTGGTTAGGTACCGGGTTATCGTATGGTTCTTCGACATCCGCTTTGTGTCTTGGTGGACTTTCATAGTCCTGTTCATCCTCTTTTAGTTGTTCCTGGCCGACTCCCCTTGGAGGCAAAATTGGCTTTGGTTCTGGTAAGATATCATAAGGATCTTCTTCAAGCTCGACATCATCCTTATGTGTATCTTCATACAACTCTATAATTTTCATTAAGAGACCACGAACGGAATGTTCATTTGCCTGAGTGTTGAAGACTGGCCATCCACTAAGATTTTGACCCTCTTTCACACTCACGATTTCTATGTATTCAGAATACTCTACTCCAAGAAGAACCGCTAACGAGTGGTCTTTTTGTAATTTGTTCAATGGTTTCAGGGACGGTAACGAACAAATATCTGGACTTACTAACACAACATTAACATCCGATGATTCATAATCCTCGTGCATATTGCTGATATCAACCAGTGTTGACATAATGTTATATTCTTTTTCATTGAGCTTAGATTGCAAAAAGTTCGCCCAGGAGAAGCCATCTGTAGGGACGTAGTAAATGAAAATACAACCTTTTTCTCTAGACATTTTTCTGTATCTAGAAATATAAAATATATGAATACTTAAGTAAAGTACAATGTAGGCTTTAATCTTTAATGTAGCATAAGAAAGAAGATGTTGAAAATGTTATTCTAATCGGGGCATTGGACCTTCGGAAGACTAAGACCTTAAAATCCGATGACCCATGTGACGGTAGGGGAGACAAGTTAAAGAACCCTCCCCAGCACATTGTCCTGTGCGTACTGCAAAGGTGAAAATTTCTGCCACTTTACCTATAGCTGGTGACGTCTAGAAAAAGTGAAATATTCTTGACGGAGATGTAAAACTCAATCAATCAACATCAATCAATCAATCAATCAATATCGATCAATAGATCAATCGGGACATAGTCACTATGAAATCTTCAATGGACCTGAGTACATTCCATAGCAAGCGACATCAGATTTATCAGAGGTAAAGGGTGATAGGAAAAACTTATTGTTCACTGATTGTAAAACTAGTTTTTGTCACTCTAGTTTACTGTGTACTGATGAGTGAAGGTTCCAACGTTTCAATTTTACTGCATACGGCAATATTTCAGAGGTGTAGCTTAACACCATGTACATAGCATTACTAACTACAAATACGGCTTAACAACACCATGTACATGACGATACCAAAAGCTACCAGAATCTCTATCTTCAAATCTGTGGCATAACACCACCATGTACATTGCAATATTAAAAGCTACCAGAAACGCCAAATGTGTTTCTTAACAATGTGTACATGACAATACTAAGATCTACTGAGTAGAACAAACCCTTATACCATGTTGGCAACATGACAAATAGAAGCTTCAAATGTGTAGCTTAAACGCCATGTACTTGCAATAGTAAAAACTACCATAAACATCAAACGTGTAGCCCAACGCCATGTTCAGGCACTATATACCTTGTGGTATATCACACAGTTTTATTAACTATTCCGGTGTCATATCTTTTTTTTCAAGGACATGCCGTAATATGAAAGTAATAAAAACATGTGAATACAACGTAACTGCATTTATAAGGAACTACAGTACAGACCTGTCCAAAGTTTAAACACCCAGCTAACGAATTCGTGCCGAATCGACAGTTCATATCGATCCCTCGTTTGGTATATCTATCGACAGCAGTTGCCATCTATCTCTCGGCAGCTTTTCGGCCGCTACCTTGCCATATCTTAGCCGCTCGGTATCCGAGTTTCGACTTTTTTGGTTAGCTAAGTGTTAAACTTTCGACAGGTCTGTACTGTAACATGGGTATAAATTGTGAAGCGATTATTATAATTCCAGTCAAAACAAAAATATTGTTATTCTTAATACGATAACCTATTACGAAGTTTTATACGTTTAAATTTTAATAAATAAACACAACACCCAATTTTAAAATGGGTTTTAAATTTTATAGCAATGCTCGCCTACACAGGGTACAGTTGTTTATTATTAACTATTATAAAATGAGCTGTTTATAATTAAGTACAAGGAACTGATATGGGTATAGATTGTTGGGCGATCAATAAATCTAAAATCTGGGAGTGTAAATTTGTATACATTTTTAGGAAAAATGTTGCTAAATGGATAATAGATAGTTTAAATCTGAACATCAATTTCAGTTTGCTTGATATTCTTTTTGGATATTGTTGCAAAAATAGATATGCTCTTAACCTTGTTATTCTAGCTATAATATGCAAAAATCATATAAACAGGAAAAAAATACAAAAAACATTGCCACTTTTTGAAACAGCTAGAAAAGAAATATTGTATTATAGAAAAATTGATGAATATATTCACAAGAAACATTGGAAATATAATTCATTTTGTGAAAAGTGTGGCATATTTTATGCCCTTATATAATCGTCTTATACATATACAATATAAGTTGTAGAGATCTCAAATTACAACCTGGTGTAGATGTGTGTGTGTGTGTGTGTGTGTGTGTGTGTGTGTGTGTGTGTGTGAATGGTGTAACTTTAAAAGTCTTTTTACGTTTGTTCATATTATCTTTACATGAATAAAGATTGAAATATAAAAATAAATAAAAAAATAAATAAATCTTAAACCAAAGAAATATTGTTGCACTAAATGCGTTATAATACAATTTATAAACTTAAATTTTAAATTTTATCAAATAAATACACTGGCAACTGGCAACTGGCAATTTTAAAATGGACTTTAAATTTTAAAACAATTCTTGCCTGGTACTGTTGTTTATTATTAGCGATTGGCTATTTGTAATTAAGTATAAAGAGCTAATATGGGTATAAGTTCTGTGGAGCTATTATTAAATTTTCGACAAATCAAAGAAGACATTACACTCAATGCGTTTATTTATTACGAAGTGTTATAAGCTGAAATTTTGATAAATAAATAAATAAATAAATAAATAAATAAATAAATAAATGACCCAATTTCAAAATGGGTTTTAAATTTTACAACAATAATAACCTTGTACCTGTGTAAAAGGAAGGAGAAACAATACAGGATCGGACAGGATATCGAACCCGGGACCTCCCACACTATAGACCAGTGCTCTACCAACTAAGCTACCCAGACCGCTACAGCTGTTATTATTAGTTGTTTGTAATTAATTATAATGAAATAACATGGGTATAAAGAGTACAGGGCGATTATTAAAATTAAAATCAATTTTGATAAAATTTTATCACATACAGTACTTACCTAGTACAGCAGTTTATTGTTTGTTTGTTGCCCTTAAAACCTAATTATAAGTGTTAATCTGTATCACCAATGAACTGTCATTACATGTACGCTGTGATTAGATAAATCAATACTCATCACGTTACTTCATACCATCACAACTAAACACAACATCTCTTCTACCTCAACAAAATATTAACTTCCTGTTTGATATAATTGGTATTCCTTATGTGCTATTTTTAGCATTCCAAAATACGTATAAGTAATTCTATTATTTAAATTTATTCACCCGGCTTTTATAAGCGTAATGGTATTTTGACCTTGTAAAATCATAAGCTTCGCTTTATAGTTAAACTATTCAGTACATATGTTTACAGTCATACGCGACCTCGTCTCCGATTTTGAGGGTATTTCCCTTTACTTTTTACAATTGAATATATTTTCTCTTTTATAACATGGGTCTTTTGTATTGATCAATACCCCCTCGAACACATTATACGTATACATACTAGTATTATAATGGATTGGGTGAAAAAGATGCATATAGTGCATTATTTTTAAATTTCTGTCACGTATTATATGTGCGGGTAAATTAAATTCATTATACCCCGATCTGCATCGTGTGAAAAGCATCAAAATTCTGCTAAACTATTTCCAAATAATGTCTTAATATAAAATTAATACGTTATATATACATCAAACTAGATATTACAGTCACGTTATGAGTTTTCGTTTCGTTTATTTGGTTTTGTACATCCTTATAGTATTTATGAGGAAATGAAAAGTATTTAACCGCGGGATTTAATTCTTAGCAACAGGTTCATATCTGAGGGTCATTGAATATAACATGAGCTTGACAGTGCAATGTTTACAACATTTGTTCGTATGTACATGGTGTATTTGGTTTGTACATCTATATGATATTTATGGGAAAATAAAAAGTATTTAACCCAGAGATTGAAGTCTTAAAAATATGTATATATTTGAAAGTCGCCCAATTTAACATGATCATGTCAGTTCAATGCCGACAGCTACGAATGTGGGTGGTGGTGCGGGTGGGGTGGGATGATACTTTAAAAGTAGGAAAAGTAAATCTGAGAGATACATACTTTCGCATTCCGGTCTACACGAATTTCATTCGGGGCGAATGACTAAAAGTCTCCCGTTTGGTTTCAGTTCTCGGATTGTAAAACATATGTGAAGTACATACAAAAATTCAACATGGCCAAATTATAAATGACGTCACATTAACAAACAAGTTATAACGTTTTTCCATAAGCATTATTGTATTTCGGGCTATCATGAATTGTTTGTTACAGACTATTTGCTAGTACTTGGAAATCATATTAACCATTGAACTGTCTAGAAATGGCGTTTATAGTGCTATAACTGCCATTGCCGTGGAAAGCAAACTGAATAAAGCGCATTATGATTAGTTTGCTTTACACGACAATGGTAGTTATAGCACTATAAACGTCATTTCTAGAAAGTTCAATGGTTATATTTACATTTCCAATTTTTTGAAAATCTTATTTTGGTATTTTAATCCTAAAAAACTTAAAACACTGTCGTGTACGACATGTATCCCCAATCGCTGGAACAGCCAATCACTGATGTCACACGGCGTATGGCCGCAAGGAAGAGATGAGTGACGTCACATTAGCAAGGGCATTTATACTCCTATAACTGCCATCTAGTCTTGAACAAAGTTTAATACATTAAAACATCACAAATGTAAATATAAGTTTTTATCAGAAGAAATGCGATATTATCTGAACTGTGAATGAACCCAATAAAATGTTAGTACACATGGTACCGTAGTCCCATCACTCGTGCCAACCTAAGGGATCTCCCGGTAAAACAAACCCACAAACACACACACAAGTTCTTTTAAGTATTTCATTTAGTAAGCTGAAGTTAATTGTTTACATATATTTCTCCCGACTTCTAGTATAATAGCCTACTTAAAGAACGAAGTCTTCCTTCTTCCATTCGGCTTCAAAGTTGTGGGCCAGAATTAAAATGTATTAAATTCCAATAAAACTAAGGTATACACCCTCGCGAAAAGTATTCCCTTAGCTAATTTTTGTAAAAAAAAAATTGGTCCTTTGGGTATCTTTTCAACATCTTGGAAAAAATTGTTTCACAATTCTGGTCCAAACACTACTGATGAGGAATTGTATTTCGAAACGACCGTTTAAAACTGATATAATATGTAATTTAATTCATCGGGTTTGAATAACAGATAACTCGGAGATTATAATATATAGTGTTTTTGAAACAAAATGCCAAACAAGGAAATTCTGACATGGAGAGAGAAGTGAAGGAAAATAACCCGTCGGCTAGTGACAATCAAACAAATGTTCAAACCGCAATCACATATGCTAAGTAAAAACTTTGAAAATTGACAAATTAAGTTAAAACGCATAAACTTTCTTCCGGAAGAAAAGTTAGAGGCGGGTGTTCCGGAAAAGTAAACAACAAGCTACAACCACCAACTGTTAACTCAAACTTAAGAATGAAAGAGACACTATTTTATAATAAAAAATAGATAACATTGGATCACTAGACACTGATCCATATGCTGACTCTGATAGTATCTGAAGATGAAGAATAACGAATCCAAGCAACCGATTATAATAGCGTCAAAAAAGACAAAAATATGAGAAATGTAGCACATCTTTTGATGCACAAACGTTTTTATAAATCAGTTATAAATTAATTTTTGTTGGACAATAGTAAAGAAATATATATATAATACTCATTTTAGCGATTGAAATATTAACTTGTATATAAAACCCTGTGTCTGCTAATGAAAGTCTGGTCCTTCCAGCATTGATAATATATGATTTGTATTTCCCCAAATGATAATAGTGGGATGTTGTTTAAAGCGATATATCAACTCAGATGTTGCTTTGTTTTGTTTATGCCCCAACATCACAAGTTAAAGAACACAATTTCTAAGGTTAGCATTAAAATGCATTCAAACCATTGTAGCCTCTTTATCTCATTGAAGTCTTTGGAATGACTGACTGAATATGAATTTAGATGGTTATTTTTAGAATGACTAAAAATGTATCTGGATATATTTGACGTCCCATAGTTTCATGTTCTATGTTTCTTTCATTCTCTATTTTCAATTCACACGTGTCAGATGAAGCTAGCTTAAAAAGGAAGTATTTACCCTTCCGGAGCATCCGGCCTCACAGCCGTTGTTTACATTCACGTGTTTTACTTCCTTTGTCAGTTTTAAAGTTTTTACTTAGGTTTTTGGGGTTATTATTCGAACATGGACTGGTATGTCTGTTTTTGATTGCTCTGTCATCATTTTTACACCTGATGCATTTTATAAGAAAGATGCCATACTGGGTATGCGTGTATTTTGTGCAGGAACAATCAATGCGGAAGGAAAGGAAAAATAACCCAATTAGAAGTCGAAGAGATAAGATGTCAGTTCAATACATTTTTATATTTCACGGCAACCATCAAGTTAGATAATGTGGTGGGTCAAATAAAAACCATGTTCTTGTCTGTCTCATGAGAAGTTTCCTGTTATCTTTTTAAATTAGGACAAAAGACATCAATTTTACATTATAAGAACAGTCGATATCTAGTGACGCCTTCAATATAGCATTTAAAGCGTGTTTTGATATAAATTAGCTTAATAGTATATTAGTTAGAACTACTTCCTCATGAGTCCCTGTGTTATTAATAAATTCTTTCCAATGCTTGTAATCAGTTTCACTTAAACTTTAACAAAAGAAAAGGAAATATTGTCTACTTGTATTTAAGATATGAATTGTTATTAAAAACGATAAATCCAACCTAGTCTGTTAATACTTAGATTGTGTTACCAGTTCTCAGTTTTTCTGTCTCGTTTTTAAATAGGTCAAATTTAATGACAACACACACACACACACACACACACACACACACACACACACACGGGCTGGGTACATCATGTATGCCATTTTTGTTATACATGTTTTGAAATAGACCCTCTCCAATCCTATTCAATTTCTTCTTGAATAAAATAATGTAGCCAGCTAAACAGGTGTTTACTCTTCCGGAGCACCCGGTCTCACTTATTGGACGAACTTTCGCGTGTTTAACTTAACTAGTCAGTTTGAATGTATTAACTTTACTTTTGAACTGTGATTTGGACATGGATAAGAATGTTTGTTTTGGTTGTTTAGCTTTAATTAAACATTGACACAATTTTATTTTTAAAGTTGCTGAAAAAGCGTTGCAAACAACAACTTCCGCGTTTACTGGATAGTTGCGGAGAATTGTTGTTGTTTTACAGCTTTAAATGTGTGCAGACCGTTAGTCGTTTAAGTCGATATGCACTATCCCCCCTCCCTTGTGTTTAATACGTTTGTCTTATTTCTCTTCCTGGTATTAACATCATGCAATTTTATAACCCCGTGTTACAACCGAACACCACCTCACCGACTTAAGTATAATGTGTATTTACATAATTCACATTTAAAATGTAAAGACAAACAATTTTGACCTGTCCGCTTGACATTTAATTATGGAAAAGCATACTTAGGTATAAAGAACACAGATGTTAAATTCGTCTACATCACAAAAAACGTGCATTGTTTATGTATGAACTGCAATAATTCCTTACACTATCCATTTATAAGGTGGACCTTCATATATGACTATTCCCAATGAAAGATCAAACGGACAGGTCAATGTTGTTTGCCTAAATTTGTAATTATCAATAAATCTTTTCTCAGTCACGTACCTGGAACGGTTCTTATTCTGTAATATTTAGATTATAGTCAATAAAAAAGCATACAGGTAAACAAGTTCACTGCGATTTAAAATTAATAAAGTATACGCCGTTAAAAACGAAATCTCAATTAAAAACACTTCCTGTACGTGTGTACTACGTTTTCAATTCTTTAATAATAATAATAATATAATAATAATAATAATAATAATATTAACAACAGTTATTTTTGATAACAAAATAATCATAGCATGACACCATCCAGGAAGGTAAAGATGATAAAATCCCCCAAAACTTATATTCTTGAATGTCCGTTTGTATGAAACCTATTTACAAACTATTTTAGTAGCATTTGCAACTATATTTAGTTCACATGCCGCACTCTTTCAAAGAAAAGTGTCAGGTCTGTCGTGTATTTTGGAATCAACGCGTTCATATAATAACAAACTATTATTGAAACCATATACATTTGTAACATGTTTTCTCCCTTCTCAAACTGATTCTAGGCACAATAATTGATTACACCGCCTTATTAATTGCAACTCACACTACTGGGTCACCAGAGGTTTTAAATAAAAGAATGAAAATTGTGACTGAAAAACGTGTCGACACAAGTGAAGCAAGAAAACCACAATATACAAGTAAATAATATAAACAGCCAGACAAGACAATACATGAAGGTCAAAGGGATACTGGTCATGGAGCCACGTATTATAAAACCCCATACTTTGACCAAGTACTGGAGTTAATGTCTATTGGTGTGGTTACACTTCTATTTGAGAATCCTTAAGCACACATTATCATAAAGTTTTTACTTTGCTCTTGTCATTGTGATTTGAACATGGATTGGTATAATTGCTCTTGCTTTTGGTATGTTTGTTCTTAATTTCCACAATCAACATTTCTTATCCTTGGGTATGCTTTCTAATATGTCTATCATACTCCCAAAACTTATGTTTTTCTACAAAAAGCGTAAAACATGTATTGGCAATTACGAAGTTAGAGAACAAGTTCACATGAAAGTATGGGGCGTGTTTTTTTTTTTTTTTTTTTTTTTTGATAACTGTTAGCAGCAAACAACATCGAAATTTAACAGATCATGAGATATTTCGTTAATGTTGGAACTGATACGCACAAATCTGACACGTTTAGAAATGTAGATATAATAGATAGGAGCCGTTGTTTTTTGTTTTTTTTAATCATAACAAAATAAAAAAAACCCATACCAATCCATGTCCAAACTAAAATCTCAAAGCAAAGTAAAAACTTTGAAGCTGGCAAATTAGGTTAAACCGGCCGGTTAAACATGTGAAATTCCACCAGGGAAGTGAGGCTGGGTGCTCCGGAAGGGCAAGCACCTTCTGTTTAGGTAGCTACACCCGTCACGTGTGTAATCAAAATTGAGAATGAAAGGAACATGGATCTATAGGACATCGTCAAATATATTAAGGTTAATTTTACCAATTTATTATACATGTAGTATTTATCTCCCTTTAGTCACTTTGTAAAGCACTGTTAAATATAAAGCAGTACAACTATTTTAAAAACAATGTTGTATTAAATGCCTTATCGATTTAAAAACATAAACAATGCAATATTTATTTTATTTCTACTTCCTTCCTCAAAACTTTCCCGTTTCACAGTAAACCGTGAGTAGAACGTGATTTACTAACAAGTTATTAGCTAACCCGCTGATTTGATTTTAATATATTTTATGGGTTTATTTGACTTTTTTGATACATTTTGTAGATTACACATTTTCCTTTAAAACATAACCGTTACACAGTAAATCTGAGAAGAGCGTAACCTTAACTTAGAATTTATTAGTGAACCTTCAGATTAGGTTTGGTACGTGTTTATGACTTTATTTCACTTTTTTGATAAATTTCGTAGACTACAAAGTTTCCTTCTTAAAACATACCCGTTTAACAGTAAGTCTGTAAAGAACGTAATTTCACATAGAATTTGTTAGTTAACCTTCAGATTGGGTTTGTATTTTTTATGAATTTATTTAACCTTTTTGATAAATTTTGTAGATTACAAAGTTTCCTTCTTCAAATCATTCACTGTACGGATCAGAGTCGTAAAGAATAATACACGTCTCTTTGTACATAATAAGGATAGACGTGATATTTTTCAGAAAACCTATACTTCTACAAAGAGTTTATAGTATTGTGTAACACACACCTGGTGTAATATCGCCTCTCATCTGTTTTACTTTCGTGTTTAACTTTACATCACGTTACTTTGTACTGTAACGAACAGAAGTGAGTTGGTCGAAGCCTGATAAGTTAATCAATTGATCAGTCAAAATTTAAATAACGCATAATTTCAAATCGGTTGTGAAATGTAGTAAGTGAATTGAATTTCAAGAAATTGAAGCACATGGCTATAAGTCTATGAATTTGATGATGATATGATGATTTGTATTGATATTTTAAATCTTAATCAATTGTTAATTCTGTGTCCAGAAGTTTGATTTTTTGTTAGCAGAATCAACCAATATTAACCGTAACTAAACCAATCCCAATCCTAAAGGCAAAATGAAAACCTTGAAAACGAACAAACCAAGTTTAAACAATTAAACTTCAACCAGTGAAATGAGATCGGATGTTACTGAATGGTAGGCGCATCCTAGCTAGCTACATCCGCCACGTTTGAAATATAATATGTGAATGAAAGGAACAGCGAACTATGGAACCTCATATATCCAAGAATAGTTGGATTCAGAGGCATAATACTTAGCAACAGTATCGTTATGACAGCAATAAAACGTTTGAAGTGTCTCGATACGGCTTGGCATGTAATATTACTTATTCATTACATATAAATTAACTTACTTGAGAATAAAACTGATATTTTTATCTTCCTAACAGTTCCCCTAATTCACAGAAATGATATTTTGTTACACTAAATGAATTTCAATACCAATTGTATGAGAGTTAGAAATCTAATCTGAGCTCTCATATTTAGAGCAAGTATTTTATTTCTTTTTTTACTGCAAATATGATGGTAGTGAATTTATTGAAAATTGTGTAAATGACGATTAGCATCGCTAACCTCCTTACTACAATAAACTAATAACAAGTCAACTAGCTAAGGATATATGCTAACAAAACAAGCTCTCTTGCACCATATAATTTTGTTATTATCCCCAGCCTTTTGAAGAAAGAAGGGGTACTAAATTCAAGTTTCCGTCCTTCTTTCCTTCCATCCTTCCGTTCGTTAGTCCGAAACTCCAAAACTATGAAGCACTATTTCACAAAACTTGGCATAAATATTGATAGGAGATGTGCATATCGTTAACCTGGGTTGGTATGCTCATTTTCCTCGGAGTTATTGCCCTTTGAATATAACTGCAAATCACCGTGAAAAAAGAACCTGATGGCAGGGGTCCTAATTCACTGAATGTGTTTGTTATGTACCATTTCGTACAGGATGTTGTTGGTTCTCACGTTTTATCATTTTGTCATCAAGCCCAAAACTAGTCCAAAGTAGGTAGTTTTATATTTCTTTATGTTATTTATTTCATCAGCTGTTTGTGAAGTGTTCTTCGTTGAATTGTTTATTGGCAGATATGTATCGGACTTTGTTGTCATGGTTCTCGGCTACACAATGTCCATATTAATCAATTCGTAAAATAAAAGCTGATTTATATGTTTTTTTTATAATTTCCGTAGTTGGTAATTATAATTGAACCTGTTTAAATTTGGCAACACTAGACGGTATTTTTGGAATAAAATCCCTCACCATTAGTGCTGGAGCCAAAATTGTAGATATATAAACTGTGAGACAATCTAAGATGTTGAAATAAGAATAAAAATAGAAGGACCAAAATTTATTTTACTAAGTGCATCTTAGGCAATACTTTAAACGATTAAGAATAGCTTAATTTTTTAGGAATTTAAAAAATTACGATGCAAAACATTTTGATAAAGGATTTTTATCTGACAATAAAATGTCAACGATTTGTTACTTTCCAGAATGTGCAAATAATGATAATTAAAAATCTGTATGAAGATAGCGGTGACATGACTGTATATGTCTAACATCAAGACAGAAATAACTATAAATACCTAAGTATCTATGTCTGTATGTGAGGGAAGTTTAAGCGATTGGTGCAGTTAGTTTTTATAAGATTTGCTTGATGTATTTAAAATTTTACGAGTCAGAAAATTTTGATTATGAAGTTTTATCTGTCAACTTATGACTTATTTGAATTACGCGAACGTTATTGACGGCAATGCATTTTATCCTCTACAAACATGATAGGAATATTAAGGGGACGGATTTGTGTAAGTCTGCGACTTGTTCCCGAATACTAATTAATGTAACAAATATATTCTATAATTTATTTTAATCCTACTGAACAGGTATTTGGAGTCAAGAGCCATTCTAAAATAATCGTTACGCTTTCTTCCATTATATGTCGCAGTGGTTATTTATAAAGATGCGTTCAAAGTAATTATTTTTGAAAAACATTGTTTTTTGTTCTAATCAACCACAAACGTACCAATATATGCCTAAATCACAAACACAATTCTAAAAGCACCTTAAATCAGCAAGTAAAACACAGGGAGGTTAGGTCGGGTGCTCCGGAATCAATATGGCTTAACATTTGTACATTATTCTAATTGTTTGTTTAGTTTAATAACACATGAAACACGCACACATAAAATTGGAACTTACTAAAATGTATTTGGCAATAATCAGTTTTCCATTGATCATGATTTAACCAAACGTAATGGGTGCAAAACCATATGAAAAACTAAAATTGGGACCCGATGAGCGAACATAAATGGTTATTAGTGCAGTTGTGTGGTTAAAGTACTTTTCTACTTAACTTAACTGTTCAAGTCTTTACAACCAGTAACAGTGGTCAATGGGAAAACAGAAAATAAATCTTATTCCGAACAGTTTAACAACAATAAATATTCATTGAACGTTTAATTACGGCATGAGTGGGCGCCAGATATACCGACAAAATGGTCCCCAGTGGTGTGGTTCAAGTACTTATCTACCAACTTAACCATTCCAGTGTTTAAAAACAGGGTATTGGTCAACAAAAAGGAAACTTGCCTTATTCCAAACAATTATTCACTGAATGTTTAAGTAAGGCATGAATGGGCGCCAGCTCCAGATATACTGAAATGGTCACCAGTGGTGTAGTTCAAGTACTTTTCTACTAATTTAATCGTTGCAGTCTTTAAACAGTAAAGTGGTCAATAAAAGTGTTCAATAAATTGAAAATAGACCTTATTCCTAAAACTTAACAAAAATAAACTGACTGTTTTCAATATAACGCTTAGTTAAGACAATTGTCTTAATCACTAAATACAGGCCCCGGTTTCACAATCATTCCTTAGCTAAGATTTTCCTTAACTTAAATTTAGCAAATTTTGTAATCTCTTTGCGGTAATATTGATTAATATTTTTGTCAAAACTAAATGCAGAATATTTTAATCTAGAAGTAATCTTAATAATGACACCTTAAATTCACAAATATCTTAAAAATTAATAAATTATAAAGATTTTAAAATCTGCCAGATTTGAGTTAAGGAAATTCTTAGCTAAGGAATGATTGTGAAACCGGGGCCTGGTACACAAAGATCTCATACTTACCAGCCTGTTCTATGGGTAAGGTGGTTACAGAATGTCTAAATCTGATGGAATAGAAGAAGGAAGCTACATGTATCTTAATATATGTGGTTTTACTTGGTTGAGAGTGACACGGCGGGATTTTTATTCAAACAGGGAAGTGCGACAACATAGGTTAAACACGTAGTGCATAAATGATATGTAACCTACAAACAGATTATTGGACAAGTTGTACATACAATACACAGAGATGCCTGTATCAAGGTAGAGGTTATCAACATTCTTATTCTTTTTATCAAACGACCTACATTTTTATTGTACACCGCTGCACAGGTATATCTATTGGTCCAATATGCCAGACTACTAGTGTGCATCTGTTGCGTTTGTCATATTAAAGTTTGTGCGTATTTTCTCAATTTCTCTCCTAGTAGAAAATATGCTATAACGTAGTGATGCAATTTGCTACTTTGATCAATGTTACGTCTGTTCTAAGTTGATTGGTTTCCCTTATTATGTCAGTTTGTACATGTATTTGTTAAATAAGATACTACTTGCTACCAACGCGCTGTTCCTTATTTCAAATAAGCAATCTGTTGGTATCTCCTTGTCTAAGATAGAAAATAATAATAAAAATAAATAAATAAATAAATAAATAAATAAATAATAAATAAATAAATAAATAAATAAATAAAATAAAAACATTTCCGACATAAGTGACAATTAAGAATCAACAGAGCAACATGTAAGAAGTGACTGCTACAAACATACATGTACCAATCCATGTCCAAACCACAATCCCAAAAGTAAAAACAAACATACCAATCCATGTCCAAACAACAATCCCAAATGCAAAGTAAAAACAAACATACCAATCCATGTCCAAACCACAATCCAAAAGCAAAGTAAAAACAAACATACCAATCCATGTCCAAACCACAATCCCAAAAGCAAAGTAAAAACAGACATACCAATCCATGTCCAAACAACAATCCCAAAGCAAAGTAAAACTTTAAAACTGGCGAATTAGGTTAAACACGTGAACTTCCAACATGGAAGTGAGACCGGGTGCTTCAGAAGGATAAGCACCTTCCGTTAAGCTAGCTTTACCCGCCACGTGTGTAATCAGAATTGGCAATGAAAGAAACACGGAACTATGGGACGTCAAATATATCGGAGAAATACACATAATGATAACCGATGCAGACATTCTGTTCTAACCATTTATGGTCACATGAATGAAAAATGTTATTTCAACCTGTAGTTTACAAATGCAAATATATAATGTGTGTCAAAAAATGATGTTTAATTACAGTTAGCATTAAGTCAAAATGTAGTGGACTAAAGATTTAAATCGACGATTTTTGTCACTAAGTCCGGTATGTAAAATATGTAATGCACCGTTTTGCAATACAGGCCTGTCGAAAGCTTAACACTAAGCTAAAGCTCATATCGACCCCTTGATACCGATATCTCGACAGTTGCTATATATTTTTTGGCAGTTTTTCGGTCAGTAGCTATCCATATCTCTGCAATTCGACATCCGTGCTTTGACTCTTTTTTGTTAGCTCGGTGTTAAACTTTCGACAGGTCTGTACTGTACCTGTTCATGTTAAGCCAATTAAATAAAACATTCTGGTGCAGAATAAGCCTTAATGATTAAAATATGCATTAGCAATGTCTTAGGATTCTAACGGATAAATTATTAAGGGGAATTAAACATATATCGTCTCTACAGCAGATGATTGGGGCTTTGGTTCGTAGAGTTAAGGCTTTAAAACTTAAAACTCCTAAGTATGTTAATCCATTTAATTTTCACAACATTTAAAATCGCTTTAAGACTTTTCTCTTAAAATAAACTTATTCTTAATTTATGATTAATTAAAGTTAAAAGGATTACCAGTAATATTTATATAGCGTCTATATGTTTTGCCAAAATGTAGCTTTTGTGTATTTACATGTATGTTTAGACTAGGAATGGATGGTTTACATAAAGGGAATACAAACACGGCTACCAAACATCCATTCATCATGTCAAACACTTCTATATATATTTACAATATGGGATATGTGAATCAAAACTTTAGTTATAAAGAAGTCTTCAACGACGACGACAACGACGAAAATAACAACGGCGACGATGAGGTAAGCGTATTTATTTTATTTATTTGTTTTATTTATCTATTTATTCTGTATACAGACTAATAGAATCTGTCACCTGTTTGTGACCGATACCGTATGATTTCAGTCGAGGGTGATGTGATGTAACATATATCCCAATCGAGGCTCTGCCGAGATTGGGATTTGTTACATCACATCACCCAAGACAGATCAACTGGTATCGGTCACAAACAGGTGACAGATTCTGTTTCTCGTACCATTTAAATGTTTATAACTGTGCTAAATACAAAACAAAACACGTTCCCTCATGGGGCCTCTTGCCGCACATGATTCCTTTGGGCGCTGTACTAGTATGCATTGTACAAATCCGCCCTTTGAAAATAATCCGATCGACAACACTTCAAAATTTTAAGATATCCACGATTTGTATTTAATGCAAATAAAAAAATCAACTCTGACAATAAAATATTTGAATAAAAAATAAAATAAAACACATATTTTGAAAAATTAATAAAGAAACTCATTGTTTTGATGACGTCAAGTACAATGATCGCATACGTCATCCTGATTGTTCAATTGTCGCGTGAGGCAGTACCAGACAAACTGGACTAGACAGAAAAATCTAGCACTGGTGTGCGTGAGATTTTTCCGTCCGAGGTACGAGAAAAACTTGTCTATAAAGGCAACTAAAAGGAACCAATAAAAGTGACCTTTATGGACAGGTGATGCTTATATATACAAGCATGGTTCAAATAACATGAATAAAGAGCCATTAGGATAAAATTCGACTGACCTTTAAAAGCTGTGGTCCTTATATAGAGGTGGTCTTTAAAGTAGGTTTGATGGTATGTATGTAACATTTGTTATATGCATTTACATTACTGATAAATAAGTAGTGTATTGCAAATAAAGCTTTTAACAATTGGGACACGCGAGAACATACTAAGAAACAGCAATGTCTCACGTTTAAAGCATAATTAGAATAGAATCAGCAGGGGGGAAGACAATTGTGAAGACAATACCGACTATGCAAAACAAACTAGAGGAAGAACAAACATTTAGGTATGGTCTGAAAATGACTGCGGCTCGATATACAGCAACTTTAGAGAAAATAAGTTAAATCCTAATTGTTCAGAAATTAGCGAAATTCTTAGTCTGAATCAATCTCCATAAATATCTACATGTATATATTACAGTACTTCTAGTCTCTATATAACTACAAAACCCAATAAAAATAAATAAATAAATAAATAAATAAATAAATAAATAAATAAATAAATAAATAAATAAATCTGCTATTCTAAAGAGTTACAATATACAATACATAGCTGCATTAACTTATATCTTTATCAATGATCTACCAAGACCTCAATACAAAAAAAAAACATCAAAAACAAATATACCTCATGTAATGACCTTCAAACTCATGCTTCTGAACAAGCAAAAAAATGATACAAATACAGATAAAGTATGGTTTTAGTGGGTTTGCCACCACTTTCCACTTCATTAAGAAAAGAGAATGTGTCTCTGTAATATGACTTTAACCATTGCTTATATTCCATTCAACAATATTAGTATATTTTCTTTTTAAGTGAATAAAATCCCCCTAAGTCGTTTTCTTTTAGAAAATGTAGGATGAGCAATTATGGACAAAATCAATCCCAAATGAAACATACTAAGAAATGGTTGATGTTGCTAGGCAATAGTGATATATTACAAACTTTCTATTCCGTTGTTGTTCTAAATACTTTACTACGTTAGGTCTTTTACAAACCTTATGTACTTACAACGCTATGTTCCAATCTTAAAGAGTAAATTTATATTAAGCTCAAAGCTGAATTAGTACGTAAAACGGCGCTCCTTAAAAAGTACTATACTGCAGGTTATACCTCCTAGCTAGATCAGTGTAACTCAATATTTCCTATCAAATCAGGCGCAAAATGAGTAAAGATATCAAACTCTTTACAAGGCGACTGGACTCTGGTTTTCAATTCATTCCTGAAATTCAAACCTACATTTGAAAATAAAATTGTCGATAATGTCGCCCATAGTTTACCAAACAATAAAATTTTTATTGTTTCTAGTTCAAAAGTCCCGTTTTAAATTACAAGTTAAAAACATTAGGGTGTTTTCCGTTCTGTACGAAATATAATAATACTGTTACTATATGGTGTGTGTTACATTGCGTACAGGTACCACTCTCATTTAAACTTTGAACTTCAATGGGTCTGTAAATGACGCCTAAAACAATGGTTATGGCTATTGAGGGTAGGGGTTATTTTTTGTAAATAAAAATAGATCATTCAACGTGCCTACACTATTGAATTCGTCTAAAGTACACGGTTAATTTCACTAATGTTAGACGTTCCAAATCATTTACTCATATAATTGAAACTTTAACTATTTTACTTTTTTAATTAGCTTCTTGTTTCATTTCGTTTGAATTTGTTTTAAAAACAACTATGAGTGTATTTCTAAAATAAAATAAAAATGTCATTATTTAATGAGTGAAAGACTGTGTAATTAAAACATACGCTGACATGGAAGTTAGGGAAACTCCAATTGATTTAATGGTAAATACTCTCTCTCTCTCTCTCTCTCTCTCTCTCTCATGCTGTTCATTTTTACGTATTTTAATTTTGTGACAATTGTGGTTTAGGAAATCAGCAATATATGTATTTTAATTTGTTAAAATTTGATTTAGAGACACTACCGTTATCATAATTTGTGTTAAAATTCTGATTTTAAACAACACCTTTATTACAATTTGTGTAAAACCCTTTTTTTAGAAACAACATTTTTATTGTAATTTTTGTTAAAATTTTGATTTCGAAACATGACCTGCTCATAATGAAAATGTTCATTTTTCTTTCGTTTGCTTAGACTAGCACTTGACATGTAGCAACGTGTGCCAAAAATGGTAAAGCGACAAGTAACATTATATTCACAACAACTAGCTAGATGTCTGATTTAAAAAGGGGAATTTCTTGAAAAACTGCCACATAAATTAACTTAATGTGATAGTATTTGAAGTGACTCAGCTTTATTGCGTTTTCTCCAGTTAAAATACAGACCTGTCGAAAGTTTAACACTGAGCCGACGAAAAGGAGCCGAAGTTCGGCAACCGAGTGATGTGATATGATTAGCTAGCTTCCAACGGATATATAAGGTAAATGTGGAAAAGCTCTTGAGATATAGGTAACGTTGGGCAGATTTATGAGCTGTTGATTTGGCACTAATCCGATAAGTTTTGTGTTTCGACGGGCCTGTACTGTACACAAATTATTACCTATAAAGAAACTAATATGTTTGTTTATCAATTGTATTTACATTTGTAATTGTAATACATTCAGGAAGTCATTTTAAATCAGATTCTTTTTTATTTTATGATTCGCAAGTGCATCTCAAGTTGTTACTTATGTCACGCGAAGTAGGACCAGGGTAAAAATTATATAATGTTTTCATTATAAAGTTTCCACGAAAAGTGTGATTTATGCAATAGGCGATGCACAGTCATTCATTTTAACACGAATAATGTTTCTCGTTGTGTTGTAAAATGGCATTTTGTTACCATTGTCATCAGGACTAGTGGTTTTTCATTAGACTCATATCTAGTGTAAGACAATGCTTAGTTACACTCAATATCAGGGCGGTTACTGGTTACTGCTTTGTCTACCTTTGTAAGGCGCGCTTAAGTACCCTTGGTATCGACCCGATGTAAAGTCAACGCCTATGAAAGTTGGTAGTGACTGTTCTTTCACCAAGCAATCGGCATTACGAAATGAAAGCCATGGTTCTTTCGGATGGGAACTTAAAATAATCGAGGTCCCGTGCCCCGGTATGGGTGACACGAAAAAAAACCACAAACCGCGACGCACAGGCAAAATCTTGCACCTTCGCTGATAGCTAGCGACATCTCGATATAAGTGAAATATTATTGACTGGGATGTTAAACACCATTACTCAACTCATCTCAAACTGATGAGTATATTTGATCTTAAATCAACAAAAAAGGAAGATAATATCAAACAACAGAAAGTAAAATAAAAAAAATCAATATTTGAAGAAAAATGTTTTAATAAATACCAGTAATACTTCCCGTATTTTATTACAGAAGTTTTTAATTCTTAGGTATTTTTGATTCTGTGTCATATTTGTGGTATTTGATTAATGTGTTAAACATTTATATTGACTACGAGGACATCAAACAAGAACAAAGTGTTCCTGTTCAGTTAGTGGAATTCTCTTAATAAAAAACGAGGCCGATTCACGCAATAAGTAAAGAACTGATCAAATTCTGATAAGAAAGGTTATGTCAGTGCCGTTAGTGATTGATAACGATTTATTAAATTTAAGTTTATTATTACACGAAAAGAATTTACACACACACACACACACACACACACACACACACACACACACACACACTTAGTTGATAATCATTAAACAGATAATAAAAGACAAAGCAAACTGTACACTGGATCCAGGAACTTGAAGCAAGCTTCCATCAAACCGTCTCCAGAACACGCGTACAACTCAGGCTATACACTAGATTCAGGAATAAGTGCAAGCGTCTTCAGAACAACCGCCTTTAATAAACCGTATACCCTACACTACATGTATAACAAAACATAAAACGCAAATATTCATTTGCCGACTAGCCCGCCGTGTAACGCCACATAGCGGTGTTGTCGCATAAACGTGTTCCAACACGTCTATCCGGGGAATTTCAACGCATAAAGAGAACGCTTTTATGCGGCAAAAATGCTACCTTCAGCCGCATAAAGAAAACATTTAAAGCACGATACCATAATACCTTCACTATCATCACACCTACACCTCCATCACCATTACCAGCTTCATTTAAAACACCACCATCATCATTTTCATCGTGACAATGATATGATGATCATCATCATTATCATTATATTATTATCTCTCCGCCCTCAGGAGTGGGGGGGGGGTGGGGTAGTGTGTGTGGTGTGTGTGTGTGTGTGGTGTGTGTGTGTGTGATTTGGTTTCCGTGCATTTGATAGAAAACCGTGCATCCGATTGAGCTGAAACTGATTACGGTGGGGAGTGGTATGGGATTGCCACCACCACGTCATCATCAATATCACCACCACCGTTTTTGTCGAGATATAAAAACTTTTTAAGATTCATTTGAATTAGTCTCCTTTATGCGTCAATAAGGCACCCTTCTGCCGCATATAAGCAACACATCTTTATGCGTTGAACGCTACCGCATAAACGTGGTCGACCTCTTTATGCGTTGGAATTCCCCGCATAGACGTGTTGGGCGCGTTTATGCGGCAACACCGCTATGTGGCGTAACACCGCCGTAGACGATAGCCATGGATTTATTACAAGTTATATAAATATATAATTACGTGCTCAACAGATGCACCAAAAACCAATATCCAATGACAATAATCAGATTATACACCTCAGTCTTCGACAATCAGCCGTCCAGAAAAAACTCAAACGGTTTTTTTTTTTTTTTTTTTTTTTTTTTTTTTTGACCGAAAAGAGAAATCTGTGTCCGAAAGACATGCACATATTGTCTCATGAGGTGATGCTCGGACCTGCACAATAATATCAGACTATTAAAAAATATAAGTGAAATAAATCAATATATATAAAATTTGAGTTGTTATCCCGAACACAGGCGGCTAGAGAATGAACAGCAGGCCTACCTGCCCCACGCTTTAAAACACGTGACCAAATACTACACTGCCATTGGTCCTTTCAACGGCATCACCCTGTTTACACGTACCGTGTATACATTATTTTCCCGCTATTTGATAAAACGCGGGAAAATACATTTTATTGCAGACTTCTACATCAATGCGCTAGCCCTTCAACACTCGCCCAATTCAATTCAATTCAATTCACATTATTCACTGTGGTACATGAGGTAATATATATATACAAGAATACACACACACACACACACACACACACACACACACACACACACACTTTGAAGTCCTCGAAAAGCCACATAAAAAGAATACCTGTTCAAATAAGTAATTAACAGACCACGGTTTTAATTATCAGGAGAGGTATTAGTACATACTGATACAAAGATATGCTTTACTATTTCCACAAGAATTACAAGTTTTTAATTAAATTCTCTAGTTATGTAATGAATGGTTTGATGACGTGACAAGTCTCTGAAGTGTTACAAACTTAATATAACAATCTATATAAAGTGATTAATCCAATCAGAGCTAATGAAGCGTGTCAAATTAAATGTTAGACAAGGACGCCCCCTAGTTTGAAATCAATATATCACTAGAACTATGTATATTGCATAAAGTACGATACATGCCTAAAAGTTTAACACTAATCTCAAGAATTGGTGCCGATCGAAAGCTCATCTATGTCCCTCTTTACCAACTTTTAGCAGCTGTTTTCTATATTTCTGCAACGTGTCGATCACTAGATATTCAAATTTTGGCTACTCGGCGGCCGAACTTTGACTTCTTTTCGTTAGCTTAGTGTTAAACGTTCGACAGGTCTGTACTGTATATGGGGTCTTTTGCTGAAAGAAAAAAAATCAGAAAAGAAATTTTCGATAATTAAAACTTTGAAGTCGACCTTCAATGATCCGTCATGTATATTAATTTTTAATCAATTTTGTGAATGTGTAATGCTTTAAGATATTGAAAGTTTATTTTATATTTTTGTCAGTTTATGTTTGTGTATTACATATGGGACGGCGACGTCTACTTGAAGAAATGCCATTAACAAACACATTAAAAGTGACTACAATAATTTGTCAATATCTTTATGTTAAAATCAATATTTTGGCCAAGGTGCACTATGTAGCCAGGTGTCTTATACCAGTTTTCAATATTTAAGGAAAGCAAGTTCATAAATTCGTCAATATTTAAACAACTTATACTACAAAATGCGTTTGTGTAGATACTAGTTACTATCAAAAACAAAAATACCAGCCCATGTTTAAATCATAAAACAACGTACAGTCAAAAGGACACCCAAGGAAGCCAGCAAAAGTGGCCTTTATGGACAGGTGGTCCTTATTTAGAGGTTCAAATATGTGAATAAAGAACAATTGGGATGCAATTCTACTGGCCTTCACGCAGGTGATCCTTATATAGAGAGGTGGCCTTAAGACAGGTTCCACTGTAATCAAATCATCAAACACTTGAACTTCCACCAGAGAAGTGAGACCGGGTGCTCCGGCAGGGTAATATATAATTAATAAAATAAATCATTGTTATTATTACTATAAATGTCGCATGTTGCCTTAGATATTTTTTTTACCAATTGTGTGCATGTTAATAGCATTTAGAGTGAGGCGTCTCTGAAACGTCCATCAATGGACACCCAGAGACGGTCCATTGATTTTGTCAAGAATCTATTTTGTATATTGTATATAAGGTGTGAGGTCTTTTCTCTTTACTCAACAAATTATCGACAGCATATTGATTTCATCAGTAAATGTAAAACACGATATTTTTTTTATCAATTTTGTCTGTTCACGTTTATGTCCCATTGTTAATTATGTTGTCCTAATCACCAAAAAGTCCGCCCTGTTAATCTATGTTACTGAATAATTAATATATAATTAAATCTCCGTCTTTTCCAATTCCGTACTTGCCCTGCGTTGGCTTAGACTGGGACGATTAGATCGTTAGATTTTAGGTATAGACGTGTTGTCAAAGTGTTGACACTCAGACGGAACTAGAATTGCTTCAGTGCGTAATTAAATAAATTGGACAATCTTATCGCATCATTAACGAAGGACGGACCGTGTCAGGTGCCAATAGAAGATTTATCAACATTGTTCAAACTATAATAAACAAAGAGGTCAATTACATATCCAGTTTAGCTGAGCTCATGCGTTTAAATACTGCATTTATTTTAGTCAATGAACATTTTGACATTTGAGAGTAATACTTGAATTAAAAGGTGAGTGAAACTGTTAATAATTTTCATTCTATTTTGGTAATTATTTTACTTGTGTGGTTTTGTGTCAGGTAATATATGTGACAAGCTTGTATAATTTTAACTTTTGGCTTATGTGGAAAACAAAAGATATTTTAACTAAATTTTTTGCAAATAAATTTTAATCATTGGGTTGAATATCTATACATGTAGTAACAATATTCTTACTTCTTCTGGATAATACTTGAATTTTTAGATAAACAGTTTTAATTTTTCGTTCAACATAACAGCGTCGAGGGCGGGTAACCATTAACAAACATTAAATCTTTTTAAAATTTTGGCTGCCATGTATCTAAAAATAATTTTCTAAATTTTCTTTAACTTGGCAAGATTGAAGCACTGGAGCCGAGTAAAATTCAAGAAAAACGAAAAATGAACGAAGGTGATTTTGAGATTAAAAAGTTTTCTTGTATGCCACATTTCAGAAACTGTTTCTAGTACAGAAGTCTGTGCTAAATATGACGATTAATATAATAATAATAATAATAATAATAATAATAATAATAAATTTCCAAAAAATCGTTGAACTCGTAGTTTGTTATATTCTTGCATTAAGTCATCGCCTCAAATAGCATTCTATTTTTCATGCAATAGAATTTTTAAAAGATCGGGGTAAATGACAATATACGTTAGATTACTTGAGTTTCTTTTTTTCTGTATACTTAAAAACCCATAAAGAATTTGAAGTGACGGACTTTTATTATTCACCATCTAATTTTTTAAATCAGATATTGTTGAAGATAAGTACTAAAGTGGTAGCCATTATTATTTCATTAATTTTTATTGCTAGATTTAGTATTCGTCTTTTTAGAAAACGTGTTTAAAGCTTTTCTCACTTGGTCAGTAATAATTTATTTAAAAGGTAGGATTAGCGATTTTATCTTAAGTGATAGAGTCAGTGTTTTATGAATTACTAGACTATCAACGTTAGACTAAAGTTGAGAAAGTTCAGAAGGAATTAATCAATCCGATTTTATCGAAGTGTTTCATCTTAATAATATGCTGTAATGACTTGGTATTTGTACGAGACGGGACAAATGTGGACATATATACTTGTGTGTTAGGTAATGTGGACATAGTGAGGTTTTACCTTCCATTTCAAAAGATATAGGCTATTAATAAAACGCAAAACCTTGTCGTTATTCGACTTTTTTTGTTCATTTTGGTATACAACACGACTCCTTGGCTCAAGGTTTATCCATTTTGCCCGACAAAAATTTTCATGAACAGAATGGAAGATGAAAAAACATCATTAATATGAAAAAGAAAGAAAACAAAAACCGTTGATTTTTGTAATTTGTAACGATAACCTTGAAATCGGGATCCTTTAAAACAAAAGCTTTTAACTTAGCAATTATTACTTTTAAATAAATTTAGTCCGTGTACCTTGATAAAGAAACGCACAAAAACTACTGTGCACTGTGTGATTATGTCCAGCCGGTTGGAAACGCACAGTAAGTGCACATAACATACTGTTTTTCCTTTCCGCTTTCGTGTTTCGTACAATAATGAAGAACTAAAGTCTATTTGTGGCTTAATGTGAACACCTTCCTTTCCGCAGCACCCGGTCTCACTTCCCTTTTTACGTGTTTTACCTAATTTTCCGGTGTCAAAGTTGTAACCTTGCTTCGGTATTGTGGTTTGAAACATTATTTCATACATTTGCTTTGGATCATTATCTATTTTTATATTATTTGTGCAAGCTCTAAACAACATATCGTACAAAAAATGACACTCTATTTGTTAAACTAGAAATGACACGCCCACTCTTTAAGAATGCATTTTTATGCCATGAACCATATGTATGCTGGCTATGTAAAGCTCTCGCGCTAAATTGGTGTCTTGAATAAAAAAAGTTTGGTATCGGCAATAGCATTAATTAAACAATAAAACAAAACTGTTTTATGTCCCCTCAATAAAGGCATAACTAAGTGTTTACTATATTTCTTCTGCCAACATTTTGTCGGCCACTACTCTCTAAAACTATTTAACATATCTTGTTTTGAATTTTGCAGTTACAGCCTTTGGGTGGAGTAGATATGCATAAGCTTTTTCGTATTTCGAACAGGCATATTGTTTAGGAAAGCATGAATTAACCATTTTGGGTTTCTTTGCTTTTTTGGGTGGGGGTGGGGTGGTGTGGTGGGGGAGGTGGGAACTTTAGGCACTCAATTATAATTATTAACTTGTCGATTTCCATTTTACAACATTATTGATACACTATAGATAGTTCTAATCCACTAATCCACAATTGTGTGGCATAATTGTCTTAGATATAGTAGAAAGCGATGGATCCGTCTTCACAGTATTGTTGATAAGTTTTATCTCTCTGTGCCTAGAAATACCCTGGATATATTTGACGTCCAATAGTTCCATGTTCCTTTCACACAATTTTAATTATATGCATGGCGGGTGTAGCTAGCTAAACAGGAGACGCTTACCCTTCCGGAGCACCCGGTCTGGTAGATGTTCACATGTCAGTTCCAAAATTTTTACGGTGCTTCTGTAATTCAGACATGGATAAGTATGTTTGTTTTTGATATACTAAATTATCCCTCGTTTTGGGGGATTTAAAATCAATCTTTGCTTTATTTACAAGTCAGTGTTTACGTCTATTGATCTAAAACGTAAATATATTTATTATCAAATCGTGCTTTTCTAAATTTTTTTCACGACAGGATAATTATAATTGATCATCTCCCTTTACAATATTATAATGAGTAATGTAGCAAGTTGTTACTTATTTTTTTTAAAAGTACACACATTTAAACTCATTTTCTCCAAAAATATGTCATTTATTAGTCTAAAGATTTGTCTTGAGAACTACTTGACACTTGATGCAACATGATATTGGTTTAATTGCACGGTAATTGGCATAATAACGAAACAGGGCTTTCAGTTGTAGACTAAACAATATTGTTTGGAGATGACAGCATTGAAGTTCTTTGTTATTTAGCATACCGATATTTATCAATTAATCACTAAAACTTTGTCATGATTTTCAATACACAGACAAAGAGAAAACTGTAAAAAGGAAATTTAATTTCATAAAGAAATAATTTTAATATTCAAAAAGGAAGCTCAATTATTTGTGACAAAATATTTCTTCAAATTTGCAGTAACCTTGCCCGCCATTATATGTTTGTTGTCCCCACCCTTCGTGTAAAATCACAATACCAAAACAAATTTGATCAGTTAAAATATGGTCAGAAGTACAATAAAAGTTGTATAAAGTTAATTTTCTGGTTTGGTAAATATTTATAGCTGTCATGTGATAACTAAATATTGACACAAACACGCTTTATAACTAATATATTTACTATATGTATACAGGACGGACATGTCGAAAGTTTAACACAGAGCTAACCGAAAAGGGGTCAAACGACGCTTGTCTATCGAGTGGCAGAGATAACGTTAGCTAGTGGACGAGAGATAGATTGTAGCCGTCGAAAAAGTTGTCGAGATATAGCTAACGAGGTGTCGAAATGAACGGTCGATTCGGCACTAATTTCGGCACTAATTCGTTACCTTAGTGTTTAACTTTCGACAGCCCTGTAGACTATACATCAAATTGTATATTCCTTTTATAATGCTTAGACTCGATTTTTCGTCTTTATTAATACGAAATATTATTATCTCGGCCGTATTATTTTTCAATTCATTATTTTTGTTATTGCATTCGTATCGATCGACGATCGCCTGGATCAGGAAATGAAAGTCAGTCAATAGATTGATGCTGAATCAGTTAATATATTGACATTGTATTGAAAAATCGTGAATCGATATTAATATGTACCTATATGTGATTTAATGGAACCAGTTAGAGCATTCAAATGGGCATTAATTGGATAAGTTAGCAAAGTGCTACCACAGCGAGACAGATTTTCAAACGTGTAAGGCAAAATACACAGAGTGTAAGTAAGTATAAATATTTTAATTGAAGTTTTCAATTATTTTTTATATAAAAAGACGTGTATAATTTGACTAATGAGGCTTACAACAAACATTTTAGTTATTTGACCTTCTATAGGTTTTAATGCATTTTTCAACTTCAAATTGTTCAAAAGTTAACTCAATGTAAACTCTATTATAGCATTTTCTTAATGTTATCAGCGGGACATTAAATATATATAATAATTCTATGTATTAAATATCACTGATGTTACTGTAGAGTTTTGACTTTTTTAAAGTTCTGAATATGTAGGAATTGATTTCCAAAATATTGGGATGTACGTGATGTATATTTGATTTATATGAAAAACAATATCAATGCTAATTAAATACACTAAATCTGTCTTTTAATTTGCTTAAACCTTATGTTATACCTAAAAAGTTCGTCGGAGAGTTGAGTTGAGTAATGTTGTTTAACGTCCCAGTTAAGAATATTTCACTTATATCGAGACATCGGCAGCTATAGATGAAGATGAAGAAATTTTGCCTGTGCGCTGATGGCATTTTACATCAGGGTTATTTATCGTGCCAAGCCCACCGTGACACGGGACCGCGACTTTCATTTCATGATGCCGAGTGCTTTGCGACAGAACATTCACTACCCATTTTCAAGTCTTGGGTCTGACCTAGTCGAGGTTCGAACCCATGACCTTCCACTTATAGAGCGAGCACTCTACCAACTGAGCTACCACAGTGGTTAGTTCGTCAGAGAGGGATACCATGTAGTATAGTGTTTAGCTGTTCTGAAACAAATTGTATAATTATACCAAGTTTTAAAATGACTTGATGGTTGACCAACTTGATGCGAGTTAACGCAATGGAATTACACCATTACCAGACATCGATTGATACCAATGTGGTTATATTTACAAATGTTCTTTAAAATTCCATAGTAATTGCCTTTTTACCATCTGATCGCTTGGATTGCAAAACAAAAATTTCATATACTTTGGCCATCGAATACAAATCGGATCGGTTAAGAAGCCCATCGCATTAGTACTTTACACACGACTGCACAATATTTAATTTTATTGTTTGGAGAAGACATTTTTCTATGCAATTAAGGTAAAAGAATGTGACAAATTGTATATTAATTAAAGTATAAACCTTGAAACAAAAGATAATCAATAAAATAGACAATATTTTGAAAATCGAAAAAAATCACTTAATCTCTATTTGAGGTCATATATATCTAGATTAACTATTTGACTATAGTGTAAAGTATGAAACAGGAAAATAAGATAATCAATAAAATAGCCATTAGTCTTAAAAGGGACCGAAACCACTACAATCGGTATGCAAGTTCATCTCTAGGTTGATGCAATATCCATCTTAATCAAGCCAGCCATTGCAATTAGGCGTATACTTTGATATCAAGGAAGTATCTTTGTCCTACATACAATGTATGGTGCATAACACGTACATTATAAACCAATTTAACCAGTTAAAGAGAGAGATATTCTAGTTTGTTTGCATACTGTAGCACTTAATATAAAATTGTTTCATCTTTATAGCTTTAACAGTACTTATGAGAGTTCGTGAACTTTTTAAAATGTTATAAGAGGTGTCTTCAATTTTAAAATTGTAAATTTATGTATTTATTGTTTTACTTATAAAATTTTATATATCTCACTTATATTTGCTTATTTTTATAGTATCATAATTGTATCTGTGTTAAAAATAACACTTGCTCGCTAAACAGGTGAGTGTTTTAAGTCACTCAAGTTTTAAGTTATGCCATTATGAATACACTTTTTGATGACCGAAGCCAGACAAATGCTACATCAAGTGTATACTTTTGTATTTATTCTTATTTTATTTTCGTTTTGAAGATCTTTACAAATCTTTTCCATTAACTGATGTCCTTTAGTACTTTCTTATATAAAGATAAACTAGGTTACGTTAAGTATTTCTTTAGCTAAATTTGGTAAAATATTTTGGTCCTTTGGGTATCTTTTCAAGTTTTGGTTTCACAATTTTGGCCCAAGCACTACTGATGAGGAATTGTATTTCGAAACGGCCGTCTAGTGATTTAAATTAAAACACTTGTAAAATATGTAATTACTACTTCTACGATGCACCTGAAACGCAATAAGTTCAGGTTAAATAACACGTGGCGGGTGTAGCTAGCTAAACAGGGGGTGCCTACACTTCCGGAGCACCTTATCTCACGTCCCCGATGAAAGTTCTCTTTAACTTTATTTGCCAGTTTCATGGTTGTTTTTTGTTACTTGGTTTTTTGGATTGTGATTTTGACATGGATTAATATGTTTGTTCAGAGTATGAACTTTTCTGCATTGTCACCGTCTCGGTTTTTAAATTTGTTTGCTCTATATATGTCTACATATTTTAATCTTTGTCCCGCAGTCAGCTTTCACGGTAATGCGTTTGTTGTATAAAACAAGTCTTAGGTTGCTACTTTCACGCTTAGATGGTCGTTAAGATACATGTATATCGATTTTTCCCCATTTATAGATAAGTAATGAGTGAATCAATTAATCAATTTCATAATTAATCACATGCTAGTTTTAATTTCCAATAACAAATACTCTGGTATACTCTGCTCGACTTACACGGTTGACCAATATTAAAAATAATGTAATCGGTCACCTTTTGTACTGTTAATTATCGATGATAGCAAAACATTCAATACGAGTACCATAAAAACTATAGAAGAACTCAAACATTTTGTTTTGCTCTACATATGATTAAAAGGGAATAACCATGTAGATATAAGAATCTCAAAAACAAAATAGAAAATTACTCTCTATGAGTAATACAAAAAAAAAATGCTCTCAGGAGAAAATTATTTGCATTAAAAATAAGTGTACAGCAACATAAAACAAAAGCCTATTAGGCTCATGAATAAAAAATTAAAAGGCGTAATAACGCGAATTATAAATACAAAACATATTTTTTGCTTAGCAAAATTGCAATACAAATAATCTTAATTGCATTTGTACTAAGATTGATCTACTTATTTTCAATGAAATTTTTCAGAAAATACTGTCATTAATTGAAAATTTAACTGCGACATAAATACAATATACACAATCACTATACAGAACGATTTATTCTCAGCAGAAACTGCAATATATAAGCCAAGATTGCATTTGCACTAAGATTGTCCCACCACCACAGTAAATTAAAATATCATATGACCTAGATTACGTTAAGGTTGATTAGAGTTAAATGTAAATGATATCAGCATTACATTTATTGGGGTCAAGAGGGTATAATTATTGATTATTAACTGATAATAAAAACAAAACATCACTGGTACAACAACTAAAGGTTCATTAATCGACTATATACTATTACATGATAACAATAGACATGTCGGTTAAACCAGTTCTGTTGCTGATCCGACGACGCATAAAAATGTCAAATATCCAGAATCAATGATTACCTCCTATTAATACCAAGACTTAACAATATCATTAGGTTAAGTTAGTTTTCTTTATATACAGCACAGAACCGTCGAAAGTTTAACACTGAGCTACCGAAAAGGACTCGAGGTTCGACTATTGAGCGACCAAGATATGGACAGCTAATTACAGAATATATGCCCATAAGGTAGATAGCAGCTGCCAAAAAGCTGCACAGATGTAGATAAAGAAAAACCAAAATGAGCTGCCAAAATATGTTTGGGTAGTGTTAAACTTTCGACAGGTGTGTACTGTATCTTTAAATTGTAAATTTTTGTACTTGATTTGAAATTATTTTAATTATTTTGTTTTGTAAATTGATATTAATTAAATTTAATTTTGATGAATCATTTAGTTAAGTATTTACTTACTTTGGGAAACAACCTGCAAACTTGAATTGTTGATGCAATGAATACGCATCAAGCATGTTTGGTGAATAAATACGTGAACATACAAGACTTTATTTGGCTGTTGTAGGAATATATGTATACATGTATTTGAGGTGTGCACTGGTGAATAAGCTTATGTTCAAAACGTTCATATATGAACTGGAATTTCAATAATTGCGACAAAAACGTGTGGCGACTACGCGAATATACAAGGCAATAATTTTGGCTTGTGTAAGTATAGATACATTTGAATAAACAAGTTTTTCCGATGTGCATGGTGAATGAGTTTAAAATTTAAAGATGTGTATTTGGTTTTTGGTAGAACATTGAAATGCACAGGCATTGCAATGACTTTATCCTATACTATTGTTTTTAATTTAATCATAAAATACATTCAAAAAATGGTATATGACAATATACCATTTTTTTAGTGTATTTTATGATTAAATCAAAAAATGGTTTATGAAAACTGCAACAAAAACAAATCATTAAGAAATGTTTTTTTAATATCATTGAACGTTTATTTTGTTGTTGTAGGATTTTGATGACTGGGAAGACCTGGTAGATTTTGGAATGAATTCTGCAGAATATATAGATTGTTCTCAAGCCAGGTTATCCGACCTTGATCATAAATGGAAAGTTCTCTTCAATCAAGTAGGTCCATACATATTATATACACACTGTGTATATAATATTTTTATCTAACATTTTCAATTAGGTTATTTAAAATAATAAAAAAAACAATACTTAGTGTGAAAAAAATACATTTTACCACAGAAAACCACTGAACTATGTTATAACATTTGTTCTACATTCTCCCGAATGACGTCACAATGATAACGTGCACGTGCACTTTACCGCCAATGTTGTATCACCACAGTGTGGTGATACAAGATTCTGTATCTAGGTGTTTGATAAAACTTGTATTTCGTAGAAAAACTAGTCTAATGTTAGATAAAATATTATATCAAAATCTATTTCTATAAACGATGAGAATGTGACATGTTTTCAAACACGAATATCAGATTATGTGTGCTTCTTCAAAACGTTTTACATTAGTGGATTTTAAAAATTTTGTACCGAGCACTACTGATGAGGAATTTGGTTCCGAAACGGCTTTCTAGTGATGCATAGTTAAAACAGGTTTAGAAATGATTTAAACAGCAATTCAATTTGGAAGATGAAAACATCTATGTTTGAAATTAAAACATTGCATATAACAGTAATAAAGCAATTAAAATACCATTTTATAAGATTTTAAGGCTTCATTAACAATTTTAACAACCTTGTTTTAAGCTGTCCTAAAGCATTCGGAGAAGGTGCAAATCCGAAATGAAACCGGGTATAGTAAGGGTTAGTATGTTTGAAAAGTATAGTTGTTTACAGAATTCATTTTCATAGCTTTTAACGTCTTGTCTGTTGTCATACAAAACAAATTATAGAAGGCGAATGGTATGAAATAGAATCATGTATCATACATATAATGAAATAGATATATCTCCCGTCTTTGTTTAGTCTAGGCTTTTTTAATTGAAAGTGAGTCGCATCGGGTCTAAATGGAGTTGACCCAGTACAGTTTATGTGCATGTATAGTGCATCTGGGTTTGCATTACGACCTTTTATTCTAATATTCATGTTCAGTGTCTAATGTGCTGTTTACAGAATATAAAAATGGTATGTATTCTCGAATTCATTTACAAAATTAACAATATTTACGGTCTTGTTTTGTAGAAAACCCGAGCGCCTATCTACAATGTGGACCAGTATGTCGAAACTCTAAAAGAATATATCAATGAAAAATCTGGAAATAGAATCATAAATACAGAAAATGGTTCAAAACAAAGTTCGGATATACATCCACTTTCATATTTTCTCAGAAAACTCAAACTTGATCTCAAAATGTCATACAGAAGGTAAGTACATGGATTTTATATTATAGTCAAACAAGATTGATCTGTCCGGTTGACCTTTTATTCGGATTTTTATTATAGGCGGACTCACCCAATATATGGGTAGGATCAGTTTTATATCAAACTTATGCACAATATGCACTGCTTTGTTAGCTCAGTGTTAGAGTGCTCATTTCGTATTTTGGAGGTCGTGGGTTCTAACCCCGGCCGGTTGTGACCAAGACTTGAAAATAGGTAGTGACTTTCCTTTCGCAAAGCTACGCCAATACGAAATTAAAGTCACGGTTCTTTCGGATGGGAACTTAAAATAAACAAGGTCCCGTGGAGTGGCACGATAAAGAACTCTGCTTTATAATGTTACTAGCACATTGCACAGGCAACATTTCTGCACCTTCGTTTATAGCTGGTAACGTCTCGATATAAGTTAAATATTCTTCACTGGGACGTCAAACACCATTACTCAACCCAACTTATGATCATGTAATAGAGTCTTTACCGCTTTGGATAAGTTTTATCTCACACTTATGCACAATATAAGTATTTGTACTGAATTCATACTTTATATATTCATTAAATGCAGCTTAAAACAAAAACGTTGAAACTGAGACCTCTTGTGCGATAAGTTGCAATATTACTTCACACATACACCAGGCAAGGCATTGTGAGTCTGTAAATAGAATGCACTATAAATTGTTCACCGACAAACAGCGTTTCTATTCAAGATAGGTAAGTAACTATGTAATCACTACTAACGGAAATTTCATAATTATTTTTTTCAGTTTCCTTGATGAATTTACGCAACCGCCGAATGATGGATTAGAAAAGCTAGTAAAATTGTTGAAGGTCATTCAGAAAGCAACAAGAGACATGTCTTCCTGCCAAGGACGAACGAGAATTCAAAATGCAAAGCGGCTTCTGGTATGTATCATAAGGATTTACAGGCTACACTGTACAGCATTTCATTCATTTTGGTCACATGTTCTAGATTTTGTACCGTCAGCTCCTTGTGTGTGTTACTATACTTTTGCTAAATCCCATTTGCAAACAAGCTATGTAATTCTATCCTGCAAATGATTCACTGAATAGAACCATCTATATATAGGGAGCCTACATGATAACAGAGGGTTGTTTGGGCAGTGTATGTTGATTTTTTGTTTTCCTTCTTTTCTCCGTCAATTTTAATTCTGAGAGCGTGATAGAAATGGATTTTACTTTTGTTGCTTTTAATTCGTTTAATTCACATATCAACACAATCCCCATATTGTTTATTTTATTTTTAATTTCAGTTAATTTTGAAATACTAATTTTGCGATAATTTCAGGCAGTTGTGTGGTTCTAACAATAGTTAAGTATATTGCGGTGAATAGGACAGGGAAATATATTTCAACCTTATCACTGGAATCTGTTTACATTCGATATCTAAAGTCGACATTAGATATCTAAAGTCGAGAGATTTATAATCTGGTGTTATGTAAATCCCATTTTGTTTTACTGGATTTTCATTGTTTTGTGTGGTTTTTAGCTGTATGTGTTTGCAGTTATTGACAGTATATGTTTGCGGTTTTACATACAATTAACATAACCAATTTGGAAAGACTTTCATTTGTCCCCCTACTAATTTTTTATTTTCGACTGAAAATGCCTAAAAAAGACGAAATCAAGCCATTTTGAACACTTTGGTGAGCAAAAAATTCAAAAAGTTTATATAGAATTTAATGGGTTCGGGTACAAAACGAAGTGTTACCAATAATTTTATATTTCAGAATGATGAACACGACTGTTTACTTTGTATTCGCTTTTGTCTCAGAATCCAGGTAAGTAATTATAACCCCCGGGCAAACGATATGTATGAACCCTCATCCCCACAAATCAATTTAAGGGTAGTAATAAAAGAACCACCCTGTTCGTCCACCCAACGTCGCGTCCTCTCCATATCTTCCATGTCCATGCATAAATTTTGATCAAAATTATGTAAAGAAATGTATACCGACATGTGACGTCTGGCCGTTGGGACGACAGACTGCTCTGGTTTTGTAATCGTATCAGCACATAGAGTAAATGTAAGTTAGCAAACACAAGTTATTGTCTCAAGTATGTAATAATAACAATAACAATATATGATGGAAATGGTATTAAAAGAGAACTGAACACCGATATGTACGTTTAAATTGTAATATGTACATTAAAATTGTAATATGTACGTTAAAATTGTAATAGGCATAAGCAACTGAATGTTTGAGCCAAAGTTAATACCATGTATATTTTTATTATAACAATATATTTTTTATTATTCAACAAAATTAATTGTGTACTTTTTGCAATTTTTTAAATTGATCCTTTTTTAATTTCAGAGAGCAGTACAGAATTTGCTGGATGAATCATATGGATTAGAAAGTATTGCAACAGCTTTAATGAGCTCAAATACAAAATCAAGACTGACTGCCATAGAGGTAAGTATGTTATTAACAAACGTTTTTCATCTTTAGTTTTAATTTCCCTGTATGATAATGAAATTGGCATTTTTCATGTATTTTTGATATTATGCAATTTTTTAAATTCTGTTAGACGGTAAATAAAGTTATTCCTGAGTTAAGGTTTGTGTTGAAATCATTTTAGTAGTGACACAATCAAAAATTGGTGGAATATAAAAAACTATACACGAGTAAATAGCTAAATGTTATATTTATTAATATTTCAAGAATGGTTTGCAATTACAATACATGTGATTAATCATTAGTTTTTGAATTTGAAACTTTTGGCAATATACCATTGTTTTGCTTTTTTGTAGATAATGATTTTGGTGCTTACAGAAAAAGAAGGATTTACCAGAAACCTGGACTGTTTTACTTATTTCAGAGTTAAAAACTGTGAACCGTTTAGGTTTAAGTTTCTTATAGGAATGCTTATGTCTAACTCTTACCAAAATACTAGATTCCAGGTTAGTAATTTTATGTGTTGTTGTATGTAATAATCCAAACTAGAATAGCTTTTTGTATTGCCGTTCTCTTTGCCTGTTGCGTGGCATTGTTTGCTTAAACCATTAGTAACTACCATTGTTTCAACCATGTGCTTATTATATTTTAAAATCACGCACCCTACATTAATTGTTTAAGTCATTTACTATTAATTTCCAATAATTGTTTGAGTTTAACCAGACCGAACGATATTGTCCTTAACTCAATTGGCTTGTATTTTTTAAAATAATGTAGTTAAACTACACATTGGTTAAAAGACATCAAACAACGACAAACATGATGGTTAAATCATAACCCCAAAAGGAGAGTTAAAACTATGAAAACTGTCAAATTTAGTTTAATGCTTGAACTTTCACCAGGAAGCATTGAAGTTTGCTCTGTAAGGGTAATTACCTCCTGCCAAGCTAGCTACACCCGGACAACCAAAACAATTTTTGTGTTGTTTACCTTTTTAATTCATGTCATCTATTGTATGTTCGTTTCAGATAAGTTGTATGAAGTTTATAAACTCCCTTCTTGCTGCTGCTCCTGACTCTAACACACAGGTGTTCCTACAGAACGAATTGGAGTGTGCAGGTCTCGACATAGATGTTTTAATTAATGTAAATAATTTATAATTACATATACACGCTTGGATATAAGGAGAACTTTTTTATTTAATGTTAGAAAATGTTATATCATAGTAATTAAAATGCATAAATTCACATTTTTAGATGTATTTGTTGATACACTCGTTCCAGTGTAGTGTTAATATTTATCCAAAATGCACTTAATGCTTTTAAATACTCGACTACAAGGACTGCATAAACTACAAAACTCAAAAGTGACTAAAAGATATGAAACTGGTCTATAGGATTTACTACAGAAAAATCACTAGTTCCATTGCATACAGAGACTAGATTACAGTATTGTGCATGTTCATGCCAAATTCATGATTTTATAAGCACTTTTAAATATAATGTACCACTAGGTACAACTTTGCCATTTTTAATATTTACTTTTAAGTATCACAACAATTGCACTGATTTTCATTACATTTGTTTAAAAAAATATTTGCTTTCGTTATATAATCAATCAGGAGGAAGTTTTGGAATCATGCAGCAATTGTTTTTCAGATACTATCACCACTAAAGTAAGCAATTTGTCTTATTTCAGAGTTTGGAGGAGAGAAGCGACACTGAAGTAGAAGATCTTGGTAGAGAATTGTTACTTTATCGTAAAACTAGAGTCGACATCGATCTGGTACTACAGAGTAATACTTCATTGGAAAACTACACGTCTAACCTACAACTTAAGGTATTTTAATGTATAGTTGTCGCTTTATCCGTCCGCTCGTCCGTCCGTCCATCTGTTATCTCGTTGAATAGAGATGCAGGGAAGAACTATTACTCTCCTGTGCATAATCTAGGAATTTAATTCTTTCTTTGTATTCATACTTAAATTTAGTCAGGAGAATATCACAAAAATATATGAGACTCCTAGACTTAAATTTCTGTTGGAACTTCTTCTTGCCACCTCGTCAAACATAAATATTATTGCTTTGTGATACTGTATTTTGGTTTAAATGGGCGTATATGAAAAACATATAAAATAAATTGTTCTAACATCCCCTGCAATATTTCGATTTTTTAAATAGATAAAATATATGCGCTACCAAGTAATGTGTCATTAGAAAATTTTATTTTAAACATTCAGCTCATGATAATTTTGTTTGTAGCGATAGAATTCTTGATTCGCTTGATTTATTTGATGTTCTGTCGTTTCGCTTCGAAACTTAAGACTTTAAAAAAACTTTTTATTAGACAGTTTTGTCAAAGATATGAGATGTGCGTTAATATCAAATTAAGTATGACACAGCGTTTAGTACATTGGGCCAAAATTTCAAATATTTAATCAACTGCACATTGCAAGGACACCTTTTTTTAATAAGTGTAAATTGTATGTTTACTATAATGCTATTTTTCAAACATTTTCCATTATTACAATATGTCCTTGATTACTTTTGTTACTGCTGTCAGAATTTGATATTCACTTCCTTGTTGATATCTAAAATTCTTTATATTGTGGTAATAAAGTAATTTTAAAACTTAATGTATTGACGCTTACATAATTGTCTATCTTAATTTAATGTAAACCTAATTTAAATTACATCTGAAATTTTATCCTCTTGCCGGTGATATTATTATATAATCTTCAAAGGTAATTGCTTTGAGAAAGCATAGATAGTCATCAGGTTAGTGAAAGGAATAGTGTCTCTGCTACTAATAGGCGTTGAACATTTGAAAGCACCCAATATCAAGTGAAGTCCAGCAAAATGAAATATTATTGTAAATCGAGTACTGATTTAATTAATCTGTCTCCGGTGTTGGTAAATCTGTGCCATATCAGCATCTGCCGTGCTGTTGTTTGTCCATATGCTTTAGGGTGTTTTTAGCTAAAGGATCCATAATTTGGTAACTTTGGTAGATGTTAATCTATTAAAGTAGAGAGAGATGAATTTTGTATTTCTCCAGTAAATATTTCTATACGATATATTTCAGCACTGTATTGACAATAACTTTATTTTACTTTCTAGATCATAGAACTTAAAGACGAGATCAAGGTATGAATGTCATTGTCTACTTATTATAATTATAAAACAAGTTATCAAACATCTCAATATGTTAAAATCTACGCATTTTTAACTCCTTAATGGAAGAATTTACATCAAAAACTTTATTTAGGAACTTAGTCCAACCTGTCTCAAAGGCCACCTCTATATAAGGACCACCTGCTTATAAAGGCAAGTAGAATTTATCCCTGTTGTTCTTTATTCATATTTAAACCTGTATACAAAGGCCACCTGCTCATAAATGCCACTTTCACTGCCTTTATAGACTGGTTTGACCTATTATTATTTATTTAAAACAATTTCGTAGTTATAACGGAGGCCATTTTGCAATTTGGATGGAACTCTAGTAATGAACAAAATACACAACTGGTTTATTACTTTTAACCAATACGACATTTTTGAATATATTATGTTTTTTTTATAATGGAGACTACATTATATATTTTAACGCAGAAACTTCAATCATGCGAAAACAGTCCAATGTTGCCAATATCTATGTACAAGTCCAGGATTAGTGATGGAACGGGGTATGCCGAAAATAGCAATAAATGGCCGGTATTGGACAGTGGTAAGTGTAAATTCTGAAAGAATATGACCTTTTGTCGTTTGTTGAGACAGAAGCATATTATTAATTTTATATGTACAATTTTTGTTGACATATACAGTATATTGTGATGCAAACAATATAGGAATATAACTGATTGATATGTTCTTGCATAATTTATTCAAAATAAACGTGCATGTTTAACTTTTTTTTAATTTCGTTGGAATTTGTTGGCATAGACCGGTATGTTTGCTTTTATTGTATCATTTTGGACAATCGAACATTTTGTATTTGAATATTTATCAGTAATCAGTTGTCAGTCATTAATCACTTTTCAAAGTAGTTAAAATAATATAGTAGATTATCTTTTTTGCAGGTAGCAATGATCCTCCAACACGGATGGTACCGGTAGTAGGTCCTATTAAAAAACTTCAACGTTCAAAGTGTAAATTACCACATTTGAACTGGAAGCCCTTAACGGATATATCAGATACTATTTTCGAGGTATCTATTATAAATTTTAAGTTCGTTCTATTTTTACTATATTATATTACTGTATTTACTGTATTATGAATTAACATTGTTTAAACCTAATTGTCACAACTATAATTGTCAAAACAACAAACGAATTATATTGATCGTTAGATACAGAAACCGATTATTTAATTTACATAATAATAATCTTAGAGGATTATTGCAACAAGAAACATTGTCTTCGGAAGTACTTGTAAGATTTCATTTCATTAAGCTAGAATGTTGAAACTCCAGGCTTATAAAGTCTTTTAAAAAGTGTTAAGGTTGTCACTACAATATTGCTAATAAGTATGACGCCTCTGTATCCATATTACCCTTGTCATATTTGACGTTTCATAGTTCCGTGTGCTTATAACTCTCATTTTTGATGACAGAGGTTGTCGGCGTAGCCAGCTAAACAGGAGGTTCTTACTCTTTCGGAGCACCCGGTCTCAATTTCTGTGTGTTTAATATAATATAAAGTTTTAATATGATTTTGAAATTATGTTTCGGACATGAACTTGTATGTTTGTTTTTTTTATTAGCAATTAAAATAATGGAAGAAATATAATGCATTGATGTCCGAATAATGTTTAAATTATTTAATTTTTATTTACTTTCAAATAGGGTCTTGATTATTTTGCTGTAATAGAGAAACTTGACAGATCAGCATTTGAGCAAATATTCGGGGCACCACAAACGGAGCAAGATAAACCTACTGCAGTTTTCAAAACACGTAAGTAATATTCTTAAATAAGTCTAAAATAAAAATTACACAGTAAGCCAACTTAGGCTTATCTGCATTCTCAAGATATGAACATTTGATTAATTTTGGAAATAATGAAAAATAATTGTAAAATGTCCATTGTTTCCTTAAATAACACCATTTGCGGCTTTTATTTGTTGATAGGTCCAAATGTTTATTTTGCTATTAAAGAACCTTTTGCTAGAAATTTTAGCATGTTCGTACTCCAGATTTCAATGTTTTGGTTTTTTTACAAACACGATGGCTGTAGCCATCTGTTGGGCATAGACTGAACATTTATAAGAATCAATTTCCAGCGGTAGAATACTTTTTTATAATTTAATTCTCAGGTTAAGAATAAAGCACTTTTCTTCTTCCTTTTCCTCTTCTTCTTCTTCAATTATTGATATAAACACATTTTATTAAAAATGATAATACGTTTATGTTTCTTCATTAAAAATTTGCTACGTTTCATGATCTACAACTAGCAATACTAGTATATCATATGAATGATATAATAATACAATAACGTAAATAGTACAAAGATTCCACAACAAGTGAAAGGAAATATGTGTATTAATTCAATTGATTATGTCATGTCTTCAGTTCAAGTCAATGTGATTTAGTTAAAAGAGTAATTAAGTTATTTAAATTTGTAGCAAGACGAAGTACAGTCGATGACAAAGTATGTTTCTTGGATCCAGCAAGAGCAAAGAGCCTGTGTAAGTTTATTGATTAGCACCTCCCCCGTATAATTTACATGTTTCAGTTTTATAAATCATAAACGGGGTGTATTTCTAAAAAAAACTGTATATATCGAAAGGTATGCATCATCATCTTAAAAGGACAAAAGATTAACACTTAATATACCACTGCGGTAACTCACTTGGTAGAGTGATCGTTCTAAGTGAGAGGTTATGGGCTCGAAACCACCTTTCGGATGGGAACTTAAAGTAAACACGACCCGTGTCACGATAAGGCGTTGCACGATAAAGAAATTAAATTCTGCTCCATAAGATTAAAGAAGCAAATCAGCAGGCAATGGTGCAACAGTTTGTGCCCATTGGTATATCGATCGTTTACTGGAAAATTATATTGCCAAACACAACAAATATGTTGTCTATGATTTTATTTGGTATTCAGAAAATATCTAGACAGTAGACAGTCATCAAGTCAGATAGTTATAGCTAAATCTCATAATATTATTTTGATATTTTATCTTTATTGTCCTTATCAGTAATATTACAAAAGAGAATTGGACAAACTCCTCCAGTAATTAAACAGATGATTCAGACGTTCGCCATGGATATGTTAAATGTAGATGATGCAGAATTACTACTGAAATTTATACCATCAGAACGCGAGGTAAGTTGATTGAAATATCAAAAAAGATAAATAGTACTCGTTAAACATCAAAACAATGTATCAACAATGTATCAATGAACGTTAAGGCAAAACACAGATGATAATTGGTTATTGAATTTTTTTTTATTGTAAACGTAGTTGATCTGCTTACAAAGAGACTAAAACACAACCGATCGTGTATAAAATAAGTTTAAAATAAACAAAAACATACCAATCCTCACCCAAAAAAACAAACCTAAATCAAATTAAACACACTAGTCTGGGTACTCCGGAAGAGGAAGCACACATGTTTAGTTACTTATATTTACGACGTTGTAAAAATGGTAATTTTACATAATCCCGTATCTTGTCTTTGTATACTTTCAATCAGAGTTTCCATTTTTTGTGAGTATTAGAAAATTAAAAATTTTATTGCATTTTCCATTATCATTTTCATTATTATATTCTTGATAAATTATTTATCAATTTTATGTTTGCAGATGAAAAATCTCTCTTCACTTAACTGCACATATGAGGAGTTGGGAGAAGCTGAACAACTGCTAACTCAGGTTTGTTAATGTTTTATGTATTTATGCAATTTGAAACAATTCGAACTAAAGTAAATAATTATTTTTTTGAAAAGACAACAAGTGGTAGATAAATGTCAAGTGTAGTTCTGACATTTTCTATATTTTCTAATGATAAAAGCTATATTTTAAACGCAATAAAATCCTACCACAAGGTACAACCTTACATATTAGATGCATGAAACATATTGATACACACAAAAGTTAGTTAGTTTCCCTCATAAAACAATAACCCTATTTAAAACAACTTCGGATATTTTTCTGCAATGTGTAACTAAATAAAAGATATATTAAAACCATGCACAGACCCAAAGTATTTAACATATATGGATTGCAGTTAATGTCATTTTCGATATGTTCTGATTTCTCATTAGACGTCATATTCGTTGCTTTTAACATCATAGTATCATGTAATATAAAAAATATTTTCTTTTTACTAGCTAATGTCAGTTGAACGAATTGAAGAAAAATTAAAACTGATCATATTCATGAGCCAATTTTATGACAAGATTGACAAAATAAAACCAGTGAGTAAACTTTTTGATTATGTATATCAATCTATCATCACCTCCTTTTACAAGCTGAAACATCTTCGAATATGTAGTTTTATGCCTTTGCCTAGACATAGCTTTGCGACTAGCAAAATTATTTAAAAACAATTCTGTTATAAATGTAAGTATCCATGTTCTCTGTAAATGATTTTACAATTTATAATGCTATATTTAATCACATGTAATAAACAGACTGGATAGTTTTTATTAATAATTACTATTGTATGAATGTTGTGGTCCGTCAAATAACTTTCTAAACGTTTGTTCTTTTAATATAACTACATATGTTTATATTTGTTGCAATGTGCAACAAGAGTGATGCCTCTGTATCTGATATAATCTTGGTTATATGTTTCATTCTCAAAAACTTGATTTTGCTTGGTCTGATGTATCTAATGGAGACGGATTTTTTTTTTTTTGTATTTTAGCAATTTGACGCAATTAGAGGGAATTCAGCATGCCTTCACAATAATTTAAAGATTAAAAAAGTATTGGAGGTAATTCTTGTGTATTAGTAGACTAGATTTTTCTAAATGTATTATTTCAAATTTGCAATTACAAATTAATATCTATCTTGAGTAAAGTTAAGCAGTGCTCTTCTTATCAAGCTAGCTAACTCTTGTTTTATTCATAAATTGTTTTAATTGTGATTCCTGTACATTCTGCAACTTGTGCTTTGTGTTATTTTTTTCATGTTGAATAAGTGATTTTAGTAACGGTGTAGCGATTTTCCCGTGCAATGTCAATTATAGACAAGAAAGAAGGTTCTAAAGTGGATTGATCGATTAAACTATAGCTTATACCATTAACCGAAGAAATTACGCTGTGGTGTATCGAATGTTCATCTAGGCGTCCTTATGCAAATAATAGTCCCTTAATAATACAAAATAAAATTCAAATTATAACTTGCATGGTAATGAAATATTACGGTTTTCTTGTAGATAATACTTGCTTTAGGCAATATCCTGAATAGTGAAAAGGAAATGTTAGTGACTGGTTTTAGAATTGAATGCTTACAGCAGGTACGCATTATTTGTATCAATTATATTTTCTGTTTTTGATGATAATCTTAGTTGTTTGTCTCAAAAATTTTGGCATAATTACACAATGTACCTATTCGACACTGTCATTTGTCCTTATACATGGAGATAAAAGATAAGATAACCTGAAACTTAGATGACAGTTTTGTTTTTATATCAGTTTTATGTAAGGATTGTCTCTCTTGACATTAACAATATTTACAGAAGTTGTTTCTTAATACCATTTCACTTTTCACTTTTACACTTGATTTCTCACATACAAATCAAAAGCAAAACTTTCATCAGCGCTGTAATTTTTAAAATTTATTAGAGGTATATAAGTGAAAACATTTTATTCAATCCCGAATTTCGTATGGAAATTTTGTGTTGTAATAATTATATGACGTTTTTGAGACCTGAATTCAGTATAACAATTGAGCATTTTTTCTCGCATAACAGTTTATGTTTCTTGATAGAAATAGATATCCAATAATCCATCTCATAATACCAATATAGGTATAAAATATCGATAAATGTGAAAATTGTGAAAAGTTTATAGACAGCTAAAATAAAATGATAACGCTTATGTAATGAAGTTTTATTTTCTCACATGACAAATTCACCAGCAGAACAAATATTATTCAAGTATGAGGGTTGATCAACTCTAAATGTGTTCCTGTGTGGAAAATATTAAACAAACAGTACAATAGCAAGATGACAATTTATAAGAGGAATGTGCGATCTTTGAGATCTTTCCATGGTGAAACCGCATTGCACTGCTACTGTAATTTTAAAAGCGTCCGCATTAACAGATAACGGTTATAGTGTAGCTGTTAAGTCTCTAGGATTCGATATCTATCAGCAGCATCGACACTTCAAATTTCAAGTATAAGTTAAATATTGATTTTAAGCTTTGCGCAGAAATGGACTTAATCAAGATATTGCACTTATATCTTCTAATCAGATGGTGCAATCTAGAATGTAGAGATAATTGAATAAGAGCAAGGCAATATTTTATTAAAAGAATCGAAATGTCGTTTACTTTTTCAGTCTTATCGCTTAATAAATTGACTGATATAAAAACAATTGCACTCTTTTGACTGTAAAAAGTCAAAAGATTGTGAAAATATAAAATGTATAGAATATATAAAATGAAAAGTAAAAGCAATTGAGAGATCGATTGTTTGATGTCTCTGTGTTCAGGATTGTCCTGTAGATATTAGACGTTCCATGTTCCTTTCACACAATTTTGAGTAAACACACTATTTAAACAAGAGGTGCTTACACTTCCGGAGCACCCGACCTCACATCTCTGGTGGAAATTCACGTGTCTGACCTAACCTGTCGGTTCCAAAGTTTTATATTTTGCTTTTGGATTGTGATTCGGACATGGATTAGTATGTTTGTTTTTTATTGTCTCAATTCTCATTAAATTCTAAGGTATATTCTACTTGTCTATTACGTTGTGACTTACTGTAATTGACTTTGATATAAGCCTCTTATTCTTCGGAGATAACACAAAAACAAAGATAATGTCTTACTTATTACATTACAAAGTATATTTGTGAGGGAAAAAAGTCCTAATGCAATATCTAGTAACATAATCAAAGTCAATACAATTCTGATCAAAGTTATGCCAATCGATATATACCGTTATCTTTGCAGTTGCAGGAGATCAGATCGACTGATAAATCATTAAACCTAATGGATTATTTAGTACAAGTTATTACAGACTATTATCCTGGTATAAATAACTGGCACAAAGAAATAAACATGAAATCTACTCCTAAAGGTTTGATTATTATTATTATTATAAATGAAATTCCTCCAAACAATTTGCTATTATACAAATTATTTTTAAAAAGTCAAACCAGATGAGAAAGCACAATCAGAAAACATCACTGATAATACATTTCAGACGTTAGACAGCAATAATATACAGTTATTTACTTTTGATGAGGTAGACATTAAGATTAATCAACCTCAAACACATTATATTGACCGAGGTCATTGGCCGAGGTGAATATAATGTTTTTGAGGTTGATAAATTCTTATGTCTACCGAATCGAAAGTCAATAATAGTTTTATTATATGACCAATGATTTTATCACCATATTATTACGTAAAAAATGTCCTTTTCTCTTTTTGAATTCTGCATCACGTAACGTCGCGTGCGTTTTTGCGCGGTAAACATTGCCCATTGTTACGTCATAAAAACGTCACGTGCTTTATTGCGAGGAGAATATAACGATTAATCAGGCTCGCCAAACGCCTCAACGAATTAGAAAAGGGCAAAATCATTGGCCATATAATAAGTGTCAATAAGATCACTGAAATATTTAAATATTTTAGCATTTAATATTTATCGAGTGATTCTCATTTTGACGGAACTACGTCATATTTATTTATGACAAAGTCTTTGAAGACTGATGTACAAGTCATGGATTTATCAGATGGTATTATAAGGACCCTATAATTGCCGAGTTAAGAGGTTTACGAAGACATAATAGGTACTGACTAAATGGACATCCACAATAAAACTGGAGAAATAATTTGACCGACTATATGATCATCACAAATCATGTTTGAGATAGTAATTACATAATTCATATAAACAATTTGGTTAAAATTATATATGATTCTTCTGTATAATCTTCAGTTCATATCATATGTATGACGGCATACTGAATTACACTTTTACATAAAAACCGACTAAATGACTATCACCTAGCAAACTAGAGATCACTGTGTATACGATTTAATTATTATTTTAATTATTGTTCATGAAATATTCTTCAGAACCCTTTTATTTTTTAAAAAATATTTATGTTGGAGATAAGTCACCTTTGGAATAAGTATTTGATTGTGCATTTCTTTCTTCCATTATGTTATGTGTTGCTAATTTGAAACATAAGTGTATACGCATTGACATATTTCTATCACAGGTTCTTTCCAAGCACTTGTTAAAGAGAACGAGGAACTTCAAGAAGGAATACGATTATTAGAAGAGGAAAGAAGTTGCTGTCCCTGTCACCAGCTTGATGTATCCTTTTGTAAATATTTAACTTATTAGACAAATCAATTGGCCAAGGATGTTGTACACATTTGCGTTCCAATCGCTTACCTGTACGTGTGTCTAATATGTCATGTATAATCGTGCTGCGAAATATTATTAGACTTTGAATGTCAGATATTATATTTCATTTCCTTATATCTATTTATTAAATAAAAACAAAAACTGTTAAGTAGAAACTGCGTAGTCAGATGAAGCTAATATTAAATTACAAAGCACCTTTCATCGCTTACTATTTACATCAAACGATGCAAATGTTACGCAATTTTCCTGAAACTCAAAGCAAATGTTTGTTTAGTTGTTTTAAATGAAGAGACTGAATATCAACTGTAACATACGATAGCCAATATCAGCCATGACACTCTACAGTTACTTTACTGTAGGGAGTCATTGGTTACACATGCATCATGACAATCTACAATAAAATTTAACTATAGCGCGTCATCGATGTACACATGCATTTTACAGTCTGATGAACTATGAACACCCACACACGATCAAACTAAGGATATGTTAATGTAATTTTACTGTAGAGTGTCATCATGTATTTCTCTGACGCGCACCAGTTAAACTTAATTGTTGACTGTCAAAATGCATGTGTACTTCATGACGCGCAACAGTAAAGTTACTGTAGAGTGTCGTGGATGATATCGGCCATCGTAGTAACACAATAAATCGTTTCATTTCAGCCGAGATTGTCACAAAAGTTCAAGCATCTCGTCATCTCATGTATACACATTATCCTTAATTTTAATAAAAGATTTTTAAATCATCAACTGAATCTGACGTGAATGATGTAACAAAAAAATTTCAAAAGATGGAGCATTCGTACCAGAGAGTTTGCAAAATGTTTGGCGAAAATTATCTTTTGATTGAACCAGACGAATTTTTCGGACAATTCCAGAAATTCATTGAATTATATAGGGTAAAACTTTTTTAAGTTTCATAGTAATTAATTTTGGAAAAAAGAGGCGATAATAAAACCCCAAAAAAGCTTTCTTTGACCTGCAGTTTCAGTGTCTACCATGTATAAACCTTTATATAATTGAATGTAGTTCAATCGAACCAAACAAAATATCCGCTTTATTATAATTCTTGTTGTAAAGGTATATAAAACTTAATTAAGGTAATGAATATTTACAGTTATAACTATCACAGGCATCATTTGCAAGCCTAAGCCTATTCGGACCCTCAGAAAGTTTGCATGGCCGCCGTCACATTATTATTGATAAGTATGATGTCTCTGTGTCAAGGATTACCCTGGATATATTTGACGTCCCATAGTTTCATGTTTCTTTCATTTTAAATGAGTACCTCGCTTCCCTGGTAAAATTCACTTATTATAACTTGGTTTGTCAGTTTCAAAGTTTTTGCTTCACTTCTGGGTTGTGATTCGGACATGAATTTACATGTTTGTATTTCATTTGCTACTTTTAAGGAATGTGAAAACCAAAACAACACTATTAAAGCTGTTTCAAGTTTAAAACATCAAAACTGTAATCAGTTGATGATGAAAATCATTTTAATTTTTCACGCTCTTTTCGAATTCGATAAAATGAAATAATTAGGCTAGATGCGCGCAATGGTTAAACTATAATTTGTTAGCAATTAGCAATATGTGATATCAAGGTTATCATGATGTTTTGATATGTTACAGCGTGCAGAATTAAGAGTTGTGGAAAGCAAACCTTCAATGTCTATGCCAAAGGATTCGCCAAAGCATGTAAAAGATAACGACAAACCTTCAATTTCGATGGATGTGTTACAGGACTTAAAACAACATTTACGATCTAGACAAAAACATAGTTCCGACGAGGTTGACGAACATCAAGAGGTCTTTCAGTATAAAGATATGTATATAGAATCACCGTGTTACGGAGATAAAAATACCGATTTCGAATATGGAGATAGTTATGATTGTGATCCCTATGGGATTATGATTGACCATAAACAATCTACGCCATCCAACCGATCATCTGGAGAAAACTGGATTATAGGAACTCATTCTGATCTACAAGACAAAAATGACATTGGTACTAGAACGGTTGAAAGTGGTGTGTTTTGTGGAAGTGACGTTGATAGTGACAACGGGAGTTGTGACAGTGCATTTCTAAATTCATTAGAAAAACAAAGACCGACTGAATCACATCTTGAAAATGAAGACTATAGCTATTGTAAAAATATAACTCGACGTACTAGTACTCCCCAAACAGAGGAGGAACTACCAGCTGAACCAGAACCAGACTACCCTACTTGCAATACTCCTTCCGGTAGTATTCGAAGTTACAGTAGCGAAGTTTCACGAATCCTTCGAGAGTTCGAGGGTAGTTTAAATGGATATGACGGCGAAGTTGAAGTTGTTCAAAACTCAAGAAAGTTTTACACAATAAAATCTATTATATACCTTTAGATGCCAAGGACTGACCACAATGCTAAGATTGCCATTAGCTCTGATAGTGAGTTATACTTACATACAATGATAAACAACTTTATAGCTTCCCTTAAATTAGGACCAACTAACGCATGTGATAAATACTCTTAATAATAAAATATTTCCTTATAAATAGATGTTTTAGTAGAGTTTGTTATTGACACCAAAATGCCTATTTTCGGAGAGATGCAATGAATTAAGAGATCTATTCTTAAGTGATGTCAAATAGTGAGAGAATCTCCTAAATGTTTAAAAACACCACAGTAAATTAATACAATAACGAGCGTTACATACAGAATACATGCTGTGCAAAGCATTTTTGATTTTCATATTGTGTCTGGTAATAATATTCATGAAAACAATCACCATTTAATTTATATACTAGTATTATTTTAAAGTTTTTAATCTGCTTCGGGCTGTGATTTGGACATAGATTAATTGGTTTGTTTCAGATACGGAACGTTTTGGAATTGCTAAAGTTGTACATAATATTTTGTAAATCATATAATTTCAAATGGCAAACAAAACGGGAACGGTTTTTATATAGAGCCCTTATATGCAAGCCGTATTAACTGAAGGTTATGAATGACGAATCCATCCTAAAACACAGTTTGGAGGAAGTCGGATTACAATCACTGCGTATATCGGTCGGACGAATTGATGGTGTGGTTTTACTAGCGTAACACGCGGCGGATGTAGCTAGCTAAAGAGTAGGTACTTAACCTTCTGGAGCACCGCACCCGGCCACTCTTCATTGTTTGAAAATTACATGTTTATCTTAATTTAGCAGCTTTATAAGTTTTAACTTTGCTTTTGGATTGCAATATGAAGAAGGGTCGGTATGTTTGTAGCTGATATCCTAAAGCATAGTTTATTTGCGTTTTATGGTTCGACATATATTGTTTATATTGTAAATGCTTTATAAAACAAAACTGAGGTATATTTTTGCAAGAAAACAAATTTTGGAGTGCATATTAGTTTTTGGATCGTTGGTATACTATCGGTTTTGTGTGAAGTAAAATTGTTTTAAACTATTAAAGTATGTGTCATGGACAGATGGGATAGCACCTTCTTCATTTCTGTCCAGATGAACTAAAAATTTATCATTGAATTATCAAACCGTCACATACAGTGACAATTTAAGTGATCTGGTGTGTGTGTGTGTGTGTGTGTGTGTGTGTGTGTGTGTGTGTGTGTGTGGCATTATTTATTGATTACTGGATTTTGTGTTATTTTTAAGGAAAAAACTACGATGGAATCAAAAAAGCAAATATAATGATTACAAATGTCTCCAATATACTAATATCCTACGGGTTATTCATCAAATCAATAGTTATAGACTAATAATTTATCCAAGAACCTTTATATAATCCGGTAGCAATCGTTATCAACATCGGAGTTCTTAAACAATAAAATTCAATTCAAATTTTTCATTTTGAGTCGAACATATATCTTGACCTATCTGTCCTACACTGTACATATTTTGCAAATACTGCGTCTCAATTCTCTACAGATATTGTGTGTTATTGTTAAAGTTGAATCACGCAACTTTTACTGCTTACACCGAGTGTAAAAATGTCATATGTACCATGGTTCCTTATACATGTAAAACTTTGAAAGAGTATTAAGTATTTTGTTTGCATAATCTTTCTCTACTACTACGCCATAAACAGGACCTATAAAACTTTTTTGTAAATTGAAACCCTAAACATCTGAAGAACAATGATATGAAATACATAATAGTGTATTTAGATCAAAAGTATACTATTGACAGACAGATTTACCAAAGGCATGCAACAACAAATTTAATTCCTTAGAAATAATGTTATACACGAGATGAAGCTACATCTAGACCATTGATAATATAATTCCGACTAATCAGATTAAATTTTATCTTTCGTTGTTAATCAGGTCTGACAGCAAACGTCTCGACATCACAATTGTCAATGTAGGAAATGTAGGAAATTTAATGATGGTTTGACAGAAAATGAAATAGAAATTGTGATATTGCCAAGTATATGTTTTACTGTTACAAATTGCGTTACTCATATTCGAAAATTGAAATACAAAAAACAAACAGTGAGAATATTGATAATAAAAATTCAGATTCTTGGCAGCTCCTGATTCTATTTTATCATACATGTTGAAGTTTGACTTGAAAACTTTTTCACGTTTCTTTTATTCCCGATTGATACGTTTTGAAGATATTACAATTTAGATTAGATTTTGTCCCTGTTTTCATGCATTCTTGTTATATTTGATGCCATATATTTCATTTTTTGCGGATGAAACCAGCTAGACACAGTGAACAACAGTTTCCTGGGAATTTGCAAAATAAACCTTTTCCATTTTTTAAACATTATTAGTAGAGAAACTCTAGGTTCACGATCTCGGTCGCGCTTCGAAAAATGACGATTTTTCAATATTTATTTTGCTTATTTCATATTCAATATATATTTAACAAAAAATAGAACGATAGTAAAACAATACGTACATTTTGATAAGTATATATATTGAACAGTTTTCACACTACGGTTACAAGGTTGTTCTTATATAAAAATTCGAAAAACGACGATTTCATGAAGATTTTTATAAGCAGTAGAATTTTGCTTTAGACGTATACCAGATATAATGAGAGAATGCTTTCTATAAGTATGGTGCGATTGTATTGACAGAAAAAAACAATTGTAGCTACAGTTTTAAACTGAATTAAGCAATATAATGCAATCAAGAATACGATAAAAGCATACACGGCACTAATGGTCCAAAAAATACTATAATATTAAAAGTAGAAGTAACTTAAACTGCTTACTATCATATTCACCTCTGAAATTTAATTAATGTTTTCAAAAGAAAATACATCTATTTTGTTCTCTTGGTTTTTCTATTTTTTATATGAGTAGTTGTTGTTTCGTGTCTTGTTTTATTGGCTGGTAAAAATGAGAGTTTTCAGAAATGGATTCCTTTCTTCTTTTCTTTTTTAAAAGCAAAACCCCCATAACATCTACGAATTTAACACTTTCATAAAAAAAACAACCATACTAATGCATGCTCGAATTACAATCTAGAAGCAAAGTAAAAACTTTGGAATCGAGAAGTCGGGTTAGACATGTGAACTTTGAAAAATTAAAGTCATCACGTTTGTCATAAAGTTTCAAATGTAGCCTTTCTTGGGCGTCATAATTCAGGTTCAAGTCTAAATATGCAGCAGAACTTCAGGAAACATTCGGTAACGATTTGAAAAATAACATGCATTTATAGTGTAATATATTATAACAGCGTTAATTTTAATTTTACAACACTAGAAGGCCGTTTTGGAATACAATTCCCTTATCAGTAGTGCTTGAACATAAATTGCGAAACTAATTTTTTTACTGATGAAGAATTGTATTCAGAAATGGCCGTCAGTTGCTCTGCTGGTACATGTTTCACCGAAGATAATATAAACTAAATAGGCAATAATTGTGTATCATTGTCAGAAATATACTTTTGTTTAAATTGGCCACTTTTTAATATCTGAAATTCTTAAAACTAAGATTTAATCCCTCATGCACTTAAATATAATTAGCTAATTGGTTATATTTATTTTGGTCCTTTTGGGTGTCTTTATCACATCTTAAAAAATATTGGTTTTACAATTTTGGTCAAAGTACTAATCATAAACAACCATACTAATCCATGTCCTATATCACAATCCAGAAGCAAAGTAAAAACTTTGGAACTGACAAGTAAGGTTAGACACGTGAACTTCCACCAGGGAAGTGAGGCCGGGTGCTCCGGAAGGGTAAGCACCTCCTGTTTAGCTACTAATGCGAAATTACATAACGAAACTGTCGTCTAGTGCTGTAAAATTAAATAAAAACTGGTATTATATGAAATTTAAACCACGGAGACGGTATCATTGTTGGTGGATATTTCCCCCGAGGATATCACAAACTCATTAGGCAATATTTTTTTTATTATTATAAGAAAAGAACTATTGTCCACCTGATCTCACTTACCTAGTTGAAGGTAATGTGTTTAACCTAACTTGTCAGTTTCATAGTTTTTACTTTGGTTTTGAATTGTGATTCGAACACGGATTAGTAAGTTTGTTTTATTTATTTATTTATTTATTTATTTATTTATTTATTTTTTTTTTGCTAGTAAAATTTGAAAAGGTATACTCTCTCATGAAAAGTATTTTTAGCTAAATTTGGTAAAATATATTTTGGTCGTATGTGTATCTTTTCAGTATCTTGTAAAATATTGGTTTCACAATTTTTTGTACAAGCACTTCTAATGAGGAATTGTTTTCCGAAACGGCCATAAAAATGGTATAATATGTAATATGTCAACATTCACAATTGAATCACTTACTATGAGCTGGACGATTATGACAATAATCTGAAAACGACAATAGCGATATATTGATCCTGATAAACCAATTTACATGTACAATATTAATTTACAATCCATTATTGTTCCTTTTCGTGTCAAGGATAATCTGGCTCATTCTATAAAACAAAAACTGGTAATTTCCTATTGTATATAATGTATATTTGACAACTGACACTTTATATGCCTGCAAAATATATAAGGAATATGAATTAACAGGAAGCATGTTGAAATATCTTTGGAAATAAAGTGGAAACAATAACCAAAGAAATCTGTTTGATGTGCTGAATTGTTTGCTTAATAACTCCATTCAAGGTAGGAGAAGCGAGGATAATGCTGTTGGAAGCCTTATCATCTTCACAATAACATTCTTGTTATGTATGTCTGTGAGGATTCTCCAGGTCCTTGAGTACTGAAGAGGGTTTTGTACTGATAGAACCTTTTAGTTTTGCCATCCTTGTTTTGATAAAATACCTAACAACCTTTATCTAGTCTGAAAAATATAAACAGTTGTACTATATATTGTTTGTGATTAAAGTAAGGCATTTGCTACTGAAAAGCATGTACCTGGTAAACGTTAGAAAAACAAAGATTATGAAACAATACAGGTAGATGATGAAATAGCCAAGCATGACAAGATGAAAAAGAAAAAAATTGAGATTTTTAACTTTTGACAGGCAATAACAGTAATATCTAGAAATTTGGCTATAGCACCATCTTACTGTATTTCCACAAATTTAGTGCACATGGAAAATGAAAGAATAAAGTCGTATTTTCCAACAAACTCACAAACAATTGTCAAAACTTAATACAAAATATACTGACCTAATAGGAAAAAATATTTCTCATTCATGAAAAAGTGAACTTACTTCTGTACATAAAGCAATTTTTTAACAAAACAAATATGACTATGTCAAAATTACCCCTTCTGTACCTTCTTACTTGGAACAACTATAAATGTTATGTCATAATTGGAATATTCATAATGATCACGCCTGAAAAAACCTGAACAACAATGACTTACCTGACCCTAAATGTCCTGATGTAACTTTGAATGAGGCCCAATTGGTGTATATACTTAATCCTATTTCTAAAATTTTCGCAAAATTTCTCTATATTCAGGAGAACTGAAGAATATTGTTTTTGATCAAAAATATAATTTGGTTAGGTCAGTGCATTTTAAATGCATTTTATAAATAGTTTAATGGAAACATCTTCAATTAAAAGAAATAAATAATAAAAACCATGTGCACTCAATTTATGGAAATACAGTAGTTTTCAAGCAACCAGGGGGTTCATAAATGTGTTCATTTAAAAATCAAAATAAAATGTACTGTACCGAACAACGAACCCATGACCCTTGCATGTATATGTCATCCCTTATATCCAATCAAAATGCTAATAATAATAACGAATAGTTTTGCGATATATTCAATCAAAATGCTAATAATTATAACGAATATCTTTGTCATATTTACTCCAGTTTTGTTGTTATTGCTGTAGGACAAATACACTATGTATATAAATCATGACTGCTAATTAAATGAAATCAATTGATTCAAATAGGCATTTGTCCTTATATGAATGTGAATAAGGAGTCTGAGTTGATGAAGAGGACTATGAAGTATATGTATGGAATTAACAACAATATTCTAAGTGACAGTGGCGATTTACCGATTTATTATTCTGTTTAACCTTTGCACTTGTAATCACAGACTTATACTGACTTCTCCAGCATCACGAATCCATTTTGGTATTTCTGTTTTTACATATTGCGTGTTAACATGTTGGAGTCATGTTCTTGTCAAGTTTTCAAAGGAAAGAAACATCTGTATTGGTGAGAACCTAACGTTATCGCTAATTGGTAAGTGAGGCATGTTTGTTTGAAATATTGAAATTAATAATTGAATTCGATTTTATCGAATTTTATAATTTATTGCATGGTTCTGTTACCAAATCTTCTTCTTTTTATATTAACACGCACAACTAAAAGATTATATGCAAATTTTAGCATAGTCAAACCTCTTTAAATCACGATTCTGATACCGAATATTCTTCTTTTGTATATTTACACATTCACATAAAAGATTATAAGTAGATTTTGTTTCTATTCCAATTTCAATAACAAACTTTAAAATGACTGATTTCTATTTTACTTTATTTAAATTAACTGTACTAAATTACTTAAAATTACTTGCAATTCGTACAGCTGTTGTGTATTAGTAAGTAAAACAGAAAACTTCAAATTAAAAATAAGAATGATAATCAGACACCGATACCACAAGAGCACTACACAATTTTACACGAATGAGTAACAATTATTCTACAGTGTATGTGTAATAATTTTAAAAAAATACAGAATACAAAACAAATTTAATTAATTATGCAAAAAAATGATAATCTGTAAATAATAATTCTCTTGGTTATGTTTGACGTCCAATAGATCGATATTCAATTCGTTTTCAATTTCAATTTTGCACGTGGCAGGTGTAACTAAGTAGGAGGTGTATTACCTTCTGGAGCGCCCGGTTCACTTCCTTGATGGCATTTCACGTGTTTCATTTAATTCTCCCCAGTTTTAAAATTTTTACTTTGCTTTTCGATTGTGGTTTGGACATGGGTTTGTTTGTTGATTATACGATTCAAAATGTCTTTACAAAGCTTTTTCGTCTTTTCTGTACTTTACAAATAGGTGTTCAGAAATAAATTCAAGATAAATAAAATCAGTTTAATACTTTACATAAGATAATATACTTTACCTTTAAGGTCTTTATGTCAATATTAGTTGCAAATGTGTAAAGTCTATATGATAAGCTTTTTCAAAATGTGTTAAACATTTCCGTTGGATCAAATAAAAATTTGCCCACTGTATGAAACTCGTCTGGTAAATAATCTTATTAATAAACAAACATGCCATGTCCAAATCACATAATTCTTAGAGCAAAGTAAAATATTTGCAAACCACATGAACTTGCATAAGGGACGTGAGCCGTCCGGGTGCTCCAGAATGATAAACACTTTCTGTCAATCTAACTACACACGCAAGTTTGAAATCAAAATTAAGAATCAAAGGATAATTGAACTATAGATGTCAAATATATTCAGAATAAAAGAGGTCATGCTTATCAACAATATAACAAAATTGTCATTTGTATATCGAACGTTATCGCAAATTCAAACTTGGTCATATAAAGGACAAAACAAAGTTTACATTTGTATTGACATGAATTTGAACTTAGTTACATTAAGGCTAATAATATTGTATTTATTAAGGAGTTCCAATAAATGTATAAGACATTTTTATGCCTACACGTTTATTTATCGTTTTATTCATCAAAGAGAGATTCTTTCTCATCAAAGTTTTACATTCTCTTATTTATAAATCATGATTTTATTAACACAAGTAAATGAAATGCGAAAGAGAAATGACAACTGAATATATTCTCCATCAAAATGTTAATAATGATGTTTAATAGGGTTTACTAATACATGTATCTTGTTTTCATGTAAACAGAAACGGTTAACATTTATCTTGTTCTTACTTCAACAGTTTAATATGTCTATAACGAACCATGAGAGGTCACAAAATCATACTAAAATCTTAAACACACATTCAAAGGAAATACTGGTAAATGTTAATTGACGTCGATGTTAGAAAATGAAGAAAGTAATACATACGTTATGTAATAATTTTAAAACGGTTTAATATTAAATTCTGTTTTATCGGATTAACATACTAAGTAACCTATGTGTAAACTGGACAATGTATAGAAGGGCCCGGAACATGCCATAACAAGTCTGAAGGAGAAAAAATGAAGAATAAGTAAAATACACAAATTGAGACATCCTACTTTTAGCGAGCTCCAGACATAATGACATCCAATAGTTTAAATCAATTATTTTTATCGGTTGCCAACCATCGAATTTTTACAATTACATCAGACAAAATAGCTTTCTATTGACATGGTACATTAGTGAGCCCAACGCTCAATATATCGCACTTTATACATTTAATCAAATAGGATTTGAAAATCAACATGTATGATGTTCAATCGCTTGATAACAAATAGGTTTCCGTCAAGTCCTGCAGCTATTACATCATGTACGTAATTAGATTAGATTAAATCCTGCTATTATTTATCATTTTGTAATTTGTATCGCTCATATCTAATCGTACATCCTGATTTTTTAAAAAGTAACTGTTAATCATTGGATGTTGTAGAGGAAATGAAGTAGAAACCAAGCATTATTACTCCACTGTCGGTTAAAACGGAAGAGGAGTTTAAGTTTCCCTGTCTGTACCAAAATAGGTTTCCGAGCTTTTTTCTTTGTTTGAAATTTGTATGATATGATCCTTTATTTTTACCTACAAGTCAAGTTCAACGAGGGCTCAATTATGATTACCTTTACAGAGTTATGGCCCTTTGCCAATTTCGCTTTTGTAACAGTTTTTCAACGTTATTAACCTTTTTGAAGGGATATTAGATTCGTATTTAGTATGTTCCTTTATATAGTTAACCTACAGGTCAAATTAGACTTAGGCTCACTTTCAATTACTTTTCACAAGAAGTCAAATGCAACTTGGACTAAATTTCAAATACCTTCTCAAAGTTATGACTCTTTAAAAATTTAATTTTCATGACAGTTTTCTGGATGTGTTTCTTCATTGAGACATTAGATTTAAATTCGGTATTAACCTTTATGTAGTTGTTTTTATCCTAAAAGTCAAGCTCCATTGGTGCTAAATTTAAATTCGTTTTTATAGTGTGACGACCCTTTTACTAGACCATAACGACAGTGATCCAGGAGTGGACAAATTTACATAAAATTTACCTTCTTACTTTTAAATGTTGCTTGAAACCCTAAACTATATTTAATCGTTCAAAGTATTGCCTCAGGCGAATTTGATAAAATACATTTCGGTCCTTCCATTTTTTAATTCAACATCTTAAAAAAAAAATTGTGCGAGCACTACTAATGAGGAATTTATTCGGAAACTACCGTCTGATGCTGACAAAATTAAAAACAGGTTTGGATGTATGTCTTCTTTTACAGTTATTCATTCAATTTACCTCATTTTCAATAATAATAATAATAGTTTTACCAATTTTACTTCTGTTTGCTGTCTTTAATGCAGAACAAATTCTCATAGACATTTAGACATTAACCTTGACGTAACAACTGAGTTAATTTGTCTGAATATTATTTGACACGCTAATTTAGAATTAAGAAGCAAAGTCCAAAAGTTCAGTTGAGATACTGTGGAATCAATTGATTTTCCTGTTGTCAAATTTAAGTGGTTCTAAGAAAAAAACATTTTGAGAAATTGTAAAGTGGTTTCTTTTTAAATTCGTTTGTAATATATGCAATTTCATTGGCATGTAAGTTTGTAGGTCAAGGTTTCCATGAAAACAACGAAAGATAGAACCCTACGAATATAAATGACTTCACAGTATATTTTGTTTCGCCCTATTTTATATCCCCATTAAACCATTATGCTATTATAAATTGATATCATATGAAGGTACAATACAGTCAAATCCATTTCAAAGTTAAAAGAGATGTTTCGTTGATAAGCAGTATGATTCGCATGTTAGAATATTCCTGTTGAAAATAAGTAAGAATAATCTTTGTATTAAAATACAATTTATATATTTCACGTTCCATAGTTCCATGTCCCTTTCATTCTCAATTTTGATTGCACAGTTTGCTGGTGTAGCTAGCGAAACAGGAGGTGCTTACTCTTTCCTGGTGGGAATTTGCGTTTAATTTTATTAGCCAGTTTAAATTGTGGTTTTGAATAATGATATTCACATGGATTGATATGTTTGCCTTTGATCTGGAAACTGGAGCAAATGCCCCTTTGTGTGATTATAGTATAATTAGGCGGTACTCAGCCTTTAGTCAAATCTTACAATCTGTCACACTAAAAACATCAATACATGTATTTGCTGTGCATAACAGTGCCTCTATTTTCTTATTTAAAATCTTAATAATCCTAAAAAACTGAGGTATACTCCTTCATGCAAAATATTTCCTTAGCTAAATTTTGTTTAACATATTTTGATCTTTTGGATATTTTTCAACCCCTTGAAATATTTCTGTTTCACAATTTTGAATTACTGAAGAAGAATTGTATTCCGATACGACCGTATAATGCTAAAAAATTAACACTGGTATAATATATAATTATTGTTTTTCGTTTTTTAAGAATATGCAAGATGATTTACTGCAAAGGTGTAGTACATTTCTACCTTTAAGGAAGCTGCTTTGGGAACTTTCTTTGAATAAGTCCCATAGTTTTCAACCGCATTCGTAGGGTATGAAAGAGAGAGGGGGAGAGGGAGAGAGAGAGATGTAATAATTACAATCAAACTGCATATGTTTTCTCAGAAGTATTAGTTATCTACATGTCTGTAATGTTTACGATGTTTTGTCGATGTTTTGATGAATCGTGGTCGGTGTTTTAGTAAATTTCAAATTTATAGTTCATGCTATGTTTTATATTCCCATTTCGCACTACATATGACAGTCTTCTCAATATTTTGTATATTTAAGACGTATATCAATCATCACGGAATATATAAAAACGATGTCTAGATCAAAAAAGGAAAACACTGATGGATGATAATATTGAAACTTATTGATCGACAACAGAAAAATCAGTTTATGGCCTAATCCGTCTAAGAAACTGAAAAAAGGCAATCGACGAGTTGATTCATTAGTTAATTGAAGAAAGATTAACGAGCAGATGTCAAGTTTTTGACTTCGTGATTCTTTCATCATTCTGTACGTAAATTGACCTCTGTAAATAACATTGAGGATTTATTGATTATAATGTCTTAATCAAGCTCCCATCTTTACCTTACATAACACTATCTGTTTTAATATTGCTGTTTTATCCGCTTTTATATCACTTATCTTGTCCATGTCTTTATCAAATATTAAATTCTGTTTATATAGCTTATACTAATTTGTCTTTACAAAATGTGCAACGTGTTGCAACATGTTTTATACATATTTTATTTACAAATTGGTTGGTACGTCACATCACCAAAATCTCAGCTATTGCATTAATCTATGAACAATGCTGTGCATGCATGTGAAATGCGAGTGTGTTGTATGGTTTGTCTTGTACTAGCGCGCACTCAAGGCGACTTTGACGTGCTGCAAACAAGCGTACCACTCCCCCAGTCCATTATACTGGTACCAGATGAACCAGTTAAGACCATCAGCAAGGAAAATTCACTTTCCCACATGTGGTCTGAGCGGGACTCGAACTCACAGCGGTGAGATACTCTCGATTTGAAGACTAACGTCTTATCCATTAGGCCACTGCGGCCTCTATTTTATGTACGAGGAGAGATCAAACATTTCTTGTATCGAGATTTATATTTTTACATTGCATTATCAGACAATAAATTGTTATATCATTTTTTCAGCAATATACAATTTATCTTATTGTACTTGTCCATTTTGTTATCTTAGAAGGCCTATATTCAAATAGACGCGTACAGTATAATCCATAAACAACATCTCTGTGACAGCATTTGCTTCATCAGAAAATGTGTTATTCAATTGCAAATGGGATTTAATTTGTAACATGTATAAACCGTAGACTGGGTGATATAGTTATTCGAACTTATTATTTGCTATTATCAGCATGCGCAGCACGTGACTTGTCCACATGGGCATTGTCTTGAAGAAGTTTACCTTGACTCAACTTTTCCTTATTAAGGATCATTAATGATAATTCAAACTGCTTCATAACACCTGCAAAAAAAACAGACTATACAGATTCCAAAATATTGAAAATTAATCAGAAAAGTGTCCTTAAAATTTTCAAAAGCCTCTGGTACTAGTGAAATGGGTATTAGGTCGACCATTGTATTATGTTAGAATGTATGAATCATTTTGCAAATGACTAATGCCTCCTTAGGCTCACTGATTGTCTATTCAAATATTTATTTCAAAATAAATGAATTAGGGAAATTTTGCAATAACAATTTAGCACTAAACCTCACACATTTGTCAGTGCATTCTAATCTTAATTCAATTACGTTCACACATTGCTGTTTAAATACCCTTTGATACTGATTAGAAATAACAAAATCATTGGCATTGTCAACACTTGAACTCTATAACGTATTATTTTCCTGTTCTTTGTACATAGCCTTTTGGAGTTTAATACCTAATCTCGAACTTACCTTTTCAGCCAAATACATATACAGACCAACCTGCCTTAAAGGTTATCTCTATATAAGGGCCACCTGCTTATAAAGGCCGATAGAATCGTATCTCAATTGCTCTTTATTGAAATTATTTGAACCTGTTTGTAAAGGCCACCTGCCCATATATACCACTTTTACTGATTGGATGGCCTTTATAGACAGATTCATTGTACGTAATTTTACGGTAATAGCTCAAGTATAATGTTCTAAATGCAGATTATTGTATTTATGACTTGTAATGTTTATGTTCCTTTCAACTGGAATTTTCGAAAAAACATGTACTTTTTTAAAAATAAATTCATGATTTTACAGTTGAAAAAACAAATTACACCATTTACACACTCATATGCACACAAAAACACACATATACACTCCGGTATGGTATAGACTAATTAGGATATATCGTTATGTGTATTATATATAATTTATCAATAAATTAAAAAACAAAACAAAAACAAAACGCGCCTATATTTTTATAACATTGCCATCCATTAAGGATCATGCATGTTTACATCTGGTCCTATGATAACAGAGCTAGACTTAAACTCTTTATAAAATTATATTGTTGAAAACATTTTTATAATAGATCTGAGAGTTTTTCAGCTTCAATAGTGTTTTCAACCTGAATGGTATAGTTTACCCATTTTTTTTTTTTTTTTTTTGTATTGATTATATAAATACGTGTATCTTAATGTTGATATTGAGTTTTGTAACTTTCATCACAAAAGCACAGAAATTCTTTCCGACGGTGCGATTTATAATAACGCCGGCTGTAATTAACTTGCGCAGCAAGAGGCTGACCCATTTTTGCAATGAAAATTACAAATTGTAAGTGCACTATGAATAAATAATAATATAATATAAACACCGGGAACCACTTAAATAAGAATCTTACGTTCTAGTTTTTTTTGATAAATGATTTATCGTTTTGATGAATTGATAGATTTATACTAATATTGTTAGTTTGAAAATCTGAAACAGAATGTAAAATTGATATGATTAAAATGCAGAAAATGCTAAATTATATGATTTTTCAATTTACAGAGTTCTCCAATATCAAGGGTTGGTTTTACTAGGCTAGCTAAAGATAACTCAACACTGTTTTATGCAATAGTAGAAGAGTTATTTTATATTGCTATTTCTATAAAAACCCGAACGTTAACTAAGCACTAGATTTAATGACACGGTGAGGTCTATTTGTTTGTTATAGAACTATCGAAGGACCAAGCCATTTCAATTTTACAAGTAATCGGAATAAATCTATAAAACATCATTGATACGCAAGTAAACCCTAGTGTCTTACAGACTAAGAACCAATATAAACGAAATAGTAATTATTTTTTAAACATTTTTTTATAACTTGCAAAATAATTTCAAGATTAACGCTGTTAAGTTCTAATCAGGTTGTTTACCTTTTCGGAGAATTCCGTCTTACTTTGCTGATGGAAGTTCACGTGTTTGGTTTTAATTTGTTTTGGTTGTATGATTTGGACATGAATTGACACGTTTGTTTCAATATATTGTAATTAACAGTTCTAAAATATGTAAGTCAGAAGGTTCTGGGGAATGCTTGATTCTTTAAGCTTTCTCCTGTTAGAAAGACTGTATCCGGAGCAATAGATCTAATAAAGTATTTCAAGAGCGCATTTACGTTATCATCTACAGCATCTTGTACCAGCTAGTAAAAATGCCGGTATTAAGACAAAATACATTCAAATTGCATGACAAATATTCATACAAACATCCAGTCTCCTTGAATATTATTGATTCAACTCTACACTATAGTTATTTTGTCTGCCTGTTACCAAAGGAGTGTCATTACTATTAATGTATTTGGTCATTTTAGTGGCAAAACTACAATTAACACTCGTTAGAAGAAATACAGTGATATACATATCTCAAACAATGTTATTAGAAAATCTTAGACTACAAGACTGATAATTTTATCTTCTCTCTGGCCAGTAATATTACAAAGGTCGTACAACATTATGTAATTATTCAAGGTCAAATGCACAATAAACAAAACACTATACGGATATTCTCTCTTACACTGGTACAACGTCAAGTAATAGTCAAGGTCAAATACGCCTTATGCAGACTAAATATATTTCCCAAGGATATTAAAAGGGTATGGCGAAAATAGTTTAATTTTGTAAATAGTCATTGTCATACGTGTTGAGTATAGCTAGCTAAACAGGGGATGTTTATCACACCGAGCACCCGACCTGTGTAACTTAATTTGTCATTTTTAAATGTTTGCTTTGGGATTGTGATTGGACATAAATTGGTATGATAGGTTGGACTGATAATGTTTATGGAAAACCTTGATATGCGTATTGTAATAAATATCCTAATTAATTGAATGCCATCCAACAACTGAAAGAAGTTTAAACTATAAAAGTGCGATATGATTAAAGTATTGTATGCATGAATGGGAAAGTAAATAAAATTAATTTATAAATAAATAATAAGAGACTATAGTGAGTGAATCCTAGGCGGTGACAGAAAAATCCAGGGTTTTAATATATTCAATTTATTAAACTTATTTATGGAATGAGAGTTGCAAGCAATTTAAATCAACTAGTTTAATCAATTTAGTGTCGCTGTATATGGACACTAAAGTAAGAAATTTTTTATTATATAATCCAAATGAATTCCATCGTCGTAACAAGAGGATCGTTTCTAAGAAGATTAAGAGAGATAAAATGTAATTAGTAAACTAAAGATTTTGTTACTACTATGGGCCATAGGATATTGAATAATGGGCCTTATAAACATATCAATCACAACCCAAAAGTAAAAATTTTGAAAACGACAAAATAAGTGAAACACGTAGACTTACACCAGTCCAGGGAAGTAAAGCCGCCCCAAAAAGGTAAGTACCTCCTGTTTATCTAGCTAAATCCGGCACGTGTGTAATCAAATTAATAATGAAAGAAACATGAATTTTGCACTTCTTTGATTTTTGACTGATTCATATTTTAAAATGAACTGAATTTGAATCTAATTTTCTTTATTTTTTCAAAATGAAACCATAATACATTAAATACATAATGGTACACATATATACAGTATACATAATACCATTTATAGAAATCCTATGCAAACAATCCCAAATTGGAAAGAATCAAACAACAATTATCATATTATTTGTATTTCGTTATATTTTTATATCCATCTGAACCATATCTTAATTTATGAACACTAATGATTTAAACCAGATAGAATAAATTCCGTCATTATGTTAGACTGTTAATATTTCACAGTGGCCGTATAAATGACATAATAGATGGCAATCTGTTTTGATTGAATAATTAATTCACAATCAAACACAAACATACCGGTTCATGTTAAACTAAAAACTTTGAAAATTGGCAAATATTTTTTCAACTTGTAAACGTCTAGCATGAAATTATGTTTCCTAACATATTTGAGTTTAAGTAAAGATAAATAATTGTAGACGACGCAATCGATTTATCGGCGAATGAAAGAAATAAAACTTATCAACAGATGTACAAAAGTACGTGTTAATGTGTGCCTCCATAGCTCAGTGGTTAGAGCACTGGTCTTGTAAACCAGGGGTCGTGAGTTCGATCCTCACTGGGGGCTTCGTTGCTTTTTTTCCTTCAATCATAAAATGTCAACACTCAAATGATATCGACAATTTTTACAGCATTTGTGTACTTATGATATATTATACACAACAATAGTTCTGCCATTCTGCATCAAAAAAGTCACAAAGTGAGCTGAACCTATTCACACTCCAAAATTTAGTTGACAGAGGTAGATTATATATTTTCATTTTTGTTTTTTGTTAAAGCCGTGTACAGCATTACATACTTTTGTCGATTTGAGTGAGTTTGTTATGTGTATAAAATTGTATTAAAACACATGCAATGTTGATATTAATTGATGAAATAATATATGCACATAACATTTTGGTTTAAGAACAAGCCTGCTTTTAGAAAGTTAAAATGAAGGCCAAAGAAAGATTTGTTTTCTATTGGAAAATGAAAACCTAGTGACAAGCTATATAATAAAATACGACTACGTAAAATAGAAAAAAAAACAAATATACCAATCTATGTCCCAATCGCAATCCCAAAGCAAAGAAAATTTTGAAAGTAGCAATGTTAGTTAAACATGTAAACGTGTACTTGTAAAGTAAGGCTGGATGCTTTATAACAGTGAGTACTTCCTGATAGCTGGCTTAAACTAAGAACTGGTACAAGTAGAGATAAATATTATGTTCATGTTCAACCTGAAAGTTTGGAGATTTTTGCATTATAGCTTATATTTTCATGTTATTCACGTCCTGCTTCATTGTTATATCTCAATATCTTTAATCTCAATTATGACGCCCACGGAAAGGCAACATTAGAAACTGTATGACAAACGTGATGACTTGTCAACTGTTCTTTTCTATGCAGCAACAAACTGCTTATGCTATATTTGTTTAAGAATAAATACGCTTTAGTAGATATTGTTCAAACTACCGTATCTTTATTCAACGAAGCAAGCTACTTCCAAAACAATTGTTGACGCAGGGATATTGCAAGTCAAGGGTTATCACGGCTCTCAGAAAAGTTTATAGCCAACCGTCATCAATATTGTAATATATGACATTCCGAAGTTCCATGCGCCTTTTACTCTCGATTTTTTATATAAACGCTGCGGGTGAAGCTGGCTAAACAGGAGGTGCTTACCCTTCCGGAACACCCGGTCTGATTTTCCTGGTGAAAGTTCACGTGTTCAACCTTATTCAACCAGTTTCAAATGTATTACTTTATTTTTTGATAGTGATTTAAACATGGATTAGCATGTTTGTTTATTTATTGATAATACTGCATAAAATTCAGAAATGACAGGATGAAAATGAAAATAATTGAAAAAAATACCAACTTACTAAACTCAGTATTCAAAATACAGAATGGTGTAAAATATGTAAATTCATGTATGTATAGGATGGCTTTATTGATACTAGCGTATTGATATTCTACTATGCTTGTTTGCATTATGTTTATAACACCACTTTGTAAATGTATATTTAGATGTGTGTGAAGCAATGAGACTTCTACAGAATAAAAGGTTGAAATGTTGTTTAAAAATTGTTAGCAAACTAGAAAAATAAATCAAATAGCAATACATTAGCATGTACCTTTAAATGCAACTAGTGAATACAAGTAATTGTGCGTTAACACTTTTAAACAATCTTAGTTACTTATATAACTAATAGTATGTATCGAGTCGTTGTAATGTTACTTAGATCATAACTTTTTTTATCACTAGTAACTAAATTGCACAGTCTCTCTTGGCAATGTTATGTGTAAATCATACAATTTCAAATGATTCAACAACTGGAATAGTACTTTGGATTTTTACTCTAAAATTCCTATTTACAGGTAAGATTAACACTTTATTTGAACCTGAACAAAGAATTAAGTTTAAGTTATGATTTAATTCAATATAGAACATGTTTTGAACATTCTTGTGTTTCATTTTCAATAGCTTAGTTAATTTTATAGAGAAGTATATTAGAAGTTTTTTTATTTAGTCACACTTGGCGATTCCACGAATACCTCATTCACTTAAAAACCAAAAGTACAAATACATAAGGTGTTAGCGATAAGACCAGTGCAATGACATACTTTCCATTTGAAAATAAATATATTGTCAATTATATTTATCGATAGTAAACATTCTCTGTATCCACGTGTAGACGACTGGTTTCAAAGGATGGTCATGCACCACACGACCGCAATAAATATGTCATCAACAATGCGTCACGCCATCATGCCAACTCATAGCAACACTAATCATGTGGTTATGCAATCCGAAGACTTTGTAACAAAATGATAGTTACATAATTTGCCAGTGGGAAATTTATAATTTAAAAGATTATAGACCGTCTTTTAGTATCGATGTAGTTATGAATATAAACATTTAAATATTACCTTTATACAACCACTGAAGCTATTGCATAACGCGCTAACTATTTCGCCATAATTATCATATTTATCACCAAAATACTTGCATATAACTAATCAATTTCAATACGTACATTTTAGTAATATTTAAAAAATTAAATGTAATACTTAGAAGCCATTTTAGTTCTGTCTATTTATATGTTCATAAGGTAATATTTGTTTAATTTTTTATTTTTTATTTTTAATAGTTATACTTTTCAATAACAGATAACTAAATAGGAAATAAAAAAATCAATCAGTTATATTGATACAGCAAATGTTCACATAATGCCTTACATTTTTCTATTTTTATGTAAAAACTGTATGCTGATCAATTTTCAATCAATTTTCCTGAATAAAAGACATAAATCGTATCTTACAGATGTTACCACACCTATCAACCACAAACGTACCTATTCATGTATATCAATTATTTTTACTTTTAAATTTGTTTCTTACTTACACATGTAAGAGCCTCCATAGCTCAGTGGTTAGAGCACTGGTCTTGTAAACCAGGGGTCGTGAGTTCGAGTCTCACTGGAGGCTGTTTCTTTTTTATTTCAAGATTAGCCCCTCGAAGATGGGAACATTTATACAGGACCCTCAAAAAGGTTTTATGACCATCATCACAGTATTGTTGATAAGTTTTATGTTTCTGTGTTCAGGATTGTCCTAGGTATATTTGACGTCCCATAGTTCCATATTCCTTTCATTCATTATAAACGTGGCGAGTGTTACTAGCTTAACTTGTGGTGCTTACCCGTCCGGAGCACCCGCCCTCACTTCCTTGTTGGAAGTTCACGTGTTTAACCTATCTTGTCAATTCAAAGTTTTTTATTTGCATCTGAATTGTGATTCGGACATGGATTAGTATTTTTGGTTTTAGATTATAGGATAAATTTTGTTTTTGAATTTAATAAAACTCCAAGACAGTGTCTAACAGAAGTAACCAAAGCTATCAACCACAAACACACATTTTCGTGTATATCAATTTTAAATTTGTTTCTAACGTATGTAGCCATACGCCTCCATAGCTCAGTGGTTAGAGCACTGGTCTTGTAAACCAGGGGTCGTGAGTTCGAGTCTCACTGGGGGCTGTGGTTCCTTTTTATTTAACTGTCAGATTAAGCTTTACGCAAAAGGAATTTTTTATGACAACATGAACTAATAAATTCCATTTCACGTTTTAAAATTTAAATCACTGTGGTAAGGGACATTTGTCTAAATACACAGTGATTGATTTTCAGAAATACATAATGTATAAATATAACAAACTAGTCTACAAGAAATGAGTGTCTGCTTCTGCCCTTCTGTCGGTCATCATTTGACAACAAGTGATCATGGAATATGGCATATATAGCTGTATATAGCATTTATCACTTATCTTTAAGTAAGCCAGTGTAAATCAATATGGAATGGTGCTTAACTAGCCCTTAAGTTCCATAACTACAAATGTGTGATAAACAATGAATCTAAACGCGATGTAGTGAATGAAACACGTATAAATACAGTTCTCGGGAGACAAATGATATATGTATAATCTGTTCTAATGGAAATAGAGAAATCCAATGGGTAGTTATAGAGCTTGTTAAATACTTTCAAAAGAATAATGATAAAATAGCAGTTTAAATATATTCAACAACATTAAGCTGCGGTATTCAAACGGTAAGCAATTTTAATAGTGTTGGCAAGGATTGTGCCAATGTATCTGAACAAAATTTTTCTATTGTGTTATGAAACAGACTTACAAAAACGTAAGGATTTAAAACAGACATGGTCATTGATATTTTAATTATAAAATAATATTGTTCATGTATACCAAAAACAAAGTTTAAATGACAGTTCAATTCTAATAAATTATTGTACCGCATTTATGTTTATTGATATAGTTCTATATACAATTATTATTATCTTTAATGGTGATGCTGATGATAATAATAGTGATGATGATGTGATAAAATAAGAATTCTCTCCGCATAAAATTATGTTTTCTTTATTATCTAAGGGTATACCATAAGTTTTTTTTTGTTGAAAGAACTCCAAAAACTATATTAAATATGCCTGTAATAGCATTGTTACAATCAATTGGCAAGATCGATCATTCGCGAACTATTAAGTAGGTTAACCAATTTATCAATCATCTTAAAAAATTATACTCATATCAAGACAAATATACCAAATGAAAATTTGATAAGGGCAACTGTTATTTAGTTAATGCTTCTTGAAAATGACAAAAGCGTGATAGTTAATTATTTAATAAATGCCATATAAATTATATTTTACTTATAAACAGCTCCAGCAGTATATTCAGTCTAAATGCTTTGAAATGTTCTAAGCTACATGGAAAAGCATAATATTGCAGATTTTAATGTAAAACAATTTCCAAACTAATAAAATACAAAATAAAAGTTTGCAATATAGGAAATATGACTGAGAATTGATATAGTTTTGTTTAAAGTTGAAGGTGGCTTACGTTTCTATATTCAGTCAAGGTTATATTGGTTGATACGTATATAGAAAGGTTGTCAAATTATCTGATACTGTTTGTACTTTTTCTGGGCGATGTCCTCCACAATTCCGGTGCGGACTGCCTTGATATTATCAAATCAAACATGTATACTAACATACTGTATATTTTATTAAAAGCAAAGTAAAAACTTTTAAAACTGGTAAAATAAGGGAAAGCCATTTGCTTCAAATAACGTTCAATCCAAACATTGTCTTTATTTATAACGTCATCATACTAACTTGCAACCTAAAGAAAAATTAATGGTTTTTGTAACGCCTGCATTGAAAAACTGTAACCTTTCAAGATTGAAATCAACAGTATAATGGTGTTTCATTGATTGACAATAAGTAACTGTTTTATGCTTTTTCTATTACAATACTTGTTAAAGAAAGATTTTGTTTACATTTACCAAAGACTCGTCGAAACCTTCTTCCTTACATCTTTTTTATAAAACAATCAGATGATCAGAAAAAATGAATAAAATATCTATTAACCAAATTCTAAAGAGACCAAAGGGAATTCTAAGGTAACAATAGAAAGCTAATGAGAGGCTATATATCTAAAGATTTTCTTGTGAAACTAAGCAATTAATTACAATAAGATGTATTGACTGGTAACTCTATTTAATGCGTGATGTCGTTGTAATAATGTTCATTTCTTCATTGATAATCAATTGCTCTATTTCAGTTATTTCGTGTACCAGATGTTAACATAATGTTTGAACCATGGTATTTAGGAGGTTTACAACAACAGAAAAATCAGTTACAGCAGCAATAGTATTTTTCACAATTACAGGTTAGTGGGCTTCATTTACTATAAATTATCAATTCTGGTAGATTTGTATGGATCATCTGGCCGAGATGATGAAATAACTTAAACATATGTTTATGACCTCGACTCGTTTCAAAGTGTTACACGTGGCGAATGTAGCCAGCTAAACAGGAGGCGCTGACCCTTCTGGAGTACCTGGCCTCAATTGCTGGAAGTTCACTTGTCTAATCTAACTTGTGAGTTTAAAAGTTTTTAATTTGTTTCTGGATTGTGATTTAGACATGAATTAGTATGTTTGTTTATTATAACTATTTAACTGCTCCGTTTTAGATTCCACAATAAGTTTTAAGAGAATATTATGCATTATGTATAAGTGTGTATGGTAAATTTTACTCGTTGCAACATTACTGATTTGGTGACGTACTAAGCAATATATTAGATGCATTCTTCGATAAATACATATAATCGTGTTCAAGTTTCAATATTAAGTCATAGTTATAACAAAATCAATTAAGACTTTTATAGTCTTAAACCATTTTCAAATTGATAATATCTGGTTACCGTGCTAATAATATTTCTATGTAGTTCAAATATCATAACGCGCCTTTTAAATTTAATGATGGGTGTTAATGATTATTTTAAGTATGAATTTTAACAGCTCAAACAAACCATTTAGTGATAGTCACAAGAAACAACATAAAAAGATTTTTCTGGTCAATTTGTTTAAAACCAATATAAGAGGAAGACAAGGCTAAATAATGTCTGCTTCATTACATAAGGATAATGTGGCACCTGAATGGAAATGAAAAGTACCTGCGACATTTTCCTTTAAACCAATCTTTGATTAATTAATGTTTACTCATAGCCAATAATCAAACTCGTATTTAATGAGCTATTATAACGTTACTTGGAGAAATCAAGACCTGAAGCAAATCGCTTAATCAATGTATTTGATATCTTAATGGTGTTTACTTTTAACGATAAATCAATTGTTTGTCACAGATACACCTGTATTGTTTCCAAACAGATCATTATTGAACAAGAGAATGTAGAAATTTATGTAAGAAAGTAACAGGTATATATTGCAGATAACAACTATTTTATCATGCCTATTCTGTTTCCGAATAAAAGTCGTAGTTTATTTCGGGACGATGAATGTCGACACTACTTTGTAACATTGGTATTTCACAGGTTAAAAATTAACGGTCTTATTATAAGAACCAAATTTCAAAAGACGCTACTGATTTACATTTGATTAAAACATTATTGGATGGTTTCCTTAACGTATAACATATACAAAGCGATTTGTTGCCTTTATGTAAGTAATAACATATTGTATAAGTGTTATTTTTACAGCACCGCTAGACGGCCGTTTCGGGAAACAATTCTCAATCAGTAGTGCTTAGACACATTATGTGAAACCAAAATTTCATCAAGGGGTTGAATAATATCCAAAGGTAAACAAATTTAGCTAAGGAAATACTTTGTATGATGATGTATGCCTTAGATAATGAGGATTTTCAAATTTTAACTAGCAGGAAATTTAGACAATAGTATATTTCTATCAAATTAAAAAATATTGCCTATTGACTGTTATATATTTGTTTTAATTTATTTTTGTAATTGTTTAATTTGCATATTAGCATTTTTTATAACAAGGTATGTTAAACAATTGCAGTTTTGTCACGCCAATGGACAACATTGTTTCATTAAACCAGTGTGTGCCCGGACAGATTTTATAAACAATGACAAATATTAATTTAAACCTTTGCTGGTAATAACAATAATTGTTTATTACTAGTATCATCTTTACAAACCAATCACATCACTTAATGTCATCAGAAAGAAATAGGTAGATTTAGACGCTTCTTTGATCAAACTCATGATGCTTAATGAACATAATCATTTCCAATATCATATGAACCGTGATGTTGTTTTGATCACGATGTGAAACATATTAATATTATGTACTTTTATATGTGATTCTGTATATTTGTATATTTAAACATATGTGATATTAATTTGATTGATAAATTTTGTACTTTTAATATAAATATTTAATTTTAAGTGATCATCCGACCTCGCATTCCTGGTGCAATTTCACATATTTGCCTCAATTTGCTGGTCTGTATATATAGAAAATTATAATTATGAATATTAGAAACAAGTTCCTATATTTTCCATTTACTAAGTTACTTGATGAAGGGGAGATAACTTACAAAGCGTTAATTTGTCATCATATACAAAGGAATGTAGTATTAAATTTTGTACAGTTATACATATGTATATGTCTTGTAAAAGTGTCCTTTTGTTACCCGGCAAGTGAACCCAGTGGTCCCAACTCTGGCACTTGACCTTCCCTATTTAATTTATTGTCTGGGACAATCAAAAATATACATTACAAAAAAATAATAAAATAAAAAAAAATTTGCTGGTTTCAAAGTTTTCATTTTGCGTTGCTATTGGGATTTGATTATTGGGATTACCTGCTGTCTTGTAAATTAGAATAAATCCTTATTGATGTAAAAGTTTCACATATCTGTGTTTATTAGGTAGTTGCTGTGAAGTAAGTGGTATATATAGTAAAGTATTTGCCCACGTCAATAGACACCAATTAATCGAGGTTTTTTTTCTTGTTTCTATTTCAACAAAATGTTTGACATCGGTCCTCAATTTAGTTCTTCTTTAATACAGAATCAAAGGGTGGCCTATCGTTTTGGAAATTTAAGGGTGACGTTACTTTTTGAACGCGCCTGTAATGTTAGGATCATGAAACTTACTTTGCAACCAATGGTCACTCAGCAAAAGGATATTACAATAAAGCTCAAAACCCATCAAGATATAGTAATTTGATGTTTTAGGAAATACAATGTAAACTGCATTGACTACATTCCATGTAATAAGCAAATTAAGTTTTTAAGATCCTAAGTCCTCAATTTACTTCAGTTTGTTCTTAATTTATTTTTCCTTGATTTTTAAAAGTGCCTCATTAGTTATTTTGCTGAATGTTATGAATGTCTATTATGAATGATTAATTGGTATTTTTATTGATAGCATATGACACTTAAATAAATAAATTACATGTACTTTCTTACTTATCGTCAAAGATCAATTATTGTTTCGTTGATATCGATTTATTTTCTTCAATCTTTTCTCTTTGTGTTTTTGCATTTGGTACATGTTCTTTTAATTTATTTTGAAAAAATGTATTAAAAGATAACTAGTTTCAGAAAATCTACTTAAATTTTATTTTATTAAACTTACATACATGATCAATATATATATACAATGAAACACCACTTTGAGAATCGATGCATTAATTCAGTTCAAAATGTTTGTTTCGTGTTGTTGTATCGGAAGTCCGTTCTATTATTTCTGATTGGTTCGTTTAATTCAATCTATATTGTATCTATCTTGCTTATTTAAATAAATATACTATAACCAATGACTGACCGAAGTAGCACATAAATATTCTATTATCGTTTAAGTACTCAAATATCAACACAATGGATTATAAGATTAATAAAGTGGTACAAACAATTTTTGAAAATAACTTTCCATTTGTTGTCGTTGATGGGGTATAAACACGATTCAGTGAGAAAAGGACGAAGGAATTATCATTAACTTCCGAAACAATTTATGATAGAATTACTACTTCTAAAAAAATTGTTTATATCCCGTACACCACACTAAATTGAAATTATTTCTTATATTTATCATATTAATTATTGACATTTCCGCTTCCTGCAACAGAACAATAATTTCATTTTACAAATACTGGTTTTCACTTCTTATCCGCTGGTTTTGTCAGAGAATGGATCAGTGCCATTTACCCCTTGAGAGCATTGAACCGATTCCAGCATTCATTTCACCTCTTCAACATATTTAGTCCCGTCTTCTTTTACGTCACAATAAACAACCCTAACCAAAATCAGACTTGACGAAAGGCTGACAGCTCAGGTTAGTTTACTAAAATGTAATCATTGTCAATATTTTTATGAAAGAAAAAATCAGTGATTTTCAATATTAACGAAAAAACCATATGTCAGAATAAGATGTTACGTGTTTAGAAATAGAATTACTCTACATAGTTTGATTCATTTGAAACTGACCAAGTATTCCAATACTGGTCTGCAGGAAAAGTTATGCTTTTCTTAAAGGAGCAATATTAACGCCAATTACTTAAAACTTTTATTTTTGTACGAAGGTAAGATAGAAATTGTTTTAGATATATTGGTTTTTAAGATTGTTTCGAATATTTAATCATAACTTGTTAATCTTAAATATATAAATATACTTGAGTTTTTCCTGTACTGCAAAATCGAAATAAATATATTGGGTTTTTTCAATTTATGAACATATAAGTTCATATGATCCACACAAAACTACTTTAGATTTGTGACAAATAGAGTTTATAACATTCAATACTGTCAACCAATGTTATTTACCCATTAGTATGAACCAGCAATCGTGATATTCCACATTTAATGAAAATCACACCTAAGGCGATAATTGGTCGAGTAAAGAGTAAAAATATGTCATAAATCTAGAAGACGTTGACATTGCTTTGAAGTCAGAAGGAGAAATCTTTACAGAATTGAGAATATGTTTAGTATCACACTATTTAATCATCAACACAGATTATTTTTTTGCATTATAATATATATAAAATCCTCAACTAATGTTTACTCACTCGTGCAAAGTATTTACTTAGCTAAATTTGTTTAAATATATTTTGGTCCTTTCAACATCTCGAAAAAAATGTTTGTTTCACATTTTTGGTCCAAGCACTACTGATGAGGAATTGTATTCTGAAACAAACGTCTACTGCTGTAAACTTAACACTAGTATAATATGTAACATAATGATAAATAATTATACCAACTATTGTCTAATTTTGGAAGACTTTTCAAGGTAAAGTATGTTCTCTTCTACCAAGTTATTGAATTAGGTTTATAACAGTTAGCATCCTACAAAAGGATAGTGCATGAACAAAATTAGGAGTTTTATAATCAGTGTTCATTGGTTATTACAACTTTTAGTAATCCATCTGAATGTAAAATTATGTGTTTTTACCCAAGAATAATAACAGTGATCCACCATTATCTTTCACATTATACTAGTAATGGGTAATTTGGAGTAGCTGCATACAATGTCTAGTTATTCGGTAAATATAAGTAAATCAACACTAACACAAGCACGCATACACAATGTGAAATTACCATCATCCTTAAACCATGAATTGTTCTTAACTCGTTTATTTTACATTCAAAGTTCACAATTTGTGGAAAAAAGTCATATATTTGCAAGGGAAAGAAATCACAGGGAAACTATTCGTATAATTTGAATTTCTTTTTTGAGATGCCCTTTATGCATCTACTGTGTTATTCAACTTGCTTAGTAGCTCTTTGTTTATTCACATGATCATTAAAACACTGATATTTCAAAATCTGTTAGAAAATGGTAGTTTTATAGGTTTTAACTGGTAAAATAAAAAAAATTATCCTGCAACTAACGTGTACATTGACATCATAAAGCCTGCCGAATAGACCTTATCTTTATTCGGTCACTGACCCAATAAAGCCACGCGCTAACTGTGACGTCACAGTTACGGCACTCCTTTTTCCATTCAACATTTGACGTAACCTTTGACCGAAATGAACCCCATTCTCAATGTAAACAAAACACAGTATAATAAACATGATCAATAAATTCATAAATTTTAATATTTTATTTTAAAAAAAAGATTGATTTTTTTTTAAAAAATACACGTAGTTATATAAATATGATTTAAAAATAAAAATGAAAAATTATAAGTTGTTACTTTATTCCGCCGGACTTTTAGAATATGGCAGAAAAACAGAAAACGTCTGCAACTGAAGTGAGAGAAAAAACAGAAAAAAACTTGAAAAACAGAAAAGAATAAGAAAGGAAAAAAATGGAAGAGGAATTTGTTGAAATAGGGAATTTTAAAATCCTTCATAATTTATTTGATTCAATAATTGAGAACTACATGTGCTTGAACGTCGGGCTGAGTGAAAATGACTAGTACGGGTGTGATAGGGTAGCGTGACGTCACGTAAATATTTGTATCCTTGCGCTTGGAGTGTAAACAAACAAGTCAAACAGATGGATAATACGCAGTTACAATTATAATTTTAGGACGTATCTGTTGCAGGATAAAGTAAATACATAATCATTGACGGTGAATAAAGAGCCTCGCTTTCTACACGTTTTCTCACCCTCACCAAATACGACCTTTATTCACAGTCAATGACCATGTATTTACTATTTACAGTATGCCTTCGAAAATCGGCATATATCTGATTACCCTACATAAAACCAACTTATAAAAGGATAATAAGTGCATGCTTCATTGCTTTCCTCGTCAAACTATAAAAAATGTACTGGAAAACAATGCAGATTTTCTTTAAAACTATTATTGACTTATCTTGTAGGTATGGTGCTGGGAGATAACCTGACCTGCTATAAGTGTTCAACTAAGGATAAAAACAGTTTATGTGCGAATAACGCAACATCTTCCGATGTACAAGTATGCAACAGGAATGAAATGTACTGCATGGTGAGACTACAAATTATAACGATAAATAATTCTTATTTCTTAGAGGAAAAATCCATTGATTTTGTCCTTCATGTCAAGACGATTATTTCAGCCGAGTAAATGAAGGGCTGCAACGCAATTCTTTACTATATTCTGTTGATAATTAAAGACTTTTTGTTAACCATTGACGTCTTATTAGCTGGTTCTTAGTGAGATAGCGTGTAACAGGAGAAAAATTCTAGAATCCCCTGCTGGAGACACGAATCTTTTCCACACATATATGATGACATGTGGATGTCTAAATGAATTGTATTTTTTACGTTTAAATAATTATTTAGATCTTGTCAAAAATTATTTTTCCCTACCTTCAAAAGTTGTTTTAGTGAAATTGAGAAATAAAAATGTCTTAAAACTTGTAAATGTAGCTACTTGTCTTATTAAGAAATCTCACTTTTTTATTGTTACATTGATTTCTATGTGTGAATTTAATTTATTTGATCAACAATTGGCTCTTTAGTGGTATAGCATTCTCAAGTTTTACTATTTATTTTTGTTTCGTTTTGTTTTATCATGTTCATGGTTGCATTGGCTTTTCCCAAATAGCATGTTTTTCAACAACAAACTGATATTTTCTACAAAATAATTTCACCCTTCCGTAGCACCCGGCCTTACTTCCTAATTTAACTTAATATGTCAGTTTCAACGTTTTAATTTTGCAGTGTGATTGTGATTTAGATATGGATCAGTATGTTTGATTTTCATTTAAACTTTTTATTTTTCTTTGTTTCAGGTAAATCGTACAGAAATGGCTGGTGTATTTGCTTCCTTAAATAGATCGTGTACACCTGTCTGTAGACCTGTGTGTGGGATTTGGGGATACAGGTTGATGAACTGATATGCACGTCATGTTGTACAGACAATTTGTGTAACACTGGGAGTTTTGCAAACCCATTATCAACAATTAATTGTGATCTCTTGTATGTAATATGTTTTTGTCATATAGCATATTTGTCATTTATACGGAAATATTTACACTAAAATACATCGTTATAGCATTTCAAAAATATGATCGCCAAAGAGGTACTGTGGGTTTGATTTTCATTTTGACTTTTGAAGAAGTTCATGTACTTATGAAAATGTACTTATAGTGAAATGAAAAAGGAATTTTGTAATACATGTATTAGATTTCTTCAGATTTTGACTTAAAGATGGATTTTTCTTTTTAGAATCCATCTTTATATACATGTACTTTTATTAGTCAAAATACGAAAAATGAGGGTTGTTCCAATTTTATGATAATGATTTTGAAATTGTTGTTTTACTTTTTCTGATGATAATTTCAAAATGCAATCTTTTAAATTTCAGAAATGATAACTGATCACTATACATACAGTCCATGATTTATACGTTAACACCAAAATTAGTACCTACTTTAATTGATAAGGGTGTAGCAAAGTCGCTTTACATCTGAAATGCATGGTTTCAAATACTTCCACACAGCATTTTAATTTTTTGTTTAAATTTTGCCTTTTCCCTAATTTATGATTATTATTTTTCTTTTAGAAACTGTTTCTTACTAGCATGTCAAGCCATAATATGTTTTAGCAAGAAAAAAAACAAAATCATTCATCATAACGTGTTGATAGTCCCAAAGTTAATCTGTCATCCGTGATTTCTGTGTGAAACTTAATTTCAGTATTTTGTTTGATATTTCTATAAATCGGTTTAAAATGAAAATTACGAATGGAATTACCTCTGTTTAGCAATAGAAAGTACGATTGCAAAAAACAAAACAAATAGATAATGTACTTTATCTCCATAGAACTGGGGTATATATAGAATGCTAAATATACAACATTTTGTCACCTTAAGCAAGGGTAACGTACAAAATGACTTCTTTAAAATACACTATACATTTTTCCGACAAAGGTTTAAAGGAACGTGTTATTTAGCATATCAATTTAATAACATCTGATGTGCCGTCATGTGTAACTTGAAATGAAGGTTGCCTATGTAATTTTACCTAGTGTTGTTCGGTGTGTTTTTCACAAATCGAAGTTATTTGCCAAATATGAATGCACAATATATATATAAATTGAACGGACACGATCAAGTTGTTTCAAGCGAGATTTTTAGTTTGCTGGTCACTTGTGATTCCATATAATCCGTGGCCTTAAATAATTATAAAGATTTTTAAGATTCGTCTAAACTAAGAACTTTTATTTTGTGTAAATGATAAAGTGTTTTGATTTTTGATAACTACTTATATCATTCATCTTCGCAAAGATACATAGATCAAACCAAATGAAAAATTGATTTGATACCATTTGCGTTTCAGGAAATGAAGACCGAATGATAGCCACCATGCTCAATTTCAAACCTTTGTTACAGATAGAATATTTCATGTTATTATACATTTTGTAAAGTTCTTGAAATTCGATTGGTTGATAGGCGTTTGGGTAAATGTCACCCTCGGATTTGAGAAAATCTGACGTCACAGGGTGACATTATGTGAGCGGTTAACATTACCAAAATGCAACATGCGTAGAAAACTGCGTATGCAGTTCGAACGTATTAGTCTTCTAAATCAGTAAAAGTTTTTCTAAATTTTAATGTTAAATGCGTTTTACAAGTTGCTTACAGTCGACAGCTCAATGTCATGATTTTCAATCCAATATACTTTGATTGCACAATATAAGGAACACTAACAATCGGTATAACAAAATAAATATTACATTCTGATAGGGTTAATATACCCTACGAAGTTAGGAAACAAATTCTAAGGATATAGAACTATTTGAATCAATATTGTTACCCTATCAGAATTGTAATATTTATGTATTATATAAGTGGTTAAAGGAACACAACATATCAAAGTTCGCAGTTTTCTGTAATATTAATGAAGTTTACGAATTTATGTCACATAGTTTGTTTCGAAAAATAAATGATGTTGATGTACATCTCCAATACTGCAGTATTGTGTAGTTTAAAGCTAATCTGATTTATGCTTTTAAGAATTAAGCTATGCAAAACGCCAATTGTCAAATTCTTTCCTGTAAATGAACAGAAAGGTTCAAAATATACAAATATTTTACTGTTTTCAATTTCAAATATCTATGCAATTATATAATAATACTATGTATTGTTTGTCAACAATTGTTTCTATATAAACGTTTATTTATTCAAAATAAATTATAAGCCAAAAATATTGTGTAATTTATTATCTTATTTATGTAAGCAACATAGATGGTGTCACATAGTTTTGAATAATAGAATGAATTAATTGGATGGATGACAAGTACTGCAGAGTTTAAAGAAGGTTAAAGATGCGACCAGTGCTATTATATACACCCAAGTGGTTTGCTGGAAACAGAAGTATTTTCTTTTAAAAATAACTATGTTGGGCATATGACAACTAGAGCTCAGCTTTTCGTCATCTGCATATAGATTCGTGAGCAGGGTTGGTAGACAATGGCGTGCCATTTAATAACGAAGCGTTGTTGAGAATAGGCAGCTATACCTCGACTTCACCAATTCATTAGCAAAATCAGTGTTTGAAATCAAGTAACTGAAGCTTCTAAAATGCAACCAAGAACATAAAACAACACAAGAGCAATACCAACACCAAACGGGCACTGGATTTAACGACATTAGGGATCGAGTAGTATGGATTAGTCTGAAAACTCTAAATCACACTTATGTAAATTGAATAGTAGACACACGGTGAGTGTGGATTTTATTGAAGCCTACTTGTACACCATCAAAGAATCTGTATTTTTAAGAAAGGAATATCAGTGTGGAACAATATATTATACATGAATAATAATTTTTAAGTTGCTGTTGATTGGTATAAGGAATGGCTGGATTAACGTAATATACCCTACAAAGTCAGGAAACAAATTCAACATCTTCAAAAAATTTTGGTTTCATTATTTTGGTCCAAGCACTACTGATGAGGAATTGTATTCCGAAACGGCCGTCTAGTGCTGTGAAAATTAAAACTGGTATAATATGGAAGCTAAAAAACCATTTGAAGCAATGGCAATGTCTCTTTAGCGTTTTCATACGCATTCAGTAATGCATTCCCTTAATCGTTCTTTTAATCCAATCTACATTCCGATGTGTGCATTTGAACTGGAACACCACAATCTGTCAATTTTAATAGGGTACAATTTACTACATGTTAAGCTAATGGAAACAAAACAAATGTTTAAAACCAATTACTTGATCAGGCGATCGATGACAAAAGCAAGACAACATCTGATGTTTAATGTACCAGTAACATAAAAAGATGATAATTTATTGCAGATTTTAATGATTTAGAATAAAATGTTCCCGGAGTGTTAAATATTTGGTAAATTATATGCGCTAGTATCAGATAAAACTATCATGTCACTACCATTTTATAACAACTCTATTCGGTTTATTGAAAAGATTAAACAATTTACCATAACTTGAAATGATTTTCTTTTAAAGTGAAAATAACAGTTACGTCATTGTGCAAATTAAAATGTTGTAAACAAGGTGATATACAGAAGATACGAAAACAATTACTAGTTGTAACAGACGTGATATGTGGTTACAATAACTTATTATGATGAATCCAGTGCAAATGGCTCATTCAAACTTTTACTGCATAAAATATCTATAGAACAAATAGGATAAAAAGTATCAATGTCAAGTGATGAAGAACTGAATTCAATTGCCTTTAAGATGTACAGGAATAAAAGAATGAAGACCACAATATATTTTCTTTTCAGTTGTAGGCATAACTCATCAAAATGTACTTCAGTTGCCTTATACAAATAGTGTTGGCTTACTACTATCTTGTCTGTAGTTGATTTGTTAAGCTTCGAGAAGCTGTCAACATTATCAGTTATAGTGACTATCTAGATGAGCATCTCAAATAAAACCGCAGTTAATCAGCGTTTTACAGTGACCAAGCACATGGCCATTTATGATATAATCACAGATTGTAAGCTTTAATTCGTGACCAACTGGATAGACAGTCCAGTAAACTCTTAGATGGTAATTTTTGTTTGCAATGTATTAGTCCCACAAATATTTTTCTTATGGAATGGAAGTGTAATATTATCATAATTTACTGCAATTTAGATCTAACAAGACCCTTGTGGTAATGATATTTGTTCGTTGCTTGATGTTGCCAGTCAATTAAAGATGATTGATCTAGCATGCGTGCCGTATGATAATATGATATGCACGATTTAAGCTGGGCTTTAAAATATGTCATATTGCAAGAAAAACTAAATATATATCATCAAATCCTTTAACAAAGACATAGAAGGGCAGAGTTAAATAAACTGAATTGGGCTAACCACTAAAACAACATGATCACAACAATCCGAATTAAAAGTAGTAGACACGATAGATACAGTTTACATTGTAACCTAAGATTAAAAAAATCTACCTTTAAGACTTTGGGCCGACTTGATATCGCAATCAACTAGTAAATTCAATACAACAGACCAAAGCAGCCAAATACTTGAAAATCTTTTACTTATAGAATATAACTAAAAATCAATTTCTCGACTAAAAAATACACATTTTGCCAATGTTTTAATAGCAGCGAACAACAATTGCTAAAGACACAAATATCTCCTTTTTATGTACATCAAACGCAAAAAGAGCTACAAGTCTAAATCACAATCCCAAAGCAAAAAAGCTTTGAAACTGGCAAATTAGGATAGATGCGTGAATTTCCACCAAAGAAGTGAGACTGGAGAAGGGTAAGCACATCCTGTCTAGCTAGCTACATCTGCCTCGTGTGAAATAAATCATATTTAAGGATTGTTGGTTGACCAAAACCCTATCATTATAGTGCTTGGTTTTTTCATATTTATGTTATCTGCATTAGAGATGTATAAATAAATAAAGAAACAATTTCTAATTAGATGTCAAGAGCATATTATGAATTTTATATATCGTAATGTGAGTTTATCTATTTAAAATATATACATACACTTACGCTTTTTGTGCAAATCATACCGTTAAGTAATTGATTATTCGTTTAAGTCGATGATAGTTGATTGATATAAACCCTTGAGAATAAATCATCACTATGATATAGGATTACGACTTGACAGTGAACTCTCAATAGGCCTATGTAGGACAATTATATTCACTGAAGAGTGTCAAATCTATACCATAATTTTCCAAGATGTAATCACGGAACGTTTTCGTAACTAGCTTCCTTTAATCGCAGTACAGGTCATAAAATACTGTTAAAAAGAAAATTTACTCAACTAGTTTGTTATTCATAATTTGCCAAATTTGTGCGTGGTTATGATCCGTCGGTTAAAATACGGGTTGCATGGTAAGAGCCCTACAAAAGTACTTTATAGGAACACACCGTTGTCATTTGATATCCATCAATTACCTCTCTCAGCGTCTCTTTAAATTTATCTTGTCCGACGTATCTAATATTTTGGTTGTGGTGTGTTCTAAAATGTATTCAGACCTAGAATAAAACAGTTTCAGATATTTAAAGAAGCAAAGTAAAAACTTTGAAACGGACAAGTTAGGTTAAACACGTGAACTTCCACCAGTGACACAAGACCGTGTGCTGCGGAAGGGTAGGCGCCTCCTGTAAAGCTAGCTACAGCCTCCGCGTGTGTAATCGAAATTGTATAAAAAAAAACATGGAACTATCGGACGTCAAATATATCCAAGGCCATTCTGGACTCAGAGCTATCGTGCTTATCAATATTACTGTGATGACGACCATAAAACGTTTTGAGGGCCCTGATAAGTCTAGGTTTGCAATATCCCTTGGTCAACAATTTACGTGTAAGCGGAAAGTATTCTAAATCGTATCTACCCCTGTTTGCACAGATTTGTGGAAGAAGCCACATCAAAGACACAATTACTTTTTTATCATAAGTTACATGAGATACCCATAGCTATAAATAAATATTTACACCCAGTGATTTTGTTTCTTACATAAACATATTGACCAAAATAATGTTTCCATTTTATTAAACTCTGTAAACCATAACAAATTGACAAACGCGATGACTTCATTTTGTCTATTGTCAACTTCCCTTTTCTATGCAACAATATACCTTCTTCCCCTGCTTATTGTGTATTTGTTTCCCAATTAATACGATACGTTAGAGCTTGTTCCCACTATGGGAACTTTATACAACGAAGCTTACAAATAAATTGTTGACCTAGGCTTTTTAGGGCCCTCGAAAAGTTTTATGGCCGTGTGTTGTTGATAGTTTGATGTCTCTGTGTCCAGGATTTTCCTGGATATATTTGACGTCTCATAGTTCCATGTTTCTTTCATTCAATTTTAATTACACACGTAGCAGTGTAGCTAGCTAAACAGGAGGTGCTTACTCTTTCGGAGCTACCGATCGCACTTTCCTGGTGGAAGTTTACGCGTTTAACTTAAATTGTCAGTTCCAAACTTTTTATTTTGTGATTCGGACATGGATCAGAATGTTTGGTTTGTTATTATTATGTCTAAAATAAACGGCTTATATATGAAAAACACAATTAGTACAAGAATACCAAATCTCAAATACACCACAATGAAAAATAATAAGATTACACATTCATCAGTTACCTGATTGTCAATGTTTCTTTGATCAAAGTTCGCCAATCCAAAGTCATTCAAATTGAAAAAGTAAGGTGATTGCTGTAGGGTAATAAATATTGTACTTTAAGTAAGTAATTAAGTAAGAAGAGTTTAAATCGTATGACATGTAAGAATCGCCTGCCAAGTACGTGTTTATTTCTTTTACGACTTCAGTACGTCTTAGCAGTAATCCGAGTAGCAACCTGACATGTGTTTTGTTAGTGGTACTTGGTCAATAAATTTTCAGTTTCTAAATAAGGAAATGTAGAAAGTTGTTTGTTTTTATGGGTTTTTTTTCAAGTCAGGGGACTTGTTTCCATAACTAAGTCTATCGGCTAAAGCCCTAGCATTCACTTAGCTACCAAAACATTTAGGCGTGAGCCCTTCCGAAGCACTCGTCCTCACTTCCTTGGTGGAAGTTTACTTCTTTAACCTTATTTACCGTTTTCAATTTTTTTTTACTTTGTTTTTGTATTGTGGTTTGGGCATGGATTTGTATGTTTTGTTTCTTTTTTATTCAGTAGTAATAAATAATGTTATCTAAGTGTTACAATATTATACCTTCTGGTTAGAACAAAATTTAATTTTCACTCCTTTAACCTAAACGCAGAATATCAAAAACGCAAAACGATACCACGAAGAATACCAACATCACTTTTTTCGCTTTGTCGCTATTACAATCTTCTAACATCTTTCAAAATTTATCGTCATCGCAATTTCAAACCTTTTTTCCCTCGAAAAATTTCACCTCACAATTTTATTAACTGTGTAATCATATATGCTCTCTTGTCTTTCGCTTTTGGGTCTTTCCTGGTAAGGTCGTAGAAACAACAATAGCAAATTGACATAATGGTGCACCAGGTTTGTCCTGGCCGTTTGACCGTTACTTGGAACATTTAAACAAACATATCCATTGTGTTATTAGAGGGCTATAGACGTATTATAGTAAGATGATATAAAGATGAATGATAATTACACCATGTGTTTATTGTAATGAAATATGAAGTCTTCCCTAAATCATACAATCTATAAGCTCAATCTAATATTCAAATTAAATGTCAAACGGCAAGGTCAAACTTGACGCACTATATCAAACGTCATACATACAATGTTGTTTATCATTGTCATAACTTATCTGTAAGTGGTCTATCTACAAGTATATTTTCCATATTTATAATTTTCTGTTATGTTAACCAGAATAACAGTCATTATTGTTACGTTCAATCAAAAGAAATAAATTGGCCAATAAAATTATACTAATGCCCAGTTATATATAGTTAAGATGTAACTGGCACAACAGGGGGTGTTTACCTTTCAGGAGCACCTGGCCTCACTTCCCTGGTGGAAGTTCACGTGGTTAACCTTATTTGTCAGTTTCAAAGTTTTTACTTTGCTTCTGGATTGTGATTCGGGCTTGGATAAGTATGTTTGTTTTTGATTACTGGTAGCATTAAATTCAACAATAAAAAACAAACATGCCAGTTCATGTTCGAATCACAATCGAAAAACAAAGTAAAAATTTGGAAATTGTTTAGTTTACCTGAACTACCATAAGGGAAATGATACCGGGTTCTCCGGAAGGGTAGGCACCTCATTTTTAGCTTGCTACACCCACCAAATGTGAAATCACAATTGAGAATGAAAAGAACATGAAACTATAGATCGACAACTACATGTTTATGCATGATAATTTATATTCAGAGACGTCATACCTATCAGCAATATTGTGATGACGGCCAAAAACATTTTGATGGTCTTGATAAGCTTAACCTTTCAATTCCTTGCCTGAACAATTTATTAGTAAGCAGCTTGCTTCATTATATGACAATTATTGAAACGAGTCTTGCTTTTTCCTTAATGGTAACATTTTTATCAGTCTTATTGCAATTTCTAAAAGAAGGGATAACCACATGGGATGATCAACTTAACGTTATGTCTATTATATTTTATTTCTTTGTGTATTTTACAGTTCTCCTGATACGTAAAGCTAATTAATGAAGTCACATCACACCATGATAACACATTGTATCCTTTCGGGAACAAACGTCAGATAAAATTAGATAATAGCAATATTTGTCCTTGCGCGATTTATTTCTTTACTTCACTTTAAATCTAAGAAGAAAAGGCCAATGACATTGATGTTATTTTGCTCAGATATATTGAAAGTAAACAAGGGTGTGATTTACAGAACAGGTCATTTTGTAAAAAAAACAAATCCTAACGTTTCCAAGTCATGGTAAAGTCTGTAAAAAATTGATGCCGTAGCATATTACCTTTGTTAAATATTTATAAACATTTGTATCCATTTTTCCATTAAACTTTGTTGATTGTAAAAGCTCGACTATTCCGACACATTTACACACTGTCAATTACGTGTTTCCAGCAAATGACTTGTCTTTCGTCAATGACCAGTTTTTCTTATAATATTATATATATAATAAATGTTAATTTTCTTCCGTTTAAGAGTTTAATGAAGCACAAATAAGAAGCATATTAGACACAGTGTCAAATGTCATACACAGTTACAGTAGCCTTTCCCCTTGAACAAGGCGTGGCTAAGGGTAGACAAATTTTTGACAGGCTACATTGGGTTGTGTAACCTGCATAAATTGTATAAGTAGACAAACTTCTACTTTAACCAGTTTCTGTGATTAAGATTAAAATAAACATGTAATTGTCAAATCATAGTAAAAATGGTCGTTTTGTTTTTCAAAGCTGATATAAGAGGGCTTTAGAGGTTTGAACTATTTATAATAGCTAAAACGAAGGTACATAAACTTCCGGAGCACCCGGTCTCACTTCCCTGGTGAAAGTTCACGTGTTTAACCTAAATGTTTTATTTTGTGTATGGATTGTGATTCGGGTATGGAGTAGTATGTTTGTTTTTGATTGACTTATCTTATATTTTATTTTGTATATCGTGAACCACCATGTAATTACAGCTTGTACTGCCTTGGAAAACATTCCAGTCATCTTTCGGGAGACGTGTCATTATAATCATTGCTAGTATGTATTTTGAAGGCCCATTGTACTGTAATGTGTTGTCCATTGTTCAGTAAGCTGTGTGTTTAGTTTGTTTAACCTCCACAGCAAAAATACATTTCCACAGAGGACATAAAAAGTCAAAGTATTTTCAAAACTGGCCATAAGTTTAAAGTTTACTTTCATTTGGCAACATGTCTAAAACTAGAGACACAGAAATTTTTAAAATGATTTGTATTTGAAAATATAACCAGGTATACCCCCTTAACAGTTCAATCAAAATACGGTAATATAGACGGGGATTTTGTACATTATTCCATGCCCTACTGATCCTATGACGTTAAACACAAAAACAGCACTTGTTCTTCAATCATAAGATCACGTGTTCTGTATGGTCATAGCATATTCAAATGCTTACTATATATTATCAGCTATATATATCTTAAACGCAATGTCTATTTATAGTCGGGGATTTCCAAAAAATAGTCAATGCTTTAAATAATTTCTTGTCAATGTTAATATTCTATATCTTATGAAACTGATCAAACTACGTATTAGGTCAACATTATATCTGTCTTTTTTTCACCTGTTTTATATTCGGAGTATTGCGAAATGGTTATATTTAGAGCTAAAAATTTCCAGTTCTAAATATAGAACCACCTCGTGTCTATGTTAGTCTATGTTAGTCATTTAGCCTAAGAATGTATATGTATTATCCAACAGTTACTTTAAGGATGGGTTTTCTCCGCGTAGCCACGTTTGCTGTATTTTTGACGGGAAAGATTTACTGTTCTTTCCCGCCAGAAAATTTCCGGTTTAATTGTATTTACGATATTTGTACCTTTCCGACTCAGTACTGTGACCTTCAGGATCAAAGGTGTCATTATTGTAATGACGATGTGTGTCGGAGTGGCAAGGTGCCCGAACAATGCCAGTACAGATGTAAAGGTAACTGTTTTGTATTAAACATCAGGAGATGTTTTAAAATAATTCCATGAAATAGATTCATATTTTATTTGTTTAATTATAAATTTATTTGTTTTTATTTATATTTATTTTTTTTTAATTTAATTAATTTATTTATTTATTTATTTATTTATTTATTTATTTATTTTTATTTATTTATTTATTTATTTATTAGAATCATTTATTCATTTATTAGAACTACTTATCTATTTAATTATTTATAACAGATGGTCTAAGAGTAGAACAACACTATTGGGTACCATTTGTATATAGACCTGTCCATATAGTCAATCGTTTTATTAGTTAATGTTTCATATTTCGTTCATTTTGCTGTGGTGCCTTCTTATTGCTCTGGTTGTAGTCAAGTAGATATTATATCAGTTACATTTCTTTTTATTGTTTCATGATGCTGGATGTACCGTTTATCTTTCCCGTCTTTCGAGTAATTGTTATAAGATCACTTTCAATGCCAATGTGACAAATGTTTTATTAAAGCATTAAAATGGAAGACATGTCATATCACGAACTGTGAGGCACATATCACACCTCAAACGTCTTTTACGATCGTTTAGAATTTTTAAAAAAGGGGCAAATCGTGCCTTAACCCTAAAAATCATTGCTTTCTCCTTAGTCTTATATATATAACGTAACCACTATATAATTGTATGTCATCACAACATAATTTGATTACAGTTTGTACATCAAACAAGATGAACTTTTAAACCGGGGTTAAAATACGACTTTTTGTGCATGACATTAAGGATTGGCTATTTAATGAAATCTCAACTTAGTGGATAGAAGTTCGGAATGTTCTAGAAACACTCCTGCAGAGTTGTGACTAATGGAAAAATCTACAGTACAGCTCACTGTATCAAGAGACATAACTCGAGAAAAACATTTCAGCACATTGTAATATAATGTATGCTTGATCAATAGAGATTAACACCTTGAAAAACCCACAAAAACATTTAAACAACAACTCAAAAAGAAGAAATTTAATATCAGTTGAAGACATCTTACAGTAACAGCATAAATAGAATCAGAGATGATAAATTATTTCGAATATCAGTATACAATATTGCAGGTACTTGTATAGTTTTGGTTTCAACATTTTCTTTGTCTTTCTATTTCAATGTTTATATATTTCAGGTTTGCATACATCAACATCTCCAACAACAGCAAATTCTGAAGTGTCACCAAAATCGGCGGGTCAGTTGTCATCATCATGCCCTGGTAAGTAGCCAATAGTTTTAACAATGATATTTATCATGAACAATTTAACTAATTTACTATGCAACGGAATATGTTTGGCGAAAACAATTTCTATTCTATTTTCTACCTTTGCAAAAATGCATCGACACTTTGCATTAATTATAGATGCATTGTGTGCATTGAAGTCAAACTTTGTCATGCTCATAGACATATGCAAGTCAGACCTTTTGTGTTGAAGCATAAGTGCTAATTGATTCACAAAGTGGTATTTTCAATAGATTTGTGTATTTGAAGGTTACAAGTTACCCAAAGCAATGTTCAAAAACATGTCTAACCTTCTAAACTTTGCAGAAACATTTAATCTCACACATGTTTAAACGTTGTTTTGTTGTCACATACACACATACACACACACACACACACACAGAGAGAGAGAGAGAGAGAGAGAGAGAGAGAGAGAGAGAGATTAGATTATATTTTTAGTAAAATAATTCTGTTACTTCAATTTCAGATCAAGCATATAACCTTAATGATGTGGTCTTATTCATAATTGTGGTTGCCATAGTTGCCATAGTAGCACTGATTCTGGTTGTCTGTACCATTGTGTATTTTGTTTGCTGCAAGTACAGGCGTTTAAATGATGGAATAATTACCAAACGCACAATGCGATCTATTGACAACCAAGAGGCGAACATTCCTTTGTTGAAGAATCAGAATCCGTTCGTTACTATGGAGGCTGGAAGTGGACACAATGATGACAACAACCCACAACAACCGACACAGACTCACATTGTAACTATGGAAGCTGGGAGTGGACAGGATAACACTGACAACAATTTGCAACAACAATCGTCAAAGAATGGTATGTTTAAATATATAAATTCATTTTTCTTTATGATCGAACTGTTGCAAAAAACATCATTGTTTTCTTGATTGGCAATGATTCTGCAACCACGACTTGTCACAAGTGCATAATAAATTATTTTTGTGTACTTGGGTATTACTCCGGTATTAGGCTGTTACGTGTATAGTGAATTTTTTCCATTTTGTCCAGGATTTATTGCTTTCGTATGGTCGAACTGTTGCAGAATGCATGCTTTCTTGATTGACAATGATTCTGCAACCACGACTTTTCACAAGTGTGTTTTACTTCAGAAATAATGAATAATTTTTGTATGGCTGAGTATTGCTCTGGTATTTTCAGGCTGTTATGCACAAGTTTTCCCACTTTTTGTGGATTTATTGCTTTCATGTGATCGAACTGTTACAGAAGGCATGCTTCCTTAACTCTGCATTCACAACTTGTCATTGGTATATTAAGCTTCATACATAGTATATTATTTTTGTGTGATTGGGTATTGTTACGGCACTGGTGTTAGGCTGTCATGCTGTTTGTGCCGGTATGTTGGGAATTTATTCCACTCAGTATGGCGAAACTGTGTCTATTGGTTTACAAAAACGTCAAACGTAATACATTTTTCGTAAATAGATTAAAACGACGCAGCGACAACAGAACAGTGGCTCGTTTGCTAATTACTGACATTGATCAAGCGGTAAATATCGAATATAAAAAAAACGTTTTTCGTTGTGTCGTCGCAAAATGTAATACAGAACTGAAATGTGTTTTGTTTTGACGCTAATTCTATTGTAGTAATTCTCCAGATATTTATGGAGGTACAGCGAGTGTATTTATTTAGTTATCAAAAGTAATATCAAACTAAGTTAATAAACACATGTAAAATCCAGGCACCAAACTCTTTTATGATCTCAAATCGAGAAACCATTGTATTCACATGTATTCTTTGCTACAAAGTGTCAGTCTATTACACTCACAACCTCAAAATTGATTATTTCAAAGTGTAGCCTGGCGTTTCAAACTTGGCTATGCCATTGCTATTTCCCATATGAAACTCGGTCGTATATGAATATGCGGTCGATGATGTCGTAAATTGTGTCTTCTTACTATATTTATATCCCCGCAAACTAGTTTAAGGGGGTTTACTAGTATAGGAATCACTATGTCTGTCTGTCTGTCTGTCCGTGTAAAACCGTGTCCAGGACATATCGCATGGCTGCTTTGGATGACTGTCATAAAACTTCACATGAATAATCTTCGTGGACCAAAGGCGTGTCATGACCTTGAACATATGTCATATAAAAAGGTCAAGGTCGCGAAAAAACATTTTATTTTGGGATGGGGGTATTTAGCTCTCAAAAGACAGTTCTAGTTAGATCTGGCTTTTGTTCATTAAAATCAATTTGGTTTTGTAATTGCAGGAAATGGATCACCAACCGACAATAAAGTTTATCATCCATCGAGTAGTGATTCTGGTTCAGAGGGTAAACACAGCAATATTAATGCTGATGTAGAGATGTTGAACTTTGAGGGACCACCATCAAATGCAGCAGAAGGCCAATCGTATACAGCGCAAAACCAACATAGTGACGGAGGAAGACATAATAATATCAACGACAACAACTTGTTGGATTCGAATTTAGCAAAAAAGAGTTTTGACAAAAACATTAATCCTATCTCATCGCCAACGGACGCGGGAAAGGTCCAACAAATCAAAATGAAAAATTGCGATATACTCGGCGAGCATTATAACGCGGATAGTGGCCTGAGCCTTAGCGAAAGTACTGACTCGTTAACAATTTTGAAAGAACGAGAACAAGAAGCTGCTACCGCGGAAACCTGAAAGGATTCAAAGGAATGCAAAAGCTTTTTGTGTTATGACAACTAATTTTAGTTCCTGTTAAAAGTTATCGTGCATGATGTGAAAGCTTATATTTTCTGAAGACATCTATTGTCATGGAATTCACCATTCATTTGGGACACCGGTCGAGTTCATTTCTCAATGTGGACCAGTTCATGATCAGTATCTCTACAATAGTGTAAATAGACTCCATGTGGAATTGTTCGTGTTGAGTAACCGATTCAGCATTCAAAATGCAAACTGCAGCAACAACAAAAAGGGTTGTATTTTATTTAGCTATATGTTATTGAAAGCTCACTATTTGCTATTATATGGCGCTTGTATATATGGTTGTAAGTTTTATTTATTTATATTTTGTTTAAATATTTATCAATTAAACAGTATTTTATGTTTATCATGTTTTATAAATAAATTGCTATAGATCTGAATCATAATATTTTTATTTATTGTGTTGTTATTGAAATTACATCCGGTCAAAAAACTCCCTTTTCGTTCACTAGATAATATGTAGACGAGTTTCTGGTAGGATTTGAATACCTCAAATTTTACATTTTCCACGAAGAACATAGTGCAATATTTTGAGTTTTATCACTTTTCCAAATGACAAATGCTTCTTGTCTTAAAAGAAAACTTGTGGCATTAACAATCAACAATTTAGGACCAGAGGTAAAGTAAATGCATATCAGCTATTTTTATTGTGTTTGTGTATTGCAATTCATTTGGTTATAAATAAATGCGCTAGATAGATTTAACCACACCACATGGACAACTTTTGTCAGCGTGTCCGGTGCTCGTCCAAAGCAGGAAATATTTTAACCAATGGCCTCTATATGTTTATCTTGAGCTGTATAACTCTGCCATTATTGTGGCATTTGATTCCTCTTCTGTGAGGTAATTTATTACTACCAAACTCAGCATACATTATTGATATTCAACTTTGCTTGGTGATGTTCAAGAACTAGATATGCATCTGTAGAAGCATCACAAAAAAATGACCAGTGAACTTGCTGTTTAATGCATATGCCATGTTATCTAAATACGTACATATATTTTGTGTTATGACTGTTTGAATAAACTGTTCGATGACCGTCCTGAACCCCAATCCCCGTATCTTTGAATCGTCAATCCAAACATAAGCATCTCAAAATCCGTATAACAAAGCTATGAAAAAATCCTGGGGACAAGATTTTACTAATTTACTACACCTCGAGACAATATATATAAATCAAATATAAAAAATTATGCAACATGTTGAAATTATTGAAATAATCTAAACAGTCAATAGTTCCATTTGCATGCGACTTTGGTCAAGACCAACGTTTCAGATTGAAGAAATTCGGACGTGAAAACTGCGTATAAAGAAAACAAAGGTCCAACAGATTTGAAGTAGTTGGAAGATGTGGCAGTTGTCTGAATATCATATCTTCGAGATGCGTAATTTTTCTCGGTGACTGTGGTTTAGTTCCTGCTTCGATGCTTGTCATTTGTTAAAAAATACACAGAACTTTATCATACTGTTGGTTCACGGTGCTAATGGGGTTCGCCGCCGTACCACGTAATCAATACCTCTTAACGTTTGTGCGGAACATTTTGGAAAACGTCAACGTCATAAATTCCCGGCATAACGTCGTTTTTACGGGAACAGTCATATTGTGCGATTCTTTGTCCATTGGAAACAAGCGTTTCACAGACGCGTTAGAAGGTATCACGTGGTACAGCGGCGAACACCATTGACGTATCGCTGACCACGCCCACAATGTTCCAACAAAGGCCTGGCATGAATTCATAAACTCGGCCTGAATTGCGCCGTTTAAATGACGTCATTGACACTAGTACGTCATTAGTTGCCGTGACGCTGCTTTGGTACCGTGATAACGGCCTTTGTCGGAACATAAAAGGCGTCAATTGTGGGAGTGGAATTAAAGAAATTTCAGGATTGGAAGTGTAAACACTAACAAAAGTACATGATCTAGTCATCATGAGCATTAATCCGCGTACTTTACATGGGTGCAAAATTTGAAGTAGGTAATAACAAGTGGCGCTTGTTATTAAACAGTAAATAGTCGCATTCACAAGTGAATTTCAGAAAAGAACGTGACAGTTAACACAGTCAACAGCATTTAGCCTTACAAAGATATATGTTTCAGTAAAGAAAAATACAAGTACTTCATATTTCTGTATCGATGCAGCCAGTTTTGAAACAATGTTTTTCTTCAGAAATGATAGAAACACCTCAATCACTTTGATAATCAATCTTCTTGATTATAAATACCACTACGGTAGTAAAATTTGTAGCGTGTTCAATCCTTATGTGGGAGGTCATACTCTCGAACCCCGACTCGGGTCTGACTAAGACTTGATTGGATAACAGTGACAGTTCTTTCGCCAAGCACTCGGCATTGAGAAATGAATGTCATGGGATCCTTCAGAGAAGCTTAGAATCAGAAGTCCCGTCAGTGTCACGGTAGTTGTGGCACGCTATTGATGTTGCCGGACGTCTTGATATAAGTGATATATTATTGGCTGGGGCGTAAAACCCTAATCAATCAATCAATTTTGAATAAAAGACAACGTCTGTTTCTCAGGATACAGGATATAACTTACTTTTCACCTATTAATGACCAATACGGGAAATACGATCATTTTTAATAATGCCATGATAAGCTGGTAATTATGCCGCAGTCGAGTCGTAATGCTCTTCAGTTTGACTGTATAGAACTAGCCATCCCGCTTTCATAAAATCATGGTCATGAAAGGTAGTATGAACTCAATTGAGACTAGCCCCCGGTTTCACAAAAATAACTTAAATCTGGCCATCTGACAATATTCTATGGTGTTAAAAACAAAAAATTTCAACAAAATAAGAATATAGATGTACATTGTACATAATAATATAAGCTTAGAATAGTCTTGAATATCTTGAACTGAAACTAACAAAATTATTCAGCTTTCTAATTTGCCGAAAAGTTAAGAAATGATTGTAAAGACAATTGATTAAGAGAGATAACTCATACAGAATTGTCCAAATATTGTTTTCTGGGATAAATACCGAAGAGATTTAACGCACGGCGGAAATAATCCTGATAATTACCAAGTCTTGTAGATATACTTAACATACTAAACGCACACCATCAAGGCTACCCCATGATCAGTTTAATGATTGCAAAGTACTTCATTTGTTAGTGTTTGTAAATGCAGATATTGCTATATAGATGGTTCATTAATATCGTATTGAGCTTCTTTAGTATAACCCAGAAGAGGCTATGTACATAGAGTGCAAGAGTATTCGGACACTTTGTAAAATCCTTCATTGTTTCATATAAAATCATATATTTTTAAAAAATTCTTAAAAATTTATTTAAACGAAGTTTATTCTTGAATTTTTTATTATGGTTTTATATGAAACAAAGGATTTTACAACGTGTCCGAATACTTCTTGCACGTCAGTCCTGGTCTGTGAACAGGTGAAGGGGCCACAGGCACTTGTTTCTGAGGAAAGAGTTCCATTTGTACCCTCCACTAAGATTTTAATTTCGACTAAAAAGCCTATAAATGACGGAATAAAGCAATTTTGACCATTTCTGTGAAAAATAATTTTTCAAAAATTTACTACAGAATTTAATTGGTACAAAAGGAACTCTTACCGTTTCTGATATTAAAAATAATAACACTCTATTATACTTAAACATAACACGTGTTATGTTTAAGTATAGAGTGTTATTTTTTTAATATCAGAAACATGTGCCTGTGGAATGGGAGCCTTTCTCAAATTATCTAACCATCAATAAAAATTCTCAGATTCATTTAAATTTCAAAAAATAAAATAAAATAAAATGATAAATATTTCCAGCGACATTAAATTAGATGCCGCTGATATTTCAGTTATTTTATTTTGTCTCACCCTGATCCATGATAATCTTAAAGCAATCGGATAATTAGTTCTAACGTTCAAAACAACATAAAATGAAATCAAATTAAAAAGCATCACGGATTGTTTAGCGCACCTTTAGTTTGAGGTGAAAAATTACGTCACCGGAAGTGGGCCTCGTTTTGAGTGTAAACATGACATCAATATGGCGGAATTTTGGCACATCGGTATGTGTTTTCTTGTAAAAATGTCTTCTTTTTCAGCTAACGTAAAACACTTGCAAGCGAACACCAGTGCAACACACTCATTTAAATGTAGCACTTGCAGGACCACACGCTAACGTAAATCATTTCAAAATTGACCGAATTATTTTGACCAAAATACCTGCAGAAAGTTGTACAACTGTCAAAACACCTGTGGATTCTTACTTGTCTGATATGTGTTTCAAATACTGATAGCCTGTTTATATATTTTCTATTGGTTTTAACAATGGTTCTATATTAATTCTTCGATACAAGACATTATTTTATGAAAGAATTTACTATAAATAGGGATATTATTTTCTTGGACACTTGGTGAATGTTCTTGGTATGAGTCACATTTTACTCACTATTTAGACAACTGAAGTAAGCTTTGAGCTTTTAATTGGCACATCATAATATTAAACACTGTGGTGCTAGTGCCATCCAGATCACACTAGGCAACCTTAATGTGACCATGACTAGCTGGTGTTTATTGTGTGAGTACCTGCCTTGTACTAGCGCACAGGTGCACACTTTGAGAAAATTTTACTTTTAGGTGCTAGCTCCCAAAGACGGCAGCCACAGAGGTTGGAAGTTCCACTGGCTCTTTATCCTGACACTGGGTATATAAGAAACAATGTGAAATGAACTAACTTGCTTAAGGTTAAAAAATGCCACCATTAGTAATGGTAATCGAACCCATAACCTTTAAATCTGGAGTCTGATGCTGAACCAAATTAGCTACCGGTACATGCTTTCTGCTATTGAACTACTATTGTCAAATCACATTTCCAGACTCCACATCACACATTCTTATACATTCTTGTGTATGCCTCTCAATTTAAGCAGCCTCCTGATGTAGTTCAATAAATGTGGTGCATAAGCAGCTTACACTGCATACTGGTCCATAAGCAGCCTGTACTCCAATCTGCCAAGACCTAGTACATGTATAATTATAGTACATATAGTATATTTTTCTCTATCTTGCTTTGTGTTACCTTCTTAGAGCCTACATAATTTCCATCCTGCCTACATAATTTTCATCCTATCACTTTTTTATTAGACTTTATGCTGTCCATTTGATGGTTTGATAAGTTTAAAAATTTGTAATAATAAATCAACCGCATAAAGTAGTACTAATATTTGATTGTTAAATGGCACCATATTGTGTATTTCGCTCTATAGTAGCTTTTCCATCTTACAGTATTTTGAATCGTGAATCTCCCTTTATTCTGGTACAATACAGGGATTTATCAGGGTCTTGTGGGAAAAGGCCCTAAACTAAAAATTGGGAAAAACTATCAATTTTTGGCTCATTTTGGGAAAACTTCAACATCATTTTTGATGCCATTAATGATTAAATCACTGACCTCTTCATCCCCAGAACTGGAATTGTTACTTTCAGCCATTGGGAATTTATAATTCTTATGATCACTTGTTGAATCTTTTTCTGCTGCTTAGTGTTTATCAATGCTTAATTTACTTTCGTTTTCATTTAAAAAAACACAATTTTCTAATTGGGAATTTTCTCAGCCAGTTTTGGGAAAAAAATCAATGTTTTTCCTTTGGGAAAGGGACAGAATTTCGGCCCTAAATAGACCCTTGATAAATCCCTGCAATAGATGATGCTTGTGTTTGGTAGACATTTTGTTATGATCTCTAACTGCTCCATGTAAATGTATGATGTCAATATTGGATAGCAGATTTTGTGATATTGTAATAGCAGGAGAAAAAAAATACATGTAAAGGTCTAAAGGATCATCCCAAGGATGGAACTAGGGACCTCCTGCACTATAGGCACAAAACTAACAAGATTGCTACATTCATCTTCAGTTATTCTTGAGTTTCGCATGGTCCAAGGGAAAGTGTTTTTCAAATTTTCTTCGAATGTACTTTTCCACTACTTTTGACCTGACTGAATTTGAAGGCATTATTTAACCAAACTATAACAAGTAGAAAACTGAAAGACTGGTCTGAGGATTAAAATGCAATCTAGGTGAATGCTGTATGAATTGAGCTACCCAGACCACTATAATGTTATATGCATAGAGTTGGCAATAAACCAGATTGTACAAGCATTGCTCAATGTAGCGTGCAATGCTAGAGAAACACAGGTTTGACTTTGCAAAACTGAGTAAACCTGGGATAATTACTACCAGGTATATGTAATGCTGGTAATTTTACTTGTTTGGTGTTACTTGGTTTCTTTTTGATATTCCTTGCATGCATTCAACATTTCTTTTATGTTGTGAATTTAAAAATGTTAAATTTTATGTCACATAATCTGTACTTTATGTCTCATCAATGGAGCTGCTTCAAAATGTATCATTAAGCCAAGCTTTAAGTATACATTAAGAAGAGCTTATGTCATTGGATGCCATTAAATTGATTGATTGTATCTACTTGTTGAAGGTTGGATATTTGATAGACAAGCATGAAAGTGTTTTAATGGGCCAGATATGTTGATGTGCTGTACTGCTCTTCATTGTTAGTGCCTGAAGAGCAAGGAAGTATTATACCATTGAAATGTTTATAATACAGAAAATCTGAAATTAAGAAAAAGCGATCTATATTTTTGTTCATATAGTATCATCCATTTACCTTGCCCTATAACAAAAACTTGGATACATTTAACACACTTAGTATACATGTTATTATGCCAAAACGTAATTAATGCACACTCAGGTGCAGAAATAAAAGTTGCACATGGTAAATTAATGTGGTAATAGGTAGTGTATAAGTGTTGTACTTGTTTACTTTTAAATTATGATATTGTCATTATATGTATGTAAGATAAATGTTTAATTTTAACATTAAGGCTACAGTAATTATCTTGAAGTTTGTACAATCGTAATTAAATATGAAAGTTTTGATGAAGAAAAATGGTGGACCAAGTGCATATCTTATTACTTAAAAGCTGTTGTTAACTTAAGATCAAGTATAGTGTTAATATTGCTCTGATTATCACTGGACATGCATAGATTTTGTATTGGTTTCAAAAGGATTTTCCTTAGCCGATTTTTATCAGTGTTTGATGAGCTTGGACTAGGATCATAATTGAAGGTAAAGGTCACATTGGAATTGTGTTTGTGCCATAACTTGTTGTAGCTTCTGATAAAATTTTACTGAACTTAACTCAAATGATCACCGAAGTTGGCTCCAAAAAGATTTGAAAAGGAGGGAGTTCATTCTAAAGACAGAATACCGGTACTGGTATTTCCACAAACAATTTAGTGTTGCGCTGAAAAAGGGGAACAATCTTTAACAAAGTGAAATTTGTAGTCCTGTCTATGGAATACATGAACATGTAAAGATTGTCTCCAACTTTATTCATGTAATCTCTGTAGAAAAATGTGTCATTATCTTGGACCAAGGCTATGCTTTCATTCCTGGTAGCCAAGATCACCATTGGCTACTAATTTCTGAGAAATCTTTAGAGAGTGGCCTATTTAACCAAATTTGTGAAAAAAATACTTTAAAAAGACCATATTTTAGCCATGAATGTTGTGTTGGGACTGTATTGCAGTTACAGAAGAGTCTTTGCCTTATACTGGTTAGGATGTATCTAGTTTTTGTAAGATTTTTTAATTATCCAATATAGATAACTGAGCTTTGTCATTTCTTGTAGCAGAAAAGATAAAAAGTCATCTTTTTTAGCAAACTGGTAAATGAATATGCTCAGAATTGTGGAAAAAAATTAATTTTGAATAAATCAAAAGGTTAAACAGTCATGATATATAAATGAAAATGGATTTTATATTGGATATAAGTCTGTAACAGCTCAATGTTATATATATATATATGTATCATAGTTTGCTTACGGTAATGTGTTAGACCTTTGGCATTTCCTATATATAGTACATATATATGTGTTATAGTGTAGGTGACCCTCATCAAAGATTTATTTTTTATTATAGTATAAAAGTTCTTTAATCTTATAGACATTTATAGTGGATTTAAAGCCAGTGCATGTAGTATTTGTGATATCAACACCTTTTTTAAGAGAATTGAACATAATATTACATACCAGTATTAAGAGTTCTGGTATTCCCTCTAGAAATATGGTGTTATTAAGGTTATACAGATAAAATAACTCGAGTTACAACAAGTAACTGTATCAATATGTACTACAGCCTACAGATCTGGTTAATAATTACTTCATATATTAATTATATACATTTATATGGCACGAGGGACCTGTTTGATGTCTTAACTAATTAATTAGAGTGTGGGAGATAATACAGTCAAACCTGCCTTAAAGACCACCTCTTAATAAACTTTATAAAGTTCTACCTTCAATTCTTCCACTTCCACCCTAGTCCATAACCTTTCTTTGAGAAGGAATCTTCATAGGAAATTAAGGAAAGAGTGAAGTTGTGCCTTTTGGCGTTCTTTTATGGATTGGGCTCCATTTGGACACTTTTTGCAAGTTTGACATTTTTTTGGACATAGTTATGACACCCATTGCAATTAATTAGTTTTAAATGAATTTTCATTATGCCAGTATATTATGTTTTTTGTTCTTGTGCAGTGTAGGGTACATAAACACCATTTCTCAATGGGTTAACTAAAAATTAAAAGTGATGCCATCTGAGACTTTGATTTTGTTTCCATTGTCCATTGGTTCTTGACTTGTGAGTTACCTGATGTGTTATTGAAGCAAGTTGTTTGACTTGCCCAGGTACATGTAGAACAATCAGTTAGGGTATCAATCTATATTGTATATAATATATATATGTTACTGTTAGGAGATTTGATTCCGAAGGGAGTGGGTTTGAATCTTGGCGATGGTAAATGTAATTAAATATCAAATCAAATTGCAGTTTTATGTTTTAAGTTGTTACCTTTTGTTCATTTCATTAATTTTTCTATTTTCATTTTAACAAGTTCATGTAATTGAAAAAATGAATGGTGACAAAATTTTGTGGCACATGATCTTATATATAATTAATGAGAAATCGTAAACAGCTGTTATTTACAAATCATAATATTTACAGTGTGGGTGTAGTTTATAACATATTACTGTTACATCCCGCTGTCATATTTATGTAATTGTGTACATCATGACCATCCCCGTTCTTATGATATTTGTTTAATGCACTGCATTCTTGGCATGGTACACTTATTCAAAAATAGTGGCAGTGGTGGGATGATGTGATAAACTTTCACACATTTGTGACATTCAAACACCAATACCAATCCTTTTGTTAATGTTTATTGTTTCTGTAAATTTTATGAAAATACATGTATTAACATCATTACCATTACAATTGCTGTGATGTCTGTTATATACACCTCATTTCTAATGTGGTACATATATACCACATGCATTCAAAGATGGTGACAGCGATTGGATGATGTGATTTAAACTTTCACACATTTTAACATTCAGACATTGTCAAACACTGACACAGAGCCTGGTGCTAATGTTAAACTTTCTATAAATTTAATCAAATGTTTTAAAATCATGGATGTTCTAATGTTTGTTAAATACACCACATTTCTAATGTGGTAGACTCATTCAAAGGTGGTGGCAGTGATGGGATTGTGGCATAGTGTGATAAATTTTCACATTATTCATACACTTGTAACTTTTCTTGTTTTAATGTTTATGTGCTCCAATGATCTAATAAAACTTTAACTGTGAATGTTAATAGTAACACCATTGATTCCTGTCACAATCATCAGAGAGTCCATTTATCTGAAATGCAAACTATCAGAATGTTGGCATACTGTAAAATGAGTAAATTGAATCATGTTTATTGACACTGGATTTTAAAACTAACTACAATGTATACTATAATGATGATTTTATTGATGGCAATTACGGTGTAGTTTGGCAAGAATCATTAGATGCATTGTATTTGCACCATTATAAAACAGTGAATTATTTTGATTGTCATAATAGAGTTGTATTTGCAAACTTCAGAAAGTTAACTAGATGTACAGCGCAGATCTATGGTCTTAAAGGGAAAAATGATATGTGACTCTAAAATTGTACTGTGTTTTCCTTCTTTCTTGGTAGCCAAAATTGCCATAATTGCATTGGTTACTGATATATTCTTTCAAAAAATCTTTAAAAATTTGTAAAAAAAAAAAAATAATAATAAATAAAAATAAAAAACACAACTTTAAAAAGGACTGTTTTTCACAAATTTAAGATATTTGGCTAACTAATAATTTTAAATTTGTGGAAACATAGTTTGTACAGTGGTCAAACCTTTGAGTTATTAAGTAAGGTTAAAGTTTATTAATGGAAATGGAAATTTACATACTCTATAAAAAATCAGTAACATTTTACTTATAAATCATTGCTTTGAAAAGTGTTTTATGATTCTGTAACAAAATATATTTATTTTAATACCTGTAATCTGATTGAGATTTTTTCTCGTATTTATTTGCACTATTATACATGTACAGTCACCTCTATAAGAATCTACCTGGACATAAACCATACATATGTATCGTTATCGTTAATTGTAGCTGGCATATTGAACTGTAATTGCACCTTATCTTTTGATTTCTGAGTATTTTCTCTACTGCCAAGTGAAAATTTTGGTATTTGTAGAATTTATTTGTGATATTTTTGAAGCATACAGTAATTTAACTTTTGTTAACATTAATCATATATTTCTTGACAATACCTGTCAAATATTAGACATATTTTCTTTTTGATTTTCTCTATTTCTATATATCTGGACTATTTTTAATCCTAACCCCTCTGGATTATAAGACAGTATACCAATGAAGCTGAAATCAGTGATAGATTTAGTCAGATAGTGTATTCCTTTCATTCCTGTAGATATATTGTATATAAGTATGTAATGATGCCTGTCATTCCATCTTAATCTTCAACTTGTATATTTTCAGGAATTGGAAGCCAGCCATAGTCCTTTGATTCAGCTGTTAATGATGAAATCTATAAACAAGTGTTACCTTCATAACTGTACAGCTGATCTACACAGCGTGATAAGACATTGAGATATATATTACTATGTGATTGAAATGTGACAACATGTGATTAACCGTATTCTGAACTCCGTTTGTTACTAATAGATGTTATGTTTGTATACAATATGTGTGTGTTGTGATATCATGAATACAAATAGTACAGTTTAAATTTACAAAAATATTTCATAATGATTATAAGATATTTGACTTTTGATTCCTATAAAGAAGGTGCTTGAATTAAGACCAGGATGTATAATTATCATAGACAGCAAGTGTATACTCACAGTGAGAGGGGTAAAATGGCCTCGTCCCCGGGCCCAGGGGACAGACAGTTTGTGATGTGCCTTCAGAAGTTTCCCCAGGGCAGGTCAGAAAAGGTTTGTATTATGAATACATGTATTATACACATAATGATTTGATAGTGTACCAAGTGCAGGTGGCTCTGACACTGGTACATGATGTACCGGTATATAGAAGACAGTGTCCTTGACAGACATCAAGATATCTTTAATAGGGTGTCCAGTATAAATTGAATAAGGGCAGAAAATTCTTGTTTTCAAGCATTGATTTCACAAAGTTTTAATGCTCAATTCATATAAACGCAACTGCTCTTTCTGAAAACTATTGGTAAATTTTAATTTTCAAGAGTGAAAAAGAGTTCTGAGGATGGGGAAAATAATGTTGAGGTTTTATAGCTACTCTCATTTTCTTGCTTTACAAATAACAGTTAAGTTACATGTAGTCGAAACAAATGGTTCTGTTTAACTGCATTTCTAAATGCTTGCAGATAATAAGGTATTACCGGGTAAGGTAATTTTTGGTATGCAAGTCAACCAAAATGGCTTACAGATCAAGTTTATATTTTGTTACACTCTGCTGATTTTTTACAGAAATGATGTGGCCCTTGTGTTTTGAAAAATTCACAGAAATAACTGGAGAACTACAGGGCCAATGTATAGGTGTGAGTGGTGGTGGTGGTGGGGGGTATTGTATGTGAGCTCCCTGAGTAAGGTTCTTCAATTTAACAGAAAATTTTCTAACTTAAACTTTACTCAGAGATAGATTGTTTATTAAAAGTGAAAAGAACGAAATTAACAATACCGGTACCTAAAAAGCAAGTCTTACATGATTACACATTGCTATTGAGGAATTTTTAAATGGAATCAGTATTGTTCTTTACCAAACAGATAATTAACAGTGCAAATTAACAAGAATAAATAATTACCAGTTATTGTTTCTGTAATAGACACTAGTTACAAAGATACCCTTGTTTCTTTATAAATAATTTTTTTTACAATTACATGTATCATGAAGTTTTTGGCTATTTTTCAGCAATAAAACTATAAATATAAATGTTTTATATACTCCTGATTATTAATAACTTCTTATGTATAAATATATATTTGTGTTTATAAAAGATGCAAGATAATTTTGCAATATTAAATGATGGAATTGATATGCATAGACCTTAACATGAAAGTTGTGTAAAGATAAATCAGGAAAATTTAAACATTTCAAAGTTTCTGCAGTAGCAGCATCAGCAAGAGTTTTGATACTTACAGCTTGGAAATACTTTGATATCTTATGTTTAAGATGCAGTATATAGATTATGTATTTAGATTTATTTTGTTATAAAACATGTGGCATATAATGAAATAAATTAATGTACATGATTCACTTCACAGTTTATACATATCAGATTAGGCCAACTGTATAAAAGTGTTTGTTTCCCCTCCAAAGACATATTGCCCATCCTATTGAAAATAATAATTTGAATTTTGATCAAAGGTAATTTTTTTTTCATCTATCTGTGACTTTTTCTTTAAGAAAAGACCAAAAGGCCAATGTCTGCTACAATAGACCAGTTGGTCAAATTTTGGTTTAAAAAAATTGTTTGTGTGCCAGGGCTGAAAATAGGAACTGAAGAAGCGAAACAAATTACATTTTAATAATGGTCTTACAAACTGATGGTACAATTTTAGTACAGCTCCATCAGTATCTATGATTTCTGTCTCCTGTCAGAAAATGGTAGATAATTTCCTCTTGGAAAGTTTAACTGGAGTTGTTAATATATTACATGTACATGTAGTCATTGAGAGAGTACGTGTTGTACTATGTCCAAATTTTGAATTTTACACATTGTCTGATCTGACATACTGATGATTTACTTAGAATTTGTTGATCCAGTTTTCTTTTTTTTTTTCTGCTTGTGAAGGGCCAAATTCTAAATGGTACACATACTGATAGTTTACTTAGAATTTGATGATCCAGTGTTCTTAATTTTCTGCTTGTGAAGGGCCAAATTCTGAATGTTACACATTGATAGTCTGATCATGCTGATGGTTGATCCAGTGTTCTTAGATTTCTGCATCTGAAGTTTCTGATCTTTAATCATTCAAAACAGGTACTTGTCAGTACTGGTATAGTTCTGTTACAAACGATGGTCAAATCCTATCAAAAATGACCATCCCAGTGACCCAGTCTGTTAATTGGTGTTCTTGTAATATTTGTATACTAATGATGGGCAGTGTATTAATTATGTACTGTGTTCTGTGGTTAGGAGATAGTTATGTATATCTAGAGGTGATCATCATGATTGGTAATTAACGAGTTATGTTCTATGTTAGATAGACATTATTTATATATACATATATCTAACCTCATAGATGAAATGGTGTGGTTGCAGAAAACGCCTACAAATATCACGGTAATATTTTATTTCAAATTTATTTGTATACATGTGTGTTCATGTACTGGTTTGATATTCAACATGTTGGCTGAATTTTGTTCCCCTGTACCAAGTAGGGATACAGTGGATGTTATGGTTACTTCCCTGGCTCAGGTGTTGGGTGTGTCTGATGGACCAGAGTACAGTGGGTGTAATGTTATTCCCTGGGTATAGATGTTTGAGTGTGTGGGTCAGATATATAGGTGAAATGTGTTGTTCTTCACTCCCATATACTAAGTACAGTGGGTGTTATGTTATTCCCCTGGGTCAGGTGCTAGATGTGTCTGATGGACCAGAGTACAGTGGGTGTAATGTTATTCCCTGGATAGGTGTTTGGTGTGTTTATCAGATATATAGGTGAACTTTGTTATTCTTCACTTCCATAATCCAATCACAGTGGGCGTAATGTTATTCCCATGGCTCAGGTGCTAGGCCAGTAGGTGTGTCTGATGAACCAGATGTATCTTCATAATGTCGGACTTTGTTGTTCTTCCTTTACCCGTTGTTTGGTTCCAAGTGCAGTGGATGTTTTGTATGTAGCTATTCCCTTTACTCAGGCGGTCCAGATGTATAAGTGAACTTTGTTGTTCCTCTGACTTTTGTTATGTCCAACCCTGGGTTTGATCGAAAGTTTATATGTTTGAAACCTGTTAGACTGAGGTCTTCTTACTGAAATATACATTCTGCAATTGTAGACCATCAGTGTCCATGTTTAGATTCCAGATTTAAGCTTGTCTGTGCAATGTTCCTGTTTGGATCAGATTGACACATTTATGGTAGTTAACATTCACAGGCATCAATATAAATTCCTCTTTCACACAGAATGTACAATATAATCTCTGTAAAATGAACCTTCAATAAACTGAACTACCGGTACTTCATCAAGGATGTGCGGCAATGCCATTATTATTGTTAAGTGCATTAACCTGTATCAATTAAACACCTGTCTAATCTCAACTAAATCTTCAGTCTTCAAAGTGTGTGGTTTACTGTGCATGTATACAGTGTTATAACTTGTACATGTTTATAAACTAAACAGAAAGTTAAAATATGGTCAGATATTAAATACATGTAAATCATTATGTTGATATATCATTTTATTAATGAAATAAAACTTCTTTGCACTTGCTGCTACTTGGGTCTGTCTCTGAGCAAATATCCTTTGCATGAAGTGCTATTTGTGCTTTTGAATACAAGTCCTAAAAACTTGCTCAAATGAAAAATTACAGGGCTGTCACAGGGCCATATTTAGGTGTGATATTGAGACCCATTCACAATTAAAGATATTATGTTTTTTCTTCGCAAACACCAAACTGATTTTCACAATTTAAAATTTTTAAAATGGGACAATAAATCAAAATTTTAAAAAAATCATGCCAAAAAACCAATACTTATATAGAAATTAGTAATAAAGTTTATTAAACAGTTTGTTTTAGAGTTTTGTAACAGTATTAATGGTATTCTTCATTATTTTACAAATTAGGCTATTTGATCACTTATTTTCACAATAAGAATACAAGGGCCCTGCTCCCATTCACAAAATATTTAGACATCCCTGTATAAGATACAGTTCATACATTTGCACTACACAGATACAATTGTATCTTAGCAATTTGTACTGTATATGACAATACTGTCCTATTTCAACCTCTGGATACTAATACTATGGTACATTTTATTATATAAAAGATTTATATTTAAATGTAAGTAGTCTGTACAATTTGATCAGGACAAGATAGTTGTGTTTCTTAAGAAAATTGAATATGATGACATTTAAAGAACGACATGATAAATATTGTATATTGATATAACAAGTTTTATAACCAACAAAACATGATCTACAATGTATATATATACTATTGATTTTAATATCCAGATCCAAATAAAATGGTTTTACATTTATGATTTGAGATATAATCCTCAGATGACAAATGTTGAAGCTTCTTGTGTGGGTAGCTTTTACCTTCTATAGGAGAGAGAGAGAGAGATAGAGAGAGAGAGAGAGAGAGAGAGAGAGAGAGAGAGAGAGAGGGTTAACATGCTATAATCCACAGATGACAAATGTTGGGAGTTTCTTGTGTGGGCGGCTTTTAACTTCTGTAGGAGAGAGAGAGAGTTCCAACATAGAAAATTGTATTTGCCATTTATTAAAGTCCAATCAGCATTCCCTTAAAATTTGTACTTGTTGAGGTACAGATCAAAACAAATTAAGACTAAAAATATCATATTTAGCTTGCCTTTATGAAGAACAAAAGTGCTAGTGGCGTACCTGTGAGAGAGAGAGAGAGAGAGAGAGGGACAGGGAGGTTTCAACATGCTATAATCCTCAAATGACAAATGTTGAAGTTTCTTGTGTGGGTGGCTTTTACCTTCTATAGGAGAGAGAGAGAGAGAGAGCTCCAACATAGAAAATTGTATTTGCCATTTATTAAAGTCCAATCAGCATTCCCTTAAAATTTGTACTTGTTGAGGTACAGATCAAAACAAATTAAGACTAAAAATATCATATTTAGCTTGCCTTTATGAAGAACAAAAGTGCTAGTGTCATACTTTTAGTGGGATTTTGAACCTAGGTGTTGAGAGGGGCTGTGATCTAATTACCTTATGTCTATATATTATATTTAAATATACAGTTCAACCTGTTGTAATGTGTCTTGCCAACTCCCTTATTGCCAAAGTATTTTGAAATATCTAAGCATCCATCTTTATATTGCCAAAATTTGACTGAGCAAATGGTGGCAATGAATTGAGGTTTCACTATATAAATACTTCAATGACTAAAACCTAATTTTCTGGAATACCATCAATAATTTGTAGTAATTTTTTGGTTTCAACACTTTATCTTTTGCATCTTTCCAAATTTGAAAACTCAACATTCCAAAACTCTTGTATATTATTTGAGCAAGTATCTCTGCTGATGGCTGTTGCCCTGAGGATATCACAAACTCAGTAGACAATAATTGTGTGTTATTAGCTCAACTGGCTATAGCCAGCTGAGCTTATGCCATGGTGAAGCGTGTGTGCGTGCATGCGTGCGTCCGTGCGTAAACTTTAATCTTCTCCTCAGAAACCACTTAACCAATTGGAACCAAATTTGGTGTGGAAAGTCCCTAGGTGGAGTAGATTAAAGTTTGTACAAATCAATTTCGTGCGGCATCCAAGATGGCTGCCATTGCTATAAATAGCAAAAACCTAACAGGTTTTTTTGTAACTTTTTCTGTTTGCTCGTAATTAGCGGAATATGCAAATTAGATGCTAAATTTAGTCGATTCTTTGAAAATCTTCTTCTCTGAAACCACATACCCAAATGATGCCAAATATGGTGTGGAAAGTCCCTAGGTGGAGTAGATTAAAGTTTGTACAAATCAACTTCGTGCGGTGTCCAAGATGGCCGCCATTGCTATAAATAGCAAAAACCTATAAATGGTCGTTACATGTTTGTTTATGGACCGATTTAGTTCAAATTTGAGATTTAGAAAGTAGATGTCTAGGCATTTAATATTTAACAGGTTTTTTTTTGTTAACTTTTTTCTGTTTTTGCTCGTAATTAGTGGAATATGCAAATTAGATGCTAAATTTAGGCAATTCTTTGAAAATCTTCTTCTCTGAAACCACATACCCAAATGATGCCAATTTGGTGTGGAAAGTACCTAGGTTGAGTAGATTAAAGTTTGTACAAATCAACTTCATTGGGCATCCAACATGGCCGCCATTGCTATAAATAGCAAAAACCTATAAATGGTCGTTACATATTTTTATTTTTGGACCGATTCAGTTCAAATTTGAGATTTAGAAAGTAGATGTCTAGGCATTTAATATATGCAACGGATTTTTCTGTTACTTTTTCTGTTTGCTAGTAATTAGCGGAATATGCAAACTAGAATGTTGTAGGTATTGATACAACGATCATTTTGATGTATAGAAAAAGGTTATGGGTTCAAAGGTCAAGGTCACAGGTGCTAAACAATACCAAAATAGTTTATTATCTCGAAAACTATTAACTTTCTGTATAGGCATGTATATTAGAATGTTGTAGATATTGATACAAGGATCATTTTGATGTATAGAAAAAGGCCATGGTCCAAAGGTCAAGGTCACAGTAGCAAAACAATGCTTAAATGGTTAAATATCTTGAAAAGTATTAACTTTTTGTAAAGGCATGTATATAAGAATATCTTAGGTATTGATACAATTATCATTTTGGTATATAGTAAAAGGTCATGGGTTCATAGGTCAAGGTCACAGATGCAAAACAAAATTAAAAACATTAATTAACACGAAAACTACAAATTTTTTGTATAGGTATGTATATTAGAATATTGTTTGTATTGATGTAATGATCATTGTGATATATAGATTAAGGTCAGGGTATAAAGGTCAAGGTCACAGATACGAAATAATACTGAAATAGTTAATTATCTTGAAAACTATTAACTTTTTCTATAGGCATATATATTAGAATGTTGTAGATAATAATTCAACTACCGGTACTATTTTGATGTATAGAAAAGGTTATGGTTCAAAGGCCAAGGTCACAGATGCAAAAAATTGCTGAAATGGTTATATCTTCACTATTTGATCAGATAATGACATGGGGTTTCAGTTTTGAAATATTCTTGTATTTACCTTCAAAATGAGGTCAAGGTCAATTGTGAAGGTTATGACCTAATGTTTTACCTTTCCTGAAAAAAAAATTGTTGACCCAACTTTTAGGCAGTGTACAAATAAGATGTTTGTTTCAACTAAATCATTGAAATTTTTTCCGAATTGGTCAATTCTAACCCAATACAGCATGAAAAGTCCTTTAGTAACAATTAAATCGGCCAAAATCCAAGGTGGCTCCAGTTCCTATAAATAGCAAAAACATTAAAGACCAATGCAGATTTGTTTTCCAACCATTTTGGTTCCAGTTGCAACTGTAAAAAGGAGGTGGAATGCCATTTCATAGGATTTGCATGTTATTTATCAAAAATGTAAATTACCTGCCAGTTGAGCATTACAGGCCCTATTGGGCCTCTTGTTGTTAGAAATATACTATTGCTAGTTACCGATAAAATTTGAAATTCCCCGAAAACTAAGGCATACTCTCATGCAAAGTATTTCCTTAGCTAAATTTGGTAAAATATATTTTGGTCCTTTGGGTTTCTTTTCAACATCTTGAAAAAAAAAGTTTTGGTTTCATAATTTTGGCCCAAGTACTACTGATGAGGAATTGTATTGTTAAAGTGCTGTCTAGTGCTGTAACATTAAAACTGGTATATGTAATTAAGTACAAGTATTTACTGTTTATGTTTGTTCCTTTTAGGATCTGGACATCATATTTTCCTATTTACATGGAATGGAAGCATTATCATCGCTAAGAGAGCCAGCTTTAAGAGCACTATGTAGAACAGTTAGATATGAGTTTCATGATGCAAATGACATTTTATACTGGTTAGTAGTTTGTCTTTTATTGGTAGTATTAATAATTAATTACAACATGTCTGTTGACTCATTAACATACATGTAGAGAAATGGTGCATATAATATTGCTATATGTTACATATTTAATGTATGGTAAAGGACATTTTGCATGTTTGATGGATGTAAGTTTGAGGTACGATATATCACAGGGAATGTAATGTCCACTTCTGGCTATATCAAACTTGTTTCCACTTGTATGTGGTAAATGTTGTTTCGCTTGGATTTTTAGAAAGCTGTCATTTCTCAACTTTTGAATTCATTAAAGAAAGCATTGTAATCATTGGTGCATGCATGTATGAGATAATATTTTGAAATGAAATGATCAGTACAACTGAATGTTGTTGTTGAATTTTGATATTAAATGTAACTACCAGTGTTTTGGTCATTAATCTAAAGCAGGCATCCATAGAAGAGACTTAAGATTATAACAGTTATCTCCCTTACATCACTCATATGTACATCCTCTGAATACCTTGGTCATAATCATCAGCCTATTTAAAAAATCTTTGATATTTACCTTGTCTGTTGTAGGAAGATCTTGAATAAATAATAATAAAACCCTTCCTCTTTGTAGGAAAGGCAAATAAAAATATCTTAAGTGACATGATGACCAAAGGAGGATTTGTGCTTAAAATTGAAATACATAGATAAAGTAAATGTCCTTAAAATGAAATATAAGACATCATCTTAAGAAATATTATTTATTTTTAGAAAAAAAATAAGATTTTGATACGTTTAGAAATGACCTTAAAACAATTTTGTGAAGTGGTTTTAATATGATTTAGCCTGGATATAGTGCAAGATTTTTGTCAAGTTTCCTTAAATTATTTCTAATTCATTGACATTTCCTGTTAAATATCATTAATTTGGTAGAATTGTTTGAGCTAATGACATAGATTAAATTTCATTTAGTCACATGCAGAAAGACAGTCATTAGTAATGACCTAATTTTACAATTTTACTTTTCTGATACTTGTCATGTAAACAGATGTTACTATTTTTGACCTACATTTTTGTATTAATTTCTGTATAAGCATATCTTAGTCATTATCATATTAGTACAAACAGGGGGGGGGATGGAGAGTTGGTAAATTATTGAATTTCAATATATATATATAAAAAAAATTGAAATATGGAAAATGTGTAAGAGATAAAGCTTTAGTAATTTGATGATTTTCAAGAAAATTCAGTCAGAACAAAGGGTTGACGTGGTGTGACAGAAGATTCATCTGTCTTACTTTGCTTAATTCCATCTCTCCTGGTGGAGAAAATTCAGGGGCTAAACCAGGACTCAAACCTGGAACCTTCCCAATACTAGCTGGATGCTCTATCCACTGAGCTACCTAGTCACATATCCAACCCTGTCCATCACATGTCTAAACATTATAATGAAAACCCTGACAATATAAATGGATACCAACTGTTAGACAGGCAATTTGTCTGACAAAGCATACTAGCATGGGAAAAAGTCTTTATTACTAGTTTATATTAAAACATGAATTGAAAAATTTGGATGTTGTTGGACTTGTCACTTTATCCTCATAAATTTATGTTAACATTCAAAAATATGCTGTAAGTTAAAAAAATGAAAACAGTTTTCCATTTCATGCAAGTTTGTTATCATAAACATCTGATTATGAAAATATTTTAAGAAGGAAATTTTTTGTTTTTAAAGTGCAAATCAGCATCTTGAAGCATGTGACCTATACATGAGTTACAAGATTACCATAGTTTGATTACATATTTCTGACATTATTCAAAAAATGCTTATTTCATATAAAGTGGATAGAAGAAATTAACTGAAGTAATGGTGTTTATCCTCCAGCCAAGATTCTTTCACATATTAAGGCAGTCAGTTCTAGAATGGTAGAGGAAACTGGAGTGACTGGCAAAAACCACTAACTTTTATTAGATGAACTGATGAAATTTCCAAAATTAGAATCTGCCTGAGTAGGATTTGAAACTTAGGGGTCAGCGTCACGGTGTTGTGTGCCAACACTTCAGACCACTCAACCACTAAGGCCCCTTGGGTACAAGGAATGAACCCTAATATTTTAATGCAAATATTTCCCAGATTGATAAATTGTTGATATTTTCTTGCATAGTATTCTTTACTTTACTACACTAAAATATATGAGCTAACTTGGTTAAGATAAACAGACATAAAATCAATACACCCATAAGAGTTTGATATATTGTTTGATATATTTATATATTTACTAAACAATTCTGAAATGTACTGCTCACAACAAATGCTTTATCATATATAAATGTCATCCTCAAGTGATATAAATTCAGGAGTATTCTGTTTTATCTAAACAACAGCACAAAACTTTATTTCTTATTTTTCTTCCTCTTTTTATTCCTTCATTGTTTTTGGTTTTTATTTTAGTCCAAAATGTATATCCCCGGTATATATATATTTATATTCTGCTTATAATGAAGGCAAAATATGCTTATGAAGGAATCCTAAAGTTCTCCTGGGAAAGATTAGCTGAAAGTATGTTTATACAAACAAGGAACTGTCCTCTTTATAACCAGATTCCTTTGTACCATTATTGATCAATGATTATATAACATACATATTTATATTAACAATTCTGTGTTCTTTATTTCAGCCAAGGTGAACTAAGTACATGTTGGTATATATTATTGTCTGGATCAGTATTTATTGAAGGATCAATGTTCCTTCCTCGTAGCAGGTAAGTTCATTTATTGATGTTAATAGAAGTAAAACAATGTCATTGATATAACTGATGTTATAGGTTTTACTTGTCAGTGGAATGTCAAAGCTTTGTTAAACACTGAATTGATCTGGAAAAACTTGAAGGTAGATTAGTGTATTGAATGGGTGATCAGTGCAAGGCATTGATGATACAATGGATGATCAGTGCCAGGCAATGATGGTGGAATGGATGATCAGTGCAAGACATTGATGATGGAATGGATGATCAGTGCAAGACATTGATGATGGAATGGTTGATCAGTGCAAGACATTGATGGTGGAATGGGTTATCAGTCAAGACATTGATGGTGGAATGGGTGATCAGTGCAAGGCATTTGGTGGTGGAATGGGTGAGCAGTGCAAGGCATTGATGGTGGAATGGGTGATGAGTGTAAGGCATTGATGGTGGAATGGATGATCAGTGCAAGATATTGAGGATGGAATGGGTGATCAGTGTAAGACATTGATGGTGGAATGGGTTATCAGTCAAGACATTGATGGTGGAATGGGTGATGAGTGCAAGGCATTGGTGGTGGAATGGGTGAGCAGTGCAAGGCATTGATGGTGGAATGGGTGATGAGTGCAAGGCATCGATGGTGGAATGGATGATCAGTGCAAGATATTGAGGATGGAATGGGTGATCTGTAAAAGGCATTGGTGGTGGAATGGGTGATCATTGCAAGGCATTGATGGCTGAATGGGTGATCAGTGCAAGGCATTGATGGCAGAATGGGTGATCAGTGCAAGGCATTGGTGGTGGAATGGGTGATGAGTGCAAGGCATTGATGGTGGATAGGTGATCAGTGCAAGATATTGAGGATGGAATGGGTGATCTGTGAAAGGCATTGGTGGTGGAATGGGTGATCATTGCAAGACATAAATGGCAGAGTGGGTGATCAGTGCAAGGCATTGGTGGTGGAATGGGTGATGAGTGCAAGGCATCGATGGTGGATAGGTGATCAGTGCAAGATATTGAGGATGGAATGGGTGATCTGTGAAAGGCATTGGGGGTGGAATGGGTGATCATTGCAAGACATAAATGGCAGAGTGGGTGATCAGTGCAAGGCATTGGTGGTGGAATGGGTAATCTGTGAAAGGCATTGGTGGTGGAATGGGTGACACATGCTGTTATTACTTACAAATTCAAAAAACAAATGTAATAAAAAATTATAAGTTAAACTCATATGTTCAGTTACTCCAACATATATGGAGGTTGGTGACAAGAAAGTTGTTTTGACAATGTACAGTCTGTAGAACAGCATATTTCATAAAGTTTTGCCACAGACTTCTTATTGTAGGAGCAGTGTTAAGCTTGATCAGGAGTGTTAGTCTTGGGAGTTCAATTCAAATGTTGAGTTAAATAGTTGAATATATCTTGGCTGTATCCATGGTGATTTCAAAATAACCATATTATAAATGAAACTTGCATTCAGGACTGACATATAGCACCAAGTTGTGATGTGTCCTAACATAGATATATTAATACACATAGTGATAGTTTGCAAGGGAAACTACATGTAGTCAATAATGAGAAACAACCTTATTGTGCTCAAATGATCAAGCTGCAATTAGGGAATAATACCGGTATTCTAACCCCAAGACAGATTAAATTTACCAAAACATCCCTGTTTACAGGATCAGGATGAACAGTACAGTAAAACCTCGATTTGTTGCCACCGTTTGTTTTAGTCAAATTTTGGCTTTATAAAGGGGTTTGGAAATAAATTGGGGAGGCAGATAAAAAAATACATAAACAAAATGAATTTTGGGATGTCAAAATAGTGTGGCACTAAGTGAGGTGGCAAAATTATCGAGGCACATTATAACGTGGTTTTACTGTATATCTTTCTATATGATGATATTGCAAGTTTTAAAATGCAAATAAAACCAAAATGAGCTCACAATCTAAACCAGCACATAATATGTTTTAACTCTTAACACTTGTAATGTTCTGGCTTCAATAAGTGAAAGTTAAGATATTTTGATAGCCTCTTATCAAAATGTAGAAGAAAACTTGGCTACACTTGAAGAATTCCTCTCATGTAAAGGAGAAGTTTGGGGGGTTAGTTATGAAAAGTAAAGATCATTAAATTTATATATCGGTATACACATATACACAGGTGCATATCAAATTTAAGTCATGAAAGTTTTTCTCTACTTATAAATTCATTCTATTTTTTATAGATTCCCTGCTAACATTAATGCTGATAACATATCACCAGATGTAGTAGCTAGAATAAACGGGTCATGATTTTAGTTTTTTGCTAAGTTAAAAGATTTTTATCTTCAAATTGAGAAATTCCGAGCATGTTACAGTGAACTGTATCATATTGTGTTGTAACATATACTAAAAATAAAATAGATGTTGAATAAATTCTGTACCACAATGTCACATAAAGAATACTGCAAAACTTTCTCTCTCAAAATACAGAGGTCTAAAAGCTTAAATATACATGTTATATCAGCAGTGACATTTAAATTTTGATAACGCTCGATATCCTCACTCTCTCTCTCTCTCTCTCTCTCTCTCTCTCTCTCTCTCGTACAAATATGGTAGTTCAATAGGTTGAGAGCCCGTTCCATATGTGGGAGGTTGTGGGCCAACCCTGGCAGGGGTCTGACCAAGACTTGAAAAATAGGCCGCAACTATTCTTTCACTAAGCACTCAGCATTTAGAAATGAAAGTCACAAGATCTTTCGGAAGAAATCTTTAAAACCAAATGCCTCATGTCACGGGAGGGCATGGCATATTAAAGAACCCTCCCTGCACATTGCCTGGATAGCAAAGGTAACAATTTATGCCACTTCACCTATAGCTGATGTGTCTCAATATAAGTGAAATATTCTTGACTGGGATGTAAACTCTCCCTTTTCTCTTTTCCCTCCCTCCCCCCACCCCCACCCCCCCCTCTCTCTCTCAAAATACAGAGACATGGTAGAATAAAAGTGTATGATATGAATACCTAATCTTATAACTTAAGAAGTTTGGAGTTTACTTTAATGTTGGGATAACCCACTGGTTAATGGCTGTCAGTTGCAGGTCACCAGAGGTTCAGACCCTGGTCATAGTAATTCCTGCCATTTAACACATTGCTGTTTTTAATCAACAATAATATTTTATCACTTGCAAATATCTCTTCAAAAAGCATCTTTTGATAAGTGGCACTGGATCTAATAGACATTTTAATCTTTTTATGGAGTTACATTCATATTCCTACTGACCGGATGTCTTGTACAAAACCATTCCAAGCCTTGTTTAAATCATATGATGTATGATCATTATAAACTTAATTTAGGTAGCAGTGCCTCTCTCAAAACCTGCTGGGTGAGAAAGATTGTCAGTTCGCCTGCCGGAAGTTAGTGGTTTTCTCTGGGTACTTTGGTTTCTGTCACCATCCCAGAACTGACTGTCTCGATATACAATCAAGTTAAAGAATCTTGACTGGACTGTAAAACACCATTACTCCACTCCACTCAATTTGGATAGATTCCAATATGTTGACCATCTATTTACACATTGTAAAATTTCTGATACTCAGAAGTCTAACATACAATGCTTGTAAACAAATCGTTGTCATTATCAATTATCTAGGTTGAATATCTGTTTCTGACTTGTATTGGTGACAAGTTTCCGAGATGAATAGTTCAAACCATACCCTTTGGGAAAACTACTTAACTTTCACTGTAAACAAAAATATTGTTAACACATCAAATTCCCATTTATAGTACAGCATGGTTCTGTCGTCGAAGATATATATACCAAAAATCAGGGAAGTACATTTTGATTCAAATAAATGGATGCAAACTTCTAAGTTTATTGATTTTATAATCTATCACCCACTGTTTGAAGAAAGAAAGAAGATATTAAATTCAAGCTTTCATCTTTCCTTCTATCCTTCCATCTGTCCAGACACTTCTGGAATATTTTTCCAAAATATTAACAATATTATTTACATTGATAGGTGATGTGCATATCATAAATGTTGATTTTCCTGCGAGTAATGACCTTTTGAACAAAAGTACAAATCACAAAGAAAATATGCACTGGGCGGGGATCCTAATTTCACTGACTTTGCTTGTTTGATTATAATTTGTTTTTAAAGCTCCCACTATTCTCAGCTGCATATAATTCTTTATTAAAGCAATAAAGCCATTTTTATGTGTGGGGGCTGTAATAAGTCAATTAGGTTATTGGCTTTTCTTTGGAAAAAAATTGGATTTGATCATTAACCTTTCCCTCTGATATAGGTAACTTTGTTAATAGATATTATAGATCTATAGTAGCCTCTGACATGGGAATTGTTTTACTGTCAGTAAATTTTGGTAAATGGTGACTGACACCTTGTAGTTATTATGTCTTTTGAACAGTGTATTAAGACTGAATAATGTGTTTACATTGTCTAGACTGTCCATTTGATCTATACCAACTGACCATTAAATACCAGTTAAGACATAACATACAAGTTTGTCTTCTCTTGTCCAGTTATTTACTAACCAAAGGTGATACTTGTACATTAACAGTCAGGTGCTAAAACAACAATCATTTAAACAAATATTTTACACTTGTAACTCTTAATATTTGTCTGGGGAGGAATGTCTTTGTAATAGTACAGAAATATATACCAAGATTAAATTCAATACACATTGCCATCAAAAGGTGACAAGAGGTCAAGCAGTTCATGTTATTATTGTTACGTTTTGTGAGGTTATATCTGCTGAATGTTTTCTTACAACGTAAAAATGTTTTTTTAGTTGTGCTTTCTTTGCTTCCTTGTCTTCTTGATCCAATATTCAATTCAATACACACTGCTATCAGAGAGTGATCAGAGGTCTAGGCATTTATGTTGGTGCTTTTGACCCAAGTGATTGCTGCTACTTTTTGTGAGGTGTAAATGTTTTTATCAGGTTTTCTTTGATTATTTGAGGACTCTGTACCATTGGCCTTACACAGGATTTTGGGTTTTGGTTTGTACACATTGCTGCAACACAAATATTTAATGCAGGATGGTGATTCTTAGTTTTTGTTGTAAAGATCTTGCACTGAAAAGTCTTCGAAGTTGAATTAGAGTTTCAGCAGCAAAGAAAAGAAAAATAAGATGCCAAAATTGCAGTGTCTGATAAGTTCCCTACATCAGGAGAATGTATTACTTATATTCTTTTTTAGTTTTGGTTTGCAATATCTTGTTTGAACTTTGAGTATGAACCTTATGCCAGGAATGAAACTTTTTATGTTTATAGAGATGAACTTTTGTTACTTTCATTTTGCCTATAAATATTTAAGCATGGAAATATTGAAATAAAGTTGATATGATTCTTGTTTGATCCTAATTGGTTCCTGGTATATGATGTATAATGTGCCCTACATATGTTATTCCATTATGGCTGATAGATAGAAGTTGTGATTTAAATTCTACTTCCTGTGGAGTAATGGGGATGTTCATTATATATGTTATTTTTAAGCCACACAAATCAAACATGGTTTGTTTTAATAAGTGTTTGAGACATTAACTTCACAAATATCTCAAGACCCTTATGTTCATTAGATAGAATATAAGAAATAGTTACTTTGATATAGGATGACCATATTACCCATTGAACATGTGTTAATGGCAATGGAGTGTTAAACCTTCCAACAGATGCTGACTGGTTATATGTGTGTACACTGTAGTAAAACAGTAACTGTAATTGACTGCCATATGTTAGCTGTTTGTACTAGAATGGCAAATCAAATAGGTTCAGGGCTAATTCTTAAGAAAACACTCTAGTTTACAATCCAGACTATTTATTATAGACCCAGCCATGATTTATATTTTCCTCATATATATCTAGAGGAACATATAAGTTATATACAGCTTTTCGAAGAAAGGGGGGGGGTTATTAAAATTGAGTTTCTGTCCTCCCTTCCATCCGCACGCAATTTCTCCAAAAATATGAAGCACATTTTCATGAAACTTGGTGCAAAACATCAACATTGATAGGGGATGCACATATTGTTTACACCCGAGTTGGTTTGCTCATTTTCCTGGGAGTTATTGCCATGTGCAAATCACCAAAAAAAAAAAAAAAAAAAAAAAAAGAACCTGCTGGCAGGGGATCCTAATTCACTTTTATACATTTTGACATACATCGTACTTTACATGCTGTCTTTAAACAAAGTTCATTTAGATTTGATCTACATGAGCATCTGTTAAACCCTTAATAAAGGAGCTTGATTATTTATCCTTCATGTTTATTGCCTTGGCCAAAATACTTGCAAGAGGTACTAGTTTAGGTATTAATTTTGAGTGGAAAGACATTTGTGTTTTCAGTGGTGTGGTCAATTTGGTTTACTGTCAGTGTGTTGCTGTTGTATTTTGCTTGTCCACTTGGAATTGGAATTGTTGCATAATTGAAGACTCAGAAGAGATGCAGCTGTGAAATGTATATATTAAATGTCATGTACCATGGTTGTTGGAGAGTGCCATTGTATTACAGATGTAATTGGTACATCAAACTTTATTGAAGGATACTAAAATTGTATCTGTACAGATAATTAGTTTCTTAAATTAGAGACATATCTTTATATTGTTGATTTTGAACTAGGTCATTGTGCTGCATTTGGCATTGTCAGCCTTAGATTGTTCATTTTGAACTAGGTCATTGTGCTGCATTTGGCATGGCCAGCTTTCCATTGCACTATGGGGTACTAGGTGTTGGAAGTTTTGTGACCGATCTGGGTTGTACTAGTCCCCATTACTTTGATTACAACTGACCTGAAGTTGATACTTAGTATAGGTCAACAAAATTGACCTGTCTGCTTGACCTTTGATCTAAATATTTATTATGGACAAGTTGATTTAAGAATAGGGATCATGCATGTAAACTTCGTCAATATGATGTGAACACTCATCATGGGCAATGTGTATATGCATTGACTGCGAATCTAACACTACCCATGTATTGGGTGAATATTCGTAATGAAAGGTCAAACGGACAGGTCAATGTTGTTTACCTATAGTAGGCTATAACACAACAACACCAGGCTCATGGTGATATATCTATAATTGTTACCTACTGGGTAACACATGTACCAATCATTTATAATTCTGTAGCTATGTTTAGCTCATCTGGCACAAGTCCAGGATTTTAATGATGGTCAGACAAATTACTTGTGATGCTTGTGTTGTTTTATCTTGATTGGAATTGTTTTGATTTGTGTAGATTGTAAGAAGATAAATTGTCCAATTGTCTGGTAATGCTATTAGAGCTTATTTGAAACATGCACCGGTTTATTGAACTCTGAATTAGATTGGGAATATATGGTACCAAAGTGTATATAGTTTAGAGGTCTAAATTCAATCTCATTTATAACCTAGAAATATATTGATGAAATTTATTTTACAGCAACTTTTCATCTCCCTGGAAATCGTCTCCGACTCAATCTCCCCTTTTTTAGTACCGTGATGTCTTAAAAAATAATGGATGCAGAACATATTAAAATATCTAGTAGGCTACTTGAATTAGAGTTATTGATGATGACATCGACAATCGGTTAATTGAGATAAAATTTTACTGGCTTTAAAAGCAGGTGGTGGGCTTTAAGGCATGTTTGACTGTACATAAATCTTTATTATTTTGGCTTCTTTTTATAAATTGGCTCTTATTTCATAACATTGGCACTTAATTCAAAGTATGGTTGTTTTAATTGTTTGGCAGAAGAACAAATAAAGTTGATTAGATATATATTTCCACACTCGTGATTGACTCACTTGCACTGGCACACACACACACCACAGACCAATGAGTCTTCCTTTGTATCTGCAACACATTTTCATCTGGTTTTTACTCTGCTCTTTAGCTGTTACATGCCACTTACATATTGTGTGAATCTGTATTGTATTGTGTCTTATAATGATAGTTGGCATTATGCCTGTGTTTACTATCATCTCTTTCATTATTAGGGGTGGTAAATTTGACAGCTCTATATATATTTGGTACTTTGTTATCACTAAGTCTCCACTTTAACTAGAAAGATATATGTATAAATATTGCACTTAAGACTTAAGATGTTTAGTACCCTGGTCGTAAATTTTCCAGAGATTTTTAAGGAATTTGGTATACATATCTTCATTGTAGTATCATTATCTGTTGTGACTGTCTTAATTGCTGTGTTTATATGTCAGGGTACATATTGTTATCTGTACAAATGATTGTTGTGGTAGTTGCATCATGTAAGTTATTGTATTCTAGCTCACACAGTAAATATGTTCCTGGGAACTTTGTCCTTGAGGTTTGACAGCACACTTACAGATCTGCAGATGTAACATTTCTTTTACCAATTCATGATATCTAGTAAAATGTTACTTTTAGCCAAGTACTGGTATCTCAAAATATTTTCTTCATACAATGGTTGATGTGACTTTAAAATTGTGTTTAGCATCTCAGTCGGAAATTCAAATTAAAAAAAAGTACAAATTGAGCCATACAAAGGCATTAGGCCCTAGGCCTTGTTAGTTTGAACTTGAAATATAAAGTTATAAATTGATATTAATAGCTTGTCTGTTTAATCAAGGATACCAAAAAGTGTTCTTTTCACTTTTTTTGTAATGAACACATTAAGCATGAGAGAAATTAGTTCAATGTGCAAAGGGGTTTGTGTGAAAACATCAAATTGAGTTTGATGTACAAAAATTACTTGTTTGTCAGGTTTTGTTATATTAAGCTTTCAGTTTTCAAATTTAGAGGCTTTGATAGTAGCTATGATGCATCAAAAGCTATATTCAGTGAAATAATTTTGAATTTGAAATATAATTTAATTTTGGAAAGTAAAAATTATAAAATTATATAAATTAAAATTATTAAGTTTTGTTTTCTTTCTTTCTTTTTTTTATTTTAATTTTAGTACACATATCTTTGATCTTTGATAGAAAATTCAAAGTGGATCAAATGTTAAGTTGACTTCTTTGTCCATAATCACCAGTTAGTAGTATTGTGTTGTATGATTAGCAGGATAATATGACAGTTAATCTTGTATAAAGTGTTATAAATGTACCACCAGACAAGATATAACAATGTTTATGTTACTTACTACTAACAGACAGGACAGTTGAGGTGTTGGTAATTCTTGTTTCTCCTAATAAAGGTGTCATGTTTGACATCTAAGTTAAGATTTATAACAGACCTATCTGAGGACTTTAATCAAATACCTTACTAATTAATTACTTGTCCATATGTAATAAAATCCTCGGGTCTACCATGTAATAAACCACTATCGGTCTGCTAGCTAATCAATGATTTGAAAGATTGGGGTCAAGGTTAAAGAAATAAAAATTTTATCTTCATTGGTCGCAATAATACCAAATATATAAAATACTAAATATAGCAAAAATTTAAATATTTGTGTAATCTGTATGATTGTGGTAGGATATTTTTGCATTTCCTAGTTATTTTGACTAAGCATTAAGAGTTATATATTGACACAGAGAGTATAATTGATTATTAAATAGACATATCGTAATCAATCATTTTACTTTTCATTGCGGCCTGCAGACATATTCAATTGGGATTTTTGACTAGTTTATCAGACCTAGCTAGCTAAGCTTGCTCATTGGAATATTTAGTTATTGAATTATTAGTGATTCAGATACAGTTGTATATTTAGCACAGGACAGACTTATTCATATAGTTTACAGATAAAAACAATTTTCTGTTATTATATTATATAATATTTGTTTTTGATGATATAACATAATTTTTTAAATATATACAAATTGGAAATATTGGAAAATATTTGTGCTGAAATTAAGGTAAGTATTATAAATAGCTGCAGAATAGTATTGTTATTATTCTTCTACAAATGTTTTACTCAGTTGCTATTTTTAAATTGCCTACAAATACTACATGCTATAATATATACATGTACAGTAAAACCTTGATCCATTGCCACCATTTGTTCACTCAGATTTTGGTGTTATAAAGGGGTTTGGTGATAAATTTAGGGAGTTTTATAAGGAAAAAAAACAAGAAGAAAGGGATTTTTGGGAAAGTAATTGAGGGTCATGCATTGAAATAAGTCTCTCTCTCTCTCTCATTCTCTGGCCATGCATTAGAATAAGTTTTTAAAATATCTCTCTTTCTCTGTGTGTGCGTAAAGAACTTAACATACACATGTAGATTGTTTTCATTGTTAGAGATATGCATATGAAAGTTTACATGGTACAGCGATGACATTTATGAAACATTGGTCTGGACAAACTTAAGAACAAAACAAATTATGTCTGTAGGATTGCCATTCTTTTGTATTAGATTTTGTATTATGTTTTAATCATGTGTACTTAATTTCCCAGTATTAATAATTCATAACGCTGCCTTTCTGCATTATAAAATGCATATGAATATACACATGTATATGCATGACATGTATTGCAATTGAATTTACCTATATAATAATCCTCTAGCAGTATGTTCAATGCATTTCTGTCATTTTGTACACACTTGTTGTAGCAAAATATCTTTAAAATGTTTACAGTGACATAACAGTTGGGAAACAAAAACATTTAAAATATATAGAATCATTATGATATATTGACACTATCAACACTCCAGGTGAAACAAATGTAATACCAGGCCGTTAAATATTTCATATATTGTCAGCTGTGGTAATTAAATTCAAATTTGATAAAAGTTGAATTTATACAAACGCAGATGATGAAAATGTAGTGGGCCCATTTTAATTATATAAAACAGAGATGCCAACTATTACGGATTCTCCGTAATTATTATGATTTTATTACTTAAATTACGGTATTACGGTAGAGATATCAGCAATTATGGCAAAAACAGAAATTCCGGTCAGGGTTGTTTTCGTTATCAACATGGTTTTTAGAATGAAGTCAGCGTTTCCATTTATTGAGCAATACAAAATAGTCAGTCAACTGGCATCGGTAAACCAGTTATTTTGATTTCCGAGTAGCAAATCTCTGCCTTCTTCATTGTTATAGTCTCATATTTAAAATAGTTCCGAACAGTTGTCATTGATGATCCTGGTACGTCATGTACCCAAAATTACTGAAAACATGAGCTGGTATTACTGAAGACAGGGTTGGCATTTCTGTATAAAAATCCTAAATGACTAATCTAGAGTTAGATGTACACTAGCTGGCTAGACCTGAAATATTTTAGATGTAGCATCCTAAGGTAAACAAGTAAATGTATTAAATTTGTACAAACCTTGGCTGTTGGGCACCAAATGGGGGAACTTTAAAAGATTCTTTTAATATACAAAAACTGTCAATGAAATCCTGCAAGAGATTGCAGACTTGTCCTTCAGGTGAACAATAATTAAGGTCCATTGGCCTCTTTTTCTTGTTATTGACCGTCTTGGCATGGTAAACAACCTGGATTATAATGGATTTAAATTTATTTTTTATAAACATCTGGTAAAAGTGATTAGCCATGTGAATTCATTCCCTGTCATTGTTTAGATGTTGCAGGCTTATCATCACAGTTCCAGTAATCCTTTACTGCTGATAGTAGACCAAAAACTAAAAAAAATATACTGAATTAGTCAGAGAAATAGATTCTTCTTCCTGTAAAGATATACAGTACAGACCTGTAGAAAGTTTAACACTAATGTAACGAAAAAGCTCAGCCGTCGAATAGCTGAGATATTGTTAACAAGTGGCCAAAACAGCTACTGAGGCATACATAGTAGCTGCCGAAGAGCTGCCCATATATAGCCAACAATGGGCCAAAATGAGCTGCCGATTCAGCGCTAATTCATTAGCTTTGTGTTAAACTTTCGACAGGTCTGTTCTGTATGTTATAAGTAGAGATATCATACAGATAAAGTGAGCTCTAAATGAAATGTGAGTCAGGTAGACTGGTCATTCTTGATATATATATATTTATACCTTTTTATCAGAGATTTATCTTCAGAAATGGATTACATAGACATAAACATATGTTGTTGTTTTGATTGAGAACAGACTAAATCTATGTACACCTCATATTATATCTTGTCTCATTTAAAGACTTGATCTTGTCAGTTTTAAGTTTTCTTTTGATGAAACTTGATTGTATTTGAAGCAGTGTTCGAAATAAGTCAAAATCTTCAACCAGTCCTTGTCTTGATAATTTCAACCTTTTCTATTGTGGTATATACAGATATAGGAGACTATTGAAAAAGTAACCAGTCCTTCTCAAAAGTTACTAGTCTTGGACTATGGTACTGGCTGTTATTTTGAACACTGATTTAAAGACTTGAGGGTTAATATGTTTCTTCCTGGATGTTCCTTTGACAAATTAATCTGCACTTCTTGAAGTCAACTGAAGCTAGCTTTCCATTCAATTAATTTAATTAACTTTTGGGACAGCACTGCATCTCTTGATGTTCTAATCAATTTAAGGCTAGGTATTCTAGTAAGTTAACAAATTTCAAATAGCTTGGTTGATGTTAATGAGAATTCATGTTTTGTTCATTACCGATAGATAGATAGATCTTTAGGGTGACTGGCACAAAATAACCCAGTGTTATATAACATGCAGTTTTGCTATACAGAAGTCCCCATCTAATTAAGTCATTTTACATTAATCTTAAGCCACTAATTTCTTTTCAAATTAATATTTGTTTTTGTGACTCAGCAAACCTTCTCTTTCTGTTGACCCTGTTTCATGTTTTTTGCATTAGTGACTGAGTTTGAAATCCAATCATCAAGAGAGTTTGTATATATATTAGCTTCCGTTTCTTTGTTGCATGACACAGTGTAATTTTAATCTGTAACATTGGTGCATTGCACACTGGGTATATGTGTGTGTTGACTGTACTTCTCATTAGGAGAGTCCAAGATGATGTAAAACCAGGGTAAATAAAGCTTGACTGATGTCTAGATGTCTGTAATAAGGTACATTGTAAATAAAAACTATTCCTTTAGGTTATTAGTTTAGATCTGAGCTTGTTTTTCTTTAATATTGATTCAAGTTCTCAGGATACACTATACTATCCCATATAAATACAACTACCTTCAAAATCTGTCACATTGGTACAGTCCATAATCACACAGAATTTAGCTGAATTTGACCTGAAATATCCCACAAACCAGGAAAAGGTGCATACATAACACATAGTTTTAAGTGCATTTTGTCTGCTGTAGTTAAAACAAGGAAAAAGATTATTAGATAATATTACAAAGAACATTATACATCCTTAATTACTTGTGCTATATTACTGTAGATGTAGGTGAGTGTGTTACATATATAATAATGATAGTACAGGTCTTATTGTTTATATATTGTCACTTTATATGGCAGTGAGTGATTTATTTAACTTTTTGTCATGTATTTATGTATTCTTTAGCCATAAATTTCTTATTTTTGTTGTAAATTGATTTTTTCTTGGGAGTCTCAATTGGCAGCATATACTTTAATAATCATAAAAAGCAGGGAATTCAGTTGTTTTCCGAGGTGAAGGTTAGGTGATATGATGATTTACAGTGTTTCTATCTCCTTGAGTATTTTAGCTTCCGAGATTTGCAGTAAAATAAGTAAAAATTTTTACTTGAGAAAAAGCAGTGTTGGATTCATGTGGTCTTAAATGCAATCCTCAAGCACCTTGAGTATCTTTCTGTCCAAGTACAGTGTCTAGGTGAAACTTTCAGCTAATTAGGAACTGATAAATTGACACAAGACACTTATGACATCACATGTTCCTGTTTCCTCTGTATTTGATAAAGGTCCAGGATTTTGTCCTCTGATGTAGGTTTAATTAAACTTGTTAATTAAATTTGTCTATGAAATCAAACACCCACACATACCAGTCCATATTCAAATCATAATTCCAAAAGCAAAGTGAAAACTTTGAAAACTGGCAAATCAAGTTAATTAAACACATGAACATGAGTAAGTTAATTAAACACATGAACATGAGGCTGAGTGCTCTGGAAGGATGAATAGTCATCTCTTGTCTTGTTAGCTACACTTGCCATGTGTTCCATCAAGATTGAGAATGAAGTTAAACATATATTTATTGTTTTTATCTTTTCATATGGGCAGACATGGTCGATTGTTACTGTCACTGACTTTCTAAGACTTGGAAATTTTCTGAGATGATTTTCATCTCCTGTCTATACTAGAGCTGTAAAAAAGCTTATAGTACTAGAATAGTCTTTCAGATGAGACTCAAAACTCACGTCCTGTGTCTCAGTGCAGGCTAAAGACACCTTTGTAGAGTTAAAAAAAAGTTTAGGACACTTACAACTAGTGCAGGCTAAAGACACCTTTGTAGAGTTTAAAACAAAAGTTTAGGACACTTACAACTAGTGCAGGCTAAAGACACCTTTGTAGAGTTTAAAACAAAAGTTTAGGACACTTACAACTAGTGCAGGCTAAAGACACCTTTGTAGAGTTTAAAACAAAAGTTTAGGACACTTACAACTAGTGCAGGCTAAAGACACCTTTGTAGAGTTTAAAACAAAAGTTTAGGACACTTACAACTAGTGCAGGCTAAAGACACCTTTGTAGAGTTTAAAACAAAAGTTTAGGACACTTACAACTAGTGCAGGCTAAAGACACCTTTGTAGAGTTTAAAACAAAAGTTTAGGACACTTACAACTAGTGCAGGCTAAAGACACCTTTGTAGAGTTTAAAACAAAAGTTTAGGACACTTACAACTAGAATTGATTGAAACAGACTGAGCAAAATAAGATACCGTAAGAATATGCTAGTAGTACTATGTACAGTAACTGGAAAATAATGACAACACTGTTGTCTTCCTCACATCAAGATAATTGTGAATAGAAGTTTGTATTTTGAATGTTGCTCTGTACAGAGAACTCCTATGAAATGTGGAAAAATTGTAAAACATCTAAAGATGATATATGAAGATCCAGAATACTTTATCTGCTTTTTATTGCAGATGAATTACAGAATAATCATTGTATGTGAACAAAGAACAACTTCATATATCAGAAAACCTTTCATTTAGATAAAAACCTTCTTTTATAGCATTGATCTATGTCTGAAGTGAAGATAGGTTTTTGGTTAAAGTTCAAATAGGCTGGTCATTGTACTATACACTTGCTTCTTGTACTAGAATGAATAGACCTGGCTTTTCAACACATAAAATTAATTTGTAAAACATATCTCTACAATTCCAGATTCTCAACTGCGTTTCTCCATTCATAAAATCTGTCAAGTTTTCAATTTTGATTAGTTTAAAAAAAAAAAAAATCCTGAGAACTTACAAATTTGTACAAACACGGTTCCTCTCGTCAATTATACCATATGTTTTATATCTGTAAAAAGTAAAAACGTGAGTTATGAGATTGGTTAGTGTAAACAGATTGAATTTAATACATAAATACATATTATATAAATATACATAATATGTGTATTAAGTGCACACCACAAATATGTACATGCACCCAGTCACATACAGTATTTCATTTTCAGTTGTTAAATTTGGTTTGTGGGAGTAAAATTTTCATGCACAAAAATACATACTCATGAACATACATGCACACACAGATGAGTAGTTGAGTAATGATGTTTAACGTCCCAGTCAAGAATTTTTCACTTATATCGAGATGGAACCTTCCTAGTTGAGTAGTCTTAAAATGTGTCCTTACAGATCATAGTGCCACTAATTGCCTAGGTTCAAATTCCGATCTCACCACATCCTAGTATGAGAAAGTTTAAAATGATTCTCTCTTTCTCTTGGCACCCTGTTTTTCTCCACCATCTAAACTTACACCATGTATTGAGTGAAAGAATCTTGACTGTAACTTAAAGCAATGTTACTGTTTTTACCACACACAAACACACACACAGAGAGAGAGAGAGAGAGAGACAAAGAGCAAGCTTTTAGGTTCAAATGAATCCCAATGGTTATTTCTTTGATAGTTCAAAGTAAATTCTTGACCAGGTCCAGTGGGACTAAGTTTTGCTCTGGTTTAGTCATTTGGCCTTTCATTATGTTATGAAATTATGATAACTCTTGGAAATTGGAAAACCCAGAAGTCCCAGAAGTGTCTATTATACTGTTTATATCAATTACATCTCTGTTACAAAATGATGATAATTATAAACTAGAAGCATTTATAGCCTTTGTGATAAAGGTAAAAATATACACAACATATTTATCTGTAGTAGTGTTTAAATATTTACTCATGTCAGGTAAGTTTGTACAGTGTGTTGTAAACCACATTGAATTTGATACTTAAATGAGGTGATTCTTTATTCTTTAAGGTCATATAATCAGCCACAAATATTTCAACAGTAATGCACTAATGGTCATTGATGACTGAATTCTTCATGTTAAAGATATCATATAATGTCTATAGTTGTTTATAACAAAAAAAGGCCCATCCATATCACAGCAATGTTCAATTATCACCTTATATACTTAATCAAAATGATGTCCATGCAGAGTTAAAACTTATGAGTTGAGTAATGGTGTTTGACATCCCAGTCAAGAATATTTCACTTACATTGAGACGTTGCCAGGTATAGGAGAAAGTGCAGAAATTTTTCCTATGTCTTGTGCTGATGGCATTATACAGCATGTTTCTTTATTGTGCCATGCCTACCGTGACAAGAGACCTTGTTTATTTTAAACTCTCATCCGAAAGAACTGTGACTTTCATTTTTTAATGCCAAGTGCTTGGAGAAAGAAAGTTTCAACCCACTTTTAAGTCTTGGGCCAGACCCGGTTGGGGTTCGAACCCACAACCCCCCACTTACGGAGCGAGTTAAAACATGTAACAAATCGGTCTAAGTACTGCCTAAATTCACAAATAGATATTTCACAAAACAAAAAATTAAGACCTCTAATGGTTTATGTCTATAGCATGCACTGTGAAAGTAGGATCTAAGGCTTTAGTTTGTATGGTGTCATTAGAAAAAAAATATTAAAAAAAGACTGTTTTTAATTTAAGTTTTCAGTATAATATGTCAACAAATTTTATCATCAGATGCTTTACACTAAAAAGATAAGAGTAGAATAAAATAGAAGTAAGCCCCAGTCAAGATTCTTTCACTTTCCGGTATATTGAGATGGTCAGTTCAAGAATGGTGAAGGAAACAGGAATACCCACAGAAAACCACCATCCTTCGGCAAGCAAACTGACAAGATTTGTCACACTAGGATTTCAAATCTAGGAAGGTATAAGCACTGTGATCCGTAAGCACAGGCTTTAAACCGCTCTGCCACCTTAGCCCCCCCCCCCCACCTCCTTACATTGAAGGGTTTACTTGCTTTCTTTGATAGCAGGTGGTATGAGGTGATACAGATTTTACTGTGTGTTTTTAACCCATAATATATACATATATACATGACCTGATATGGATTATGTATCGTGATGTGAATGGTCATAATTGATCATAATTTTATACAATGCTGATTATATGTAATGACACATTATGTGCACTCGATCTGTAATTATGAGAAATATAATTACCAGATACACATAAAATATGTTTTGTACATATTATTGACTATTGAAAATTGTTATATAAAAATTGTTAATGCTGCCAGGCTGTGCTGATATTGTTGGTGATACTGTTAGTATGTTGTGTGTGTTGTACAACTTAAATATTTATTTTATTGTTGTATGTAATTACAGTCAGTGAATCAATCTGTACTGAAGCCTTTTAAACTTGATCTTTCTAGGAAATGGCATCCATTTGTAAGGCAGCAGCTCTTCTAAGCTTAATCCTCAGCCTTTTAACATATTTACACTATGGAACACTTTAACAATACATTTATAACAAAGCTATTTTTTGTTTTACCAGTAAGACAAAGAGAGATCAATGATCTTTTTTATGACTCTGTCATCAGCTTCCTTTAAAAAGATCACACTTGATGATGACATAGCTGAACTCCAATATTGACCCAGTGCTCTAATTCTTCTTTTTGCCAAGTATTTTATGTCTCATTGTGACTAAGAGAACACAAGAGGAAGCTGAATATCTAGTTTCTCTTGCCAGTCATTCTTCATAGTGGCTAGTCATTCTTAATACTTCCATTTATAATATTGTAATCACTTGGGGTGATGATGTGTAGTATTAATAATATTAATCATTAATTTCTCTATCAAAGTTAGTGGCAGTTGAGTTGTTTGACCAATAGTTTTAATTGATTGAGCATTTTAAATAAAATTCTGCAACCTTAGTAGCAAAAAGTAAATAAATGAATGAATAAGTAAATAATTAAAGCTAATGTTATCAAGAAAAAAATGTGAAACTGTGTCTGAGTTGCAGTCTATGTTTCATAGGGATATGAGGAAAAGGGATTTGGCAATTCTGGCAAATTTAACCACTTAATGCTAGATTTGTTTGTTGAACCCTTATGCCATAACTTCACAATTTTATTTGACTGCCTTAGTGGCTCAGTGGAAGGGCATCTGCGGCGAGAGCTAGAAGTGGTGTATGAACCGGCTGGGTGTTACATAAGATTGTATTATTTGTCATACTGCTTCCTCATTAGTGCTCGGTATAAAGAGGATAGTGTATTGGCTGGTTCACCTGGTGTCGGTACATTGTAACTGATGGAGCGTTATCCTTTTCTGTGGCATACTAACACAGCTGAGCTAGCTAGCACCTTAGGTCACCCAGAGTGTGAGCTAGTATTAGACTGACCATAAAACATACATCTCATGCATACACAAACTTGTTCTTAGACTGATCCTTAGATATTAATGAACTTGATCTTGTCCCTTATAGCTAAAAGATTGCTGATGTAATGTTAAACAAAATCATACTCTTAAGTCATTGCCACATTTCCATACTCAACATAGTGATTTTGAAACATGCTGACTGTGGAGCTTCTTCACCTCAGAAGCTGTTAAGCGATTGCCACATTTTCCTAACTACCAGGCAATCCCTAGTCCAACATATTCCCTGTAGTCAATGCACAAAAAAAAATGTTTGCCTGGTTCATAGTAGTTGGTGCCACCGTTTTAGATTAGATAGTCAGCTATAACAGGTTGATCTTTTGTTGTAACATCCTATAAATGCATGGTGAAAGTACATTAGTGTTATGTTACTAGCAATGATCAGCATCACCTTGATGAAGGTCATATCAACCAGAGAATGTTTTATTAAAATGTTTTTAAACAATGCAGACATCAGATTGTCTGTTAACCTGGATTTTACTTACATGTGTCTAACATCTCCATGTCTGTATAGACTGCTATCAGGATTGGATGATAGTTATTGAAGTGTCATATATCCTAATGGAATTAATTGCAGCTTATTTTATAACAACTTCAAAGAATCTTCCTATCTCTTAACTTTTCTCTTCCATCAAATCTCGGCCAGATTTGTTGCATCAAGTAGCAAAAAACAATAATTGTTTTCTGAGGTGACTTCAGTTTTATTGCTTTTTATTGTCTTGTTTATGTTGCATGTTCATGTATAAATGGTATTATGTTGAAGACCCGTAGCATTGTTGGAGACGGAGCAGACAAGTGGTCTAAATAGTATCTAGCTCACATGACAGTCAAATGACCTTTAGTTTAGTACCCAATGATATCAAATGGAAAACAGACTCTCGTTGCTGAAAAATGATGTACTTTGCATAGTGATTGATAATAATTAACAGGAGCCCAGTAGCCCATGACCCCCCCCCCCCCCCCCCCAGAAATTTGTCTGGGCTCCAAATGTTTTTAAGATTTTTGCTATGTATTACTATTGCAACTTCTCTTCAAAGGTGAACTGGGCCCCAACTCAAAATAGTTAAGCTTCGTTCCTGTTGCAATATCAGAAACAACAATAAAAAAAGTGGAGGGGGGGAGGGTGAGCATATTGAGTCCACTAAATGTCTAAATATGAGACTCCTAACTTTGGATGAATCTGTCGATTGTAATGAAGTTTGTTCCCATCTTGTCAGTGTTTCTCCATCTACGATGTTTAGTTGATTTCCCCCTAAGTAAGTAGTGCAGTAATGCAATTTTCTGAAATTTTATTGAAATCAATATATTTCCTTTTTTGCCAGACTTGTATAATGTGTGTTGACTTGTCCATATCCAGTTTTCTACATTTGTATGAATGTAAATAAAACATTATTCCACTGTTGGCAGAATCAAAACATTTCAAGCCAAGTGGCATTAATAACTGTACTTATGACCAATTTATCTTGACATGGCCATTCCACTCCCCTGTAAGAACTTTGTGCATGCATGTCTACATGCGGTCTAGAATGTGGTTTCCCACAGTATTATTGTATTTGCAGTTCTATAAGTATTTAAGTAAACAAAAGATTATGGTATTTAATAGAGCCATTCATATGTGATCCTAATACAGTTATGAGGTATTGTCTCTCACCTTAATAACAAGAAGGTATGTTAAATATTGTATTAACCTATTGTAACTGCACTCACATAATTTAAAACTCAATTAAATAGGCAAAATTCCAGTTGACAGGACATGACCTAATTATTACTTTTTGAACTCTGCATTTTAGTTATTGTCAGAAACAAATTTATACTTGTTTCTCTTGAAATTATTTCTTTTGCCTTTTTGGGTAAGTAAATTAATATTTAAGAGACAGTTAAATTAGTATTAATTTCAAAAAGATTATTTGCAAGAGTTGAAAAAAAACTTCTCAATTTCATATGTATTTACATAGTTCTAAAATATTATAAGCTATTTTATTCTTTTACAGCCATTTCATATTGCCAGGTCTTTTACTGCAGTCAATCTAGACAGAATTACTGTCATATTTTTGTTTTGAATCTGTTTTATTCAGGATCTTGAGTCTTGGATGTTAAAGTAAAAATGCCAGAATCACATTATCTGATATGAATTTTGTAACACCAATTCCAATGTTTCCATTAATAAACAAATTAGCCATTAAAAGTTTAGACAGAGTTTTAAAACATTTATAATAAAGGACATTGTATGTAATAGTTAATTATTTTTAGTTCATCTGTCGTCCGTTGTTATGATGCACTTGTGATCACATGCAAGAAAGTTACATCATTTGTTTATAGAGTTTTATATTCAAATAGATTTATTTCATGTAGTTTCTCCATTTATTATTGTTGCATTGGATAGTGCTTTAAATGAAAGTATAAATTTTTAGAGATATTTCTTTTTCACAAATTTTTTGTACACTTGGCAGCATTCCTAAATATTTCATCTCAAACAATATTATCAAATGATAAAAAAAATCATTGTTTTCAAGGTGACTTTGCTTCTATCTATCCATAGAGGTACATTTTGTATGTATGTATAAAGTGTATTATATACATTTTAAATAAAGAATAAAAAAGCATAAAGGGGTCACCTTATAAGAAGATTCTGAATAACTATAGAAGTATTAAGTCTAAAATAAAGATTGCAGATTCCACATATTTCATGGTCAGAACTTGTTGTGATTTTTATGTGGCAGAACAAGGGGAATTTTATGTCTAAAACATATGTTGATAGTAAAGGTGTTGTTAGGATATATGTGAAAATTCCATATAATACATTCCATGGAAGGATAGTCAGTCCATCAGTTAGAGAGAGGATTAGTGATTGTGTTTTTATATTGGCTTTTCCTGCCTAGGTTGTAGCTTTTTGGACTAGTTTATATGAAGTTGTAATTACACTGTGTGTAATCTGGTAATGTCAAAGGAAACTGAGCTAAGATGTATTAATGTTACACATTAAGTCTCAAGAAATCAGATAGACATGTTATAACTACAGGGATGCCAGCCAGCCAGCTCTGTAGTATAGTTATAGTAGCACATGGCCTGCCACCACACTGGTGTGTAGTGTATATGTGTGTAGAGGATTTGTTATAACACATTCAAACAGTTGACTCAGTTTTGATGCTGAATTTCAATGAAGCAAAACAGACATGATAGAACTCAGATGGGAATGTATGATACGATGTAGGACAATGTGGAAGTTTAAACTGAGTTTATGATAATGGAGAACTGCCAATTATGTGTCAAACAGACTCAGAAAGTAGAATCGGTGTAAGAAAAAGAAACAAATTGGATATTCACATAGTATTCATGTAATAATGGGAAATCATCTAGTGATTTTCCTGTGTGCCTTGTTTGTTAAGGAATTATAGTTAGTGAAAACAAATATATGAATTTTTTCTTTGGATCAAAATGGATAAAATCTGTGGAATGAAATGCTTTTTTAGAATATATTTTATGTGAATTGATTACCGGTAATTATTTGGATTAAATGTATTATGATACAAGAAGTGGAAATCAGGTATGTGTAGTATCAACTGCTATAAGTATTCATTCATTTATCAAAATCCTCTCTCTCTCTCTCTCTCTCTCTCTCTCTCTCTCTCCTCTCTATCTCTCTCTTTCTCTCTCTCTCTCCAATTTTTTCTTTGAGTATTTACAAATCTCTCTTTCTCATTATTCAAATTCTCTTTCTTCTCTTAGTATTTATCCAAATATCTCTCTCTCTCTCTCTCTCTCTCTCTCTCTCTCTCTCTCTCTCTCCCTCTTTCCATTTATGCTAAAGACAGGGGTTTATTTGCATCAAGTGCAGTTTCCTCACCCACACCTGTCACGGAAATAATTTAAGAAAAGGAGTGCCATAATTATCTGATAAAAAAGGATTGTGCAAGTCTCCATATTTAAAATCTAAAGAAGTCAGTTTTTTAGATAAAAAAATGGAATTAGTTGTATCATAATAATTTATAGTTGATTTGTTTTTAGTGAATTTCAATTTGGAAACATGAATCACATGAATCAAAATTGTTGGTAGCAATTAATTTAGAGTATTTTTGTACAAAATTGTTAAATTTTCCAGCAAGTTACATATTTTTTGAAAAATTACAATCGAACAATTAAGGTCACCTTGTTAACTTTAAACTTTAACTGAATACATTACCTGGGCAAGTTGAAAAAACATGGAAACAAAATGATATAAAAAATTTCATACGTGGAGTGGCTCTTAACATGCTCCACATTGCATGGAAAAAAAAAAGAAAAGAAAATTGCAACTTCATAAAGATATTGTACCTAACCAGGTTCATAGATTTTGTACCTGAATTCCTTTTGAACTGACATCAATTTTTTTAGCTGATAATGCACAATTTGTGTTATAAAATTGTCTACACCAGACTACCGGTATAGATAAAAATGATCATGGAAATTTTTTAACAGAAAAGATTGAGTTATTTATTGCGTTTAGAAGAAAAACTAATTTTATATGAAAATGTTGATGCATTAAGAAGCTATAAATAAAAGAAGCATGTAAATTTTGTTTAGAATCCTGCCAACATGTAAATTAGAAATTTGATAAAACTTGGCTGATGATGCCATTGATGGCAGGATTCCGTGTGATGTTTTATTTAGCTTTAGCACACCATGAAGATTTGTGGAATATGTTCAATTTGATAAAAATTTTAAAGCCTACTGATTTATCTATGGTCTAATTTAATCATTTTGTGCAGTTATTGGTTTACATGTTTTAGATCTGTTGATACCAGTCCAATCTTAGCCATATTTTTATAGTGCTAGTGCACTGAAGTATTATGTTCCCGCTGTTATGGCTACCTACTTGCTAACTGACTATATGTAAAGAGGGTACCGTAAACAGTATCCAATTTTTTACAAAAATATGTATAAATATTGAAATTTTGTTATACTCTACTTAGGCATTCGTTTCAATTTGTTAGAAAATTATGAGTAAATATTGAAATATTATGATACTTACTTGAAATAAAAAAATAGGAAATTCCATAGAAGATAACCAAGTTTGTTAAAATGGTAAAATGGTTAATCTTGAAATTTGTTAACAGTGACCTAAAAATTATTTTTAGGTCACATTTTACAAAAGTCAGGTTCAACCATTTAATTTTTAATAACATTATTTGATAGTAAAAGTTAAGTTTTTCTTCATGAATTGTACATTTCAATTGCCTAGCTTAGAAAAAAGTATAAGAAAAAATAAAACTTATATAGCAATGAAACAGCAGGTTTCGACACTTGAAACTTTTTATGTAGGGAAAGTTTCTAACACATTTAATAGTTTTTCTCACTTTGAACGTGAGATTTTACAAGACTTTTACAAGTGGCACTATATATATAACATTACATATACTCTCCATGGTATGTTATAATACATACTAGCTGTTACAGATTTACATTAATCATGTTAATTAGTTTCTCATTTAGTTAATGATATAATTTATTGTGATCTAATGTTACAATGAATTACAAGTAGATCATTACATGGTTATAGCCACAGCTCAGATCTCGGAGTCATTATCTACATTAATGATGTGTTTGTAAGCATTTTGAAAAACAAAATCTGTAATATTACCCAAATTACATTGTTATAATTATGAAAATTTTCTATTTCAAAAAGAAAAAAAAAGCTTTCTTAGATACAAAGAAATTATTAATCAATGCATGATTTTGTTATTTTGATGAAGACTGAATGTTGACATGATGAGTGTACCGGTAGTATGTTACATGTAACTTTTAAGTGGAAACATGTCAAAATTATTGCCAGACAGACATATTACATATGTATACAGCATGGGAAACACTTATATCTGATTGGAATTACTGGTCTAATTAATATCCTGACATCTTGATTTTCTTATATATAGCCTTGATAAGTATAAAACCATAAAATTCTGTGCTAACTAGTAAATCTGTGTTACAACTGCTAACAAGACTGGGTTTAATTTTAAATACTGTAATAATTTCTTGTCAAATGAATTTTATTCTCTGACCACTCTATATCCACCTACCCCCACCCTACCTACAGTGCCAAGATCAATCTACTGTTAGTTTTGCCAGCCATTAACCTGACCTCAGTGGAATTTAAAAAAAAAAAATGTTTGGTGGCTTTTGCTGCTTTCATGCAAAAGTAAAGTCATTTAGTAGGTATTACAAATAAAAGTCCTTATATTAGGTCTAACTGTAACAAAAATGAAACTTTGGTCAGTAATTTTACATAATATATAAACTGAAGTACTTTAGGTTGACTAAGGTTAAGATAATGGCTTACTACTTCAAAGTTAAAGGACAGAAAGCTCATGAAAATTTTATTCTAATCTCAGAATCAGTTTTGACTAGGTATTATATTTCGCTGTTTACTAAAATTACTTATATGTAGGATCTATTGATAAACCATTTACTAGTAAGTTGGTGGTCAGTTAAATTTAGGGCTAACAAAGTTTTTGACCCATAAAATACAGGGTTACTGGACTGTGTATATAGGTCACCAACCAGCTGATGGAGTTGTCAGATAATAATCTTTTACACTAATGACTCATTATGTATCATGTAGCAAAATCAATGAGGAGAAGTTGGATGAGAAGAGTGTTTCAATGACCCTTTCATTTAAGGTTTTGGAAGATATGACAGATGTTTCTAAATTGACTTTTTTATGTTGAAAGAAAAAATACATTTATAAAAAATTAATACATAAATGTTTATAGAGATGGCACTCCACTATTATTGTCCTGTGTATGCTGATCATTATCATTGTATGGCTCGTTTATGCAAATCAGCAAGACAAATCAGTATGTGTATTATTGTACCCAATGGTCATGGTATTTCTGCACCAACACTATTGTGTATCAATCATATGACAACAAACTTTACATTCATCTCTTTTATATATGGGAGCTAGAGAGAGAATCTTTAGCAGCTGACCTGACCCGGTCACCTAATAAGCCCATCCAGTCCACCAAGTGAACAATTAATACTGCAAATTAAAGAAATATTCTCAGAAAACTGTCAGCACTGTTTAAGAGCAACTGGACATTTAGCTTTCTGCTTGAAAATAAAAGCAAAATTCCTTTATCTGCAGCTTATTCTGGACAGCAAAAAATAAAGTTCATTATTCACACAGACATGACCTCTGAAATTTTTAATTGAAAACATGGCTGTATCTCTGTCTTTATTTTGAGTACCCCAATGGGCAGGCCTCTTCCTTCTTCCTTCTAAAGACCACAGTCAAGTGTGTTTTGTTGGATATTGATCATGTTGAGCTGGATAGCTGGAGACATTATCCTTGAGCTATTTATTTGTTGGTGTAATTTCCAAGATTTAGACTTTGTTTATAGTGTAATATACTGCTGAGATTTGTTTCCTGTAGTTAGGGGTTAGGCTAATAAAACATCATAGCATTAAAACCTGTATAATACAGGAAATACTAAAGATAGGGACACAAAATCTATATCATAGAAATACTATATAGTAAGGCATGTTAATTAATACATACACTGATAACTGCTAGTTTCATGTTTTAGACTTTTTATCAGTAAATTATTTATGGTCAATCCTGTATATAAGGGCCACCCCAAAGTTTACTTTATGAGCAGAAGGCCCTAATATAGAGAGGTTCAAATAACATGAATAAAGAGCAGTCGGCATAAAATTTTACTGGCCTTTAAAAGTAGGTGACCCTAATATAGAGGTGAATGACAGGTTCAACTACATATTAGAATATGCAGTTGGTTGGATTTAATACCAGTGTATAGACTGTCAACATTTTCCCCCAAAGCATTCCACAGATCTTTGAATCAGTCATAAACCTTAAATCTTCTTTGACAGGTCATTCCAAGCTTTATTAGTTTGTTAACCAGATCTTTCAGGATAGTGCATACTTGAAATACATTTATATTACCTGGTATTTAAAAATCAATTCTTACTTGTAGATATATCAGTCATTTGAAAGAATGAACTAGGTGCTCAGTGTGTGTGTGTGTGTGTGTGTGTGTGTGTGTGTGTGTGTGTGTGTGTGTGTGTGAAAAATCATGAATCACCAAAATCACCAGTAGCTTAACTAAGAATTAACACCTACATATACATGACCACAGGTGAATTATGTTTTAAGAGAGGCCTGTCCATTAGGTTATTATAAGGTCAAACATAAACAATATCTTTTAAATATCTGCATACAGGTGTACATTGTACCTTTAGAAAAAATATGCACAGTCCTTTAGTCTAATGCTGTTAGACAAACTTAAGAAAAAGTGTTCATTTTATGGAGTTGTTGCCATCAAAGATGGACAGTTGTTTTGGACTGTCATGGTGAAAATCATGCTGATGACTGATGGTGGATTTAATAAAAGTTGTAAAACTGGACATTTAGCAGAGTTCACAGAGTCCTAGTTTGACAAGTAGTGTTGCTGGATTTAGATGAAATCTGACATTATTTATCCCTGGATTTGTATGTAGTACAATCTATGTTGATATTATAAAGTGGGAGAGTATAAAAATAATGACAGTGTTATTTTGGTACTGTGTGTAGTATTATAGTATATTTTGACATGATAGTTGAAGGTTTCATTTAGTGCTAAGGGTTGATCTAAAAGTTGTATTATAAATTATCCAATATCGACAGGACTCTATTTACTTTAGTATATAAAACCTGTTATAATGAAAGTTTACATTTAAAATGTCATGAGATACATGATTATCTGTATTGGATTGTTGTGACTGGTATGGACTGGAGATGGGTACCTGAGGTTTGGTTTTCGTCATCATCGGTCACCTTCTGAACTGTGTACAAGTATAGTATCTAATTAACTGAGATTTTGAAGGAGTTTCATTTGTCTAATGTTAATTAGGTTCTATGACTAAATCAGAATATCAAGTTACTGTGTTTATACAGCATGGAGATTGTGTCACATTGGTACAGGTTGGAACATTTCTTGATTGGACAGTTTGGAGATAAATGTTCAAAGATTATCCAGCCAATCGGATTAAGAAAAAAGTTTACTAATTTGCGAATTTATGAATGCAGTACTTAATCAAGTTGGAACATTTCTTGATTGGACAGTGTGGAGATAAATGTTCAAAGATTATCGAGATAGTCGGATCAAGAAAAAAGTTTACTAATTTGCGAATTTATGAATGCAGTACTTGATGTCACATTGGTACAAGTTGGAACATTTCTTGATTGGACAGTTTGGAGATAAACGTTCAAAAATTATCGAGATAGTGGGATTAAGAAAAAAGCTGACTAATTTGTGAATTTGATGAATGCAGTATTTAAAAATAAAACAGAGATGCGAGAAAGCTTGAATTTATTTTGTGGCAATTAATTTATGCTATAATGACACATTGACATATAGATTATACAGACAATAGGATCAAGAGAAAAGTTGACTAATTTCTTGCATGTTTGAATGCAGTACTTAATACTAGAGATGAAAGAAAATTTGTTGAATTTATTTTGTGGCAATTTATATATACTATTTACATAGAATATCGAGATAGTAGGATTAAGAGAAAAAAATTGACTATAAATTTTAAATTTCTTTCATTTATGAATGCAGTACTTAAAACCAGAAATGAGAGAAAACTTGAGATTATTTTGTGGCAATTTATGTAGGCAATACTGACGCAAAGATTAAGAAAAGTTTAACATATGTGTAGTGTAAGGTAAATTAAAAGAAGTATAGTAGGAGTTATTTTAAGCTGTCACTTTGACTTTGGATTATGACAGGGAATGTCAAAAGATGAGCTATATTTAACACCTAAGTACTTCATGATAATGAGAAGAATATTATTCAAATTATAATCTATATAGTGCAGTACTATAACCATGTTGATATATGTGGTGGGTAGTAGTAAAGACGATGATGATCAGATCAACAAAGATGTGAACAATACTAGTATCACCTCAACCTCTGTAGCTGGGGAAATACCAAGTAATGTCGATTCATGTATAACATCTTCAGATAAGGATTTAGATGTTACAACAGAACTGTCAGATGTCAGTAACAGGTGAGAAGAGATGGTATATCGTTAATATATATATACTTAATGTAGATAATAGGAATCATGTAGCTCAGTTGGTAGAGCGTAGGCCTCAAGATTCAAGGGTTGTGAGTTGTGAGTCCTGAACTGTCAGATGTCAGTAACAGGCGAGAAGAGATTGTATATATCGTTATTATATATATACTTACTGTAAATAGTAGGACTCGCGTAGTTCAGTTGGTAGAACCTAGGTCTCAAGATTCAAGGGTTGTGAGTTTGAGTCTTGATGGCCTAAGTTACCGGTACTTAATTTCACATTGCTGCTGACTTACCAAGTGTCATGATAATGGACCAGTGCAACTGCAGTGTCTGTGAGTTAACACCTAAAAGTTGCCCTGAGTATACACTAGTCCAAGACAAACATATGCATAATACACACTGTTAGTCGTGGTTATATGGGGAGTACTCAAGGTGTCTAATATTGTAAACTTAAGTAAAATGATTTTGAAGTGAATTTTAGTGGCACACATCTTTGTATTTGAAGATTTTTGCCACTTGACAATCTTTGTGAATGGTGCAAATCTTAACTGGATAGTTTTATGTAAAAGATAAGTGTATGATATTGAAGATTTTTACCACTTTAAAAATCCAATCATCTTTGTGAATGGTGTAAAATATGAAATTTAGAAGTATTATGTAAAAGATAAGTGTATACATATTGTATTGAAGTTGTCATCACTTAAAATCATTTTGTATCCTAATTATTCTTTCACAAATTGTGAGTTGAATTTGAACCCACAGTCCTATCATTCTGTTTTAGTCATTATTTACAGTTCATATGATGCATCCCCATAAAAAGTTTAAGGTTCATATAAAAATAATGGGTCAAAGTCCTGTTTTCACAGTTTGGTTTAAGTCCTATGTTAGGTATTAAGGAAAATAATATTCATGCATTGATGCTGTTGAGTAAGTTTTAGACAAGTAATGTTGTTAGACCATGTGTACACATTACTTATAGACTAATAAATGCACATTATTGCTTTCTCATAAGGTGAGCCTTTAACAATTCTGGTGTGTGTGTGTGTGTGTGTGTGACAGTGGTAAGTCAAAATATGACAGTTGTATGTCAAAACTGATGTAAAACGAATCTAAGCCTAATGTGAGAGCTAGGCAAGACATCTAACTTCATGGAATTCTTGTATATATGAATCTGTCCACTGTAGAGAAAGGCTTCAAATACAAATAAATCATACAATGTGCAATATTCAAAGAAACTGTTATAACCATGTACTTGAAAGAGAATTCTTGGGAATTACTGAAATAAAAAAATATTAGATCCACATATTTGAATGAGAGTTCTTGTGTGATACTGAAAAAAAACTGTTATAACCATGTACTTGAAAGAGAATTTTTGGGAATTACTGAAAGAAATTATTAGATCTATGTATTTGAATGAAAGTTCTTGGAAGTTATTGAAAAAATTACTAAAACCATGCACTTACATTGGAATTCTTGGGAGATACTGAAAGAATCCAAAAGAACTATGTACTTGAAAGAGAATTCTTGGCATTATCATTGGTATATATATTGTAGTGCAGATGAGAAGCACCTGTCTATAAGTTATTGTCATGGTTCAATAAGAATACAGTTGTATATTTAGAAAAAAATATTGTAACTATAAAGGTGTACAAGATATTAGAGTAACAAATCAGAGTGATGAATCATGTAGTCAGAATGTGATGCAGCAGTGTGTGTTCTGTAAATGTTTTTGTTTTGGTCTTTGAACATTTATTTAACTTCACTCTTTTTGTTTATGTTGATGTAGCAGTGTGTGTTCTGTAAATGTTTTTGTTTTGGTCTTTGGATATCTATATTACTTCACCCTTTTTGTTCATGTTCACTGTGTACAGTTAAATCTGTCTATAAAGACTGGGCAAAGGAGCATGTAAAAGGGGCCTTTATGGGCAGGTGGCCCTTCAAAAAAACCCGAAGAAAGAGGAATTGGAATAAATTTTGCAATATTTCATCACAAAGTTATGGCCCCTCTTGATCACCAATAAGAACACTAATACAGTTGAACCTGCCTAAAAGACCACTTCTATATGAGAAACCTGCTTTAAAGGCCAGTATGTAAAAAGACTACTCGCAGAACTTATGAAATCTGATAGATTATGCAGCAGAGGGACTTAAAACAATGGTCATAATAGACAGGTGGTCTTTATATTGGCATGGTTGTCATAGCAGGTTATTTTATAGCACAGAAACTCTGTGTATTATGATAGGATATAGAATAAAGTTTTTGTTGAATGTGAAACTTATAAATTCCTTTCTTTATTTTGTAGTTTTGGTAAAAGAACACCAGGATGTACAAGACGAGCGAGCGAGTGTCTGATCCTGGAACCATCAGAGATGATAGTGGTATGGATATATTATATTCGGCTATATAAATACTGTAAACCAACATTTATTCGTGTGTGATTGACTTTCGTGTGTTTCGTGAGGACAAAATAATTGAAAGTAAAACGTTGCGAACTTGTTTCCCAAAATGTTACATTTATACCAAATATTCAGCTTAAGTCCATATCGTGAAAGTAAATAGTCACAAATTGGTTTTAGTAAGAGAATCACGAAAGTTAATATCCGTGAATAAAAATTGGCTTACAGTATACTGAAGGTTGCATATTGTTTAACTTTGCATCAGCAATTTTATAGCTGTTTGTAACAAATGGAATAGTGTTAAGTAATGGAATTTTATGTGCCAGTCAGGATTCCTTCACTTATATCGAGGCAGTGAGTTCTGGGATGGTGGAGGTAATTGGATTGAGTGCTCTGAGTAAAAACCACAGATCGTAAGCAAAGCAAACTAACAAAACATAATGCCTCAAGTGGGATTGGAACTTAGGTGGTGAGACACACTGTGGCTTTAGACCACTTGGCTACTGAAGTCCCTAACAAAAGCAAATATATAGACGCTTAATCATCTTCAAAATATTGTAAACATATTTTTTCCACGGTATTCTAATTTCCACTTATTTCACAGTGGTTTGTTTTGTGCAAGAATTAATGCTGAGCAATAATTAGATTATGGTTATTGTGTTAAAGTGAATATTTTTTAAAAAAAATGTGAAAATTTAACTACGCATAAATGTTTAAATTTTATACACCTCGAAAATAAATACATGCGAAATTAAATACATTTACAGTATATTTGCCCTTGATTCATGTTGAAAATGGTGTTACAATCAAGTAAATATTAATTAACATACACCATCATTGAATGTATCCAGAGGGAAAAATAAATTTAGTATTTTATTGTCACCATTGAGGAATTCATTAAATGAGAATTGGCAAGTATTGGTATTTTTTGTTGATTGAAATGTGTAGTGGTGGCTAAAGTAAATGTTATTAAGATTTGTGAGGGCCATATAAGGAAGAATAGGGCCTTATAGAGGGTTTAAGGATTCCTGAAGGCTATATAAGGGAGAAAAGAGCCTTACTGTGGATGTTAAATTATTACTTAGAGGTTTTTCATTCAATGATTATAGTATTTTTGATGATCAGACTTGTTAATCAGAAAAATAAATAATAATTATTATTTAATCACAACAATAGACACGATAGAATACACGATCTTTCTATAAATGAAATATTAAAAATCTCTGCATGTTTTTCCTGGATAGTTTTGAAGTAGGAGGAATATTGCACTATAGCCGCTACTACAGTAGAATTGACATGTAACAATTACACTGTTAATGTTCTCGTTTGTAGTGTATAGACAAGATGATTAATTTGTATAGGTTTGCCATGCATTGACGATGGAACTTGATTTGCGTTATCTGACAAGCCGGCTGTAAAGTATTTCTTATTAATTTGTTGGAGAGAGTGTAACACCATCCAGCTCCTAGTATTGATCTTTAAGGTTCTTTTATTATGCTACTTTCTCTGACAAAATGTGAAGAAGCTAGTGTGAATTCAGCTTTTATATCATTATGTGAGCTTCTAGTTAAAATGTGAACAGGAAGAAAGGCATCAGTGATGACATTTTTGTAATTTTCTGGTTTGTAAATTTTGGAAGTAAGGGAGATAATTACATTGATGTGTATACACACTTCATTAGGGATGTAGATTTTGATGATTTGTTTATGGTGATATTGGATAGATGATCGTAAATATTTGAGGTTGGGTTGATCTGTGTGGACAGTATAGTAAGTTTTAATATTACTACATATATATAGTACCAGTATTAGTGATCAACATCATGTTATTCTGTATAGTCTGTATTTTACTATATTTTCTATTCTTATGTAGCAGGAAAGGAGGAAAATGCAGCGGCCAAACTGGGACTCGAAACCCTGGAAATTTATCTAAAATTAATCTTCCACATTTATCTAACATTGATACAATAATGTCACATAAAGAAAATTCATATACATATGTATGTAAAAATGTACTAGCTAAGAATTACTACAAAATGTACCAGTTGTTAGTTTTCACTTCCAACTCCAATTCAGACTTTCCTAATCATTAAATCGTATAATGGCATAGAAGGAGATGTCAAAAATTGGAAAGTAAAGAAAAACATTAGGAGAGCGTGTGTGTGTGTGTGTGTGTGTGTGTGTGAGTGAGTGAGAGAGTGTGTGTGAGAGAGGGGGAGGAAGGGAGAGTGTTTGTGTGTGTGGTATGTGTGTGTGTGTGTGTGTGTGTGTGTGTGTGAGAGAGAGAGAGAGAGAGAGATGATTGAATGTCTCTAATTCTGAGGTATTCAGTGAAATTATTTATTTTGACTGTAAATTGAAGTAGTACAAAATGTAATTCTACTTAATTGGTAAGGTTTTAATTCCTGTTTATAACTTTATATACAGTCATGTACTATTATAACCCTCCTTATAATTAGTCAGTCAGTATCCTCTACTCCAGAATCTGTAGCCACACACACCCACACATTATTAACAAGAGAGAAGTTTATTAAATCTTCATTTGTGGTCTTCCTTGGAAAGATACAAGACTTTCCCATAAGTTAATTTTAGACCAACTTATAATTGATTCTTTATATGTAATTGATATCTGATGTTAAATTTGTTAAGATAACTTTACGTCAGAGCTGTTATTATTAATTGTTCAAATTTGTGAAAACAGTTATTTTTGGGTAAGGCCAAATTTTATGAAATCGTGATAGGAAGATAAGTTATACTGTATCTGAAGCAAGCTATTTAAAGGCTATATTTAGAACCTCCTAATATGGTATTTATTGTGGTAGAGGATTGATTTCTTTTGTTTTTATTTTGTTTTGTTTTTTTCTTTTTTTTTCTGGTTTTTTTTTTTTTTTTTTTTTGTGAACACATTTCGATTGAAAATAATTAGCTTTATAGATTTAGAAAAGGTCAGATTTGTTTGAAGTCCTCGTTTCATAGCATCTGTTTGCATTTCTTTGGTATCTTAAGAATTCACTTCATTCATGGCAATCCCAACTTTTTTAGATTACTGTAAACAAAGATCACAACCTCTACAAACAACTATAACTAGCATTCAATCAACATCACCTTATATCTCACCGCTGTGATTTCGAGTCCACATGTGGGAAAGTGAATTTTCCTTGCCCCTAGGCCTTTTACCGATTCACCTGGTATCAGTATAATGGACTAGGGGAGTGGTACGCTTGTCTGTGGCATACTGACTCTGTGAGCTAGCATGGTAAAGTCACCCTGAGTGCGTGCTAGTACAAGGCAGACCATACAACACACTTGCACTTCACATGCATACACAAAATTGTTCATAGATTAATCCATAGAGATTAATAAAACAGTTCTCGTCGCGAATAGCTGAAAAATTGCTGATGCGATGTTAAGCAACATTCAACCAACCAACCAACATCACCTTATACTTAAGTAATACTAGCTTGTTAACCAAAGAATTACTAGATATACAACATCTATTCATACGTCTATAGTAATTTAGTTCTTAGGCTACCATTTTCATGTTTGTACACCCCTACCTCTACATTTGAATCTGACTGATAAGGCCAAAACATGGTGAAATAAATAACTTGCAAAAACTGTTACATAGAATATAATATTCTTGTACATTCCACCATTTAAAAAAAAGCTCACCATGTGGCAGCATTTGTTTTAGGTTTTCAAAATGGCACTTTCGTCTCGTAATGTCTTGAAATGATACAAGGGGCATAATGACATTAAGGAAAAGAGTTGAGTTGAGTAATGGTGTTTAACATTCCATTCAAGCATATTTTGCTTATATTGAGACATCACCAGCTATAGGCAAAGGTGCATAAATTTTGCCTGTACGTTGCGCTGATGGCATTGTACAGCAGAGTTCTTTATCATGCCATGCCTCCCGGGACCTGTTTTACTATAAGTTCCTATCTATTCAGACCTGGCCTCAAACCCCAACCTCCCACTTACAGAGTGAGCACTCTATCACCTGAGGCACCACAGTGGTAAAAGAAGATCAGTGGGATCTAAACAGATCTGTAGAATTGTTTTCATTTTGTCTTTTAAGTGTCTGGCATTAAATTCCCTGTCTATCCTGGATCTGGGTCACATGCCTGTATTTTCTTAATTAAGGTAATTTTGATGTTTATTTGGGATAAGTATGTAAAAACTTAGATTACAAAATGATAGGGTTACTTTGAAATATGGTATGTTTAGACTCCTATTTGCTTTCTTGATGGATCCAGAAAAAATTCCAAATGTTAATTGTTAATTAGAGAATTAATCAATATTCATTTAGACATGTGCTCTGAATTACTCTGCCTTTGTTTTGGTAGTTAGGTCTAAGCCTCTTTTTTCCCTCCAACATTTATTTTTAAACTAAAACTCTGATTTTAAGGAGATTGCTAACTAAAAACAGTTGAACTTTGTGCTTACATATTATTTGCTGGTGATATGTACATGTGTGTTCCAGTTTGTGTTGTTGATTGTAGATGGGAAGGGAATGACATATTTTTCTTCCTGTCAGATACATTGTTTAAAATTGAGACTTACTCACAAATTTTATAAGTTAATCAGGAAGTGAATATCAGTCCCTCCTTACAACAAGCTGAGGTTAGTGTTCATACTGCAGGTTGATTTTGTGTTTAGTGTGTATGCGAGTGTGTATGTGAGTGTGTAACTCTCTCTCTCTCTCTCTCTCTCTCTCTCTCTCTCTCTCGTTATTTTATTGTAACTCTGTCATATGGAGATTGGTAGTTCTGGGATGTCATCACATAACTTTTCCATTAAGTTCCTTTGGAATTTGGCCTTAGTCATCTCCTTTACCAGGAAGGGAATGTCAAAATCCAAGGTATTGCATGTTTGCTTGGTCAAACATCTTGGTATTGTCACCTCCACAGGAGATAATATTCTTGTGTTTGGCTTTTCTTTCATCCATGACTTGTTTCATGTTCTTGGTTGCATTGGTTGTTGCTGATATATCTGACAAGTCCTGTCCATGTACTTTGATTGTGATGTTAGCATCCTTTACATTTCTACATCTTGGTCAGATTTCTCTTATTTTATCATAAATAAAGTTGTCCCCTTATTGTTTAACAATAGATGCTGATAGTCACAAAATTACTTCACTTGGCCTTTGTGTTACATTGTTTCTGTTAAGTAGACTTGAAGTTAGTCATATCATAGTTGTATTTGGTGTGGCCTTGCGATATATTGTTATGTCAAGTAGATACATGTAAAGCCAATCAGATGATTGTCTAAACCCCGCTAAATAAAATATGTCATATCCTTTGGCCTTAATTATAGAATATCCAAGGAGGATGTAAATTTAAAATTCAGAGGAATAACAGAAAAATTAACAATTTCGGAGGTTAAAATATAAGTTTATCATGTAATTTTGTGTCGGATTTTGTCATATTTATTCAAATGGAAGAATCGCATTTAGATACTGAAGAAGAGGTAGGATTAATAAGTTATTAAACTTGTTTATTTTTATCATGATGATGGGGGGTCTTCTGAGAAAATTAAATTTTGTTTTCCGTTGAATATGTGTATCTTTTTGATGAGAAAGTTGTTGATTTTTCATAGCTATATGTATTTTTTGTGAAGATAATGAAAAGATGCTATGTATGATTTAAACATGGAACTATTTTGAAATTACTGTTTTGTAATTTTTATTAGTTTTGACATATTAAAGTTTCAAGTTCTAGCCTAACAGTATGAAAAAAAAAAGAATCACAGATTTTTAATAAAGTAAAATAAATATATATGAAATACCTAATATCTCATTTCTCAAGGGCGATAGTGAACATCATTGAGGGGGTCAAAAGTTGAAGTCAAGACTTTGTGTTGAACTAGATTTAGAAGCTAATTATGCTCTCTGACAGCTCTCTTGCATTTGTTGAGAAAAAGGCTGATGTATTAAGAACTAATCAGATATGAAGTCATCTAAAGTGAATATTAATTTTTATTCCAGCTATGTTGAAATACATTGTATCACTATGGTAAACTTCATCATGATGCCCCTTAATTATATGAGCTCTTTTTTCCTGTGAATATACTTGAATAAATGTATATATTTACTAACTTCATCAGTCCCCCAAAAATGACATATGTGGAGAAATGTGTGAAAAAAAGATTCTTTAAATTTTTTGAAAATGCCAAAAGTCTCCAGAAATGACATTATTTACAAAATAAAAGATTGATTATAAAGCATTTTGTTCTGTGAGTAACTAGGGCACCAGTGTACATACATAAGAATGTTCTGATTTTGATGTTTTGGGGGTATAAAATGACTTTTACTTACTGGTAGTATACATGGGGAGACAGTGAGTCATGCATGTATAATGGTGTATCATGCACACATGTGTATTGGGGGAAGTTTTGGATAAGAAGAAATATTCAACCATCTGGTATAGGTTGTGCTTTTGTTAGTAAGACAGAGACAGAGAAGAGAAGTATCAGTGTTGTTGGTTCCAGGATTATTTAAGACTGATTTCCCAATATTTTACAAGATTATAGAGATTAAGAATACTGAATTTGTTTATTCTAATGAAGATTTTGTGTTGAGTTTTCAAATCTTTTAGGATTATTTGGTGAGTGTTTGTTTTATACATGTAGCTAGACCAATTCAGAAGGAGATATTTTTGAGTGATAAATTCTTTTCAAGTTTTTGTGTGAAAGCAAGATACTACATGTTTAATGTGCGAAAAAATCTCTTCCTAGTGAAATGTAGTAATATACCCTTAACTTTTATCAAAACAATCCTCTAAAGTGAGATTGATTTTATCAAATTTTGTGAAAATGTTATTTAAATAAGGAAGATTGAAACACATTATATGTGCAGTTATAATAGGAATTGTTAAGATGTACTGTGCATTGGTTATCATTGAGATTTAAACTGTTTTTAGCATGTGAAGATGTTACCATATTGGCAAATTGCCATGCAAACATTTGACCAGGGAATATTGCTTGAAAAATACATATTTTGGATTATGTCAGTTTGCTGAACTTCATTATGTTGGATAACTACCTTATAGGTCTATGTCAAAGTTGGACTAGTGCATTCATTTATGTCACATGACCTTGAGAATTGCAATATTTGATTATGTCAGAAACATGTGAACAATTTAACATTAGTATCTTGTCAGTCAGACTTCAGCAAATGCTTCAAAACCACTTCGCCCAAATGACTAGTGTGTATAAAAAGCTACACCTCAAACTGGCATGTCAGTTAACTAGAAATATTTAATGATGTGACCAGGAATAAAAATAATCCTCCTCAGTACAATATTCACTTGTAGTGCCTTCCACTGTTGTTTGTTGTGCCTTGCACTAGCTGTCATTTATTGTTGTCATAGCTTTACAGCAAACAAGGAAACAAGTTTGTGTAATTGTATTGCCATTGTACCCTGTTGACATCTTGTAAAGCATTGTAACAACAGTGTTTGTAGGATTTTGTATTCTGGAATTTGTTCAAGGACATCTTTTGAAGAGAGTTTTGCAAGGTTACATTGAGATTTAACACAAAAATGACAATAAACAGCTTATTGGGTTCAGTTACTGAAGATTCTAAATATTGGAACAGATGCCATAATCATATGCTATGCTTCCATTTCTGGTACCCCAAATCACCATTGGCTACTAATGTCTGAGAAATTCTTCCAAAAAGAAACATATTTTAGCAAACTTGTGCAAAAAATCTTTAAAAAGGATTGATTATATGTTTACAGTTTTGTAAATTTAACTACTTTCAATTTTAAATTTGTGGAAACTTAGATATGGATTTAAAAATACTATGAAATACAAATGAATGAATGTATTCTTTGTGGGATATTATTACAGGTTGATAATAATGTATTTAAATATAGATGAACAAAACTTCTGTAGTAAGATGTACATGTTGATGGATAGAACAATAAGAGTATTGTAAAAAGTGTAATATTTATTCTGTTTTATAACAGATTTAACTTATGTTACTGTTGGAAGGGCAATAGTAGTTGTTTCTGAAGTCCCTCATTGTGAGTTTCTGAAGTTCCTCATTGTATGTTTCTGAAGTCTCTGAAGTCTTTCATTGTGTGTTCCTAAAGTCCCTCTTTGTGTATCTGTAACTGTGCTGGTTGTTGGATATAATCCAAACCACATCATCATGAAAAACAGATAACTTATACTGTAAAGTTTTTTTTTTTTTTTTTTTTTTTTGCGGCTTTACCTCTATAACAGAGTACAGAAGAGCTTATGTCATACCCCCTGGTGTCAGCATTAGAATCTAAATTTAATGTTAAAACTTTTTGATGTTAAATGGACTAAATGTGCTAGAACTGATTTCACAATCATTCTTTAAACTAAAATTTTCTTGAACTAAAATTTAATAAATTTTGGCAAGCTCTTGTTGGAACTGAGAATACATAATTTTGGTCAAAACTAAATGCAGATGTCATAAGTTTGATATAATCTTTAAAACGGCACCTAAAATTCTTCAGTATCTTAACAATTAACAAAATTATAAAGGTTTTTAATTTTCCAGATTTAAGTTAAGGAAAATCTTAAGTTAAGAAATGATTGTGAAACTGGGGCCTGGAGAGTTATACCTTGTTATTTAAAGTTTTCTTTAGTATAATCTATTTTGTCACCTTTTATTTCAATATTTTGTCTGAACTTTGAATTTTTGTTTACTTTCAGATTGATTATCCAGATGTTCAGGTAATGAAAAGTGGTCCACGGCAAGTTTGCACTAGTGCAAACATTGACCGTTACTTCAATTTGGAAAACTCAGAGGAGAGAGCTGTTGGAATACGCAGAATGCACTCAGATAGTATTGTAGAACAGGTAACTTAAATAGTTGTATGAACAGTACAGACCTGTGGAAAGTTTAACACTGTGCTAAAGAAAAGGATCAGTCGCAGAGGATCTGAGATATGGATAGCCAGTTACCAAAAAATGCGGAGATATATGCATAAGCTACCCCAAAAGCTGCCGAAATATAGGAGCCCACATGATCTGGCAATGCGACACTTATTCTCTACTATAGTGTTAAATTTTTTATAGGTCCAAACTGTAGTTCTTTTTTCATGTTTCACATTGGTCAAGATCAAATCCTTAGATGCAGTTTGTCTACATAAAAGGTGATTTTTGTTGACAGTTGTCTGAGTGGTTGGGTTGGTGTCCATATGCTTTGACTGAATACCCGGAAATAATTTTGTTAATCTGGGACATTCTGGTCTGCCAAAAGTTATCAAAAGTATGCAGGTCTTGTGCAATACAAGTACTTCTAAATACTTTTAAATATTAATTTAAATAAGACTTTGAAATAAATCACTAAACCATAGTGTGCATTCTAGAAGAAAGCCATATTTTGCAAAATGACCCCAATGTTAAGGCCGTAGAAGGGAAAAATAATGGAACGCAAAAATATTCGATGTTATGGTGTTTTAGAGAAAGGATTTTGAAAATGGCCCTCTGAAAAAGTCTATGAACACTGAAATCATTTCAGATTCAAAGATGGAAATTAAAAAAAAAAAAAAAGCATTCAAGTAATTGGCCTGTTTCTTAAGTCAGACCTAGCCTGGAATTGAACCTATGACCTCTCTTTGTTAGATCTATCACTGTCAATTTATTCATGGAAATTGTGGGAAAATAAGGACTCTATATTTTCTTGGAATTTGTTCTGGTAATAATATAATGTCAGTAATTGTCAATATAGAAGTTGCAAAAAAAGTCATTTATTTACACCAAAAGATAATTTTCTGGTTCAAGTATTTAACTCAAATAAGGGTTAGTTAATGTTACAGCAATCGATTATGTATTACTTGGATGACTGCCCATAACTAATGTAATGAGGTGACCATTTACACATGTAATCATCGGAAATCCATAAATTTGGTCAAAATGTGGCTAGTTAAAGAGAAATAATTATTTGAAAAGAACCAAAAACAGATATATCGATCATTATAAAAGTAACAAACACAGAAACCAAAAAAAAAAAAAAATTAAAAAAATAATTTTAATTCAGATTTATCAATAGAAATAATTATTTGAAAAGAACCAAAATTGTGATAAACCCATCATTATAAAAGTATTAAACACAAAAACCAAGGGTAAAAAAATATGTGTTAAACTTCTTATTTTATCAGTTAGTTGTGTATTAAATTAAAAGTACAAGTTACTGATACTTATAATAAAATAATTTTAACTATTTTCTGATAAAAGTTACTGAATGTTAATAGTACATTGTGGCTTGACTCTGCAAAATATAGATATGCTTATGTCATACTATCGTGCCATCCTCATCAGTAACTAATAATTAAGTGTATAATTTAATTTTAATGTACAAATGAAGTTTTTGATTTAAGAATTTTAAAGAACTGGATGTGCAGACAAAAGTCACTGTTTAAGTGATTTTTTCTTTGGTTTTTAAAATCGATGGGGCTTGTGACTTTGGAATTTTCTGCATACCAGTTTATGAAATGTAGATTTCAATAATCACGAATAAATATGTTTTACTTACAATTAATATAACCATAGTGATCAAGCAGATATCAATGCATAAAAATGTAAACTTGAAATGAGTTTACCTGTAAAAAAGTAAGGTTGAGGTAATGTGTAAAAATCGAATAGGAAATGGTTAATACATCCATAATGGGGTCAAAGTTCAGCCCTCATTTGGGGTTTTATAGTATGATATTTTTATGTCTTTGCATGGACATTTACTAGAAGAAAAACAAGAGATTCCATTTTTGTAGCAGTTTCCTTTTGTGAGTGGGGGAGTGAGACTGCACTATATATTTGATTAGAAATCAATCTAAATGCTAAAGGTTAATACATTACCATTCTCGGAAGGAAAAAAAATCATAAAAAATTGAAAAATTGCTTTACTTAATCATCAAGTTTTTTTCTTGGTATTAATATATAAAGTCTATATGAAGAACACTAGCTAATGAAATTGAGTGGAAGTACAATGTAATATTAGCTACTGGCTGGTGTGATGACCACATTATTATTTTGATTAGATCAGATAATACACATGCTTGGTTTATTGATGTTTCGTGGTGTTTGGAAACAATCAGGGGAGAAATGTGTCACATAGCTAGTTAAACATCACAGTACTGGTCAGACTTTATATCTCTATTGGAAATGTAGCTAGGCTTGATGCTTGATGAACATACTGCTTTCTAAATATAGTTTTTTATTAGTCAGTGATTGGAATTTCTTCCTTATTCAGAGTTAATGAAATTAACATGATTGTGTTTGACAGAGGAGAAATGGTTGATCGAGTCAGAACAGAGGTTTTGGATATTTTTTTTTCCTTTTCACTAATTTTTCCGTTAATTGCTGTGGCTTTAATTAATTATTTTTTTAATCACATGATGTGTTGATTAATTGAATAATTGATAAGTACAAGTTTAGAGACTGAGATTTTGAAATTTCTATGTGTTTCTACATAAACTTCCTATTTCAGTTTCCACACATTATTTACTCGCTGTGTTTGTGATTTACTATGTTACAAAAAATCAATAAGATTTGACTTGAGAGTGGGGGAAAAAACAACAATTTTTAACAACTTGGAAACTTAAATTTAAATGTTGATACTTCTTTTTTTATGATTTTGTAACCCAAATTAAGTTTATAAATCATACTGAGGAGGGATTTTCTGTATGGTGTATTAACAAAATTTTGTTATTAGGATTATTGTATTTTATTATTTGTTTATGGTTCATTATTTTTATATATTAATTTTTTGTATATATGGTTCAACATTACAATAGAGATTAAGCTTCGATGGACACAAATGGGGTTTGACACTGTATTACATGAACAACACCCCTTACGTTTGTGTGGGGCATTGCAGAAAATGTTTACTGCACAAATTCATGGAATAACATTCTTCTTTCAGGAAAAACGTAGTCTGACATGATTCCATATCCAATGGAATTAATTGTTCAACACAAATATATATTGTATCACATGGTACAATGACAGACTGCTTTGTTAATAACAAGATTAACAGCAGTTTTGAAAGAATTGACTATGAATGAAATATTCTTACTTTTTACTGTTTTATTTCTTTCAGCTTCCTCATGACTATGGGATGAGAGGTGGAGATCAGTTTTTAAGAAATGAACATTATTTAAAACGCTGTTCGCGAGCAAGTGATACCTCTAGTGCTTATTCAGGATCAGACATGATGCAGTCATCTATAGATGACCAGGAAAATGTGGAAATGGACTTAAGTGGATTACCAGAGGGTCTGGTGGATTCTGATGAAGAAGAAGGTTATGCTGAATCCACTGAGGTAGTTATTGTGTTCTTGAGGCAGTGGTGATATATTGTGGTTCTTTGTGGAATTACAAATTGTCATACTTTGTCACTACACTACAAAGTAGGATTAGTTTCATAAGTACAACACCAGCCCATAATGATACCAATAAGTATATAACAATTTACAGTACTAGCACTTACCTGTAAACACCCCGAACCCCAGCCAGGTCTGACCCAAGACTTGAAACTGGGTAGTGACTGTTTTTTCGCCAAGCACTCGGCATTACGAAATGAAAGTCACGGTTCTTTCGGATGGGAACTTAAAATAAACGAGGTCCCATGTCACGATGGGCTTGGCACGCTAAAGAACCCTGCTGTATAATGCCATCAGCGCAACACACAGGCAAAATTTCTGCACTTTCGCCTATAGCTGGCGACGTCTCGATATAATTGAAATATTCTTGACTGGGACGTTAAACACCGTAACTCAACTCTATAAACACAGAAATTTGTTGGGAATTTGTTACTTATACCCATCTGTAAAAATGGCATGTTCATAGAGGTCACTTTTACTTGTTCCCATAAGTCAGTCTGTTAATAAAGTCGCAATATCATAAAATAAAATAAAAATTATCAGGTTGATTGATGGTTTAGGTTCTTTAATAAGGTATATTGGATACTCATAAGCTTTTCAAGATATTTCTTAAGTTTTATCATTTCAAAGTTTTTTAAAAAAAATTATGACACATTTATGCATAGTTTCGTATACATGGTTGGATTTTTCCTCAAAATTTAATCTAAAATGACTGGAAATTTGACAAGCATTATTACACTAACTGGAAAGTGGCATAAATCGAGGATCTTACATGAGTGATTATGTAATATTGAATTTATTAAACAAGTTTGATAAATTCAATATTACATTAGCACAAATGTAGGATTCTGTTTATTGTATGATATAAGAAAACTCTATTTTTTGTATCTGAAAAGTGTTTTCTCAGCTATCATAAAACGGCCAAAATGGCTACAAAACTTCAATTCACACCGTCTAAAATATGACGTCATAATATTCTACAGCAATTATATGATGTCATTAACCATGGCTACACAAATGATAATACACGTGTGTAATATGATTTCTATAATCTTGGGCATATTTTATGGACTTAGGGGGTTCTTATACAGTAAAAATTAAATGTATAGAATGAAATCAGAATCCAGTAACTTTTGTATGATAAACCGGTACAATTATTATTGACAGAAATGATATGAATGAGTTTTGACAGTAATATAAATATTACTGTTATCTTGTTCTCAAATATTCTTAAAAGTTCCCATGAACTGTTTATAAGAATACAAACATCATTTACAGAGAAAATTAAGAATTTTGTTGTATATGTGACCCTGCTTCCTGTAGGAAGTAGATATTATTATTTCAGTGAAAATTCATGCACTTTCAGTAGTAGTCTCTGTTACTCAGCAAAATGGCTAAAATTTCACCAGGGTTTTCCCTGACACAAGATTCCTGCGTATTTGACGCAAGCATTTCTTAAAGAACCATGAGAAATATTTCTCAAAAAATTGGCAGAAATTAAATCCATGCTGGGCTAACTATTTATTCAGTCTGAACAGATCTATACTGGCAGTAATGTTTGACTGCTATTTATAGTTGACAAATGCTTATTTGACTCAGATTTTCCTACTTTAGTTTTAGCAAAACAAAAGTATGAAGGGTTTTTGTGACCTTGAAGCATTGTTAGTAACCACATGGCGTTGTAATGGAAAATTTTTACCTTCTTTACTTCGGCAATCCTTTAATTAATAATTCCAGCGATCATGAAACAAAACTGTAGTGTCTGAAAATGACAGATATAAATAGGACTCCCAAATCTTGGCCAAGAACTCCTGCAAAATGGGAGTCCTTAAGACTCCCAAAGAAAAGCTGCAAGGGAAAACATTTTCACAATAGCAAAAGTGAAAAACATGAAAAAGTGACAGTTTTTATTTTAACTAAGTTTTGCCTTATAAACTTGATTGAAGTAAGTGTTATAATGTATGCTAACAAAAATGAATACATGAAAAAGTGACAGTTTTTAATGAAAATGTGACAGTTTTTATTTTAACTAAGTTTTGCCTTATAAACCTGATTTTAGTAAGTGTAATAATGTTCGCTAGCAAAAATGAAAAACGTGAAAAAATTACAGTTTTTATTTTAACTAAGTTTTGCCTTATAAACTTGATTGAAGTAAGTGTAATAATGTAAGAAATACTACTTATAAAACACTTAAATATACATATGATCCTGTGAAGTATTTGATTTAGTTATAACACTTAGTTGTATAATAATTCTATGAACTAGTCATGCTGACACTGAAAAAAAAAGAAAAACCAGCTTTCATATAATGATGTGTGTGGGAATATTTCCGGCGGGCTGTCCCCGAAATACTGTTCAAATACATACTGATTTTATTGATTGTTAGATTGTAAATAATTCCTTAATAGTATTTAAATTATGTATATATAATATCAGTTTGTATCAATCAAAAATACACTGGTTCCGTTCAATTTATATTTAGTTCTTGGTAAATTTATTTTTATACATTTCTTCCTAGCATGACATCACGTTCATTTAACTGGTTAGAATTTTCTTTGTTTTAGTAATTAGCATTGTTAAATATATTTACTCACAATAAAGCAATAGTATGTTGGAGTTTAACAGTCATATGGTACTAAGCATGGTAATAATATTTGATTAAGTACCAATAGTTTATAGTGTAAAGGCTGCTGTGTTACAGGAATGGTGGTGCCTGGGTCCCTTGAATCACACTTTGAGGGTTTATATAGACCTAGATAAGATTAGGGGTTTTATAAGGACAAAGATAGGCTACTGTTGTTCAGGATAAGGGGTTTTAATGTAGACCTACCTTAAACAACATTGTTTTCTCACTGCTCTGGCCTAATATTTGGAAGTGTATTCAGTATAAATGATACTACCGTACTCTATAGCCACTCCAGATAATGAGAATCGATGAAACTCAGGTTTTCTCTACTCCAGATATTTAAATTAAATTTCATACATACCAATGGTCAAAGGATAACCATGTTGATCATGCAATAAGTGTCATAATATTGGTGGGGGAGGGGCAGTGTGTGTTGGGGGGGAGGGTTGAAACAAATCACAATTCGAGGAAATAGTCTGGTAACCCTCTGAGTTGAAAGTAAATTTTTTAACTGAACAAAAGAGTATAAAAATATAATTATATATTGATTAAAAAGTTAAAAACAAAAGTTATTGTTTTTGCATGACAATTAGGAATTATTGTTTAAATTGTGTTGTTTTTTCAGTCAATAAAAGACTCTGTGCAAGATTGTCTTTTGAAAAATCCACGCGAAAGAAATGAAGATGACATTGAGACATTATTGGAATTTATACAGCATTTCCGTGTAAGTATAAAAGAGTAGATTTTATGTCAAAAGTATAATACTTATGTTTTACATAGTTTCATTTACTGTCTTAAATATGGCAAGGGTTTAACATATCTGTATATCATCCTCTGGTAATAATATCGAAGGACCTTGGTGGCCAAGTGATCTAAAGGCCATGCTTATGGAGCACAGTGCTTTTCACCGCATAGGTTAGAATCCCACTGGGGGTAGATTCTAGTGTGAGAAAGTTTGCCACTTTACTTGCCTAAGGTTAATGATTTTCTTTCGGTTTCCTCCACCTTTCTTGAATACTGTAAATGTATTTAATTTCACGTGTATTTATTTTTGCGGTATAGGATATTTAGACATATCTGCGTAGTTGAACTTTCACGTTTTTTTAAATATGTTCTATAACATAATAAGTATAATATAATTTTCGCTTGTATTAATTTTTGTGCAAAACAAGCGACCGCGAAATAAGCGAAAATTAGTATATCGCGAAAATAAATACGTTTACAGTATTGACTGCCTTCATACAAATGAATGATCTTTTACTGGGACATAAAAACTCCATTACTCCACTCCGCTAACATTCATTTCAATGTCCATATCTGTGAAAAACTGAAAACTCATTATGGCCTGCTAAGATCATTGTTTTCATTATCCCTTATAGCTTTCACAAATCATATACAACATCAATTTTTGGCCAAATTTATCACTAGTATTCATCAAGTTCAATAAATTCCAAACATGTGCTTTTCTTTTCTTTTATCTATCATGTTAAATCTCATTCATTAATTAAGTAGAAATGAAATAAAAGATATATTTATTATATGTATGTTTTAGGCATTTGCTAACATGACATTACCAATACGGCGAGCTCTGTGTGCTGTCATGGAGTTTGCTGCCATTCCAAAACATGGAACAGTTGTAATGGGTGAAGGAGAAGAGCTGGATAGTTGGTCAGTTATACTGAATGGTCAAGTGGTCATTTCATGGCCAAATGGTACAGAGGAGTACTTACAAATGGGAGAAAGGTATATATGTGCTGCAGATTTCTTTGTTTTTGACATGACTTGAGTTGCCCTGTTGCAATTTAATGATGACATGTCCATAAGGGATGTTTGCATTAGCTTTATAGTAAGCATTAGGATCCAGTGATTTTGGTATATATGGACTATAATATATGCAGCAAGTTAAGCTGTTCTTGTGACAGTGGTAGGCCCCTGTAATATGTAGGGCAACTACATTATGACTATTTTAAGTGTTATGGGTTATCTCATGTGTATATCTAAACGAGCAGTGGATGAAAAATACTAAAAATGTGTTACAAAAGTGCTATGATGCGATAGAACTCAAGAGTACGCATATAATAACATTAGTGTTTAAAATAAGAGTTCAAATGGCCAGTGACTTTTCACATTTCTCTTTTTAACAACATGTAAATTTTTAATAACATATTACTGTGTATCTTCCCTAAACAACATCCTTGGATAAGCTTACCTTCTATATTTTGCTCAATGTACCTAAAATGTTGAAATTAAGCGTTATCATTGGATGTATGATGTCCATATTGTTGTGGTTTATGCTCGCGTTTGACAAGAATTAGGTGATGTGGATGAAGTCATCTTTGTATCCTTGTCCTCATAAGTTCAGATGAACTTTGTATAAATTTATCTACATATATGTTTATTAAAATCCTAATTAAGGCGTTTAACAGGATTTACTCATCTAGATTAAATCTGATAATTTTTATATGTGACAAAGACTATGCTTGTTTTAATGGAAAAAATGTTTGTATAGTATGTTATCATTTTCAATCAAAACTTAGGACAGTCCCAATAATATACTATATATAGACATTTATATTATTATTATGTCATCATTCTCAAATTTACCCAATATACGGCATATTTTATGAAGGTTTCAGAACTTTCTGTTGCTGAAGCTCTATCAAGCATACATATTTGTGTAGTACGTGACAATACTGGTCTGTATTTCTGTATAGTTACTTTAAGCAGTTACATATTATTAATTAATTAATATTCTTTATTCCTTGTCCAAAGAGAGTAAAAAAATCAAAAATATTTTGATATTTCAAAAAACGTTAGTAAAAATTTATACCCGTTTAATTTTATGTCACTTAAAAATTATTTTTGATAAAATTTTCAACATAACCCTGTGACTTTTTATGTCATTCGAAAATCATCCTTGATAACATTTATGACATGACCATATTTTTTTTTTTTTTTTAGTATAGCTCGGTGCTATTGAAGAAATTTAAAAATATATTTTATTTTATACTTTTCAGTTTTGGAATATCACCAACCCTGGAAAAAGTGTATCATACTGGAATTATGAAACCGTTGTTGATGATTGTCAGTTTCTTTGTATACCAAAATCTGATTATTATACTATTTTACATCAGGTGGGTAACTCTTTGAATATTTTTCCACCTCGGACACCTCATATCTACAAGTCTAAATTTATTTTAATTGTATTGGTTTTCCAAGAGCACAGTAAAATATCTGTATCTTACTATTGAACATTTTTCAACCTCAGACACCTATTTATTTGTTATTAAACTAAAATTGATAGGTTTTCTAAAAGCATAGTGAAAGATTGTGATCAGCTGTTGGTTATTATAAAAAATGTGGTACAAAAATTTACATATTTTCAGTCAGATTTATTCAGTATACCATGTATATAGTATCCTAAATGCCATATTTGACTAGATATAAAAATAATAAAATGTAAAATGAAAGAAAAAGAAATGTTACAAAAAAAATTATATTGGCAAATCATGCCACATAAACATTGATCAAACTCTATGACCCCAGTGCAAAGTACAGAAAGGCTTATGAGACACCATTGCAGGAATGTAAAAGTTGTCATTAATGCTATAGTGTTTTCTTAAGTTATCTGATTGATTGGGATTTCTGGCTAGCTATGTACATTGTTTTTCTGATAGCTCTAACATTATATCTTTTGTGAAAATGCACACACTTCTTACACTTTTGATTTGTTATATACAAACTGTCAGCACTGCATCCTTTTACCAAAACTTAATGATCTATGGAGACGATAGTTTCGTAACTTATAGATACACACACTGTTGATCATAATTGTTCAAGTAAAATAGGATGATACTTCCTGATTGAGCTATTTTAAACAATTGAATACAGAACTCCACCCAGATAATTTCCTGCTGGACCTGAATTTTAATGATTATATATGTTTTAATAGGGGGAAGAAAATACAAAGCGACATGAGGAAGGTGGTAGTGTTGTTATGGTTACAGAACATCGAGTATTTGATGGTGGTAACAGAAGAGGTCACATTGTTATAAGGGTATGCAATTACTTATCAATTTCAATTTAAAAAACAATGCCACAGGATATGTTGGTGTATATATATATACGTACTTGGTTGACTTTCTCTAGGTATTTTGTTATGCTTTTGACAAGATATATGCTCTGCTGTAAAATTGATCTAATAATTGAACACTTTCTATATTGAGATGAACATTTAAATTTAAAGGTCAAAATTTAGATTTCAAATTTAGAAATTGAAAATACAATCAGTTATTTAGCAAGTTAATTGCAATTAAATGATATAGACTAAATGTATTTATTTTTTCTTTAAGTAAAACCATTATTTTCTAGATTTATGTGAAAATAAAATTACAGTCAATCTTATGATTAGCAGAAATAGGCTTGTTAAAGTTATTTTAAATCTTTTTAAGATGACTATTATCCATTAACGCATAAATGCATTAACTGTAATAGATATATTATCTTTCTCTGTTTGATCTAGGGTACAGCTGAGCGTCTTATGCAGCACCTTGTAGAAGATCATTCTGTAGTTGATCCAACATTTGTGGAGGATTTCTTACTCTGTTACAGAATATTTCTTAAAAGTCCCATGGAATTAGCAAATAGACTGATTGAATGGTTTGAAAATAGAGATTTAAGACCCAAGGTAATATTGTTTCAAGAGCTCATTGAAATAAAAGATATTGCAGAATTTAAAAGAAAGAGTCAAACATTTGTTTGTCCAGACACTTCTTGTACAGAGTAATTCTCTAAACCTATGAAACACTATTTGATGAAACTTTGTGCAAAGCATCAAGTTTGAAAGGAGATGAGTATATCAGTAACTCAAGTTGGTTTGTTTACTTTCCTGGGAGTTATGTCCCTTTGAACACACATGCCAATGACAAAAAAGTATCTACTGGCATGGGATCCTAATTCACTGAATTTGCTTGTTTGTAAATGAAACTTTTTACGAATTGACAAGTGTAAGACATAAAAATCTTTTATATTCACTTTGATTGTTGTTTTTAACAATGATATTAAATTTTAAAAACTCGTTGGAAGTTAAATCTGCCTATGTATTGTACTAATATTGTTCTTGTATCTCCGTTTAGGTGACAAGAGTTGTGTTACTCTGGGTTAATAATCACTTCATAGACTTTGAAGCAGATGCTGGAATGTGGGAATTTTTAGACCACTTTGAAAAGCTCCTAGAGCGAGAGGTATCAATATTTTTTTCTATTTTAAATATTTCTAATGCATAACAGGCTGACCAATTCATTATCAATATCTGTTTAGGTAAATTCATGTGGCCTATGTGGAGGGGGAAAAAAATTTCACACTTCACCCCTCCAAGAGGTGATGTAAAAAAGTGTTTATATGTCCAATGCACACATACCATGTTTTGTTTGGCTTCTGATGTGTTCTTGAATTGAATTGGTCAGCTTACTGACAAACTATTTTTATATTCAGAGTGGGGAAAAAATCTTAAAATAGTATTTGCACTAAATTCATTATTAGTTACGTCAAAGAGTGATAACAATTTCTTTTTTTAAATTTCTTTAATATATTTATATATTTAAAGTTTAACAGACAATATTGGATACTTAATAAGAAGTCATACCATACATACATATCTAATAATTTAGAATCTGAATGTAGCAAAATACTTAATATAAAAAGATGTTTTTATGTGTATATGCTAAAAATACTGAAACTGTCACATTCAGATTCTAACATTTCTGGAATTCGGCTTTTGGATAATAAACATGTTTATAATTAATGTTTCATAACTTACTGTTTTATTTATTCATTTATTTATTTATTTGTCTATTTATTACAAGGAGGACTATTAACTTTCTACATGTTATAAACAAAGAAATACATTCAAAAATATTTTTTTGAATGTATTTTGTACATTATTTGGATTTTTTATTACATTTACAAAATACTTGACCAAATTCAGGGTTTAAATTCATTTTTACATCTAAATATTTATCATTTGAAAAAATACATGGCAATAGATATAGTTTGTACAAAATGTTTGATAATCTGTTAAAATTTCATTATGATCACCTTGTCGGACATAAGAAACATTTGAATTTGGTCAAGTATAATGAGGTTATTGGAAAAAGCACAGCAATATCAAAAAAAATGGTTGTTTTCTGATTTATAAAGTAATTCAGCAAGTTTAAGAACCAAATTTTTAAGCAATTTTGGTATTGGAACCAAATTTCTTAAATGATTTTTCCAATAACTTCATTTATACATTCATCCACTAACCAATCATCATTTCATATATTAATTAGAGACTGGTCGGTCAATTACGACTATTGAATATAGCTTGTACAACAACAGCCCGTCCACATACGGTGACATTAACACGGGCCACTAGGGAGGAAGTATTGCACTTTAAAGTATTAGGGGGATTAGAACGAGGGTGTGGTATCTTTATATCGGACGTGACAGTAGGATCTAAGGCGTATGAGGCTGGCCTCAAACGTGGAGATCAGGTATGCACTGGTTTATTGGTCTAATTGGCACATCTTCTTTATACTTTTTTTCTCTCATCATTAGAATTAGTTAATCTTACTTTCAAAATTCATATTTAATAATGATGACTAAATTTTATTAAAAATGTTAATTTAATAATGAATGAAGAAATAATCCTTCAAATAACAATATTGTAACATGAATACAAACATTTATAGAGTTTGTCTTCAAATCTTAGAAGTTATTAACAAAAAAAAAAAAAAAAAAAAAATATAATAATCCCTTTTGAAATATTTTGATATTGTGAAAAGTAAATTTATTCTGTTTGGTTTTATTGAAATTGACAAAAAAAGAGATAATTTATTCAATTTCAAAATTAAAAAATTAAAAAATTTGGTAAAGATTTTAGGTCAAATTATTTAAAAGAAGTACAATGTATTTTGAATATTTATTTTATTTCCAATATTAATTTTGAGCCTCAATATATACTCTTTTTTTTACCACATGTGGAAGTAAACTATTTAGCACAACACATAAAAATGTAGCAGAATATAACAGAATACAACTTTGTATTTTGTATATAAAAAATGAAATATTGTCAATTGTATAATGTATATACACTGCTTTAGCTTGTATTTAATCTTAAGTTATGCCAAGTATCAAAATTGTATTTTGCACTATTATCAAGGAAATAATTATATTTTTTATCTATTCATATATTATCAAATACTTGCTTATTGCCATGTTATCAGATAATTTATATTTTGTCTTAAATTTGCCTGTTGTAAAATATTATTGTATATTATACAAAATATATATTTTAAAAATAAATATTCAAATCTGATGTTTGAAAAGTTTTAATTTATTATAATATTTATTTGAACAGGTGTTAGAAGTCAACGGAAATAATTTTGAACATATTTCACATAACCGTGCATTAGAATTACTCCGGGGGACAACACATTTATCTGTCACTGTTAAGTGTAACTTACTAGGTAAGTTTAGTTTCGGTACTCACAATAAAACATTTTGGTAACTGTAAATGTACTCAATTTCAAGGTTCAAATTTTTGCTGTTTTTTAATTTCCGACTGACCTTTTCACTGGTTGTAATATTGGCAGATTTAGGAAACTGACTATAAGATCAAGAATTCATATTATTTTATGTGTGGTACTACTTTTTCGTGGGAAAATTTTTCACCATGAAATTAGCGAAAATCAATAAAACTACATGTTGTACATGTAAGCATTTTTCTACCTGGCTTAATGCAACATTTTAAGGGAGTAAAATTGTCTTTAATGTTTTCTCAATCATTTTCTTGATTTATTAGCAATCCCCTGTATAATTGTAAAATTTGAAATAAAATATAATTATGGCAGTGAATTAAGGTCTGAGACCTTAAAAACCTATGACCTGCGTCAAGGTAGACTGTCCCACCTAAGACACTCCCTGCACATTGCCCTGACCGCACTGCAAATGTAAAAAATTCTGCCACTCTACCTTTTTTTTGGTGATGTCTCAATATGAGTGAAATATTCTTTACTGGGACCAATAAAAAAAACACAACTCAGTTAGATTTCTAAAAACCTTTACCACATACATTTATTTTATTATTGTTTCTTTTATTCAGATTTTAAAGAAATGTTACGTTCAGACAGAGGGAATAAAGCAAGACAAGAACTACCAGTGTTTTCTAAACGGTTATCAGCACCGGACTTAGAAAATTTATCACCAGTTCACAAATATAACAGAGACAAAAAACATTCTAAAAACAAAGAAAAATCATGGTTTAATACTCTAGGCAAAAAGGCATTCCTAAAAATGGGAAACTTACTACCCAAAAATTTTAGTGTTTCTAATCTAGAAACGTAAGTATATATAGTTATTCAGTAAGTATAAAAATAAGTCAAAATGACTTTATATTAATTTCTTGACTAAGGAAAAGCCTGTTCTCTTTTGTTATGTTAATTCTTTGTTTTGTGAAAAAAAACTTTAAATAGCAGACACTGGCCTGCTAAAGATAAAGCTTACTTTGATTAAATTTTTTGTATGTAAGTTTCTGTTTCTTCAAAATTTCTATAATAATAATAATAATAATTCATAATAACTTAATATTTTTGTCTGTTGTTCATGCATAAAAAATGTTTATGTATTTGATTTTCAGTACAGAAAGTATAAATCGATCAGATGAAAGTTTATACTCCGGGCCGTCTAAGAACCCATCTTCTTCTACCTCATCCTTGACCGTTGGTATGACCAATCATCTAAGTGCCAGTAATCCAGATATATCCACACTGACTTTAGATGAACCAAAGGATATACCTGACTTGGTCATCAAAGTATTTAGGGCTGATCAGTCTTTCAAATATTTACCTATTCATAAGGTAAGTACATGTATAAATAACAAAATTTTGAAACCCTTAAGGTGACACCTTAAAAGCTGATACCCAGTGTCACAGTAGGTGGGCAAAACTTTGGAACCTTTAGCTGAAACCCTAAAAGCTGGCACTCGGTGTCAAAGTAGGTGGGCATAAAATTGAAACCCTTGGGGTGAAACCTTAGCTGGTACCCAGTGTCACAGTAGGTGGGCAAAAATTTGAAACCCTTGGGGTGAAACCTTAGCTGGTACCCAGTGTCACAGTAGGTGGGCAAAAATTTGAAATCCTTATGGTGAAACTTTAGTTGATACCCAGTGTCACAGTAAGTGGGCAAAAATTTGAAACCCTTAGTTTGAAACCTTAGCTGATACTAAGTTACACAGTAGGTGGGCAAAAATTTGGAACCATTAGGGTGAAACCTTAATTGATACCCAGTGTCATAGTGATTTCACAGTAGGTGGGTAAGAAATTTAAACCCCTTAAAGTGAACTTTAGCTGATACTTAGTGTCACAGTAGGTAGCCAAAAATTTGGAACCCTTAGGGTAAAACAGTAGGTGGGAATAAAAAGAAAACAAAAACACTGTTACTTGCGTTACTAATAGCTGGTGTCAGATAATATACATTTAATAAATATGCAAAACCACCTATATGTGTGTTTCTGATGATGCACAAGTTTATTGTGTGTATGGATATATTACATGAGTGTGCTTTACTATCAAATTTCATTATGTTTTGAATCAAACAATAGTTGAACCTGTGAACTACAATGTTGCTGCACAGTTTCTGGAATGAAGTTTTTTGTTTTCATTAGTTATTTGGTTTTTAAGTTTATCCAAATGCAATAGTTTCTGATAGTAGACAGGGCTTACATTTATTCAGGGTCTGGTTCTTACATGTTGTGTCTTCTATTATGTAATTACAATTAGCTGAAATAATGCTGATACAGCTTAAATCAAATATAATTCACTCAGCCCTCCAGCTCTTTTATCATGTGGGAGGTCATGGGTTCTAAACCAGACTGGGTCTGACCCAAGACTTTAAAGTGGGTAGTGATTGTTCTTTCATCAACCACTTGGCACTGGAATGAAAGTTACATTTCTTTCGGATGGGAAATTAAACTAAAGAGGTCCCTTGTCATGGTAGGCATGGTACAATAAAGAATCCTGCTGTATAATGCCATCAGGGCAATGCACAGGCAAAATTTCTGCATCTTCACATATAGCTGGCAAAGTCCTAATATAAGTGAAACATTCTTGAAAGGGACTTTAAATACAATTACTCAACTCAACTTCAGCTCTCTTATAATTTGACAGTTGTAAAAGTGCAGTGCTTGATTAAGTATACAATTAATGTATTATTTTTGAATTTTAGGACACAACTGCCAGAGAGATTGTTATGTTAGCTTTACAAGAGTTTGGTATAACAGAACCAAGCAGGTTTGACTTTACACTTGTTTCGTATAATATTACTTACCCTCGTCATCCAGCAGAGTGGTTTAAAGTGCCGGCTTAAAACACCACTACCTCTCACCATCTAGGTTCAATCCTACTAATGCAGATTCTAGTGGTTTGAAAAAATTTGTCACTTTGATTTCTGAAGGTCAGTGGTTTTTCTCCACCATCTCAAAATTGATCCTTTTGATGTAAGTGAAAAACTTTAAACATTTGTAGTGAACATGGAAAAAATTGAAATTTAATTTTATGCTTGTATTTGCATTTATCTATATGTTATAATTACATAATTTATTGTGATTTTATATATTTGATAAATGAACATTATATCATTTCATTTCGGGACCTTGGTGGCCAGGTGATTAAAAGCACACCCTAATTGATCAGAGGGCCTCTTATCCTTCTCGTCTATGTTAAAATCCACTTAGGACAGAGCCAATATAACCTCCATTATTCCAATACACCATTTTAATACAATCTGATTATCCCCCACTTTTCGAAGAAAGAGGGGAAACCAGAGTTTCCGTCCATCAGAAATTCTTGTCTCGGAAATTCTCAAAAACTATGAAGCACTATTTCATGAAACGGTGCAAAGCATCAACATTGATAGGAGATTTGCATATTGTTAACCTTAGTTGGTTTGCTCATTTTCCTGGGAGCTATTGCCTTTTGAACATAAGTGCAAATCACAAAAAAAGAATCTGCTGGTGGGGATTCTATTAAATTTACTTGTTTATATTCTATTCACCAGCCAATAGAACTATTTCTGATCAGAAGTTTTCACCTTGTATGTTTTACCTTTCAGTAATTATTCATTATGTGAAGTTACGGTAGAAAATGAAAGTCTGATCAAACAGAAACGTTTACCTGACCAATTACAAAACTTACCTGAACGGCAGAATCTCAACGGAAGGTAATGACAGCCATATACTACTAACATACACATGATATAGGCAAATATGTATATGTATGTATGTATACTGCTTTGTGGAGAGGACTGCTCTTGCTTTGCAATATGAATCATAGCAATGAAGATGCTAAAATAAAAACGAAGTTTTCACTAAGTTGTGAAGTTTAATAACCTTTATATTGATTAAAAAAATATTTCTGTAGGATCTTTTAGAATTCATGTAATAAATATGAGCTAGGCCCAATCCTTTACCAGGAAAGATGGAATTAAGTCAAATAATTCAATAAATACGAGGAATAAAAGAATGCCAAATTTTAATTAAAAATGACAGTTTCTTTGGTAATTTTTTAAGAATGCAAATAAATATTCCATGTAAAGATAATGCCAGCATGCTGCTTTCATTGAAAGTCATGGCGGCTTGATAATGGATAACCTATGCTGGCAGCAATGTGCATTTTATATTTATTTTTGCATCCATAAAAAGCTTCATTCTTGCGTTGCGATTATCTAGTATAATTCATAAATTAGGACCATTCTGTTTTAATGGAAAAATGATTCACATATCTTATTTTTACTAATTTTCACATAAATATAAATACTGCAATTCACCAGAAAATAATTTCACTATGAAAGGTCTATTATAAGTAACCAAGAATTATTATTTATCAGAAAGTTTAATCATTCTTTTAATCATTTAATGTGATAAATCTTGAGAAGATGGCTTTACTTACTTCACCGTAGGCACCTATAAGCATATCATTGATATATAACTAAAATGTTTTTGACAAATAATCAAAAAGTTAGAGCAGCTGTGTTATATATAACCCTATCATCTGTAGTTTTCAGTAGTGTAGCTATATCCTTCCTGATACTGAAATATAACCCTAGTATTTACATCTAGTAGATGTGTTAGATAGATCTGTAGCCATTGTACCAATACCATCCTGTATAATATTGTAGATATAGTTCCATGACCTTATATAAAAGGTTCAATGTCCATGCTGCTCTTTCAGTATCAATCCTTGTTTGTTTGGAATTGGTCGGATCTCATTTGTACATTTGTAATCCAGTGTTCAGTCTAGAATTTTTCAGAAGGGGGGGGGGGGGGGGGGTTTAAAAACTTTAATCCTTTAATCTAAAACACCATAACATCGCATTCATATAAAGTTAAAATGTCCCACTAAGACTTTAACTGCAATAGAGCCATTTTGCAAAATAAGGGCCCAGTGATTCCATAGCCCCTTCTAGAATGAACACTGGTATTCAGTAAAAATACGGCATTGTCAATGAAAAACATAAAGTCTGTTTGATTGAGCAGCAATGGACACTGAATCATTTAGAGCCATTAACAAAGGGGTTAGTCAGGCCACATAGGTCAGTCAGTACACAGAAACACCTTTAATATGTAGTTTTCAGAATCATCGGTAATGGTCATTTCATAGTTACCATACATTATTAATTGTGGTAGAATGCCACTACCATGCTATGTATGCATGACAAAGATTTAAGAATTCATCAAGTCTTAATTGAAAGTTTCATACATTTTCAGTGACACAGATATTTATTCATCAACGTAATTAAATTTTTATTACATTTTTCTTTAATTTATCCCCATAATTATCTTATTTATCTATCAAATGCTAAATTTCAGTACAGTAATTGGAATATATTTCACCCATTACAGTTATACCTTGTCTGTGCATGATTTAGTATTTATATTGGTGGACGGTTAAATTTCTACAAACATTGTAATGAAAGTGCATGCAAATTCTGTGTATGATATTTGTAATTATGAAAATAAATATTTTTCTGATATTTTTCTAATTTCTATTCTTGTAATTTATGATTGTTATTGGAATGTATTTTAAAATAAGGTATTTGGTTTATATATATTATTATATATTTCTTGTCAGTTGTATATATAGACCCCTGGAAACGTGCCTGAGTTGCCTCCCTTTATACCCACATACTTGTTATGTGCATGTTGTATCATTATTTTAGATCTCACATATCTGATCGGTTTACATGGCTATTTTTTCACATTATCATATTTTGGGTGTGCTGGGGAAATGCAGGCCTGGCTTGCCTGTCTATGTATCTACTTAACCACATATTAATTTTCTGTATTTTGTTATTTATCTCTCTGACATATAACAAATTCCTTTCAAACCTTTATCATATACCACCTGTATCTTGTTCATCCTGCTTGTACCATATATATATAGCATAGGTTTATTTATATATTTTTGTATCATCCTCAATTTTTCTCCTATTATATATATATACATTTCATATATGTAACACTATCATCAGCTTTGCAGTTGCTTAAAATACACTATTTTACATTATCATTATAAACGAATTGAAAACATGTATTTCATGAGACCTTATAATGTTTGCGTGGAACTATTGGTATTACTGACATTCTGTCAGGATTTTAGGAATGATGACATCATTTTAATGTAAAAAATGTCAAATATTGATATTCTAGTTCTGCTCAAGCAATATTATAGGGCATCATGTAGTGCATGACTATAGTCTTATTTGTTATAGTTTATACAGTAGTATTTTATGTTATATTGTTTTGTTGATATTTAGTTCATCACTGTCAGAGATGACTTATTTTGTGTGTATATGTTAATGTGTGAAATCAGTATATATGTTTCCATGGTTACCAATATCTCCTTGTGTAACTTCAAATTGACGGATCGCCGACCACACCCACAATGTTTCAACAAAGACCACCATTATGGTATCAAAGCAGCGTCACAGCAACTAATGACGTTCTAGTGTCTGTGACGTCATTAAACCGCACAATTCAGGCCGAGTTTTCATTCTTTTTGTGTGTAATTCAAGCATACCAGACCTTTGTCGGAACATTGTGGGCATGGTCAGCGATACGTCAATTATGTTAGGGCCTCGGTGGCTAAGTAATACTAGTTTATGTATCACAGTGCGTCTCACTGCCAAGGTTTCAAAATCCTATTCCCCGTAGATTACGAGTAGTGATAAAAAAGCCGGGATTTTCTGTGTTCTGATGAGACAGGATTTAAAAATGTCAAAATCTGGGACAGATGGCATGTATACTGTATTGTACTTGAATTTATTCAATGAGGGAATATGTATTAACATTATTGGGGAGAACACTTGTTTTTGGCTTTGGCATTGGCCTAATGTTTGGAATTGAATTAAGCTGAAAGATAGCCCCATCATTAACTGAAGAGTTACTTTCATTCACAATGAGTTTTATTTGTTGAATGTGATGCTTCATATTGTTCATGCTTATCTGTTTCTTCTAGTTTTTAAACTATTTTAGGTGCAAACTTCCAAGCTAAAAAATTGAATAAAATAATCAGGTATCACATGTAACAAACATGAACTAAATTTGTCTCGGGGGGGAAAATTAAGTTTTAAAAGTCGATCATTCTGTTGTAAAAAGAACATTGAAGGGTGGGAATAAGGTTATAATTTTATCAATAATTTGCTTGTATTATTTAATGGCTAATTTTTTATTACCAAAGTTCAAGGTTTTCTTAACATACATACTGATTTCACAAACAAGTTTAATAGAAGACTGTTTTATTATTTTTGTTATTATTTTGTTTGTATATTTTTATTTCATATTATTCTGACATTTTTACTTATCATGGTTATTGTGGTGTGCATGTTAGCTGCAATATTTTACAACTCTACAAAGGGTCTCACATAATACATATTACATATGATCTTTTTAACTAAGTGCCAACTTCATATTAAATGTTTAAAAATCTATTAGTATAATTATTTAAAAAGTATACAGCCCATTAACCAATATGTTGAGAAAATTCCCTGTAGCACATTATGCAGCATATATTCACAAAACGAATACATTGCAATGTTCTATTAAAAAACCAAATTCCATACAAATATGTATTTATAGATAATGTGGATGCAGAAAAATATCTTCTTTTTGAAAAATTCTTTCCTTTGGAAATGTGATAAAATCTGAGACGATGTCTATACTTATTTAACTGTGGGTACCTTTAAGGATAAAAACACAGAATACATAATACTACATGATATAGGCTTTATTTTGCATAAAGAATAACAAAGATTTAGACAACTGGAAAACAGTTTTTACATGCAAAATATATACTATAAATAATAACTTAGTCCAGACAGTTTTTGTTCTTATCTTTCTAATTCAGTAAACCAAACCTCTGTATAACTAGTGTCAATAGAGAAGTCCTGTAGTTTTGAGTTTAATATCAAAATTGTTACAGTAATGGGGTTCGCCGCTGTACAACGTGGTCAATACCTCTTAACGTTTGTGCAGAACATTTTGGAAAACGTCAACGTCACAAATTCCCGGAATAACGTCGTTTTTACGGGAAAACGTCATATTGTGCGATTCCATGTCCATTGGAAACAAGCGTTTCGCAGACACGTTAGAAGGTATCACGTGGCACAGCGGCGAACCCCATTGAGTGCTGAAGGACACCCATTTAGTCAAGATATCATTATTAGATTTTATACATATCAATTTCTTATTTAAGACATTCTTTAATATTTTTTATGTAAATTCTCTGATTTTTTTTGTCCCATATTTTTAAATCTTAAATTATTGTACTTAAACACCACAAAATTTACAGTACCACTTTAAGTACAGGTTTTTGGACTAATACTTAATAGACATGAATTATTTCAGTTATATAGCCAGTATCAGTGTTATATATAGCATGTGGCAAAATATATGACCATGGATTTATGAGCAGCCAATCAAAGTTTTAGTTGCTTGTCACATGTAATTAATAGACACATTATATTATTCTGAGTGTACTAATTGCCACTAGTAACCATGATTAATGCAAATACAGTCAAACTTGTCTATAAATGCCATCACAATGAGACTTGTTTAAACACAGATGTTTTGTTTATACATGTATATATGTATAGGATGGAATATGGCATTCCATGAATTACATTTTCTCATGAAACCACCAAAATTGTGTCATTTTCCTATAGAAATATGTGTGTGATTCAAAATCACATTTAATGATGATGTAGCAAATTTGAAATTTGTGTTGTGAGTTGTTTCCAAACAGTCATCTCATTTATTTTTTTACCCGCCACTTTGGTAAAATTTTGGCATTTTGCAAAAGTGCCAACCTACAGCAGAAAGACAGATTCTGTTATGTTACATTATAATCCAAGAACAAAAATATAAACTGGATACATTCATTGTTGCATTGTCCTTTAGTTTTATAAACACAGGTATTTCTTACTTCAATGTTGGCAGTAGACTGGTTTGATTGTAATGACTGTATATGACAATCATAACATGAGTTCATACAATTCTTACTTAACCTGAAAAATTTCATCATTTGAAAAAATTGTTATCAGAGTTCAAATACTCTAATTAATGTCTGTTAGTTATATTTTAGATCATGCTTTAAGTAGTCTCATTGGACTAAATGCTTTAACTTATGTTATGATTATGTGATTGTATGACAAACATTTGCTACAGTTCAGTTTGAAGGACATGTGTGTGTATAGGCAAGAGTATTATCAGAATTTTTGTGAGGACATTTTTGCCATGTTTGTATGCATCACATTATGAATGACATACAGATGACCTTCACATTGAATTGGATAAATACATGTAGGGCATACAAGTGACTCAGTTAGTTTTAGCCATACAGATGGCCTTTACATTATTTTTGGCACACATGTAACTTTTGCGTTGTTTAAGGCATGAAGGTGACCTTCATATTGCATTAGGCATACACATGACTTTCACATTGTTTTAGGCATACAGATGACCTTCACATTGTTTTAGACACACTTTGTATTAGGCATACAGATGCCCTTCACATTGTTTTAGACACACTTTGTATTAGGCATACAGATGCCTTTCACATTGTTTTTGACACACATTGTTTTAGACATATAGGTGACCTTCACATTGAACGTATGTAATAGCAAATGTTTCTCATTTTAATCATAACCTGAATATTAAAATCACATGCACATGCCTACAGAAGGCGGCAACAAAGTTTCCAGGGGTTAATTATATGTTTTATTTCTGACCACTCACCCAGGCGTACTGTTCCATGTGTACTCAGGTATTACTTAAAGAACAACATGAATACGGAAACTCTGGTTCCAGATGAGCTAAGGGCCGATTTAATTAAGGAAGCCCAGATAGGCATATTACAGCTGCACACAACAGAAGTTGCTTCACAGTTAACTCTGGAAGATTTTAAGGTCTTCAAAGATATTGAACCTACAGAATATATTGATGACCTTTTTGACCTCAAGTCCAGATATGGATGTCCAAATCTCAAAAAGTTTGCAGAAGTAAGTATTTAAGTTAGATATTTTATGTAACCTCTATGAATTTGAGATTTTTACACCAGACAACTCTTAATTAATAAATAAAGTTAATTTTTTGTTTTTATAGTATCTACGGTCTGGTCAATACAAAATAGCGGAATGAGAACATGTCCAGATTTAAGAGTTTGCCGTCTCGATTTGTTGATTTTATTCTTTTTTCTGTTTGTTATGTTATTCAGTGAAATTGAATAAAGATGAACCCACTGATTACTGATTACATACTGGATAATCACCATAAATTGGTTGATTACTGTAATTTTTTTGAAATCTCAAAAACTGTCTTATATGCAGAATCTTTAGAACATAATCGAAATATGCAGCTCTCTGAGTCTATACCAAAAGATTGCATTAAGATGAATTACATTGCCCTGTCTGTTGATAATTTGTAACTATCATTGTAGGTTCAACAATGCTTAGAATTTTACGGTAAATGTTAAACCAAATGTAATGTACATTTGTATTTTTGAGAACAAATCGTGAAAAATTATGATCTTTTATTGAATGAATATTTTATGAATAATACCATTTTAATTCAGAAATGGTTTACATAGTTCATGCTTTGATAACTTTATTGTTGCACAAAATGTTTGTTTTAATCTCAACATGTTTGTTGGCAAACTTTTTTAAATTCAACAATTTTATTTTTGTAGCTTGTAAATAAAGAAATGTTTTGGGTTGTGTCAGAAGTATGTAGTGAACAAAATCTAGTCCGAAGAATGAAAATTATAAAACATTTTATAAAGATTGCAAGTAAGTTGTTCATAAAAAGTATCAATTTGTGTTCATCATTGTGTAATGAGAAAAAATGGAGAAAGAGAGTGTGTTTGATTAGTCTGATAACTATGATACTATCGAAGCCTTCCCTTTTAGCCAACATTTTAGAAGTTCATATTCCCACTAAACACAAATTCCCAACATTTAAAACTTTACCTACTTTACCTATAACAGAAACAGAACTTCTAAATGTTGGCTAAGTGGGAATGAACCAACATGTGAAAACAATGACATTGACAAGAGTATCGTTATAAATGTGTATTTAGTGTTAAAGAATCATTTACTCGTCAAAACTGAAAACACTTGATTAATGATCATCATGATATGAAGGCTTCAATGCCTTGGTTTTCTTGTAAATGTTTTTGTTTATCTTCAATAAGATAACAAGAACATACAGTTTGCAGTTGATTTAATTTCCCATACCTAACTCTCATTGACCACACTCAAATAGAATGTTATTTTTTAAATGATTCATAAATGTTATTGTATATGAAGTTGGTAAATGTTATTAGAATTTTTTCGAGTAAATTTATGTGAAGTATATAATTACAAAATCATTTGTATTTTGGAACTATTATTTTTACTGAATGATGGAAAATAATTTGACATCTTCCAGTTTTTCCGTAACCAATAGAAAATGAATGACCTGTATAGCGCCATGGAAATGTTAACTAGTAGTATGGGGTTCCCTGATATTGGTTCTGTTATATAATAAAATTATAAAATAGTGAAATTGTATTGTTGTATTGTAGGACATTGTAAGGATTGTAAGAATTTCAACTCAATGTTTGCAATTATAAGTGGTTTAAATCATTCATGTGTGGATAGGCTACGCAATACATGGGAAAAACTGCCAAATAAATATGCCAAAATATACAAGGTAAGAAATCCTCTCTCATATTTGATAGACATACATGTATAGTATAACCTCGATTCATTGCCATCACTTGTCTGGGCAAATTTTAGCTTTACAAAAGGGTGTGGCTATAAATCAAAGGTGGCTTACGAAAAAAAAAAAAAAAGATAAAAGAAATGGATTTTTGGATTTGGAAATAGTATGACAAAAAGTCAGGTGTCAGAGTTATCTAGGGGCATTATATATAGCAAGGCTTTATTGTATGGCGATTCTCTTAGAAATTGCCATGTCACTTGTATTGATTTAGAGCTTTGTTTGTTACAAGGGATTTCCTTTTATGGAGTGGTAATGTCAATGTTTATACTTTAGTCATGTTGCTGAAGTGCAGGTTAGCTTATGTCATTGTCAAATTTTAAAGCTTTTATGTTAAATGACCACATGCACAGATGAACTGATGAAGTGATGTATTTTTTGACAATAATGATTACCCACACAGTGTTTTATCTTCTATCTGTATGTTGTTTATTTTATAGTATACTGGTATATCACTATAAATAACAAAATACAAATACCTTGGACCTTGAATCAATAGATATATTTTCTGTGTATTATTATTCAATGATTGCTGAGCAGTGACAGAAAAAGGGTACCATTAAATTGAATATTCATATGTGCCCTACCTTTCATTATTTTCGACCATGAAATCAATACCATTAGAAAATGTTATTGATCACCATGAAAATCTTTCAAATTTCAGTGTACATAGAGTTATAACATATTAAACATATTCTTGCTAAATTTCAGGATTTAAAAGATCTCATGGATCCATCCAGAAATATGTCAAAATATAGAAATCTAGTCAGCAATGAAAATGCTCAACCGCCAATGGTAAGTAAGATATGTGATTTCTAACAGGTAAAAGTTCTCAGCCCTGGTGGACCAAAATGTACAAAACTTTTCATATTTAAATGTTTTTACTGTATCTTTCATGCATCTAAATGTATCGGAACATTTTATTTTGTTTTTTTTATTTTGAATAGTTTTAGAATTTGATTTTTATTTGGTACAGTTTATGCATATAAAATGATTTTAAAAGTTTAATTTCTAATGCTGCATTGAAGAAGAGATGCTACATTGTCTCTTTAATTTTACAGTTATTTCTGGAATAGGAACATGATTAAAAGTTAAAAACCAGTTATAAAAAAATATGGCTCATTATGATGAAAATTTGCTTTTCAGCTGCCATTTTTCCCTGTGGTGAAAAAAGATTTGTTTTTCATTAATCTTGGTAATGATACAAGGGTGGATAATTTAGTAAACTTTGAAAAGTTACGGATGATTTCCAAGGAAGTTAGACATATATGCAACATGTGTTCAGCTAAATATGTAAGTAATAATATATATTTTAGTTAAGAAAGGAGATACTGCGCTGTAAATAATGGCAATTCTAATGTAGATAAATGTGATTTTACATCTCTTCCAAGTTCACCTTTCAGCTCTTTTAAAAACACTATATTAATTCAATATTATACTATCTGATACCCCTTAATGTTCTGGGATGGCGTGGTGGCCAAGTGGTCTGAAGTATTCCACTCCACTTCTTAATGAATTAATACTTTATTCACATTGAATAATGATTGACATAGTGGATATCTTGTGGTGTTTAGATGAAGCCTATTTTACCACACTGCTTACCAGATCTAGTATTCAGAATTCTACAAACAACACTGATCACTAGTATAAGCATTCAGAATTCTAAAGAGGCAACTTGATGTTTATCCTTTGTACAATCTTTGACTTGTAGGATGTTAGCACTATGTTTCTTGGCACACCAACAATGTATGAAAGTTCATGGATATCTGGTATGGCAACAATGAAGAGGGTGCGGAATAGACGTGGTTCAGCACTGCCAAATCCAAAGAAGATGTATGAAGAGGCACAGATGGTCCGCAAAGTTAAATCATATCTTAGCAATTTAAAAGTTATATCGGACGAAGAAAAGTTAAAAGAATTATCACATCAATGTGAACCTCCAGGTTTGTTACTTACAAAATATTTAATGTTTTCCTGATGTACCGGGCTATGAAATCCACGAAAAAACGCCACAAGAATGAATTAAAAAAGAAATGAAAATATGAATCATGACAGAACATAACTTAAAGTGTCCAACTTTTAAATTAGAATGAGTCCTGGATATTGTGGTAAAATGCTTTTGACTTTTATTCAGTGTTGTATTGTGATTTTACTGTTTCTGATACATTGTACATTGATATGGTATTTAAACCTATATCTGTTGGTCAATACGATATTGAAATGAACTCTTTTAGTACTGGTAAACAAATTTTTTTGGTAAATCAATGTTTGGACTTTTCTGATTTATGAAATTAGGTCACATTGACACTGAATATTTTCAACCTATAGTATCTTTACTCGCCTTAAAGGGAATATCTAAAAATAAAAAAGGTGTCTAGCATTTATAATTCATAATAATTGTTCAAGTATTTATTTGTTAGCTATTTTTATTACAGTTATTCAGTAATTTCCTTAGTGTCATTTTCCTGTAATTTTATTATATAATTTAAAATTCATCAAATTAATTTCTCTTCCTTATTTGTTAAGGAAATTCACTTTAAGTATAAAAATTTACTATAACATGAGGAAGCATAGATATTGCGTAGTATACATATACATGTATGTAAAAAATGTTATGAATTTTCTATATTTTAATCTAATTAGGAGATTTTACACTTTGTCCATAAAGTTTTACAATGTCAGTTTTATTTAGAAAGTTTTAAGCACATTTTTACAATCAGGTCATCTGTTTGTTTATTATAAACTGAATGTTGAAGTTCCTTGTCAGGAAACGAAAAGGTAACACTTTATATGCTGCTAATCTTAACAGCTTATTCAAGTCGAGAAGTAAACATTCATCTGTAGCAAGTTTGGGTGACCTACCTTTCCCTTGCTCCACAGAGATCCTTTAGGGTACATTGAGATATACACAGTACTTTGTAGATATGTACTACAAAGAGTTTTTGACTTTGAAATTTAAAAAAAAAAAAACAGTAGAATCAAGTCTCTTGAGTGTTATATGTTTTGTATCATTATGTGATTACTTTGTTGACTGATGGCTGGTTGGATTTTTCAATAATCATGATAATTTCTTTGATTTCTGTTTGTCTTTCTTACAGCTAAGAAACTGGACCATTCACCCAACATCAGTATGAGTTCCATAAACCTTACAGATGACAAGAAGAGTTTACATAGTGGTCCAAAATTTGGTAAGAATGCATGATTTATAGTAACAGGTGCTTTTACTCTTGGTTATGCCCCTTTATTTTCAGTTCTGTTTTACTTGTTCTTGTTCCATTTATTTGCGGTTTTTCTAAGTTTTAGTTTTATTTTCCTTTTTGTTTTGTATTGCTACATGTATTGCCTCATTATTTCAGAAAATGCTTCACATATTCAAAAATGCCATTCTTTAACACTATATCCATGTAATTGAGTAGGTGGTTCTTATTTTCAATTCCGTAAACGCACACTTATGGGTTACATGGATAAATACTTATAGAATACAATGTCATACAACTTTTAATCACACATAATGAACAGCAGACCAACAATTAGACATTATACACAAAATTCCAGTAATGGTGTCATGCAATTTTAAAATGGTTAAACTTGTACCCAAGCCTTGTGGCTCCAACCATAGTGAGTGGTTGTGTGTGTCTAATTTTAGTAGGGATAATAAATGTATATTGAAAGTCATGTAGATTTAAAAATAAAACTTATTTTGCTTATTGGGATGTCATCAATCATAGGAAAAAATGTGCTGCCATTGATTAGTACAAGTGAAATATTTTGGACATACATTTAAGCATGGCATATGATTTTACCATCTCTCTCCCTTGTTTTACATAAAAATAGTGTGTGCTTCTAAGATTGCTGCAACTTGTTTCAGTTGGCAGTTTTGAATATGTGTTTAAAATCCTGTTACCTAATTTTGTTTTATTTCGCAGAGATAATTATTCTTTTCTGTTGAATGCAATTAGTTTCAGTATGAACCATTTCTTTTCTATAGAATGCAATGACATATATACTATGAATGAAATGAAATTTCTCTATTATTAATACATTGAGAATGATAACTGATTCAGCTTTTATTGAATGATGTACATATATATGTATAACATGCATGTTGTTTGTGTTTGAATGTCAATACTTTTCTTTTGCTTCAATATAGGTGCTGAAGAGCCTGAAGCAATACGAAAGCTAATGGGTCTGACTGATAAAGTACGGCCCCATACTTCAAAACACCCCTTACCCCCTGTACCTGCTGTCAATTTAACTAGTCCGGTGTTGCCAGGGCGACGCCAGCCTAACTCGCCTCGTCACTTACGCTCTCATCCAGTACATCTATCATCAGAGAGTTCTTCTGTCATCAGTCTCAGTAATATAGGTTTTCGTAAGCCAAGTCATTCTGGTAAGATTCCTGTTGACATTATACATGTGTATTATATGTCTAAATAAATTATGTCAAATTGTTAATTAATATTCATGTTTAATTTTTATGACATTTTTTATGTTACACTTATTTATTCCCAAGATTTGATCATTAATCTTTTAACATCAATGCCATCTGCTGAAAGATCAAATTTTAATGCACAATTGGTTTGAAAAGTTAAAAAAAAAAAGGTGGCAATGGTGTTGCAAATCGTCTGAATGATCTTAAATAAAACAACATCTTAAATTAAAGCAATAATGAAAAGCTATGTCTTTAAATAAATTCAAGCTAAAGTAATTTTTGTGCTATTAAAGTAATTCAGTTATCTTTAGCTGTATGTTTTCTAATGCTGATGATAATACAATGTAATTTGCTAGATGTAATTCAAGCTATTAATTTTCTAAAAATGTGAACGACACAACTTTTCTATTAAAATACTTAACATGTTAATTGGAACTTTTACTACATAGTGTACACATTTAAAAATAGATGGGTACCTTTAATTGTTAATATACATGTATGTTTATCCAAAAATTAAGTTTGTCCTGAGTAGCTGTTTTGTTTTTATGTACTTTTCTAGTCTTCCTTTTTATTTCCCTGCATGAAATCAGAATGCCACAATTCTGATATGAAGGTTGTTAGTTTTGTTTAGGGCTTTACACACTGCACACTTTTGGTCAGTTTATATTTAGCTCAGGTTTCTTAGCCTCATACGAAACAATTTTTCTTCAATAATATCCTAGGAAATTTATAAGTTTATATAGAAAGAAAAGGAGGCCAAAATTCAATGTTATTTGTTAGCTCAATAGACGACAAAACCCTGGGTAGCAATTTTGTCACCCGGTCTTGTGTCCAGATTATACACCAATTTGATACAAACCAGTTATAAACAAATGTTTTCCTAAGAACTGTTCCTTTTAAACTAAGAGTGATAACTTGCAATGTCTTTTGATAACTGTTTGGTGTTGTCCTCAGCAGCTTCAATATCAGTGACATGTCCCTTTGTTGTAAACAGCTTCATTGTATACAAATATATATATATATATATATTTAACATGTTCTTACCATACCCTACTGCCAAGAGAAAGACAGACATTAAGACATAAAAAATATATCAGTAGTTCGTTACAAGTTTGACCTGATTTTCACCTCCGTCAATTTTTTTTGTGTTAATTAGTTTATGTAGATGTAGCTTATATTTTATTTTTAACTTATTTGAATTTATTTACAAATTTTAGTTTTATTTGTTGTGTGAGTGGCATACAGAAGTTATTTTATTCCCAAATTAAAGATTGAGCTTTGTTTATTGCTTTAACCTGATGTTAATTTGTGATATAATTGAAGTTAATGAGACCAGGGTCATATTTTGGTGTTGTTGACTTTGTTTTAAAGGGTGCCATTAATGGTGTTAAAGTATAGCAATTCACTAATTGTAAAATTGCTATTTTTATGAGTGGAAATTTTAACAATTTTTTTTTCAACTCGTGAAAGTAGCAAACATTTCCACCACAGTAAAATGACAACATTAACAGTATACATATAACATACATGTACCTAGTACCCATGTATTGTGAAAACTAGAATACATAATCAACCTCTTTGTTACAAATGATATGATAAAGATATTAGATTGTCAATATTTGATTTTTTAAAAAGCATAAATATTAAAAAAAGAAATTGAATATTACTTTTAATATTACTTGCTATATGTGTAAAAAAAACTTTTTTGAATGATCTCTATATAAATCATATTTTAATGTATTTTCTTTAGGTTCAATGGGATCACATGACTCGGCTAGTCCGTCAGGTAGTCCATCTACATATCATTCACCACAACACGAACCTGACTCAGGGCGCTTCAGTATGACATCATCAAACTATGATTCTCAGAGTACCGGTTCACAAAACTCCATTACAAATAACTCGCCACCTGCACATAGAAAACAGTCTCATCCTCCACAGACGGGTAAATATAATTGAGTAATTATTCTATCTCTCTTATGTAGAATACACTTTATGTTTATAAATTTCCAATCAGTTATTTTGAAATTAGAGTGAAGATTTGGAAAAAGAACTGTAGTTTTATATAAGGGACAGGTTTTTCTGATATAGATGCAATACAAACAAAATATAATAAAACTTTGTAATTAAAAAATAATAAGTTCATATATTTATATTATATAAGGATATTAAAAGATATGTTTTTGGGCATTTAAAGTGAGAAATATTGGAAAATGATTTGGATTTTATGTATATACTGTAAAATATGAATCTGCAATAGAGTTATGTCCCCTTTGTCCATTAACACATGCAGACAATGTGACTTTTTTGTCAGGACATATACTGGATTTTTCATTCAAATCCAACCCATATATATGGTCAGTTTTGTACTATAAAAGGCAGAATTTTATTCTGTACAATAAATGACATTAGTATTAGGAATTTCTCATTCAAATCAAACCCAATATGGTCAAATTATACTATACATCTGAATTTTGTACTGCATACATATCGGGAGAACCTGTCCTTTGGTAATTGAAATATCTCAAAGGGGGATTCATCTGCATGGGAAAAAATAAAGATTCAATGTGTTCTAAGTTAGCTTTCATCAGATGGACTGCATGAATGTAAAGGTATCAACGGATACATAAAGCTTTAAGGATTGTTATTGTGGAATATTTCTGGTGAATGTGTAAGGTGTCAGGTTCTTCTCTCTGTTTGGCTTATGTTTTAAAAAATTGTTATACACAAAATTTAGAAATACTGTATTAAAAAAGTTTTGTTTAGGTCAAATTTTGAGTTTGAATTAAAATTTATGTAGAGGATAAAGTTATTTTAATTAAAAATTTTACATATATGAATATATATACTACCTGTGAATAGCTCTCCAGATTATAGAATATTATACCCCTTCTAAAACATGGGTTTCACAGTTACACAAAGTTCAGAAGCTAGAATTGGTAATTATAGTTGTTATTTGTTTCTAAATACACACAGTGTATATAATATTTCCTATTAAAATTATTAATATGAACATAAGCAGGGAAATAGAATTCAACACATTTTTACCATCATATTGACTTGTCTCCACTCTCTCTTTCTTAAGTATTGTATCAAATATTCATTTTTTTCATAGAAAAATTATACTACTTTACATTTACTTTTCTGGATATCTATATTTTTGTTGAAAAACATTAATATTATTAACTGGAGTGCTATACACAGGCAGTAAATGGATCTAAGTAAAGAAAAAAAATAAAAATGGTAAAATACCTCTTTTAGAATACAATAACTTGTAGGTTAGCTTAATTCTTACAATTAGTTGCTTTGTATTGCTTAAATCTTTGAGATAAGTTTAAGATTGTTTATTGTCAATATTGTGTCTATAACTACTGTATTAAATGTCGAGTGAACAGCTGTTTCTTGTCATAAAGGCTCTAGGTGTCGCAAAGCAAAGCAGTAGTTGTTTTTAAGGTTGTCGCTTCAGTGTATTGTTTTCTCGGGGGAAGGGTATATTTTATAAATATATTTATGTAAGTATAATTGTTTCGTAAGTTTACAGGTATTGTATATTAAATATTTATTTGTTGCTGTTATGTTTTCAAGGGGGAAATATGCTTTTTTTATGCTGTAGTTTGTTTATAAAAGATGTATAAGAATTTATTAGGTGATAAGTGATGTTAGTATAGGCAATAAATATATATATATATAGGTATAAATAAAGACAAAATGTCGCTGTAAGTGATTAACCATTTTCTTGCAGTGACAACATCATCCATGTCCCACAACCAACATCACCACAACCACCCTTCGCTACAACCACCGCCTCTCCCTCAGCCACAGATGCGGCCCCCATTACCGCCCTACCATGTCGTCATGCAAAACTCACCAGGTGAGAGCTCACGATGATGTGTGATAGGGATGCAGCATGGTCACCTGAACCATAGGGGCTACAATCTCCCTACATCATCTAGTGTTATAGTAGAATTAAGGGGAATGACTACTATATTATAGTCTACACTGACAGTGAAATATACACCTTTTATCAATTAAGATCCAAAAAAATTTTGAATGAATTTGTGAAATTTTCAAATGAAATTGCAACGTTGCCATCACTAAAATTTATTATTGGAAAATAAATTTTGCAATGTCAAAATTGGTTAATTTCAAGGTAAAATTTTATGCTTTTTATGGACAAGCAATTTTGAAGTCATAATATATTTGGAAGGACAAAAATGTAAATTTCAAGATTAAATTTTATGCAATCATGTGTCTTTTTTGGACCAGTAATTTTGGAACCTTAATATAGAATATTTGTTGTAACCTGTTTTGATAAGTAAAGTTGATGATTTTATCAGATATATTTTACCGCCATTTATACAACAAGATATTTTACTGTCAGTGATTAGTAGGTCTAATCCAATAAAACACTGTGTATGTTTGAGTGAGTATATTCTACTTATAATAACGCTTTGATCTAACTTAACATGTTTTAGTTTCTATCAGCTAGTGGCATTGTTATACTAACATACAACTAATATATACATCATAATTTGTATTTATCTATTAATTAAAAAAATAAGTCTTAACTATTTAACACATTACCAAGATAAACAAATGCACTGGATATTGGAGCTAGACATTGGATGTCGTCGACTTGCATGTTTAGCATGTTATATATGTATGTATATGTATGTCTATGAAGCATGTTACATCATTTCATGGGACGTTTTATGTTTATTTTCATTTTCTTCTAAGAAATATATTTTGTAAAGTTAGTTAAAGTATTATTTTATTTTATTTTAAAGTTTATCTGGTTTTTCTGTTTGGTAACTTTGTTTCTAGTTTAAATAATAAAAAAAATATTTATTTTGCATGAGAATTTATTTAAGCATGTACAATCATATATAATATATTTGATACAATCCTTTTACTGAAAACTATATATAGAACATGAATAAAAAAACGAATTATATAAATCTATTCCTTATATGGTGTTTCTCTCCTTCTGCATTCCTTGACAGCCTGTAGCCATTATATTCATCAAACGTACACAAGTGTACGACGTCCACCCTTGCCTGATTACCAATCTGCAACTCAAATGGCTCATCAGATAGCCAGACAGAAACAGCAACATTGGCAGATGGAACGTTCCCGCTCGCATGAACAAGGGGTCAAGGTCATCTACAATGGGGAGATCAATTACAGAGTGGTGCACGATGATGGTATGTTTAGTTTAGTTTTAGGAAGAATACCCAAAATTTGGATGGAAACTTTGCCTTGAATATGTTTAGATTTTATTGTTTTAAGAATGATAAAATGGTTTAGTTTTAGGAGTTCACAAAGTTGGGGCATGAGTGATATTTATTTATTCAATTTGACAGAAATCGTAAGCCTGGATATGTTTCACTTTAATTTTTTTTAAAAATGATCATCAAAGTTAAAGGAATACCAGTACCTAATAGTTAGGCATGAGGGATAGATATATAATGACCAAGTGCTTAAATTTTTTTCTGATTAAAATTACCTACTATTTGGCAATATCCATCAACTGGTCCTTAGCCTGAATATATTTTAAATTCCATTTTTCATAGGATCAAGTGTAATCAAATACCTGTTACATGTACACATTGTAGAATACATACATCTATGTAGATGTCTTATATCAATAGGAGGAAAGCATATCTGATGTTCAGTTGGAGTTATTGATTAGCTGCTGTACATATTCAATGTTCGTTCTAGAAGGGTTCTTGGGGGCCATTGATCCTTTATTTTGCCAAATGGTCCCATAGCTAAGAGGGTCATATGTAACATACACGATTGCAAAAAAAAAAAAAAAAAATGATGTTATGGTGTGTTAGAGGAAAGTTTTTGAAATGGTCCCTTCTGATATATTCCAGATTGAACACTGCATATTCCCGTTGTAAAGTTATAACATATACAGTGTATGTTTATTTATACAATAATTAAGGTCTTTCTTGGATACAACTTTGTCAGGTTGAAGTGTTAGTTGTTTATGAATTCAGGCCATTAGTTGGGGATTGTATGCTACTTATAGTTTAATTGATTTATTGACAAACTGCTGTTTTGTGTCTTGGAGGGTTCAAGCAGTTCAGATGATCTTGTGTCATACCCCCCAACGTGACTGTAAAAATCAATTGATAAAGGTTTAAATGTACTAGATGTTCAGACAAGCTACACCATTTTTCTGGATGCTTTAGTTATCAGATTGTAATGATTGGCACAGTTTATTCCAAACAATTTGAAACAAACCTTCAAAAGTATTAAAATAATAACCTCTTTTATCTACTCATAAATGTCCATATCAAAAACAAACATACTAATTCATGTCCAAATCACATTTACATTTTGTGTACAAAATGTGAAATTTCATAAAAGTTCATAATTAAGCTGACTGTTTTGACTTTTTGTAGCAGACATGATATAAGCAGGAGTCCACATAGCTTTAAGGTAATTGGCATGATCAGTTATCAGAATGGTTGTGTAGTTCTTCACAGACAGTGGCTTCATTTCACATATTTTGTGGATTTCCACCTTACCAATCTGCAGACAGTATTTGTTTGAACCATAGACTTGAATTAATTTTTGTGAATTTTTGTATTTGATTGTTGAAGTTATGCTTCAGCTGTAAAATGAAATGGTCTGAATTTGATTAATGTTTGCTTTAAATGCTTTGATTTGAGGTTTTCTTGTTGTGAATAAAGTTGAAAATTTCAAAATGCAGTGATCTATCTTTTCCAGATTTGACATGTAAATAAATGGTTTCCGTGTTTTTGATCCTTCTGTGTCATTGTGTTAACGTTTGGTCATCAATTGTTTATACATGTGCTTGCATGTACTGTTTTGGATTTTGGCTTAGATTTAATTCACAGCGACTAAAAATGCAACAAGTTTTGTCACTTGTCACAGTGCACAGTTAGTTTATACTTTTTCTTTACAGAGGTACTCAAGTAAAAATTGCCCTAAGTCTTGTGTTTAAGGCAAAAACTGGGTCAATATTTACATCAAAAGAATGTATGTAAAATATGACTAGTAAAATTATTTCCAAGTGCTAAGTGAATGGTTTTCGGATAGGTGCCAGGACAAGTTGCTTAAAAATTCTATCTTGGGCATGTCATTGTGAAGTTAAATGAAATAAATTTGCAGTGGAATTCAATTCTGCCCTTCTCTTAAATCTTGTCAACCAACACGTTAGCAAGCAGTGTTTAATTTTGTTACCCCTCACATGCTCTTGTTCCTGTATTCTGTCTGTGGATAAAACACTGTCACTGTACACATATGTATACCAGTATACACATTTGTTTTGATGTCACCATGTTTGTTTACCATTTCTGACATTTGTTCTCATCACTGCCTGTTTGATCATTTTGTCCATATATGTCATATTTCAACCCAAGGACAGTTAGCAGTTAGTTCCTGTACTTTGTTGCTATTACAATTCAGCTACAATAATGTATATTCCTGTCATTTGGCCATCTGTGTAACTTGTTTGTCTTTAAATGTGTATAAACCATACCATTGTCCTGAATACCCTTGTTAGAGTCCTGTTTATTTATGAACTTGATGGATTTGTATTAGAGCTATGCTGTTTTTACAGACACCTCTTCTTTGTGAATTAAGAGATTTGACAAAATGTCTGCAGGTTTTCCTGTATATATGTGTTTGTTGACTGTGCAGTTCATTATGTAAGTTAAGTGTCCATATTTCTACTTTGTAATGTCTGTTTGGTTTCCTGTTTCTTGTCAATCTGTCCTGTCGTATATACCAGAGCAATGTATATGTTAATATTTTTGTTACCTGTGTACTTGATTACATCAGTTAAGTGTCCATATTTCTACCTTGTAATGTCTTTGATTTCAAGTCTTTTTTGGATCTGTCCTGTTGTATATACCAGTGCAATGTATATGTCAATATTTTTGTTACCTGTGTACTTGATTACATCAGTTAAGTGTCCATCTTTCTACTTTGTAATGTCTGTTGTTTTATTTCCAGCCTCTTGTTGATCTGTCCTGCCGTAAATACCAGACATCAATACAATTACAAATCATGCCAGTCAAAATTGTATCACACTACTTCACTTGTTTAAGTAGCAATCACTTTCTGTTCAGCTTTATGTATCATTTTACAAATTTTTTGTTCATTTGTTTATAAATTTTCTAACAAGGTTCTGAACCCAGATATTGTAGATGGATATTTCATAGTTAAAGTTTTTTTTACACTTAATTTCTCCGTTTTGTTTAATATACCATTACACAATTTTTGTTCGTTTGTCTACAAATTTTTTTTCCAAGGTTCTGAAGTGCGATATTACATGTACATGTATATATATATAATTTATAGTTACCTCATTTTATCAAAATATTGATATGATATTTATTCTGTTTCTGTGTCCTTGGTTGCTACTGCAATTCAGCTACAATGTCTATATTCTGTTATAGAAATAATTAGACTAGAAATATTGTGCAATTTTGATTCTGCTGAATTAGAACTTTTGGTTTATTAGATATGTTTATAGGGTTTAATTACGACACTTGTGATGATGCATTGTTGAATGTTTTCTTATTGTCTGCATGTGACTGACCAGTCCAGAGTATGTCACCCACCAACCTCACACCCAACACTTTTACTAAATCCTTACTCATTCTTAAATTCATTAATTTTAATTAAATTGTTAATTAAAATGTCTCTACTAATCTTTTTTTTACCATAATGTTTCAATTCACCATTTACTATGTCATTCCATATTGCCAGTTTCTTGATACTTTTTGTGAAGTGTAATACTGGTGTCAAAATGTCCTTCATTGGTTTGCATTTTAAAACTGAAGTTTGAACTTTTTATGTTTGTTTAATGGGGAATGGGTTTGTTATTTATAGTGTTGAAGGAGTGATTTAACTGTTTGACTTTGAAGGTGTTGGAGCTTAATTCTGATTCAAGTAAAATGTTAATGAATTTTGTTTTTATGAAGGATTTGTGAAGATATAGTCAGTGAGAGTTTGTATATATAATACATTTGTATGTTACAAAACGACAAAGAATGTCAGATATTTAAGACTTTTTAGGCTTCCGCTGTAACAGGATTTGTAAATTTTGAAAAATGACACACACATAGGCCCTGCTTCATATGGTCAGCGAAAAGTATTTGTAGGATAGCAAAAATGCATTGTCGGTAGTGATAGTTCAAATCATTCCCCACAACTTTGACACTTGTATCACATGTGTATAAATTTTGTTGTATTATATGCTAGTTAGTAAATAGATATTCCCAAAATTAAGCTTACAAGTTAGCTTTTGTTGAAGATGGTCAATTAAACATTTACTATGAGGTCTATAAGAATTTTTTAAGCATTTTAGTGATACATCTAGTCAGCAGTATATTCCATTTTATATAGTATAATTTAACTGAAGTACCATGCTATGGAGAATTATTTCATAGATTAATTCACTTGAGCCAATAGTTCATGATGTCTCTTTTTGATTGTCCTTTGTTTTATTGAAAAGTATCTGGCATTGTTTGCAATGTTATTTAAACTTTTAAACATTTTGGATTGAATAAGTGACAGAGAAGTTTGACATAATCTTTGTTCCATGATGGTTGGTTGACTTTTGCCATCATTCAGGGTCAGAGTTACCATATATAATCCAACCTTTCAAACAGATACTTGCAAAGAACTATCAGGTTTACAAGCTTCAGTAGAGAGGAACTATCAGCTACCAAGTTTGCAAGGTGGTTGATTTTGACCTCAATTCATGGTCAATGACCTTGTATAGCAAAACCTTCAAATTATTTTTTGTTCTGAACTTCAAGGCCAGGGTACATCAGTGTAAATTGTTTAATTGACCTTCAGTATTAGAGTGACAGCAGCTGTAAGATCTTTTCATAACCCAATTTCCTAGAAGATGAAACTATGCTTACAGAGGGATGCCAAGTCTGCACTATTGATTGACTTGGACTTTTATTTAAACTTTCAGTGATTTTAAATAATAAAACCATTAAACAGGTTCTTGTCCAAAGGTGACTGGTTGGGGCCTCTTGTCTGTATTATGTAAGTGTTTGCCAGCTATGTGATTACAGAACTTTTATTTCTAAAAAAAGCACAAGGCAGTTCTTGAAACAACTGAACTAAGGTTCATTGGACTTTTATATCTTGCCCCCTAATTGTCCATCCTTTTTGAAAATGCCTCAGGAGATTTTATATCATAATCTTGGCAAAAGTGTCAGTGTAGACATCTGCATCCAAATCCATAGACAGATGAATGGACATACAAGCTTTTCTTCTGACAGCAAGATAAGACATCAACTTATGTTGCTTTTTATCCCCTGCCTTTCAAAGAGTTTCCTTTTATCCATCCATCCATATTTCTTGTCTGTGCTAAATCTCCAAAACTGAAGCACTTTTATACAAAACTTAAAGTATCAACTTAGATAGGAGATGTGCATATCTTAAACTTCAGTTGGTTTGCTCATTTTCCTTGGAGTTATGGCCTTTTGAACTGAAAATGCAATTCAAAAAATAAAAATATTGTCAAGACTATCATGTTAATTGTTGTTAAACATTTTTTTTATTTGTTGTTATATTTACAGATGGAGATGATGAACAAGTATCAGCAGTATGAAGACTATACTTCTTATTGACTCCTAGGATGATCAACTCATTTACACTCAGCAGATAGAAGGCACTTCTGTGATATACCCTGTTGTTGCTTCGTCATGTGACAGTCATGTGATGTCAAGAGAGGACCAATAACCATCTGGGTCCAAACTTTATTTCTTCGTACAACATGAATAATTGTTAAATCCATCCAGATTAAAAAGCTTATATGATTGACAGAAAAAGGTTGAAATATGAGGTGTCAAGACTGAGCTAGTTTGACAGGCAGGCTGGGGATATTTTTTCTACAGCGTGGCAGTATGTCTGTTCTAAAGACATTGTGATAGAGACATAGTGGTAATAGACTTATATATACCCTATTGAGAATAGGATGCTATAGATTGATATAGCATAGACAATGATGTGATTGTTTTATAGTGCTAGATATAAGGGATACATCCCTTCAGATAATATGTATAGAATACGGTGAAAGAAAATGCTCCAACTACTCATATTTTGTTATAGTCATCGTTTTATAGATGTATTTCCTAAAGGAGACATAGATATTTATTTTAACTGTATATTGTACAAACTTGCAGATATCAGATGATATAGCACATAGAGTATTAATAAACGTGTGCTGATCTATGCATTGCAGTCATATTTTGATATGCATGGAAGAAGAAATCAGTTTCAGACCCATTTTAATATACTTTCACCTATCATCATTTCATCATTATCATCACCATGGCATCAAAACCATTTTTATTTGATTTTTTCCCTGATTTTTTTATATAGTTTGTTCTCAGTGCCAGGCAGCATGGGGAAACAAAAACACAATTTTAAAATTTGTAATTATATACATCATGACACAACATGATTATTATTAACAATTTGTAAATGTTTGTTTGTATAATTATGTAGGATTACAATAATTTATGAATCTTAAGAAAAAGTATTATGAATGAATTTTACAGGGAATTTTAATTTCATGTATGTAGCATTGTTTTAAAAATAAAAAACTATGATGGCATATGGGCAGGTGCATTATTTCATGAGTGTTTTAGTTAACAGTTGTTCCCTCATTTTGTTGTACAGCATAAACCATGCAGTTTTCTAGACTAAATTTTAAATAGTTTCCATGATTTAAACTTTTATAAGAGTACCTAAAACTAGTCCTTCTCTTTCTGCTATCTATCCTCAGCAGTGACCATCTGGCCCTATGGGTCATATCACTGTCATCTGAACTCCGGAGAGTGAAATCAGGAGATCTCCCCATTCAAGTTCATTTTTTTCCCTTTTGCAGTATCAGTAGTTATTAAGAACATTCACTTTTGTGTTACTTTATTCTATCTGTAATAGAATCTGAATCTGAACTAGTCCTCTTTTTGCTATCTATCCTCGGCAATGACCATCTAGCCCTACATTGGCTATGGGTAATATCAATACCTTTACCACACATCTGGACTCCTGAGAGTGAGATCAGGAGATGTCTCCATTCAAGTTTATTGTTTGCCCTTTTGCAGTATCAGTAGATATTTAGAACAGTCGCCCTTGTGTTCTTTCATTCTATCTGTAATAGAATCTGAATCTGAACTTATGTGTCAAATTCAATGTACCCGTGAAAAAATTAAAGTTAAAATATACTCATTTTAAGAGTACAGAGCTTGATATCATACCTTTTCTCGTACAAAAAATGTATCAGGAAAACAGAGAATGTTTATTTGTCAATCTTATCTTTGTTATAACTAGCCAGTTTGTACAAATTACAGTAACTTGGAATTTGTTTTATACACATACCGATACTAACTTTTATACACGTTTCAACACGACACAAAGATCTAACATACCTATAATTGTTATACATATATATACATGTACTTCATTATAGCCAAAACAAAAATATTCAGATTTAAACAGCTAAGCAGAATATTTTTCCTCTGAAAGAAATAAAGAGGTTGACCATTTTGCATAATAAGTTTAAATTATTTTTAGTTGGATAATATTGAATGTAGTTCATTTCAACACCCTAAAAATATTGAATGTCACACATTTCAACATCATGCTGCTCTTTTGTTATCTGCAATAATTTTCCATTATTACACGTGTTGATTAATAAATTAAACTTGCCAATTTTTCGTTAAAATCGATTTCTCATCCTCGTCCCGCACCACCACACAAACAGAGTATGATATACATGTATGTTTTGTCTAACCATTATGTTTGTACCAAGTTAAACCAGTATTTTTTAAATGCATTTGTATCATATTTTCTCTTGACTGGTCACATTTTTGTGACTGAAATCTTTTATTTATTTTTAACTTTTTATTTCCCAGAATTTAAAAAAAAAAAGAGTCAGTTTACTGTTTGTATAAAAATCTAAAATGTGTTAAAAAAAAATGAAATTAATTTTTTAAGTTTAGACTTTAATATTCATTACACTTTCTGTGAAGCATATTTTTCTATTAAAATTAACAAAAACGTTATGCCTGGTAATACTTGTTCTGGTTGGTCATTTTGAGATTATTAAATTCTTAGAGAGGATGGAATATATTTGAATGATAAAGAAAATATGATTCTATTTATAGGGATATAAATAATGATCTTGTACTGATATAATTTTTTAGGAAATATTTCAGTCTGAAATTTTGGCTGTAAAATAAAATTTAAAAAAAAAGATATATATTAGGAAATATTTTATTTTAAAATTTTGGCTTAAAACTAATAATTTTTACTTTATAATGGTTGTTACTATCTAGGGGATCTAATAAGAATTCTTCAATTAAAACAAACTATTTATTGTTTTAGCAGAAATGTGTTAAATATCTTACAGTTCATAGACTTTGTATTTACTTAATTTCTTCCATAGTAGATAAACTGTTCTGTTGAATTACATTGTTATACTTAAACTCAAAACATGGTGCTTAGTGTGTGTGTGTGTGTGTGTGTGTGTGTGAACATATGCATGTTTGAATATTAAGTTAAAATATGCCCAATTAAAGAGTTTAATAATAATACTATTATGGAGGTATTTTTAAAAAAATGAACATCAGATGATGGCTGAGTCATTTGTCTATTTCAAATTTCACTTACAAAAGAGCGAAAGAAACTACATAACTGGCCATGTTTCTACAAAATGCTGTCAAAAACACTACTTAAAGATTTAGTTTTGGAAAACAGATTTGACAATTATTATGATCCTGAAAATTACAATATTTTATATAATATTTATATGACAGGTTCCTATAAGTTCTTGGTATTCTTTCTTTCTGTTTCTTTAAGAAATATTGAAATGTTTTAAGACAAATTCTTAATAAATCCACTTTTAAAATTTTTGTTTTGAAAATTGGGCGGGGTGGGGTGGTGCTGTGCTGGTTTTAAAATTATTGATAATAGATAAAAATCTATTTTGGCAAACAATAGAGCCATCTGAAGGGGTCTGAAGTTGCAAATTATTGTATTAATATTTAAAAAAAATGCTTTTGGTTATTTCTATCACACTTTAAAAATGACTTGTGCAAGAAATAATGTTGAAATGGCATTTTTTTGGCAAATAATTTTAAAGAAATCACTTCTATTAACCATAGATATATGGATTTGGGATAATGAATAAATTAAAAAGAATTTGAGAGATCTGTGTTATCACGGATAAAAATAAGATTGACAATGACAATTTTTTCCAGCTGGATGATGTATGGAATCTCAAAATACAAACAGTATATCTATCATTACTACCAAGGGACTTAACTACATAAAACATATTTTAATGTACTTTAAATTGTAAATATATATTGTTATAAATGTGAATAAAAGTAAACTTTTATAAGAATTTGTATCGTTTTTGTTGTCTTTGTATGCACAGTAAATGGACCACAATGTTTGAGTAGTTAAGGCAAATCTGAAAACTCCAAGAGAAGAGTTGAGTGAAGTAATAGTGTTTAACATCCTAGTCAAGCATATTTCACTTATATCAATATGCTGTCAGCTATAGGCAAAGGTGGAAAAATATTGCCTGTGCTTTGCACTGATGGCATTATACAGCAGGATTATTTATTCTGCCACCCTAATTGTCATGTTGGACCTCTTTTATTTTAATTTCCGATCTGAAAGAATCTTCGCTTTCTTTTCATAATGTGAAAGAACAGTCACTATCCACTTTCAAGTCTTGGGTCAGACCCGCCTGGGGATCGAATCCACAACCTTCCTAACAATTTCATAGTTCATGAGCTCTCTGAAAACTCCAGAGAGAAGACACATCAACAGCATTGGAACTTGTTTCAAAGTCTGAGTGTACAATTTATAATTTGTTAGCACCTTGCTTCCTTGTTTAATATTCTCGTAGTGGGAACAAACTCTACCAATAGACTGCAGCTTTAAAATAGTAAATTGTTGGTCTGGTTAGCATTCTATTATAAAAAGTAAAACCAGAACTCTGAGCATATTAGAGGTACTTTCACAAGCATCACAATATCACATATCTGTCCTAAATTGAAATCCAGGTAGAATGTAACCTATTCTATTAGCATTAGGTTTATCAGGGCCCTCAAAAAGTTTTATGACCGCCATCACAGTACTAGTATTTGTCTCTGTGTCCAGGATAAACCACAATACATTTGATGTCCCATCATTCACGTTCCTTTCATTCAATTTTTATTATACATGTGGCCGATGTAGCTTGCTAAACAGGATGCACTTACTGTTCCGGAGCATCCGGCCTCACTTCCTTTGTGGAAAGTTCACATATTTAACTTAACTTGTCAGTTTCAAAGTCTGAGTGTACAATTTATAATTTGTTAGCACCTTGCTTCCTTGTTTAATATTCTCGTAGTGGGAACAAACTCTACCATATCATCAAATTGTGGAACAAATGAACCATGTGAGGAAGCATGTGTATTGCTGGATTTTAAAAAAACCCAATGAAATCGTCATCTATGACGTATGAACAGGTAATCGAATTTTTGCGAACAGAAAGAGGCTGCCCGGAAAGTAATGGTTTGATTAAATCTCTATTGTTGAAAAATTTAACACGCTCAATGTACATACGAATGTTTTCCTTGAAGCAAATTGTGAGCGGATAAACGGAAAGTCGATTATCGATAACTTGACTTGCATTTGACTTGCAATTTTATGTTTGTTCTTTGTTAACACTTTGAGCATTCCCAATTTTCAAATGTCATAATTCTGTAGTTTTCATGACTTTTAGATAATTTTTTACTACTGTCCGGTTGTCCTAAATTGCAGTGTACGGTTTTCCTTTGTTCAATTTTGCAATGTGTACGGTTGTCCTTCCCAATAAATTTTAATATGAAATATCCCATTTCATATATTTGTCTTTTTAGTAACACAGTTGTCATAATGGTAAAACTATTAAGACTGCCTCATGACAGTGACATATTTCTCAAAAAGACGGCATTATTGACAATTTTAAAACAATAAAAGGACTACCGTATTTCTACAATTCCTTGTGTACAGCCTTGACCACAGTGGATAAATATCTCAAAAATAAAGAAATATGACATAAGAGGCCGGGTTTATGGACACAAGCACCCAGAACTCTCTAATCACTATACAGTAAGTATTGATGCAAAAACAACACTCAATATTTGGTCCACGTTTTATAATTCCAAAAATCTTTAAAATTCTCTTTGATAACTCAAAGTATTGGATTTTCTATATTTGTATTTACTTTTTACATGAATGACCGATTGTTTATTTTTATTTAATTTTAATTTAATTGAATAAAGCCGACATTGGTTGTTAATTTCTTAAAAACACGCTAACAAATGACCTATGTATATATACGAAAAAGACTTTGAAATCATTAGGATTCAAAAGATAGAGGGTTAGCAACGCCGATACCTATTGGTTTCAGAACGTAAATGGAATCTTTATGTGCCACAGGTTTTCATTGTCTTCACTGTCACTTCATATATACAATGTGCTACTTACATGATGTCTTAAAATTACATAATGACTTATTTAGCAACTACACAACCCGTACATACGACCCGTAACAACCAGGCTAGGACAGTTTTGGTAAATATGTCTGTAAACATATTTGCGCTTCAAGATTAGATGAGGTTCGGGAACTCTTCATTTATCCGCTTTGTTGAGACTAAAATGGTACGACGAAATACTGACCTGGAACCCAGCACCATATGGAGGTATTTCAAGTTTACCATTCCTCAGCCTAATGCTTGGACACCCTGATATTGTAATACATAACTCGGTAAATGGTGTAGACATTATTGGAAATCCGGATATGCAACTAAGAATAACGTCATTAGGATCCGTAGTGATGGAACTAGCTACCGAAATTAAAACATCGTGCAATATTGACATAGATAGGTTTCCATTCGATACGCAAATTTGCTCAGTGCTTTTCATTAGTACAACTTATCACTCGAATGAGCTCTCTCTTATATCAGAGCATTTTGATGTAAGTGTATCGAACAACACGGGGAATTTACAATGGAATATTGTAAACACAACGCTGTCCTGCACTGAGAAAATTTTGTCCTCGTGTGTTTTAGAGATTACACTTTGCCGTAAGTCTGACTACTTTGTGTACACCGTTTTATTACCAATATTGTTCATGGTCGTTGTCAATCCATTAGTACTGATTCTTCCATATCAATCCGGAGAGAGAACATCTTTGAGCATAACGATCTTATTAGCTTTTGCTGTGTTTATGACCTTGGTGACAAGTACCATGCCAAGGTCATTGTCCAAACTGTCATCTCTAATCTTCACGACAATGGTATTCAGTACAGCTATACTGCTTATCAATATTGTTATATTAAGGTTATACCACAAGGAAGAAACTGACCCCGTGCCGAAATATTTACAACGGATGTTAACAAAGGTAGCGTGTAAATGTAAGAACAAGAGCGTAAAATCACGTAAAGTCTATGTACAAAAGGAGCATAACAACAAGCAGGAGGATGTACGTGAACGAAAGACTGCTGGTGTAAAGAGGAGGGAAATATCACATGGCAACAAGTAGGCAAAGAAATGGATGTTTGTTCACAATATTTTCTTTTTGGCTATAGTAATTGTTATCGCATCATTTATGGTCGCTTTATGTTTGTAAATGTAAATTGTACAAGACATGTTAATAGAACTGTACAATATCCTTGGCGACATTTCTTAAATAGTGTAGAAGTGTTAACATTGGTAGTATGTTTTGTTGTTAATATTTCCAATGTCCTTTTATATTTTACCATTGAACTGTTTAGAAATGGTGTTTATAGTGCTATAGGTTTCATTGCCTTGCAAAGCAAACTGAATAATGCGCGCTATTTACATTTCGCAATTTTTGAAAATCTTATTTTTGATTTGAATCCTGAAATAAATTTAAAACACTGTTGTTACGACATGCAATTCCAATTGCAGGAACAGCCAATCAATGACGTCACGAATATATAGGCTAAGTAAGAGATGAGTGACGTAACTTTAGCAAATGTAATAATAGTCCCATAACTTCATTTGGTCTCAGAGTTTATTACAATCAAACATCATAAATGTAAATATTTCTTTGTGTGAAGTAGATTTAACATTAGTAAAATTTGTCTTTTGTTGTTTATATTTTCAATGTCCTTTTGCAACATTTCTAAAAACCTAGAATATTCGGAATACACAACTTTTTTTAAAAAACCCATAAAACATACTGAGAATGTATTCAAATTATATTAGCACTAGTTAAATATTTTCACTAGTTTTTACGTTAAGTTGATCCTGATACAGAATTGCCTATTGAAATACTGACTATGGAATAATATTTATAAAGATCTGTAAATAGCGGTATTGTAATATTCATGTACATTTTTTTAGAAACTCCCAGTTTCAGCATGTGGAAGGATCCTTGATTTGGCAAGATTGTATATATGTTTATGTATGGCCTTTTGTACCACCTCAGGTGAACTTTGAGCAAAAATAAAGTTGTAGTTGAATATGGACCTTTGATTGGCCAAGATTGTATATATGTTTATGTATTAGCCTTTTGTACCACCTCCGGTGAACTTTGAGCGAAAATAAAGTTGTAGTTGAATATGGACCTTTGATTGGCCAAGATTGTATATATGTTTATGTATTAGCCTTTTGTACCACCTCCGGTGAACTTTGAGCGAAAATAAAGTTGTAGTTGAATATGGACCTTTGATTGGCCAAGATTGTATATATGTTTATGTATTAGCCTTTTGTACCACCTCCGGTGAACTTTGAGCAAAAATAAAGTTGTAGTTGAATATGGACCTTTGATTGGCCAAGATTGTATATATGTTTATGTATTAGCCTTTTGTACCACCTCCGGTGAACTTTGAGCGAAAATAAAGTTGTAGTTGAAGATGAACCTTTGATTTGACAGTTTAATATTGTATATAAGTCATTCTCGCTTAACATGTAGCCTTCAAATATGAAAAAAATGAAATGCGTTTTTGAAAAACAATTATTCAATGTTGGTCCATTCATAAGATATATTCAAAATTATGTAAATTTGTACATTCGAAAAATCTAAGCGAATTACCAAAATACTGGCGTTGGAATTGGTGGCTTTAGCATGGATCTGGTGTTTGCGCATTGACAATTCAAACCGTAAGGGTATTTTGTAAGTATTTCCCATACTTATATTATGAAAGGTTTATTCACTAAGGAGTTAATTCATAAGTCCCTAACTCCGAAAGACATGATTCGTCTTCAAATATACACGATAAGCGAGAATGGCTGATATATTTAAAGCTTTTACGTTTCTCCAGTGACGATAGTTGAATTACCATTAAGCCATGTTTTAAGCCTTTTTGAAGGCAAAAATAAAAACAAACTTATAACAGTCATTTTATTTCGTTACAAGAACTGTGTTAAACACGTGTTTATGAGAACAACAGCTTGGTACACTTGTAGGAGCCGTATGCTGGATTAATCATACTCCTCTTGGAGTTGACAGGGATTGTCAATATTTGTGCGGTTAAGAGTTGTAAGGTTGGTGCTGGATGGAACTGACAAGATAGGCCTTGAGTAACATCACAACCACAATGGCCATTCATTGTGGCAATACTACTGCAGTATGATCCTTCAGGTTGGTAACTCTCACAGTGTCCAACTGCAAACAAACATTCACAGTCATTGAATAGAAAGTCATTTTTATATGTTTAATTGAAAATTGTCATCTGAATTTAAGGGGGGCGGAATAAAAGTATCTTAAATTAAAACTGTTAACTGTCATGGTGTCTACAAACAAATAGGAATAAAAATGAATTGTAAATAACTATAACTGGCAAAAACAAACATGACCAAATCACAATCCAAAAACAACGTAAAAACTTTGAAACTAGCATATTAAGTTTAACACGTGAAGTTCCATGAGGGAAATGAGGCCGGGTGCTCTGGAAGGGCAATCGCCTCTTGCTCTTTTAGTTACACTGGCGACGTTTATAATCAAAATTAAAAATGAAAGGGGTATACAAGGAGTATACAAATAGTGCGTCAAATATATCCAGGGTAATTTTGGATACTAAGATGATTTTAAATTATCATCTGAAGAAACTTTTTTGAGAAATACCTCGAATTTAAAAATAAATGTTCCAAAAAGGCCATATAACAAACATATCGGTCCATGTTACAAATAACGAAACACAAAAGTATAACAACTATATAACTCATTTATTCATTGAAATGTTTGAGTCTTCAATTTCTTAGGTAACTTTTTATAATATAGGGCTGTGGCATATGATAATTCGTGTTTCAGTTCAGTTTTTCATCACTAAATCGAAAAATAAAAATACTGACTTATAGGACATGGTGGTGCCACGTTAACAAATATATGTACTAGTACTATCCCCAGATTGCGTGTACAGCCCTACCTTAGTTTAGTTAAAATTTGTTTGTGCCTTATAATCAAGTAAACAGATTTTATTGGAACGAGTTTAGGACAAGGTTAGTGTCTTACAATTCAGATAAGAAGAAAGAACCTAGATGGTTTTCAATAATTCGATCACGGTAGTACTCACAGTACTGACGTGTCGAAATTTTAACACCGAGCTAACGTAATGGGGTCAAACTCGGTTGCCGAGTGGCCGTAATATGGATACCAAGTAGCTTAAAAGCTGGTGGGAGATAGATATCAGCTGCCGAACAGATCTCGCTTACGAGAGGGGCAAATGAGCTTCGTGTTCGGCACTACATGTAATCCGTTATCTAAGTGTTAAACTTTCGACTGGTCTGTACCTGTACAGTACATAGTTCACTGTTCTGCGTTTTATTGACAAAAATATAATTTTTTTTAAATAGATTTGACCAAAATGATTCATCCAACAAACTATACATATATTATTTATAATGCTGTCCTGATCCTTTACTTAAACGTAATTAAAATGATAATTAATCTATATATAAAAGGTCGAAATAAGAAGTTCTTTTGTTATACGCGATGTAAATTACATTGAACCATTCCAATCAAAATCTATAGTGGAACAGTGAGAAATAGTTATTTTATTGTATATTACATCATTAAAACAGGAATAAAGATAAATATGCATCAAAACTTATAAGGATTCTAGCTTTTTCTTTAGCTAAAGCAAACATGTATTGAACAGTCAAAACTTCTATAAAGACCACACAAGGGAACCAGTGAAAGTGACCTTTATGGGAAGGTAGCCTTTATACGCAGGTTCAAATAATATGATTAAAGAACAATTGGGATAAATTGTACTGGCCTTTATAAGCAGGTGGCCATTATATAGAGGTGGCCTTTAAGGCAGGTTGGACTGTACATGTATATCTGTTTTTTATGTGACAAATATTTTCAAATGCATATGTAACAAGCCAAATGGTTTTATCATTCCTTCTTATATTTCCATTACCTTGATCTTTTGGATCTATGAGTTGACCAGTTAACAAGGAACCTAGATCTCGACGTTTACTCATAATAAGTGGCCCATGGTAGTTATTACAACACTGTCCAGCCCCACAGTCAGAATTTGTCATACATGTTTGACTCTAAACGAAAAACAGGATTAAATTTTTTTTTTTAATTTTATTATTTTACATCTGCTTCGATGATTGTACTCATCAAAATCCAGTTTGGAATACCTTATTTAGTTGAATTCTTAGCTCCATTAAACACTATCTTTCATATTGAAATATACAGATAGATGTCTTAAAATAAGCTGCATTCAGAAATGAGATTTAGTATAAGTGTTTTACTCAACTTTATAATGAACCCTTATTTCTCTATTGTATACCGGAGGGGGTAGAAATCAGTTACCATTTTTTCCACGTTACGTTTAGAATTTGGATCAAAACCTTTAGCTTTGAAAATCACTCGGGAAATTCAGACAGATATGTTCTCAGTAACGCACTTGGCAATCAAATGAACATGAATAAGAAGTAGTTTCTCAACATACTTAACGATAACATTATTCTGAAAATTGGTATTTGTTTTTATATAGGGGAGAATAAGAAAGACAGCATGTGCACGCTTGTATAAGATGTGTGTGTGTGTGTGTGTGTGTGTGTGTGTGTGTGTGTGTGTGTGTGTGTGATATAATGTGCTTACCACTGCTTCAGATAAAACAAAAAGAGAAAACACGGTTACCAATACACGAAGCATTTCTGTTGAATTCTATAAATCTATAAGACGTGTAACTATTGTGTTTAGTTTGAACTAGTTTTGTTCGATGTCCTATCTTAGATGGTATCGCTTTAATAAAGGTCATGGTGCTATGACGTCAACACGAAATTTTGATTCAAAATGGCAAAGGGATGGTGCTAAATGTTATCTTGACACACATGTGTAACGATATTCCTTGATTAATTACCTGGGTTCTTATCAATATTTTACCTGTATTTGACAGGAAGAACAATAACAATTAACAGTTCAAAAAGCATGGAGGTGAATAATGTTGTTTCTCGCCCCTGCGAAGTTTTCTTTCGCTTAGGTTGTCGTCGTCGTCGTCGTCGTTGAGATGATCAGTCCTATGGTGGTTCAAGAAACCTGAGTACTGGAGACAAACGCAAACATTCAGGAAATGAACTCTGTTAAAAATGAGCGATACCCCTATAATTCAGAATAGAGGTAGCCTTAAAATATAACTTAAAAAGATAATTCTAACCTCACAACTCCATTCATTAAAAGAGCCAATTAAGAAATACAATGTATAAAGTATTCTATATGCTTCTAAGCGGCATTAGTTCAATATCGTTCTATTAATTGGGAATAACATATGGTTTGATCTCATGAAGAAGTTCGAATTCAATACTCAATATAATATCAATTTGGTTAATTACCGAGATCAACCATTTAAACACCCGTTTATATGGGACAGGAATGACATCTGAGAATTTCCTTAATATCGATCTATCGAGAAATTATATCGGTAAAGTTAGCTGTCCCTCCGCCCTCATTGGTCGGGTAGGGTCCCCGAATTTTTCTTTAGTATTATGCTATCCGGCTTTCCGTAAAGATCCAGGAATGTGTAGTTTAGTGTGTGTATCCGAATCGTTTAAAAGTAGGTGAATGGTCCAACTCCATCCCACATCTGTCTGGTGCCCAGAAAATATTGTGATGTGGGACTAACACTGATCATAAATTTATATGGTTATATAGATCACAATAAAGAATCTTTTGGGAATGCGGGGAGCGTTTTGTTTTAGACCTCGCTTCCGGCACACCTCAAACCTGGACCCGGTTGTTCAAAGCCCCCCCCCCCCGTAAGGCTAGTGAAGTTATTAAAACGGAAAAAAATGAGATAAAAATACAGGAGTTTGACTGCTTCTATTAGATAATAAAAGTTCTAAGTTTTAAGTTCTGAAAAATATTGCCTAAAACATGATTTTAGGTAATAAATTGGTTAAGATACGCATATTTGAACAATGGATTCCAGAAAGCTAGTATACCAGCTGAAAAACTAAATACATTTTTCATTGTTTTCGCAGGTTGAGCGTGCACTAAACCATTTTGCTTACACCTACATAGTAACAGACACTATTCTTAGACTAGTTACTTCACAAATGTACTACTATAAAGATAATAATTATGTTTTTGGCAATTTCTAGCTGACGTCACGACCCTGAAACCTTATCAAAGCCATTCCAGCTCAAATAGGACATTGAACAAGTTAGGTTGAAACTTAAAACATACCGGCCTTACGTCTAAAAGATTTCAGAAGCAATGCTACGAATAGTACTCGCCGTGTTTTCTCTTTTTGTTTTGTCTGAAGCAGTGGTAAGCATATTATATTTCACACACACACACACACGCGCGCGCGCGCGCGCGCCATTACTCACCTCTAAATGAAACAATTACATGTCATACCAGTTAAAATTTTACAGCACTAGACGGCCGTTTCGAAATACAATTCCTCATCAATAGTGCTTGAACCAAAATTGTGAAACCAACTTTTTTTCAAAATGTTGAAAATATACGTAAAGGACCAAATTATATATTGCTAAGGAAATGCGTACAAAAGAAATATTAATTGTCTGATGGCTGAAAAACAACATTAAGACAAAAGAATAATATAACACGAAAAAGAGCAAAAAATAGAAGTTGCGAATATATGGTTTACATACTGATGTAGTAGGTGTGCGTTTAAAACACGTTACATGACCAGTAGAATTAATATGTACATATATTTGTTTAATCTCTTGTCTACAAAACGGTCAAACTTATCAAGATATCAGTGCTGTTTAAAGATTCCATGACATAGTATTTAATTTATCTTTGTTTTATTTAAGAGTCAAACATGTATGACCAATTCTGACTGTGGTGTTGGTCAGTGTTGTAATAACTACAATGGACCACTACAGGTCAGTAAGCGTCGTCGAGATCTGGGTTCCCTGTTACTTCCTCAACTCATAGAACCAGAAAAACAAGGTAATTAAATAGAACAACTATGGCGGTGAGCCATTTGTGTGTCATTATTGGAATAACTGAAGAACAATTGTGTTGCCATATAATCTTGTAAGATTTTAACATTGTTCAAACAACCAGTGATTTTAGTGGTCATCTTCATGATTTTGGTGTGTGTGTGTGTGTGTGTGTGTGTGTGTGTGTGTGTGTGTGTGTGTGATTTATAGTATTGTACCTCGCAAAATCAAGGACTTTTCCGTGACATTTTGCAAAATCCCATGACTTTTTTAAAGACAAAAAGTGATATATATGAGTTATTTATAAAGAGGCTAAGTTCTGTATAAACCCTGGTATTATACGCACACTACTAGGCATACTTAGTCCTTACATTTGGTGCCCGTACAAAATCGAAAGCTTTATAATCAATTATCCAAGTATGGCGTTTATATTGTCTTGGTTTTTTATTCGATCGTTCGTTCTTATCATGTATAGGTAAACAACATTGATCTGTCCGATTGACCTTTAATTTAAATATTGTGGACGATTTCATTTACATATAGTGAACGCAAGTGTGTATTTCGTTTACACGATGAGATACACCAGTTGGGTATGTATAACATGCGGCTCCTAACACTACACATACATTGAGTGGATCCTCCTATTTGACTATTCTTAACGAAAGGTCAATCGGACAGGTCAAAGCTGCTTCACTATACTTGGTTTTATTGTTTTAATTCTATAGAATGAAATCTACCTAAACACAGTGCTTATCTGTGACCAAGTCTAGGTCGCTAGGACCGTGTGATAGACTATATTGGAAACTTCTTATCTGGAACTTAAGGCTGACATTGACCTTGTCCAAAATGTTTAACATCACTAGTTGTGATGAACTCTCCTATCTTAGTATAAGTCGCATACATACCGTAACATAACAATACCGCATATTCAACAAGTGATTTGAAAACTTAATTGAATCGCTGCTTCGAACATAATACAGTCGAACCTGTCTTAACTTAAAAGTCACCTCTATAGAAGGACCACATGCTTTTAAAGGCCGATAAAATTTTATCCTAATTGCTCTTTATTCATGTTATTTGAACCTGTATATAAGAGCCACTTGCCTATAAAGTTAACTTTTACTGGTTCCCTTTGGTGGCTTTTTATGAAGGTTTGACTGTAATTTATTATTTATGGACGTTACTTTCATTTTGTATTTTGGTACACACGTGACTTTGTGTAGCTAGCTAGACAGGATGTGCTTATCCTCCCGGAGCACCCGGTCTCACTTCTTTGGCGATGTTCACATGTATAACTAAATTTTCCAGTCCAGTTTTCAAAGTTTTTACTTCGTTTTGTGATTGCTATTTGGACATGGTTCGGTATGTCTCTGCTATAAATATATATTATTATGGAGATGTTACAATAGAAAACATCTATAGACATTTTTATTATCGGTGATCTCAATATGTTTAGAATCTTTTTAAAAAAAACCGCCCAGGTTCGAATCCGAATAATCATACAGATGTTAGTTTTAGACAGCGCGTCAGTTCGTCGGGCACTCTGGTGTTCTCCATCATTTCTGAACTGACAGCCTCGATATAAATGAAAATCTTTAAACACCATTAAAATCTTTTGATGCTAATGCTAATATCTATATATATAAAATGTTAAATAATTACTGATTTCAATGTTTGTTTGCAGTTGGTCACTGTGAGAGCTACAAATCAGAGGGAGATTACTGCAGTAGTATTGAAACAATGAATGGTCACTGTGGTTGTGACATACACCAAGGTCTGTCCTGCCAGTTCCATCCACCAACAACATTACAACCGCTTCTGTTACAGCCAATCAAAGCCCAGGCCAACAACAAGAGAATGATTAACCCAATATACGGGTCTTTCAAATGTACACAACTTTTGTTATCATAATTTGTTCATAAATAAAAAGCATACAGTGTATAAACTTGTCTTAATGATAGCAATTCTTAATTTTTCTGAATGAAACATTCTAAAATTTATAATATGACAACTAAAATGGTAGTTACGACATTGGGTTAGCCAGGATGACGACTTTTGGAATGTACAGTCTCAATGTCGTCGGATGTACCCTACTGCTGTTTTAAGTAGTTTATTTTAACGATTTCGTTTTGTCAAGAAATATTTTTTTCTCTCTTCATTCATACAAAACAACATGTGATAGACGAATAGGTTTAACGACTGTAATGCAATATATCGCGTACAATGAAGACATTATGTCGATGTATGTTAAACATTCTAAACATTTATAATAAAAAGCGATCATTGGTTCATTAATAATGATTGATAATTAAACTGTCACCTTGTCGATGCACCAATCCACGCACTGAAAAGGCTTGATAGACCAGAATTAAGAAACATGGGTCTAATCCAAAAGTTCATCAAGTCGGTCACTATGAAATCTTTAATGAAGAAAATGCTTTATGAATACCATCGAATTTATTGCCAATGGTGTGCTTCTATGAAAAGAAATACTGTAAAAGTATTTGATTTCGCGTGTACTTATTTTCCAGTTGTATGAAATTTAGACATATCCGCGAAGTTAAATTTTCGCGTGTTTTATATATGCACTTTAAACACATTACGCATAATATAATTTTCGTTCGGTATTAATTTTCGTGAAAAAAACAAACAACCGCGAAATACGCGGAAACTTGTACACCGCGAAAATAAATACGTTTACTGTAGCCAATTTAACAATTGTCTTTACCCGATTATGTTTATAATACTTTAAAGATTCACCCAAAATACAGCATTAAACATATATAAAAGAATTAAAGAAAGAAGCTAAAATAGGTATGGGATAAACATTATTTTTGTAAAGCTATTTTGTATACACTCCCGTTTTCTCCACGCAATCTATTTTGGCTGTAGACATTGACCTTTCTCAGTTATACAATCCAAACCAACATAACAACAATTCCAAAGCAAAGTAAAACTCTGGAGCTGACAAACCAGGTTAAACACGTGACCTTCCAACATGGAAGTGAGGCCGGGTACTCCAAAAGGTAAGCACCTCCTGTGGGATGTCAAATATATCCAGGGTTAAAGAACTTGTTGTTGTTGAATGTTGTTTAACGTCACATCAGTAATTGTCAGCTAACTACTCTTTTAATCTCTATTGATTAATCTATCAACAGATTCGTGATTGCATGTAAAGTGTGAGTGTGTTTTATGGTCTGCCATGTAACAGCGCGCACTCAGGGCGACTTTAAGGTGCTAGCTCACCGAGTCAGTACGCCACAGACAAGCGTACCACTACACCAGTCACATTATACTGACACCGGGTGAACAAGTAAAGGCCAACGGCAAGGGAATCCACATGTGGTCTGAGCGAGACTTGAACTCACAGTAGTGAGAGACCCTGGACTGACGTCTTATTTATAAGGCCACTGCGGATTAAAAAAAGAACTTGTAAACTACGATAAAAAAAAAACTCTCGTACATAATGGTTCACAGTATAATGAGATCATGATAATTGCTACATTCTTCTATTTTGAAAATAAGTTTTGAACTGATTTCAATAATTCAATACCATCTGTTGTGTTCTCAGTTTCAATCCGTTTCCAATTAACAGAATAATAAATACATTATTTACTCTTAGACTATTTGATCAATGCTATTTGTTTGCAGGTAGTAGTCTTTTTAAACGGATTTTCATTACTCAATTCGTATTGGAGCTTTAAGGAATCTGAATTCAAAGACATTGTTCAATTTAATGATGTCTCTGTTGCCAATTTAATCCTCAGTTAGTTTTTTCTATGTAGCCAAATTAATCTTGGATATATTTGATGTCCCCTAGTTCCATGTTCCTTTCATTCTCAATTTTTATTTCACACGTGACAGGTGTAGCTAGCTAGACAAGTGTTTTAAAACTAAATTTTCCAATTTTCAAGGTTTTTACTTGACTTGAACATGGTGTGGTACGTTTGTTTTTAATCTAGTGTATATCTTAATGTACAAGACGATGTCTTACAGAAAATGAAGTTCATTTTAGTATAAAATAGCAGTTTTAAAGGATTCAGAATTCAACAACATAGTTAAGATTAACTAATTTTTAGTAGATATATTAATCTATAAGATGATGGCTTACAGACAATCGACAGTAGTTGGATTTATGTACTTATTGATCATGCGTGTCGTTGACATTTTGGCAATGTCGACATATTCTGAACAAGTACACAGTTTTATATTCACAAACTATACCAAAGATGTAAGACCAAACGCTGACAAAGAGGGGTTTACAATATTTAATCAGATTGGATTGCTAAGTATAAATAATTTTGATGAAGTTTCAGGAACGTTAACTATTATTTGCTATGTCAATCAACAATGGCTTGATACCAGATTGTCGTGGAACTTGAGTAATTATGGCGATATAAGTTACATTACTGTGCCACAAGACAAAGTATGGTTACCAAAACTATTTTTATCGAACCCCTCCAATGAGTTAAAGGCTTTAAGTAACTCGGATTTTAAGGTAACTATTTCGTGCACTGGATGGATTGCATGGATAACAGGGGGAGTTCTCAAATCTCTATGTACAGCAAATGTCAAATATTTTCCGTTTGACATTCAGAGATGTACCTTGCATCTTTACAACTGGGGATATGCTGCAAGTGAAAGTTATCTGAATCCGGATGAGGAAGTTGATATGAGTTTCTTTATAGAAAACGGAGAATGGTCAGTAAAACAGGTACAATTAACAACATATCAATCAGAAAGTTCGCTGACGTTGAATGTTACTATGCAGCGAAATTCCCTACGAATTATCATCAATGTTATACTGCCGGTTACGTTTCTGTCTGTTCTAAACCCGATAGCGTTCATGTTACCAGCGGAATCAGGAGAGCGCATGTCATTCGTCGTAACAATATTTCTGTCTTATGCCATCTTTATGACATTGATTAACCAGGAGATGCCGAAAACCTCCAATCCACTACCGCTTCTATCAGTAAATATGATAGCAAATCTAAGCTTTAGTGGCATCATTATCATACTCAATGTTATTTTACTTCGTCTACAAGCCAGAAACGACGACAGCATACCGAAAATTGTTGCTAGAATTTTTAAGCCTTTAACCCGCAAGACAAAAATAAGCGACACCGTTCCAGTGCAGCTGACATCGGACACTGATGTAACACCTGATGAAAACCCAGATAAAACAGACAATGACAGTACCGAGGTCAAGGACAGAAGGTGTCAGATTATTTCCTGGAAAGATATCATTAACAAATGTGAATTTTACTGTTTCATATTTTGTACAACTGTTGCTATAGCTTTAAATGGGATATTTATTTTAATTATGAGAGTATCTTCAGACACCAATTCATAATTTATAATGTGAAAGAAAATATAAAATACAGCCAAACCTATCTATAAAGGCCACTAAAGGGAACCAGTAAAAGTGGCCTTAATGGGCAGGTGGTCTTTATATACAAGTTCAAATAATATGAATAAAGAACAATTCGGATACAATTATAATCGCCTTTATAAGCAGGTGGCTCTGATACAGATGTGAACTTTAAGGCAGGTTAGACTGTATTTTAAATAAGTTTTTAATTGTAATTTCATGAACTTTAAATGGTACTAATTAGTGGAATCTGTAATAACCGGCACAGAACTTCCCTGTTTATAGTAGAACACTTTTAGCTGTACTTGATAACGGTCAGTTCCACCAAGAACACAAATCAAACCACAGGTATAGGTAAACAACATTAACCTGCCCGCTTGATCTTTTATTTGTAATATTGATCCACCCATTAAATAGGTAATGGTATGATTTATGTTAATACATACACAGTCCACGTGCCTACTTTATTAAGCGAGTATCACTCATGATCACGGTTCTGTAGTAGAATCCCTACAATGTAAACCATGATAAATATTTAAAATCAAAGGTCAAGCGGCCAGGTCAATGTTGTTTACCATGTTTACTACTTATTATATAAACTATTGCATTTTAGAATATATTTATATTTAAATAAATGTGCTCTGTTATTTTCTGTTTTATTATGGGGTTTTACTTGGTGGCACTTACCACAAAAATACAATTTATTAGTTGCAGTTTCGGTCTACGTTTTATTTTCAAATCGGAACCACTAACGGGTTACGTCCCCAGTCTTAATGGCGCAGGACATTTCAGCGAAAATTAAAAATAAAACTCCTGGTGGACATTTGAGCGACGACTTTAGTGGATATTTGAGCGACAGATGTAATTTACGGACAATTGGGCGGCAGTTTAAATCTACTCTTCCTGATAATTTATGTTAGTGTCTGAGCATCAAATAACCAAGGTTGATATGTAATTGGATGAAACAAACTAAAGTCGGAAGAGTATTTGACAGCATTGACGTTGAAGTCTGGTAAAATAGTTTTGATATATGCACTTATAAATGATGTAAAACAAGAATACTGATTCTGATTGTGCAACAGACAAAGATAATACGCACTGAGCTGCTGACAATGATGGTAAGAAAATTTAGTGCAAGACTTTTAATGGATTTCATAATTTTTTTTTATTCCATTATAATACAATTTCTCATGTTTAGAAATTTTCCACCTTAAAAAAACAATACTCGTTTTCTGACTTGTACTCATTACAATACATTTGACTCTGCTGCAGTTTCAGCAAACATTGCGATATCATCTGCAAACAACAGCATAAACCTTTCCGTTAAATCAAGGATCATCTGTATACTCCTGTTTCCATCTTTTTGCCATCATTTCATATAACTCATTTATATACATCGGAAATAAAATTGGAATTAAAACACAACCTTGTTTCAAACCAAGAGATACATTAAAATATTCCGAATACAAAGACCCACTTCTAATACAACAACTTACATTTTTATACATATTTTAAATTTCCCTGTACAAGTTACCCCCACACCTCTCTATGTCTTAATACTTGAAACATGTTGTTCCTATTAACAGTATCAAACGCCCGCTTAACGTCTACAAAAAAACCAGCATATAATTTATCCCTTTTCTTACATAAATATTTTTGTATAACAGCTTGTAAGATAAAAATATTATCTAAGGTAGTATAGCTGTGCTTAAAACCAGCTTGGCTTTCAGCTATTTTGTTGTAAATGTCAACCCACAAACTCATTCTTCTATGTAAAATTGTTGTTAAAATGGTACAAAAATATTATTTAGGAAAACTTTTCTATAATTTTGAGGATCAGATAAAGATCCCTTTTTGTGTAAAGGTTTAATTATTGCTTTAGTCCAGCATTAGGAAAAAGGCCATTGTTAAAATATTATTAAACAATTTAACCATAATTTTGAGGATCAGATAAAGATTCTTTTTGTGTAAAGGTCTACTTATTACTTTAGTCTAGCAATCGGAAAAAAGCCACTCACGGTTAAAATATTATTAAACAATTTAACTATAATACATTCGAGTCTAAACCGTATACGAAAAATTCAGGGATAGTTTTATCTGGACCTGTTGATTTACCATGTTTGAGAGTATAACTTGATTTTTTAAGTACTTGATTATGTAGTTTGATCACCGAAAAACATATACTACAGTAAAACACGGGATTTACACATAATATATGTTGAACCCATATTAAGGTAACTGCAACGTCCGTTGACTTGTAGTTTAAATATTTTTTTCTGGGTCAGTTAATGTAAGTTTAGTGGGTATATGTCTTTTTTTAGAACATCATAATAACAAATAATACACTTGTCATGTTTATGTTTCGAAAGCGAGGTTATAACCTCAACATTGTTTAGGACAACTAGATGATACTTTAAAAAATATAGATGCTGGATGGTATTAATTTATTGATTGATTAATACTGTACAATGTAAGTTGTGATTTACTTTACACTTAATTTCTGTATGTTATTTTAATCTTTAAACAAGTCGCATTTACCCATACAGTACAGACCTGTCGAAAGTATAACACTAAGCTAAAGGATTAATGGCGAATCGACAGCTTGGGTCCCTCATTATCAGCACCTCTTGACAGCCCATCTCGGCCCCTCATTATCAGCACCTCTTGACTGCTCATCTCGGGGCCCTCATTATCAGCACCTCTTGACAGCCCATCTCGGCCCTTCATTATCAGCACCTTTTGACTGCTCATCTCGGCCCCTCATTATCAGCACCTTTTGACTGCCCATCTCGGGCCCCTCATTATCAGCACCTCTTGACAGCCCATCTCGGCCCCTCATTATCAGCACCTCTTGACAGCTCATCTCGGCCCCTCATTATCAGCACATCTTGACAGCTCATCTCGGGCCCCTCATTATCAGCACCTCTTGACAGCCCATCTCGGGCCCCTCATTATCAGCACCTCTTGACAGCCCATCTCGGGCCCCTCATTATCAGCACCTCTTGCCAGCCCATCTCGGGCCCCTCATTATCAACACCTCTTGACAGCTGCTATGTTTCGGCAGTTTTTCTACCAATAGCAATCCATATCTCAACCCCTCTGCAGCTGATATCAACAATAATTTAGCTAGCTATACCTGCTACGTGTGTAATAAAAATTGTATGAAAAGAACATGGAACTAGTTTTAAATAACCTTGATAATGTTCTTCTAGACGGATTAGTCATATTACCTGCTATATCCAAGGGATAGCTGATTGGATTAATGAGACTTGTGTGTTTTCATTCATCAAAATAATGTTTCTCAAAAACTAAGATATATTTAATCATTCAAAGTATTATCTTAGGTGAATTTTGTCAAAACACATTTTGATCCTTATAAGTTTCTCCTTAAAACACTTAAATAAAATTTGGAATTCCATAATTTTGGTCCGAGCACTACTACTAAGGAATTTTAGGAACTTTAGCAATAAAGTCATAACATTTAAGATAACTCATTTTGCTCGAGAAATCAATAAAACTTATATCATCAGACGACTTACTCTTCAGTTATAAATATTTGAAATTAAAATTGCACGCGTTGCTTCGTTGTTGATCCGTATTATGTTATTCGAGCTAATTTAGTGTATTTATCGAACAATTCAACTTTTGAAAGTTCGCGTGTTTTACTTGATTTTTAAGTTTCAAATGTTCATGTTTCTTAATTTGCTTTGGGATTGTAATTTGGACATTTTGACATATTTCGTGTGTTTGTGTTTGTTGTGATTACATTTCTAATTAACTATTTGAATACTTAACATATTCCGACTGAACTCTCCGGTCACATCGAACACTGCCTTATGTTAAATACATTGGGCTTTAGATGAGAAACACGAGAACTAAGTAAAGCAATGTATCATGCATAACAATAAAAACAAACATACTAATCCATGTCCGAATAACAATCCAGAAGCAAACTTTGGAACTGACAAGTCAGGTTAGACACGTCAACTTCCACAAGGAAAGTGAGGCCGGGTGCTCCGAAAGGAGAAGCACATCCTATTTAGCTTGGTACACCCGCCATGTGTGTAATCAAATTGTGTGAAAGGAACATGGTGCTATGGGACGTCAAATATATCCAGGGCAATCCTGAGACATTAAACTTATCAACCGTACTGTGATGACGGCCATAAAACTTTTTGAAGACCTTGGTTAGCGTAGGTTTGCTAGGCCCTGAGTCAACCATTTATTTGCAAGCAGCCTGTTATATCATATTACCAGTGATTGATTAATAATCTTGACCCCCCCCCCCCGAGACAAGCAAGACGTCTACATATCCTATCAACGATATTCTTCCTCTTCTGCGACTTTCTATTAAACAATTATGCGAAAACATTATGCTTTTTGTGCAAGCTTTTATTTAGGTTGTAACTGAAGAAAATCACCTAAATATCGTATAAAACCTCTCGGTTCTTGCTCTGCTATGTCTTGTTCAAGGCTAATATGGAAAATGCAAGTATTATAAAGTATACAAAATTGGTACTTTTCTAAACTATTAATGGAGGTAATTACTACTCAATTATGTTCAATTACAACTTCAACTTCGGGTATATGTATATATGTATATATATATACATCTTTTAAAAATAGAAGATAATGAGGTTTGAATATAAAACGCCTTTTAAAGATAATTTAAAAACTTTATTGACTTATATGTTTTTTTCAGATAATGTTCCTCATCACAAGTAAGGTACCTGGAATCTGGATTCGATGTGTGTGCCTGTTGATAGTGTTACCGGGCTTCTTTGGCGTTTCTGCCGCACGAATATTAGCCCTTATGATTCCCGGCTTCAGTCATGTCCAACCAATAATACCAACACTAGAAGTATTACACAATAAATATGGACATACCTCAACAATCGTGCTATCAGAGGCATTAGTAGCCAAATCTCAACTGGCAAATACATCTATTGAATATATTGTATCAAAAAACATCAATAAAATTGACTTAGAAAGCATGATAAAAGATGTTTTAAAAATCAGTTTAGATGGTGAATATTCTAAAATACCTAAAATGTTTCAAACGTTTTCGAAGTTATGTACCCTATATTTGAGTGATCAGAAGTTGATGAGTGCTATACAAGAGAAGTCATTTGACTTAATTTTAATGGAAAAAACTCCGTCTGCATTGTGTTTGAATGTAATTGCATATAATCTTTCGATTCCCTTTATGTTTTTTGGTCTAATCTATGATCCAATTACTGACAGAATTCCATTCCTGCCTTCGTTCGTGCCTGCTTCCCCTATCGTAAAATATACAGATCAGATGTTATTTCATCAAAGGGTTATCAACACCTTGGTATTTCTTATTCAGTTGTTTTTACCTGATATGACGTCACCTGCAAATTTGTTCGAAACGCATGCCCCAAATAAACCAAAAATTTCAACATTTGAACTATGGAAACAATCTCAATTTACTTTGTTGGATACTGATGTGCTTATTGACTATCCAAGGCCTATGATGCCAAACAGTGCTGCTGTTGGAGGTTGGGGTACTCATCCTGCTCTTCCATTGACTGGAGAATTCAAAGCTTTTATAGAATCCGCAGAAAATGGTGCGGTGATTGTGTCGTTTGGTAGCGCAGTTTCGGAATTGAAACAACATTTGGTCGAAAAACTCATTATGGCGTTCAAGAAAGTTAAACATATGAAATTTATCTTCAAATTCGGAAAAACAAAACTAAAAGATGGTAATGTTTTGATAATGCCATGGATACCTCAGAACGATTTACTCGGACACATAAACACTAAACTTTTTATTTCACACTGTGGAAATGGCGGACAATACGAAGCTCTTTATCATGGTATACCGATACTTGCCTTTCCTCTTTGCAGTGATCAAATGTACAACGCAAAACGTATGGAGACAAAAGGATTTGGGATCATCATGGATATATTGAAATTCGAAGTGGAAGATCTTGTCAGCAATATAAATTTGATGTTAGATGATAAAAAATATAGGAATGCAATAAAATTAGCATCAGAAATATTTCACAATCGCCCGAATCATCCGAAAGAAGTGGCGGCGTATTGGATAGATCACGTTATAAAATATGGTGGCACACACATGGAGTCTCCAAGTCTTAACATGCCATTTTATCAATATATTCTGCTTGACGTTATGGTTTTCCTGATTCTTTTATTTGGCGTGATTTTTTTTGTCTCGTTATTTTGTCTCAAATGCTGCTGGAGATGTTTGTGTGTAAAGAAGAAAACAGAAAAAATGGATTAATGGTTTATCAAAGACTGTGCAGACAGAATCTTTGTCCATACTGACCTGAATAATAAATGGTTTTCAATCGAACTGTATTCCAATTCATCCAATATGGACAAATAAGTTCTATTGGGTTAAGCGCACGGTGTGATTATTTTGATATCCTTGTTTTGTCCTAAATACTGCTGGAGATGTCTGTAAAGAAGAAAAAAAAAAAAAAAATGGATTGATAATTTTATTACGGATTGTGGTTGGTTAATCTGCAGATAAAACAGATACTAATATTGATATAGTTGACATTGTTATTAATTCAGTCGGTGTATTACCTATTAACTTGTAACTATTGGGGGTAACCAGAGCTTAACATATAGTATACTTATGTTTTACTTCATGATATTATTGAATGATCACGGTGTATAACCGTTGTTGCTGTCTATCGATATTTATATACATGTATATATATACGGATAATTGTAAAATTTATCATTATATTATTATATTATCTATGTCATTATTAAAAAAAGGAAAGAGAAAAAAGTATAAAAATTGCTATTGTTAGTTTGTATTATGTTTTCTCTTCTTTACCTTAACCTCAATCCTCTCGGTGCCAGGAGGCACACAAAGCTTGTACGCCATTTCTCTATGTCATTTCGGTTTGAGGCTACACGACGTGCCGTTTTCCAGTTGTTCCAGCCTGCACCGTTTCGTTTTACTTTAACCATCCACCGCCGAGTTGTTTTAAGGCAGCCTAATATTCTTCTACCCTCAGGAGTAATCATGTTTTCTCTTACATTAAGTTATTTATGATTTTTTTCAATAGGATTATTGATCATTTAAATGTTATTTTTGTTGTTTATGGATATTTTGCTAGATTTTGAAAAATGTCGGTAGTATTCAAGAATAGAAACACATGTAGAAAGAAAAAATTGTAAGATAAAGCCACGTCGAAATCACTGAATAAAAATTCGAGACACCAGACGAATAATTATGGTAATATTATTTTCATTTCGGTGGTTTGTGGCCTGGCACTACCTTCGAACAGCGGCAAATATCTTTACCTATTAGTCCCGACTCACAGAGATGGAAAGCGGACCCTGTTTCTGGACTGACAATCGAGCCAAAGGGTAATAAGCAGGTCAAAAGTACACTTAAGGATTTTATCTTGTAATGGCAAATTAGGCTGAATCAAACAGATAAAAACGCAACTTCAAAAATAAATGAATTTATTAACATTGCAATAACTGTATATCATTATAATCAAAAGCAAACATATCAATCCATGTCTGAATCACAATCCACAAGCAAAGTAAAAACTTTAGAACTGACAAGTCAGGTTAGACAAGTGAAATTCCACTAAGGAAGTGAGGTCGGGTGCTCCGGAAGAGTAAGCACCTTCTGTTTAGCTAGCTGCACCCCTCCGCGTGTGTTATCAAAATTGTGTAAAAGGTTCATGGAACTATGGGACGTCAAATATATCCAGGGCAATCCTGGGTACAGAGACATCAAACTTATCAACAATACTGTGATGACGGCCATAAAACTTTTTGAAGATCTTGATAAGCCTGGCTTGTAATATTCCTGCGTCAACAATTTATTTGCAAGCAGCCTGCTTCGTTGTACAAAGTCCTAGTAGTGGGAAAAAGCTCTATCGTACCGTATTAATTGGTTAAAGAAAAAAACGAACACCATGCTTAATTAAAATGCACACGATATCACTAATGATAAAATCGCAATATAGACCTAATTCATTTCACTGAAGCACTTGGAAGTAGAATTTGAGTAAGATATAGATACTATATACCTCCTTTTTCCGCATTATAATGTTTAAGTTGTTTTTGATTTGTGCCTTTTAGTTGCTTCTTCTACTGCAGTGGTTGTCGATATAAGTGAAAGAATTGCGCCTCGGCTATAACTTAAATTAAGGCTATATAGTACAATTTTAAAAATGAATTTGATGTTGCGTGCATGTACCTTTAGTAAATTGATATATAATATATAAATGTGTCATTTTGAGGTGAAATGTTTAAACCATTGACCTCTCAAGGTCTGATTGGAACTGTACACTCGTTCACTTGTACAGATAAAGAGATAAGACCTTCCTTTGAATACCAATTGTACAACACTTTAAACACACCTTAAGAAGATCTGTTCAGAAACATGTTGAGAATTGTTGCAGTCCTACTTTTCTCTGCCGTAGTGGCTTACGCTGCCGTAAGTATTAAAGAGAGAGAGAGAGAGTTTTAATGTTTTGCTTGTCAAAGTTATTACCGATATTTTGGTAAAATGACAACTAAAGTGGATATTATTATCAATCAAACGGACGAGAGTTTTCGAAGAATGACCCAAAATTAACATTTTATTAGGACATTCAAATCCGGACCACAAAATCTCTCTCTCTCTCTTTCTCTCTCTCTCTCACACCCACACACACACACACACACACACACACACACACACACACACACACACACGTTTAGTGCTCTATATATTTAATGTTTCAATTAGAACAAAAACGGGCATGTGTACAATTGTTTAAGATTTAAGTTATTTATGGTAACGACGTATCAAAGGTTTCAGTGTCAATAACATTAAATTATTAGATTTATATTTTTTGTTTTCTCATATACCCGTCACTTCCTTAATGTACAAACAGAGAGTGCTTATTTATTTGCCATGGTACTTTTATGGTTTTCAACAAGAAGAACATTCCAATCAAACATGTTTTGGAATATAACAGCGCAGTTCTGTAGAACGTTTCACATTGAGCTAACGAATCGGCAGCTAATAATGGTCGAATTTGTTAGCTATCTCTATGTCACTAGCATTCCATATCTCTGTCACTCGACAGTCGAGCTTGGACTGCTTTTTGTTAATTCAATGTTAAACTTTCGACAGAGCTTTATTGTATGTATGATTATTTAACATTATTACAGCAAGCATGCATTGATAACAGTGATTGTGGACCTGGTCAATGCTGCAACAACTACCATGGGCCCTTAGTAGCTAGCAGACGAAGAAGAGATGTTGGTTCATTGTTAGCAACGGCTTTACTTCCACAGAAAGGTAACATTACGGTGTTTTCAATAAGTGACCCATATGACGTTGAAATATTGAGCAAACGAGTCGTATACATATTATAAAATGCTGAAGCCTGGATTAATATTTTATATTTTAGTCTAAGTTCCACAGACACTCTGATATTAAAAAACAACACTCAATACTTAACATAACACAAGGTATCCATATTCAAAACGTTGACCCCCTTGGTCTATACATCCATATAATCATGATGGATTGGGTGTGAAACCTAGATCTAGTGTGTTATCTCGCCTTGTGCTAAAGTCTACAATTTGTGTCCATTAGATTACTGAACCACTGATTTACCCTGAGGGTACGAGTTATTTGTGATGCTCCTGTGGGACAATTGGATATCTGGCAGGTTGTAATCGCCTCCCACAATAAACACAGAACTTTTGTATGAATTCAGTAGGTTTTTCAGCTCTAGACACAACATAAACTATTCTTTTTTACATGCATTTCGCTAAAGAATGATGTATAAAATATTGGCGTTGTTGTCTTTAAACTGTGTCACGGACGTAAATTTTATTCGACCGTTGCACTTTCTGACACGACCACAGTCAACTGGGAATCCTGAGACCACGCCGAATTTCGGCTAACGTTCTGATTGGCTAATCTAATTTTTATCTTTTTGTACTTTCACTTTTAGCCAATCAGAATGTTTACCGAATCTTTGAGTTCCCCAACTTTACGCCAAAAACATATAGTGTTGTTTTTTTAATATAAGAAAAAGTGTCTATGCTAAGATTATATTAAACATTCTGAAAATGGGTAGGTAACAATAGGTAATTACTCATAGGTAAGTTTAGTAATGGAATTTGTGCGGAGGCAATGAACAATGTTAAACCGATATCCAAAATATTTGACGTCTCATAATTCCATGTTATTTTTATTCTTAACTTTGATATATACATGGCGGGTGTTGCTGGTTACTTTTCCTTCTAGAGACTCCGGACTGATTGAAAGTTCACGTGTTTAACTTTTTTTCAAAATGTTCTTTTTATATATTTATTTATGAGTTATTTATTTATTTATTTATTTATTTATTTATTTATTTATTTATTTTTGATTAATAAATAATTTAATTTTGATTTGAACGTGTATCATTATGTTTTATTTTGCCATAATTTTTTAACATAATTTTCTGATGTTTGCAATTGTCTTAAATAGCAATTGAATAATTTATTGTAGGAGTATGTGAAAACTATCAGAACGAAGGTGACCATTGTAGCAGTATTGACACCATGAACGGACATTGTGGTTGTGATGTTACAAAAGGTTTAACATGTCAGTTCTTCCCTGCCAGTACCACAGTTCCGCCACTTGCATCCAAGAGATCCATGCTTCCACCATGGATGGGAGTCAACAAGTGTGCCCCATTGATGGTATCATAAATGTAGCGTCAACTTAATAACTTAAATCATTGTCTTCTTTCGTTATGATTTTACTGAATAAAACATTACGTTTCAATTGTATATGTAATCTTTAAGTCTGTGGAGTGAAGTATTTGTGTTTTATTCTCTAGTCAAGATTTTGTCAGTCATATGGAAGCTGTCAGTTTAGTAATGAAGGAGGAAACCGAAGTGGCTGGAGAAAACCAACCGCCTTTGACTAGCAAATTTACAAACTTTCTCGCACTCGGAAGTGTTTCAAGTGGGATTCTAACCTAGACGGTCAGATGTGCAGTGGTCCACAAGGGTTCGCTTAGACCATTAGACCACCGAGGTATCTGAATCCGTGGATTAAGGTAATAAAATAAAGACTTTCCTTTTCGTGATGTATAAAACATCTTTGTCTATTCGTTTTTTGAATGACAGATATGGGTTTTGAAACCAAGCTCTGCATAACTGCCAACATTCTTCCGCGATATATAAATTACTGCGGTAGCTCAGTTGGAAGATCGTTCGTTCCGTATGTGGGAGGCCGTGGGTTCTAACCGAAACCAGGTCTGACCCAAGACTTAAAAGTGGGTAGTGACTGTTCTTTCACCAAGCACTCGGTATTGCTAAATGAAAGACATGGTTATGTCGGACGGGAACTGAAAATAACAAAATCCCGTGTCACGGTAGATATTACACAATAAAGAATCCTGCTGTATAATGCCATCAATGCAACACACAGACAAAATTTCTGCACTTTCGCCTATAGCCGACGACGTCTCGATATAAGTAAAATATTTTTGACCGGGACGTTAAACACCATTATTCAACTAAATGCTTCCGCGATATATAAAAATAGAACGTTATTGTTTTGAGCTCGACCCTGAGCGGACCTGAACCAAAACTTGAAAGTGGACAGTGACTGTTCTTTTGTCAAGTACTTGGCATTACGAAATGAAAGTAACGGTTCTTTAAATAAAAGATGTTGTAAATTTTGCAATGGTGTTATTAAATATCACTTTATTTTGGATGTAAAACATATACTAATTTTAGAAAACAATATATTAAGCCACACTATTGGGTCAAGCCAAGCACGTTAAAACGTATACAGTTGCTCAGCATCAACAATGTCAAACAATTATAAAATCTAGTAAAATTTCTATACAATGCTTAACATATTACAAATAATGTTTAACTTTATATCATTATATTTATACTCTATATTTATTATCTCTCCTGGTACTTCTGTTTGCTTATTTATACATATACTGTTCACTTAACACTGTTTGTATTATGATATATGATATTATGATATAATGTTCGAAATTTTTACACCTAATACATATTATAGGGGAAAGTGCATAGCTTCCTAGATTTTTCTCTAGACTCCGAGAAAATAGTGATATTTTTTAAATATTCAATACATTAATGATCCTTGTATACCTCTTACAATTCTTATGTCGGGTAATGTTAGGGTGTGGTCATGAATGGATATGCCATAGTGAACACAGTGAAATAAAAGAGTTGCTAAGAATAACAATATAGCATTTTCAACTTTTACAAAGAAACCAGAGCTGTATGAGATCATCATTAGAAACAATCCTGTACCTGTTTATAAAACGTATGTTTTAGCTCATCATCACGGTCATTTTGTTTTTCGTTTGCCTCTTTAGACACCGTGAGCTTAACTAAATAGAACTTATTTGGACACATTAGAAGAATTGGAATACAGCTTGATTAAAAAAAGAACATTTATTATTCAAGTTAGTATAGACAACGATTCTGTCTGCACAGTCTCTGATAAAAAACATTAATCGATTTTTTCTGTTTTCTTCTTTCCACACAAACATCTCCAGCAGCATTTGAGACAAAATAACGAGACAAAAATGATCACACTTAATAAAACAATCAAGAAAACCATAACATCAAGCAGAATATATTGATAAAATGGCATGTTAAGACTTGGAGATTTCATGTGTCTGCCACTATATTTTATAACGTGATCTATCCAATGCGCCGCCACTTCTTTCGGATGATTCGGGCGATTGTGAAATATTTCTGATGCTAATTTTATTGCATTCCTATATTTTTTATCATTTAACATCAAATTAATATTGCTGACAAGATCTTCCACTTCAAATTTTAATATATCCATGATGATCCCAAATCCTTTTGACTCCATACGTTTTGCGTTGTACATTTGATCACCAAAAAGAGGAAAGGCAAGTATCGGTATACCATGATAAAGAGCTTCGTATTGTCCGCCATTTCCACAGTGTGAAATAAAAAGTTTCGTGTTTATGTGTCCAAGTAAATCGTTCTGAGGTATCCATGGCATTATCAAAACATTACCATCTTTTATTTTTGTTTTTCCGAATTTGAAAATAAATTTCATATGTTTAACTTTCTTGAACGCCGTAATGAGTTTTTCGACCAAATGTTGTTTCAATTCCGAAACTGCGCTACCAAACGACACAATCACCGCACCATTTTCTGCGGATTCTATAAATGTTTTGAATTCTCCAGTCAATGAAAGAGCAGGATGAGTACCCAAACCTCCAACAGAAGCACTGTTTGGCATCATAGGTTTTGGATAGTCAATAAGCACATCAGTATCCAACAAAGTAAATTGAGATTGTTTCCACAGTTCAAATGTTGAAATTTTTGCTTTATTTGGAGCGTGCGTTTCGAATAAATTTGCAGGTGACGTCATATCAGGTAAACACAAGTGAATGAAAAATATCAAGGTGTTGATAACTCTTTGATGAAATAACATATTATCTGTATATCTGGCAATAGGGAAAGCAGGTACGAACGAAGGCAGGAATGGAATCCTGTCGGTATTCGGTTCATACATTTGGCCATAAAACATGAAGGGAATCGATAGATTATATGCAATTACATTCAAACATATTGCAGACGGAGTTTTTTCCATTAAAATTAAGTCAAATGACTTCTCTTGTATAGCACTCATCAACTTCTGATCACTCAAATATAGGGTACACAACTTCGAAAACGTTTGAAACATTTTAGGTATTTTAGAATATTCACCATCTAAACTGATTTTTAAAACATCTTTCATCAAGGTTTCGAAGTCAAATTCATTGATGTTTTCCGATACAATATGTTCAATAGATGTATTTGCCAGTTGAGATTTGGCTACTAATGCCTCTGATAGCACGATTGTTGAGGTATGTCCATATTTATCGTGTAATACTTCCAGTGTTGGTATTATTGGTTGGACATGACTGAAGCCAGGAATCATAAGGGCTAATATTCGTGCAGCAGAAACGCCAAAGAAGCCCGGTAACACTATCAACAGGCACGCACATCGAATCCAGATTCCAGGTACCTTACTTGATGTGAAAAACATTTTCTGAAAAAAAATACAGTGATAAAATCACTTTTATGTTCCAAATCTCATTTCCTTCCATTTTTGTCATAACTGTGTATGGGGCACTAGCGAGCAGTAAGTACATTGATTGACAACGTTTACAAAAGTAGAAATTTTAGGATAAGATATACGAATAAATATGCTTTCGTAACATAACAAATGTATTATTTGTTATTACGTGTGTCATATCTGCCGTAACCCACTTATCGTAGTCAGTTGAAGGACATAGACTGCATTCGGCAATCTTACTAGGTCACATAAAATGTATGTTAGTGTAGGCAAACCACATTTACTTGTCCGCTTGACCTTTCATAAGTAAAATTCTTTATATAAACGAAGATCCGCCTGATAAAAGGGTAGTGTTAGGATTCGCAGTTATAGTACAATGTATATTTCTCGTGCATTATGTAGACGAAATAAACATCCGTGTCCCGTATACATCAATTAACTGATCTATTATAACTATTTAAATTAAAGAACAAACAGACAGATCAATGTGGTCTGTATATGTCTACATGTTAGTTATCAAACTATTTACATTATTATACTCAGCTGAACTGAAAGAATCGTTGGGAAAATTTTTTTCGAAATTCGTAAGGACGGAGAAGTTTGTCCTTGAGTAACAAATTATATAACCTACCTCGTAGGATGCAGATCTACACAGGATGATCACTCTCTAGTCTGGCGAAACAAGAAAAGTTTACCACTGTATTCTAGTGATTTGAATTTGTAGATGCCGTTATATAATCAATCGAAATAGTATGATGGAGAAGGTTAAAGTCCCGATGTGGTAAAATACATGTTCATCGAGAAACTGTTCTATACTGAAACAGTACAGTCGTATTGAATACACATAATTATGACAGATCATGCACATAACTTATCTAAAGCCCTACTGAATAAAAGGTGACGTTGAACTGAAGGCAGGGTATAATGAAAACAAAGTCACATACTGTTTCACTATGTTTACATTATTCTTCAAAACTCTTGAGATATTATTAGGAATGTGTTTATCTAAAGCCTTATTACAATGTGACATAAAACTGAAGGCAGAGTATATTTTTTTTCAAATGAAAACAAGTTTTCATCCTAATAAATATGTTTTCACTATGTTTAATTTTTTTCAAAACTCTTGGGATATTATTTGGAAGGTGTAATAAGCTAGATCAAGACACTAGATATTCAAAATTTGTTACAAAATTTAAAAAAATGATAAGATGCAGATCTGTGTGTTTTTACTTTGTTTAAAAAACAATTATCAATAAATCAACGTTTCTGTTCAAATCAAATACAAAAATACCAATCTGTGTCCAGATCACAATGCCGTACAAAGAAAAGACTTCAAATATGGCGAACTAGGTTAAACACCGCCAAGAAAGTGAGTCCGATTGCTCCGGAGGGTAAACGTCTCCTGTTGGAAATCAAAATCAGAATGAGTGGAACATTGAACTATCGAACGTGAAATATACCAAGAATAATTTTGGTTACATAGACATAATACTTATCAAATATATTGTGATGACGACCTTAAAACAACTTTTTGATTGCCTTAATAAGCTAAGGATATTACAATATCATCGCGGCAACAATTTATTTGTAAGGAGCTTGCATTGTTGTATAACGTTCCCGTAGTGATGATAACTTCTATTACAGCGTATAACTGAGAAACAAAAACATCTTAAAAAGAATAGCGGCATATCGCTGCATACAAAAGGAAAGTGAACAATAGAAAAAAATGAAGTCATCGTGTTTTATAGAGCTTAAAATGTGGTAAGTATCGTAATCGAGGTTCAAATATGAAACAGAGCATATGTTTTGTTTCAAGTTCACACGGATACAAACATTATCAAAGATTTGTGATTGTTTTGAGATTGGTGCATTATACAATTAATATTTTATATTAAAAGCTGCACTGGAGTAAGATATATAAGCATTTTTGTCACTACACGACTGATTTGGAATAAAAGTCTTCATCGGCAGTGCTCGGACCAAAATGGTGGAAATTAAATAGCGATAGGCACTGTGATTTAGACTTCTTGGCCACTAAAGACCTCAATAAGAGAAAAAGATCTGTTAAATGACATACCAGGGGCAGATAAATCTTTTACTGTTCACCTGATGTATTTTTATTTTTTAATTATATAACTTTGTTTTATTCTAATTATATTTTGTTTTTGTAAACTAAATACTCATGACTAAATGGGGTCCATTTACCATCACTTGTATTACATGAAGAAGATGATACAGAATGTACTCATTTAGTTATCATATGACTATGAATTGTCCTTTTGGTAAAGTATATCAGTAATGATGATTGTATAAATATACCAGACATCATGGTCTGGATTTTATGCACGCTAATTAATCACACTTGATAGCCTGGTTCGACCTCCATTTGGGGTACTATGTGTAAAATGATTGTGTTGTTACACAAAGATATAACGAAAGGAGGACTTCCTGATATAAAGATTACTACTACACATTGACATTCACTGCATTTAAATTAATGAATATAATATCAAGCTAATCTACAGGTAGAACACACTGAAGTCATTACGTCAAGCGTTATGGGGTTATAAGTAAAGTTGTCGAGAGAGCAAAGGGGGTACATTGAAAAATTAGAAAATACTCGGTGAGCCAGGAGTTGATTCACAGACAACGTAATATGTTAAGATTTGAAAAATAATGCAGTTTGTTGTCATGTATATTTCTTTGCGAATACTCACTTCTTGCTTGTAAGAATGTCATGCACTTAGAGTTTTCAAAACAAACATTCAAGGGTCCATGATAAGCAGATCGATACAAACATGTATGGTGAAGAGAATTTAGTTATCATCTTTTGATTGGTTGTAAATGTATGAATCGTATCCCATTGATTCATCGCCGTCATAATAACAATGGACGATCGGTACCGCGAATGAACATTTTAAAGGGAAAATATTAATAATCAAAAACAAAGATAGTAATCCATGTCCGAATCACAATCCAGTAGAAAAGAAAAAACCTTAGAACTGACAAGTTAGGTAAGGCACGTGAACTTCCACAAGGGAAGTGAGACCGGTTGCTCAGGAAGGGTAAGCACCTCCTGTTTAGCTAGCTACATCCGGCACGTGTGTTATCAAAATTGTGTGAAAGAAACATAGAACTATGGGAAGTCAAATGTATCCAGGGCAATCCTGGACACAGAGACATAAAACTTTTCAACAATACTGTGATGACGGCCATAAAACTTTTTGAAGTGGGAACAAGTTCTACCATAGCGTATCAATTGGGAAACAAATACACCATACGCAGGAGAGGCGGGTATATAGCTGCATAGAAAAGGAAAGTTGACAATAGAAAAAATGAAAAGGGAAAGTTGACAATAGAAAAAATGAAATCATCACGTTTGTCATTAAGTTTCAAATGTAGCCGTTCGTGGGCGTCATAATTCAGGTTTAAGTCTAAATATGAAGCAGAACTTGAGGAATCAGTCGTGTCTTTTATTTCAAGCTCACTATGATTAGTGATATACACATCGTCTGCAAATTTAAGAGACAGAACGTCATTTATATATCTGTATGTTGAGTTGAATGATTTGGCGACAGTCGTCTCTCCAGATTTAACAAGGTTCTGCATAAATTCTGTTTCATAAGAATAAAGAAACAAATCAACAAGCAATGAAGCACAGATTGTACCCATTAGTATACCGATTGTTTGCTGAAAAACCATTTACGGTACCAAAAACAACAAATATGTTATCTATCAAAAACTCCAACATTTTGTTGATGGTATCTTTGGTATATTTTTGTTTGGAATAAATAACACAAATCACAATACAAAAAAAGTAACAGATCGATTCGGATATTTTTTGTTTTTTTTTTATTCAAATTAAAAAAACATGTTTGTTTACAAATATTGGCAAAAACGTTAGTAAATGCATTTAGTGAATCAAAAAAAAAAAAAAAAAAAAAAAAAAAAAAAAAAAAAAAATATCGTGATCCAAAAGAATAACGTAATCTGGATTCATTATTAAAGGTTGTCAACTGACAACAAACGGCATTGATTATCTTGAAATTCGAGTTGATTATTTTGTATCTCGGATCAAATAGGGTCACTCGGATTCTGTATAGATGAGTAGTTGTTTTTTGGTCGATTTTTAAGAATTTTTTGCATAGAAAACTGCGAGAGATATGTTTTTCTGAAAATAGCAGAATTATAGGAATCGTTGTAAAAAGTGTATTTTAATTTCTGATGTGTTTTATCACTAGTAAATGTAAAGGTTGTATTACCGTACATAGGGATTGTTTTGAATTTGTATTTTCCCAACAAATGCAACTACAGAGATAAAAGTTCGTTTATGATCTTATGGCTAAGTTTGCACAGGTGTGATTATATACATTCTGCGACAAAAGTATTACCTTTGGTATCTGTTCAACTCACCCCTAACCAACTCGCCCCTTGACATTACCAGCTCGCCCCTTAACATTACCACAACGGCTTTCACCACATGCGTTCATATATTTCCTAATGTGAAAAGTGTGTCAAGTTTGCTTACAAAACTTCGGTAGTTTTCTCAGGGCACTCCTTGTTCCTGACCATCTCGGACTCGACTGCCTAAATAAACGAGTAATAGGCAAAATCTTGGTAGGAGATAGAACACCATTAATATTATTCCACTACATCATCTCAGAATTGACAAATAGAATCTAAACCTGGATGTAAATCACAATTACTCAACACATCCATCGCAGAACTGAGTCTCAATATAAATAATAATCTTGGCTGAAGTGTAAAACAAGATTACTCCACTCATTACTCTCAGAACTGACCGCATGAGTGAAATAATTTTGATTTGTACATACAAAACCAGTTTTAAAGTGTATCTAAATCACAAACTAAATGAATTTATAAACTAAATATTTAATCAAGATAAATCACAATATTTTATACATTACATTTATAATATATATATTCAACTAAACAATTAAGATAACTGTTACAATGTTGCTTGATAGATAGTGAAAACAACAACAGATACAAGAAAATACAAAATTAATTATTTAATTAACAATATTAAAATAATACATGTATAACGTTTAGACAAGTGGGTGCGAGTTGATATAATAGGTATTAACTTCAAGATACGCGGGGGACAAGTTGTAATGGAGCGTGTTGGTATATAATGTGAGCGTGTTGGTAGGTGGAGAGTTCTCCTCACTCCCTGTGCGGCACTGCATTTTTCTAAATAAGACAATGTTTTAGAGATACCCAATCAGCCTGCAGTGTTGTTTGTGGAAAATATTCAGTTTCTAAATATCTGGTAAAGATAAAAGGGTGATCCAGAACCAGATACAAGAATCAATGGGTCACTATTCATACAAGATTCGCAATTTTTAATGAATGGCCAATTGGAAAAATTCAAATAAATGATTTATGTTCTCATAAGAAAAAAACGAATATATTTTATCTGTTTGTCGGCTAAAGAATAATGCATGGATCTATATCAATTATGACCTCAGCATATTCACATAGGTTCAGTGACGGTAGTTGTATATGTCCGTACGTGTGTAAGTAGGAGGATGTAGGGTTGAGCCCCGAACGGGTCAGACCCAAGACTTGAAACTAGGTAGTGAATGTTCTTTCGCCAAGCACTCGGCATTACGAAACGAAAGTCACTGTTCTTTCGAATGGGAACTTAAAATAAACAAGGTCCCTTGTTACGGTAGGTGTGGCACCACAATAAAGAACCATGCTGTATAATGTCATTATCACAACGCACAGGCAAATTTTTTGCACCCACGCCTTTAGTTGGCAACGTCTTGATATAAGTGAGATATTCTTTGAACTTGGTCACTTTAGAAGTAGCACGATAAACAGGTAAAATTTCTGCACATTCGCCTATAGCTTGCGACGTCTCGATATAAGTGAAATATTCTTAACCGGGACGTTAAACACCATTACTCAACTCAACGCAACTCCGTACGTTTGTAATACAATCTTCGTCCTCACTTCGTTCGCAAACACTACTCGTCAGTACGGATTTCGAGTGGCCCTAATTGATCCGAGTACAAAATCAACGCGAATTTCAAAAAGATAATTAGAGCTGTTTGTTGTCAGCTTGACAACCTTCTATAGGGGCTCCAGACGGTAACGTTATTCTTTTCGATCAAGGTATTTTTCCATGATTTACTAAATGCATTTACTAGCGATTTTCGCCAATATTTGTAAACAAACATGTGATTGTTTCATTTTAAATAAAACAAATACAATATGCGAATCGATCTGTAACTTTTTTGTACTGGGATTTGTTGTTATTTAATAATATTTTTCGGTTGAAAACGTTCATTTACGATACCGATCGTCCATTGTTTTTATGACGGAACGTCGAAACCAAATGTACCACTCTTTAGATACTCAAAATATCGATAAACCAATGGGATACGATTCTTAAATTAACAACCAATCAAAAGATGACGACCTTAATTTCTTTACCATATATTTTTCTTATCGATCTGCTTGTCATTGACGTTTGAGTGTTTGTTTTGAAAACTTTATCCGAAATACCTTCTTACACGAAATGAGTATATTATAAGCAAAGAAACATACATGACAACAAACTGAATCTGACCATATTAGGATATCTGTCAATCGACTCCTGGCTCATCGAGTAGTTTGCAATTTTTGAACGTACCCAACTCCCTTTCTCGGCGACCTTTATTATAACTTCATAACGCGTGACGTAATTGTTTCCGTGTGATATACCGGCATATTAGCTTGATCACAGGGGTAAAACAAGGCTTCATTGACATTAGATTCATTAATTAAATGCAGATTGTGAAAACTTCAAGAATTTTACATACACGTGTTTTGTGCGAACTGTATGTATGAAGCGATCGGTAGTGAATGTGAGTGTACAGTATAATCTACATATCAGTCCTACATCGTTTTTTCCTTGTGTAACAACACAATCAATTTTCACATAGTACCCGAATGAAGATCGAACCCAGCTGTCCAGTGTGATTAACTAGCGTGCTCAAAATCCAGACCATAATGTCTGGTATTTATACAATCATTAAAACTGATATATTTTACCAAAATGACCATTCATAATCATATGATAACTAAATGAGTACATTCTGTATCACCTTCTACAAGTAATAGAAGTAATGGTAAATGGATCCCATTTAGTCATGAGTGTCTAGTTTCCAGCGAAGTACAGGCAAAAATGTGAAAGAAAGCGTAACGGCCTTATGCGCCATCAGGCGAGAATAGCATTAAGGTTAAGGTAATGTAAGCTCTAAATACAAAAACAAAATCTACTTTGATGGGATTTTGTAACATATTACATAATTTACAGTAGAATAAAACAAAATTATATGATTAAACAAAAAAATACATCAGTCGAACAGCAAAAGATTTACCTGGTCCCTGGTATATAATTTAACAGATCTATTTCTCTCACTGAGGGCCTCAGTGGCAAAGTGGTCTAAAGCAACAGCTAAAAGATCACAGTGTCTATCACTATTTGATTTCCACCATTTTGGTCCGAGCATTGATGATGAAGCCTTATATTCGAAATTGGGCGTCTAGTGTAGTGACAAATATACTAATATATTTTACTCCAGTGCACCTTTTTAATATAAAATCTTTATTGTATAATACATCAGTCTCAGAATAATCATTAGTCTTTGATAAGTTTTGTATCCTAGTGAACTTGAAACAAAACATACGACTGATTATTCAAGTTTTTTTCATATTTAAATTTGTATTATGATTATGGCAACCACCACATTTAAAACTCTATGAAAAACACGATGACTTTAACTTTTCTATTGTTAACTTTCCTTTTCTACGCATCAATACACCGCTACTCTTTTTAAGGTGTTTTTGTTTCTCAGTTATACGCTGTAGTAGAAGTTATCATCACTACGGGAACGTTATACAACAACGCCAGCTCCTTACAAATAAATTCTTGCCGCAAGGATGTTGTAATCCAGGCTTATAATGGTACTCTAAAAGTTCTTTTAAGGCCGTCACCACATGTGATGTCTCTATAACCAAATTAATCCTTGGTATATTTCACGTCTAATAGTTTCATGTTTCTTTCATTCTCAATTTTTATTATACACGTGGCGGTTGTAACTTAACAGGATGTTCTAACCCTTCCGGAGCACCTGGCCTCACTTCATTGGAGGTAGTTCAAGCGTTTACCTAATTTGCCATTTCAAAGTTTTTACTTTTTTCGGGATTGTGATCTGGACACGGATTGTATGTTTCTATTTGATTGCATCAGAAACATTTATTTATTGATAACGTTTTAAATAAAGAAAAAACACACAGACCTGCATCTTATTATTTCTTTAATTTGTAACTAAATTCTAATATCTCCATATCTAGAGTTTTGATCTGGCTTATTGCACCTTCCTAATTATATCGCAAGAGTTTTGAAGAATAATGTAAACATAATGAAACAATATTAATTAGAATGTAAATTTGTTTTCTATTGGAAAATGATATACCCTGCCTTCAGTTCAATTCAAGTTGTTATGTAATTATGCGTTAGATAATTCAAGTACACGATCTGTCATAAATATGTGTATTTAATACGACTATACTATCTCACTATAGAACAGTTTTTATGAACATACTTTATACCACATCGAGACTCTAACCTTCTCCGTCACACTACATAACTGCATCTCCAAATTTCAATCAATAGAATATAGTGATTAATGTTTCTTGTTTCGTAAACCTAAAGAGTGCCCATTCTGTGTGAATCTGCATCCTACAAGGTAGGTTATATAATTTGTCATTCAAGGACACACTTTTCCGTCGTTAAGAATTTCGAAAATATTTTTCCCAACGATACTCTCAGTTCAGTGTATTATTGCATTATTGTGAAATTCATTCAGGGAGTCATTTAGGTACTAACTCACTAATACATGCATAGTTGCAGACAAAAATCAATTTTTAGCATCACCCTACTTATATTAGAGTTCATTCTAAATCAAAACCCCTTTATTCTGTATAGTGCGGTATGACGTGTAATTCCGTAGGATTTATTTGCTAAAATTGTTAAATTATTTTTTCTTTAGTTGAACTTAATTAAGGCCAAAGAATAAGAAAATGGCGTGGGTTCAAATTGTTTTACCCCTGCTTCTTTTTTAGCGAGTGGGGATTAGGCCTTACCTTGTATAACGATTTACGTAATCTAACAAGGATAGACTTTCGGTTAGTTAGAAAAAAACCATAGGAGTGATATATGATACTGTTAAACCTTCCTATTGTTATTATTGCTTGAGACACTACTCTCTGCTTGGAACTGAAAAAAACCGACCGTCTACATAGCAGAGTTAGGGAATTTTACATCGATTATATAATTAGCTTTTATAGAGATGGTTCAAATCCAAAATTGTTCCATGGATAGAAGGGACTCTATCGGTAGATTTATTTGTTATATATGGACATGCATCTATGTTGCCTGCTAGTTCTTGAATTGGGTTTTACCAAACATGTATGCGCTGGAATACACACTCATACAAGCAGTATATTCATTGAAAACATATCTTTTATCGTATAATTTGTAGGTAACCTATCTAGTCAATAAATTTGAATGATTTTCTAGTTTTTTGCAAATTTAGTGTTTGTTCACAAGTAATGTGTGTCTTATTTCTGTTCCTCTATCTACTGCACTTCCCAATGTACAGACAAAGTCTTTCTGATATTCTTTATTCTTTAGGAGCTTGATCAAATAACTCAAATAGTGAAGATAATATGTTTTTTATTGAAGTAATCGACTATGAAGGTATTTGCCACAGGTTTCTTGCATAGTTAAAAGCTTGTAGTGATGAAAACAATACAATCTCTTATATAGATAATAAGCTGTTATCTATCTGCAAGCCAAATTTAGCATCGTCCTTATTAAAGTCCAAGTGTTCCCTATTCTTCAAATCTAGTAATTCCGTCCTGTAGAACAGGGTCTCCGAGTAATTCACTAAAGTGTGGGACGATTAAATAAGCGGTCATTGTTATCTCTTGGTAAGGAAATCCTTATCCACACCTGATACCAAAACAATCTAGTTGGTACAATAACTTCTATGTTGCTTTATGCATCACCTTCATGAATTGTAGTTTTTCTATAGGGCATGTTTCCCGACTCTCATGCTATAGAAGTTAAAACATCCTCCTTGAATATCCGACACTGTATCTTTAAAAGGTGAATTGTAATGACTTTTTCTTCTTTAGGTGTCAGTCAAGTCTGGTTTTGCAGACATCGACGATCATGGCTCTCCATTCCTCTATGTATTCAGTCCGTCTGATAATGAAATGGAAGAGAATATAAAAAATAAAAGGAATATATAAACCTTAAGAGCTAAACCTGCATTTTTATCCAAGATCATCCAAGGGTATGTGTAAATCTGCCCCTTATAAAAATAAGTAGAGGTAAAAAATAAATTGAACACCAACATTTTGTGATTGAATAATCAAAACTTGGTTATTATACACGAAAATAGCAATTTTAGAAAACAACAATCTATCAAACCACATGTCATAATACACAATCGCAAAAGGGGATTTTAGGTGTTAAAATCTAGGGGTCAGTAAAAGGACTAAAGGGTTGGGAAAATTTGAATCACATTTTTGTCCAAAAGTTTGACTCCATACCAAAGCAAAAAATAAATCCTACGGGAGTTATTTTTCTGACACGTCATACCACTCTAGTAGTTTGATCGCCAATAATGACATTACAGTTAGACACGGAATTAACACATAATATATGATGAACCCATATTAAAGTTACTTAATATAATAGAAAATTTGATGAAATGTAAATATTTTGATAAGTAACATGGATACATACAACATTGATTTGTCTGTTTGATCTTTAATTTAAATAATTATTATGGACAGGTTAATTCATCTTTACAGGACACATGTGATTTTTTAGCCTACATCATGTACAAGATTTATACATTGTTTGTGTATTAACTGTCAATCCTTACACTTCCCATTTAAAAGGTGGATCATCGTTTATATAATGAATTTTACTAGTGAAAGGTCAAGCTAACTAGTCAATGTTGTTTGCTAATACTAACCCACATTTGATGTGACCAAGTAGGATGCTGGATGCAGTCTATGTCCTTCAACTGACTACGATAAAGGGGTTGCAGTAGATATGACACACATAATAACAAATAATGCAATTTATTATGTTACGAATGCGAGATTAGACCCTCCATATTACAGTCCAACTTGCCTTCAAGGTCATCTATGTATAAGGACCACCTGTTTGTAAAGGCCAGTAGAAGTGTATCCCAATTGTTCTTTATTCATATTATTTGAACCTGTATATAAGGCCACATTTACCAGCTACATTGGGTGGCCTTTAAAGACAGGTTTGACTTATTTAGGATGTAAATATAGTATTATGGTGCATGTGCCAGATGCTAGGATGTGTTAATTGATTAATTGATACTGTCATGCCTTATGTAATTTGTGATTTACTTCATACCAAATTTCTGCCAACATTTAATCTTAATCTTTAAATGAGTTACATAACTGTATATTTGTTTTTGTGACCCATTACTTTGACAATGGCAATGTGTAAAATGTAGAAAATATTTCCCAACTAAATTTGGTTAAACTCTTGGATATGATTGGGTTCTTGGTGTAAACGGATGACTGGACTATACATTTGGACTAGACCCATACATTGGATTAGTATTTTTGTTTGTTTTTTAATTTGTTCAAAACAGTGTTTCATAAAATTTAACATAACTTGTGCTGCTCAATAAATCAATGTGACTTATATCATCAGACAATTTACTTTTCTGGTATAAATTTCTGAAATAAAACCACACATGTTGCCCCATTTCCTAAATTTATTATGCTATTTGAAGATTTTGCATTTTTTTAACAATGCGACTTGTTTGCATGTGCTCTATCACAGCTTTGCCTATACACAGCTTCGAAAAAAATGGAGAATCAGGTCAGGAAAATAAAAGTAATTTGCATCATTGACTGTATTTTTCAGATAATGTTTCTCACATCAAGTAAGGTACCTGGGTTCTGGATTCGACATGCGCTCCTGTTGATAGTGTTACCAAGTAGCTATGGTGTTTCTGCAGCACGTGTATTAACCATTCTGATTCCTAACTTCAGTCATGTCCAACCAATAATACCAACACTGGAAGTATTACATGATAAATATGGACATACCTCAACAATCGTGCTATCAGAGGCATTAGTAGCCAAATCTCAACTGGTAAATACATCTATTGAACATATTGTATCGGAAAACATCAATGATATTGACTTCGAAAGCAAAGTAAAAGAGGTTTTAAAAATCAGTTTAGATGGTGAATATTCTAAAATACCTCAAATGTTTCAAGCGTTTTCGAAGTTATGTACCCTATATTTGAGTGATCAGAAGTTGATGAGTGCTATACAAGAGAAGTCATTTGACTTAATTTTAATGGAAAAAATCCCGTCTGCATTGTGTTTGAATGTAATTGCATATAATCTATCCATTCCCTTCATGTTTTATGGCCAATTGTATGATCCGAATACCGACAGGATTCCATTCCTGCCTTCGTTCGTACCTGCTTTCCCTATTGTAAAATATACAGATAATATGTTATTTCATCAAAGAGTTTTCAACACCTTGGTATTTCTTATTCATTTGTTTTTACCTGATATATTGTCACCTGCAAATTTGTTCGAAACGCATGCCCCAAATAAACCAAAAATTTCAACATATGAACTATGGAAACAATCTCAATTTACTTTGTTGGATACTGATGTGCTTATTGACTATCCAAGACCTATGATGCCAAACAGTGCTTCTGTTGGAGGTTTGGGTACTCATCCTTCTCTTCCATTGACTGGAGAATTCAAAGCTTTTATAGAATCCGCAAAAAATGGTGCGGTGATTGTGTCGTTTGGTAGCATGGTATCGGAATTGAAGCAGCATTTGGTCGAAAAACTCATTACGGCGTTCAAGAAAGTTAAACATATGAAATTTATCTTCAAATTCGGAAAAACAAAAATAAAAGATGATAATGTTTTGATAATGCCATGGATACCTCAGAACGATTTACTTGGACACATAAACACTAAACTTTTTATTTCACACTGTGGAAATGGCGGACAATACGAAGCTCTTTATCATGGTATACCGATACTTGCCTTTCCTCTTTGCGGGGACCAAATGTACAACGCAAAACGTATGGAGTCAAAAGGATTTGGGATCATCATGGATATATTGAAATTCGAAGTGGAAGATCTTGTCAGCAATATTAATTTGATGTTAGATGATAAAAAATATAGGAATGCAATAAAATTAGCATCAGAAATGTTTCACAATCGACCGAATCATCCGAAAGAAGTGGCGGCGTATTGGATAGATCACGTTATAAAATATGGTGGCAGACACATGAAATCTCCAAGTCTTGACATGCCATTTTATCAATATATTCTGCTTGATGTTATATTTTTCTTGATTGTTTTATTAAGTGTGATCATTTTTGTCTCGTTGTTTTGCCTCAAATGGTGCTGGAGATGTTTGTGTGTAAAGAAGAAAACAGAAAAAACAGATTAATGTTCTTTATCAGGGACTATGCAGACAGAGCCGGTGTCCCTACTGACTTGAATTATATATTTTTAATTAAACAGTATTTAAATCAATTTGATGTCCAATAAAATTCCTTATATTTAATTAATTCTCACACTTTCCCCAAATATTTGGTGTAACGCTCTGAAGAGATTTGTAAATTAAATGTTTTACATCTGTAAGTGTTCTTGAGTTGTTTTTAATGCAAAGTTTTTTTTAGGTCTTATAACAAACTGTTTCAATGTATAAACAATAAAAAGATTAGACAAGACTTTTTTGTAATAACTTAGGATAGGCTTACATAAATAATAGTTTTAAGAATGATTATAAGTTAAATATCGGGACACACGAAGCTAGAAGGTACACGATGTTTTGGGGCTTGGGCCTTGCAATCGAACCAGTGGCTCATAAACAAGTCAAAGGGAGACTAAAGGATATTAACCCGTAAATAATAAACTAAGCTGAATCGAATAAAAAAGAAGTTGTCAACAAAAAACCTAAGTACTATAAACACTTTTAATCAAACAGATAAAAAGGTAAATGAATTTGTTAAAATTGCAATAACTTTTTTATCATTAAAAGTAAGATAAAACGTAGACCATGTTAAGCACACACAAGTACACTGATGATAAAATCGCGGTACAAACCAAATTCTTTTAGCTTCGAATATTTCACTTGTATTGAAATGTCACCTGCAGAAATTTTGTATCTGCGTTGCGTTGATAGCATTACATGGTAGGGTTCTTTATCGTGTCACGGCTTACGTGATACAGAACCTTGTTTATTTTACGTTCCCATTCGAAAGAACCGTTACTTTCATATCGTAATGCCGAGTGTTTGACGAAAAAACAGTCACTACAGTCACTACTCACTTTCAAGTCTTGGGTACGACCGGTCCGGGTTCGAACCCACGATCTCCAACTTACGGAGCGAGCACTTTTCATACTGAGCTAACGCAGTGATAATCTTTGAAGCACTCGGGACTAGAATTTGAATAGGATATAAATATTATATGCTTCCTTTTGGCAGTATTAGACATATTTTAGTTCCAATTTTTAAGGCCTTATAGATTATTCCACATATCAAAACAAAGATACTTTAGTTTTTACAATCACTATTACAAAGTTTGATTTTTTTTCTTAATGATGGTTCTAAAGTAAATGTAACTTTTTCATTTTTTAATGAAACCAGATCAGATAAATAAAAAATCAACCTATAAGCGGTTAGTTTGAACTCCTGTAATCTTGTTTTAATTTACATAATTTTGGGATGGCTTAGCAGGTAAATTACATATTATACCAGTTTTATTTTTACAGCACTAGACGGCCGTTTCGGAATACAATTCCTCATCAGTAGTGCTTGGACCAAAATTATGAAAACCAAATTATTTTGAAGATGTTGAAAAGCCACCCAAAGGACCAAAAATTATTTTACCAAATTAAGCTAAGGAAATACTTTGCATGAGGGAGTATACCTTAGTTTTTGAGAAATTTGAAGTTTTAACTTGCAGGAAATTTAGACAATTATAGTATATTTCTGACAACAATACGAAATTATTGCCTACTGAGTTGGTGATATCCTCGGGGCACCAGCCACCAGCAGAGATATCGGCTCAGGGGTTTAAATTACATATTATACCAGTTTTATTTTTACAGCACTAGACGGCCGTTTCGGAATACAATTCCTCATCAGTAGTGCTTGGACCAAAATTATGAAACCAAAATTATTTTGAAGATGTTGAAAAGCCACCCAAAGGACCAAAATATATTTTACCAAATTAAGCTAAGGAAATACTTTGCATGAGGGAGTATACCTTAGTTTTTGAGAAATTTGAAGTTTTAACTTGCAGGAAATTTAGACAATTATAGTATATTTCTGACAACAATACGAAATTATTGCCTACTGAGTTGGTGATATCCTCGGGGCACCAGCCACCAGCAGAGATATCGGCTCAGGGGTTTAAATTACATATTATACCAGTTTTATTTTTACAGCACTAGACGGCCGTTTCGGAATACAATTCCTCATCAGTAGTGCTTGGACCAAAATTATGAAACCAAAATTATTTTGAAGATGTTGAAAAGCCACCCAAAGGACCAAAATATATTTTACCAAATTAAGCTAAGGAAATACTTTGCATGAGGGAGTATACCTTAGTTTTTGAGAAATTTGAAGTTTTAACTTGCAGGAAATTTAGACAATTATAGTATATTTCTGACAACAATACGAAATTATTGCCTACTGAGTTGGTGATATCCTCGGGCACCAGCCACCAGCAGAGATATCGGCTCAGGGGTTTAAATTACATATTATACCAGTTTTATTTTTACAGCACTAGACGGCCGTTTCGGAATACAATTCCTCATCAGTAGTGCTTGGACCAAAATTATGAAACCAAAATTATTTTGAAGATGTTGAAAGCCACCCAAAGGACCAAAATATATTTTACCAAATTAAGCTAAGGAAATACTTTGCATGAGGGAGTATACCTTAGTTTTTGAGAAATTTGAAGTTTTAACTTGCAGGAAATTTAGACAATTATAGTATATTTCTGACAACAATACGAAATTATTGCCTACTGAGTTGGTGATATCCTCGGGGCACCAGCCACCAGCAGAGATATCGGCTCAGGGGTTTAAATTACATATTATACCAGTTTTATTTTTACAGCACTAGACGGCCGTTTCGGAATACAATTCCTCATCAGTAGTGCTTGGACCAAAATTATGAAACCAAAATTATTTTGAAGATGTTGAAAAGCCACCCAAAGGACCAAAATATTTTACCAAATTAAGCTAAGGAAATACTTTGCATGAGGGAGTATACCTTAGTTTTTGAGAAATTTGAAGTTTTAACTTGCAGGAAATTTAGACAATTATAGTATATTTCTGACAACAATACGAAATTATTGCCTACTGAGTTGGTGATATCCTCGGGGCACCAGCCACCAGCAGAGATATCGGCTCAGGGGTTTAAATTACATATTATACCAGTTTTATTTTTACAGCACTAGACGGCCGTTTCGGAATACAATTCCTCATCAGTAGTGCTTGGACCAAAATTATGAAACCAAAATTATTTTGAAGATGTTGAAAAGCCACCCAAAGGACCAAAATATATTTTACCAAATTAAGCTAAGGAAATACTTTGCATGAGGGAGTATACCTTAGTTTTTGAGAAATTTGAAGTTTTAACTTGCAGGAAATTTAGACAATTATAGTATATTTCTGACAACAATACGAAATTATTGCCTACTGAGTTGGTGATATCCTCGGGGCACCAGCCACCAGCAGAGATATCGGCTCAGGGTTTAAATTACATATTATACCAGTTTTATTTTTACAGCACTAGACGGCCGTTTCGGAATACAATTCCTCATCAGTAGTGCTTGGACCAAAATTATGAAACCAAAACTATTTTGAAGATGTTGAAAAGCCACCCAAAGGACCAAAATATATTTTACCAAATTAAGCTAAGGAAATACTTTGCATGAGGGAGTATACCTTAGTTTTTGAGAAATTTGAAGTTTTAACTTGCAGGAAATTTAGACAATTATAGTATATTTCTGACAACAATACGAAATTATTGCCTACTGAGTTGGTGATATCCTCGGGGCACCAGCCACCAGCAGAGATATCGGCTCAGGGGTTTAAATTACATATTATACCAGTTTTATTTTTACAGCACTAGACGGCCGTTTCGGAATACAATTCAAACGTTTTAAACGTTTTCCAAATGTTAAGTTATGCATAATGTCTATTGAATTAATTTGTGATCAACACTAACCATTAAATTTCTAGTAAAATAAAACAATTAACTACACCATACAAAACGCCTGCTTACCTATTCGAATCATATTCGGAGCAGGTAGAAGTATCATTTTGTTTCGCGGGTAACTTGCATGATGTTCGTTGGCTTTATCGTTAAAAATTAAATGTTCCGAATTTCATAAGCATTTAACAACTTTCTTTGTCCAATGGGTAAAAGAATTGAGCCTCGGTCACAATTCAAAATAAGGCTGTATAACAATTTCAAAAAGCATTTGATGTTACGTGCAGGTACATTCAAATAAATACATAGATATATGTCATATTGACTGACTTAACAACGTGAATTGTTTAATTAATTTACCTGGTTTAATTAGAATTATACACTTGTTCACTTGTCTATAGTGAAATAAGTATAGTCAAACAACATTGACCTGTCCGCTTGACTTTTTATTTGGATTATTCATGGAAAAATACACCTAATAGTGGATAGTACCAGGATTAGATTCGCAGTCAATAAATAAACAGTGTTCGTGTTTAGTCACTATGTAGACAAATAAAACGTGTGCGTCACCTTTATAAATGTACTCGTCCATAATAAAAATCTTAATTAAAGTTCAAACGGACAGGTTGATGTTGTTTGTGTATACAGTGCAATGTGAGCAGCCTAAACATTTGATTGGTTATTGATTGGTTATACACATGACGGATCACATGACCTCACTTTCCTGGTGGAAGTTCACATGTTTTACTTTGCCGGCTTCGTTGGTTTCTTTGCTTTTGGATAGTAATTTGAGATAGTTTGTTTGTTTTTAATAATAAATCATGAGAGTTTTATTCAATTGAAATTAGTTTGGCCACTGTCTAGTTTATGTTTTTCACCTGTAGTTTCAAATAATTGCAAAATGTAGAAGAAAAGACAGTTCACCCCGATCTCATTGGTGATTGAAAACGGTCGTGTAAGAGGTAAAAATTGTAATTGTCATATAGCTGTTTTTAAATTTTTATGTTACGGATAAGTAACTTGAGATAAAAAATCATAACTTGCAATGAAGTATTTACTTCAGCCGACTTTTAGGTACTCTGACAACAGTATATTCTGTGAATTTTAAATTTATTTATGTTCCTAAATGCGTGAACCAGGCATGTTATTCAGATCTTGAAGGCCACAAACAGGTAAAGCACAACAACATGGTAAGACAATATTTGTCTTTAGCAATTGATATCGATATTACACATCATAAATAACGACAAACATTATAAACGGAATAATTTAGTCGCTGAAAATATTTCAAGATTATGAAACCTGACTATTTCTTATCCATGCTTGGGTCGCTTGTGGCCTTGGAATCTAAATTATCGCGCCAGTAAAACTCGTTTTAGAGGAAAATAAATCAAAGAATACACCAGTCATAAACATATGTTCTAAAACTTTATCTGCTAAAAATAAAGCCCCCTATGTAAAAAAGTAATAGTTGCTAAATTATTCAAGAACTTACGGTGGCTGAATGAGTGCATCATAAAGGTATCTTGATGGAGTCAGGTATGGGCACATATTATTAGGCCACAAGCGACGCAAGCATGGTTAAGAAATCGTCATGTTTTCTAATCTTGGAGTATTTTCAACGACAAACTTATTCCTATAATGTTCATCGTTATTTACAATATGTAATATCTGCATCAATTGTTAAAGGCCAATATTTTCTAACCATGTTCTTGCGTTTTACCAATTGGTGGCTTTTAAGATCTGAATGACAATACGCCTGGTTTACGCACTTTAGAACGTAAATAAATCATAGACGACGTCGGCCAAAATGTGTGCAACTTTAAAACAAAAATTCGTACTTGTTAAAAAAACGTTGCACAAATTCACTTGAATGATCCATGATCAATTGAATGGCAAACAAAGTTTAAATTGTGTTGAAACTTCACAGAATAAATCGTGTTGCAGCAGAGGACCTAAACTGTCTGGTGAAATAAATAACTCATAACAAGTTATGTTTTCTATCTTAAGTTGCCTATCCCGTGATATCAAAATTTGAAAAAACTATTACAATTACAATTTCTGTTTTTAAAAACTGTTTTCACCTCTTATACGAGTTTACAATCAGCAATATGCTCGAAGTAAACTCCGTTTCCTCGACATTTTGCCAATATTTGAAACTAATCGCGACTGAAAAACATATACACTAGGCAGTGGCCAAAATAATCAGTCAAAAAACAAACATACCAGTCCATCCCCAAATCACAATCCAAAAGCAAAGTAAACTCTGGAACCGGCAAAATAAGTAAGTTTACACGTGAACTTCCATCATGGACTTGAGGTTGGATACTCTGTAGGTTTAGACACTTTTTGTTTAGCTAGCTAGGATACCAGCCGTGTTTATAACTAATTAAATGTTTAGATTTGCAAATAAAGTGTTGACTCGAGGATATTGCAAGGCTCGGCTTATCAAGGCCCTCAAGATGTTTTATGGCCATCATCACAGTATTGTAGATACGTTTAACGTTTGATGCCTCTGTGTCCAGGATTGCCCTAAGTACATTTGACGTTCCATAGTTCCATGTTCCTTTCACACAATTTTGATTACACACGTGGCGGGCGTAGCTAGCTAAACAGGAGGTGCTTACCCTGCCGGAGCACTCGGCCTCACTTGCCTGGTAGAAGTTCACGTGTCTAACCTAACTTGTCAGTTCCAAGGTTTTTACTTTGCTTTTTTTTTTTTTTTTACTTTTACTTTGATTGTGGTTCGGACATGGATAAGTATGTTTGTTTTTTATTAGAAAGCCAACATTGCACTGTACATATTTCACAATATTTATTTTGTATATAACGCAACCATAGTAATATTTCGAGAAGCATGCACAAATAATGATATGGATGAATGACTGTTTTAAAATCTTGATTTAAAACAACTAACAACACTAAACTAACAATACAGTTTTGAGATTCATTTTACATCGGTTTCAATTTTTTCACTTTACTTTCTTCACAGTGGGTTACACAGGCAAAACTAACGATGTACATTAATGACTTATTAGTCCCTTTAAAAACAACTTTTTGGAGATTTTTCGACAAAGTCTCCAGTATTATGTTAATATGTTAATAATTCATAATAAAAAAGTGTGTGGTGGATAGTCAACAAATATTCTTTTCTTTGTCTAGATCACCATGATTCCGTCTGATCATACAGCATATTCAACGTTATAAAGTAGTAACATCTATGCTTCTGTTTTCGAATATGGTTTTCAATCCATCCCATATTTTGATGCCTTTCGTCTATTTAAAATGAAGAAAAATAAATATATTTTGTTAAATGTAATATGCTGACACAAAATGTACCTATCAACGTAGATGGTTGTTTATCGTACAAGGTTTATAGCATTGGCGAAAAAAGTGTTAAAAGTAAAAAAACACCCTGGTGTTAGATGTCTCATCTTATCTTGCCAAAAGCAGATTGACCCAATAGAAATTTGTCAAAATTCAGCCTGGACAGTAAGCTTCCTTGCATTATTAGATAATAGAGAAGCCCAATATAGATTTTAATGGCTCCATATATTTCCGTATTAGGTCACTGAATCACTGAATCACTAATTTATCCAACACTTCAAGATCTTGCGCAAAGCGCAACTGTTATTGTGGGGACGTCACTGTGGATGCCGACCGTCTGTTTATAAACATTACAGGAGAAGTAATCGCTACTGACTAAATATTAATTATTAGGCAATGGGCATAATTACTAGTGAATTAATATTTTAATTAGGTTACTTACTGACCAATGAGAAAAAATGATTTTTATCCGAGGTGGGATACGATGTCCATTTATATAAACCTATGCATCTATACAATGTATATTCCTTTTATTAACATATAAAAGCTTATTCATCTCTGTGCTGATGATTTTTTATATATAACCAATAAATAAAAACTATTCGTCGATGCTTCTGTAGACCAATATACTTTCAATACCCTTTATCCGCAAACTTATTTCATCACCTTTCAAAATTTAGTCGGTGAAGAAATTTGGTCCGTTTTATGTTAACATCTGTTTTATCAGATTGTATTCGTATTTATTTTTAAATCAAGGGCGCATTAACAAAAACTAGAATTATATGTCCTTGAAAAACATCACTGTCGGATTGAAATATTATAATAATAAGAACACTTACCTACTCATGGACACCATTACTAAAATAATGATAACTATTACAATCAAAACTGTCCCACCTGCTACTGATCCGCCGACAATAGCCCCGATATGCAACGCTTCCCTGGGCTGTTCAACTAAAATACAATAACATTGTTAGAAATTTAGTTAATGCAGTTAAACAACTAACTCAATGTTATAAGTTGACAAAGATATAAGGTTTAAATTCACTCATTAAAAGAAACGTGTTTCGGATTTATCATGCTTTTCAATAGAAAATAGGTAGAACAAACGTCTGTATAAAGAAGAATGGTCAGATTAAGACAAGTTAAAAGCTAAACATCTCTCATTCACACAAAGTTCGAGACATCCTCAAAAATTGCATTGGTTAGCAGATAGCGCCTGATTTATATATTTATATATTTAAATGAACGTTTACGGTCTTGCAGAGAACTTTACAAAAACAAATCCGAGGCGAATGGTTGCAGTAGAACGAAACGGTGAAGGCTGGAACACGTCGTGTAGCGCTTGACCGACCGACATGGAGGAATGACGTTCAAGCCTTGTGTGCATCCTGGCACTGAGAGAATTAAAATTAAAGTAAAAAGAGAGCTCTAATATGCAGTTGGTTTGGCTAGTATGTTAAGCACCAATGTAGCCAATCACCCGACTCCCTTTTAGATCCCGGTTTACCGCAGAGATCATTTTCCCTGCATGTGTTACAACTATAATCGACCTGTTGTATAGTGTTCACAAAATGAAATACAAGGATACAAAAAGACATATTTCATCTGTCAAATTAGTGTTAAGGTTGCAAATGTCATTTAAAGGACATTGAACAAAGATTAAATATATATATTCCTCGTCACATTGTGGGAAATTAGGGACAGGCCACGAATATACGCCCTGGTTATTATTTTCTGTTAATTTTTTTAAAATTTATTTTATTAATATTTTTTTAATAAGAAGACTTTTGTCAAAAATATAAGAATAACAAACTATTGGCTAGTGGTATTCCAGAAATCACGATTTTAGAGATCTCAACTGGTTCAGTTTGAGTCCTCTTTTTCTCTTCATGCTATAGTAAATTGTATTATATTATTGTGGCTTTTGTCAAGCACGTGTTGGCTGTCAATTTAATTTACTTTTTCTATTGTAAATATAATGCCCATGCAAACGACGTTTACAGGTACATAGGAATCGCTCTGTTTGTCCGTCTGGAATCCATTCTAATTTCTTGACCGTTCCGTATCTTCTAAGTCAATGGATGAATTTAAATCAAACTTGCTACAAACGTAAACCAAAATAAGACCATATGTTGCATACCGCATTTAGGTTCATAGGTCAACTAATAAGATTACAAGATCAAATCTTAGATATAACATCTCTGCAATGACGGGGACATTTATCTCTCAAGAGACTGCTCTAATTCCAAAAGGATTAGAGTTACTATTGCTCTAGTATTAAAGATATTATACTAGTGTTATTTTCACAGCATTAGACGGCTGTTTCGGAATACAGCTCCTCGTCAGTAATGCTTGGACAACAAATTGTGAAACCAAAACTTTTCAAAAGATTGAAAAAAATATATAAAGGACTAAAATATATGTAACCAAATTTAGCTAAGCAAAGAAAATAAATTACATGAGTCATATTTTAACTAGCAGCAAGTTTAAAAAGCAATTTATTTCTGACAATATAAAAGTATTGCCTACTGAGTTGGTCACATTCTCTGGAATGCCTAGTCCACCAGCCCATAAAAAAAACGAAAAAAAAAACCCACTGCCATTATTGAAAATATTAATATACATGTCATTACGTTTTACGACCAAATTTCAAATTTTCTTTGTTATATCAACTTTAACCTTTTATTATTTGATTTCTCTATTCATTTGGAATTTCAATCTAATCGAGGTTTAATTGTCAAATGCAATCGAGGTGGAAAATCTCTTGAGATGAAAGCAATCAAACACAGACAATGCCAGTAGTGATTTTGAGATTATACATGTGGGATTTCATAATGATTTTATGGTCATGTAACAATTCTATATTAATAATTCCATTTTACCTGAGCACCTTTTCTTTATTAATAATTTCATTCTTACCTGAGCATATTCCACTATCATCAGTACAGCCAGCTACACCTAAACCACTCGTACAGGAACAGTTACACGTGTTGCCATACCAACCGTCTCGGCAACCATGAAGACATTCACCAGTGTTGAAATCACAAGAAGACATCTGAATTTTAACATTAACATTACATCTCCTACTACAAAATTGCGCACAATTTAGACCAAATTTATTTTTTCCACAGCGTGTACAATTACCATAGTTCATGTCACAAGATAGGCATTTATTCGAACAACTCAAATTGCACAAAGGTCCCCACCTCCCAGCCAAGCACTCTTCACATGTTTTAGTGTTATTGTTGAATCTCAAACACTTGTCATTACTGGATTGGTCAAGAACAGTACAACGTTCGCCTGTCCAGCTCCTGTCACATCCATTTAAACAGTGACCAGTTACGTTATGACAATCATTTTTGTCCAGCACAATGATCACTACAAGCTGAACATGTTTTATTTTCGACATAAAATCCATCCTTACATCCTATACAAATGACGTTAGGTACTTCTCTATGACGCTGTTCACACCATACACAGTTAGGAATGTCACATCTTTCATGACAACCAAATACATCTAAGTAATAACCTGGTTCACATCCATCCTCACACTTGCCTTGTGGTGAACATTTGTCAGCACCACCTAAACAGTGTAAACAGGGACAGCATGTATCAAACAAATTAAACCAACCAGTTCCCGCTTCACACTCCGTGCAGACAGTTTTGTTATTTCTAATTCCAAACTGTGTACATTTTGTGTCGTTGCAAGTACAATTGAAAGATGGTATTTTATTTCCTTCTTTGCATTGGCCACAAGATTTTCCAAGATTGCAGCTTACGCACGTATCCGGGCATTTGACATCACAATTATCCCCACCCCATCCGTCAACACAGTACGAACACGTGACATTATCTTGACATGACGCACAGTTGTTAAAACATTTTGAATCACAATTTTTACCAAACCAACCTTCTTTACATCCCAATAAACACTCCCCAGTTGGGTAAGGACACAACGAATTTTTACAGTTCGTGCACGTATCAGAGCAATCAGCACCATAAAATCCAGGCTTGCAAAACAAACATTCACCTTTATCGATGGAGCAAACTGTACAGTTATCAGGACATGTCTTTGTACATTTCTGTCCCCACTTACCAACACTACAAGACAAACAACTTCCGTCTGTGTTGTTACAAGAAGTACAATTTGGGTTGCACTGTTTAGAACAGTTGGCGGAATACCAACCTACTTTACAACCATACATACAATCTCCAGTGGAATTGTCACATACATTTCCTGAACATTTATCACTGCAGGGAGTGCATATACCATTGTTGAGGTACCCTATACATATAGTTGGATCAGGTACATTACAACGTTCGCCTGTCCAGCCCGTGTCACATCCATTTAAACAGTGACCAGTTACGTTATGACAATCATTGTTTGGTCCAGCACAATGATCACTACAAGCTGAACATGTTTTATTTTCAACATAAAATCCATCCTTACATCCTATACAAATGACGTTAGGTACTTCTCTATGACGCTGTTCACACCATATACAGTTAGGGATGTCACATCTTTCAACACAACCAAATGGTTCTAAGTAATAACCTGGTTCACATCCATCCTCACACTTGCCTTGTGGTGAACATTTGTCAGCACCACCTAAACAGTGTAAACAAGGACAGCATGTATCAAACAAATTAAACCAACCAGTTCCCGATTCACACTCCGTGCAGACAGTCTTGTTATTTCTAATTCCAAACTGTGTACATTTTGTCATTGCAAGTACAATTGAAAGATGGTATTTTATTTCCTTCTTTGCATTGGCCACAATATTTCCAAGATTGCAGCTTACGCACGTATCCGGGCATTTGACATCACAATTATCCCCACCCCATCCGTCAACACAGTACGAACACGTGACATTATCTTGACATGACGCACAGTTGTTAAAACATTTTGAATCACAATTTTTACCAAACCAACCTTCTTTACACCCCAATAAACACTCCCCAGTTGGGTAAGGACACAACGAATTTTTACAGTTCATGCACGTATCGGAGCAATCAGCACCATAAAATCCAGGCTTGCAAAACAAACATTCACCTTTATCGATGGAGCAAACTGTACAGTTATCAGGACATGTCTTTGTACATTTCTGTCCCCACTTACCAACACTACAAGACAAACAACTTCCGTCTGTGTTGTTACAAGAAGTACAATTTGGATTGCACTGTTTAGAACAATTGGGAATACCAACCTACTTTACAACCATAAATACAATCTCCAGTGGAATTGTCACATACATTTCCGGAACATTTATCACTACAGGGAGTACATATGCCATTGTCGAGGTACCCTATACATATAGTTGGATCAGGTACATTGCAACGTTCGCCTGTCCAGCCCGTGTCACATCCATTTAAACAGTGACCAGTTACGTTATGGCAATCATTGTTTGGTCCAGCACAATGGTCACTACAAGCTGAACATGTTTTATTTTCAACATAAAATCCATCCTTACATCCTATACAAATGACGTTAGGTACTTCTCTATGACGCTGTTCACACCATACACAGTTAGGAATGTCACATCTTTCAACACAACCAAATGGTTCTAAGTAATAACCTGGTTCACATCCATCCTCACACTTGCCTTGTGGTGAACATTTGTCAGCACCACCTAAACAGTGTAAACAAGGACAGCATGTATCAAACAAATTAAACCAACCAGTTCCCGATTCACACTCGTGCAGACAGTCTTGTTATTTCTAATTCCAAACTGTGTACATTTCTTGTCATTACAAGTACAATTGAACGATGGTATTTTATTTCCTTCTGTGCACCAATCACAATATTTTCCAAGACTACAGCTAACACATGTATCCGGGCACTTGACATTACAATTATCCCCACCCCATCCGTAAACACAGTACGAACATGTCACATTATCTTGACATGACGCACAGTTGTTAAAACATTTGGAATCACACTTTTTACCAAACCAACCATCTTTACATCCCAATACACACTCCCCAGTTGGGTAAGGACACAACGAATTTTTACAGTTCGTGCACGTATCGGAGCAATCAGCACCATAAAATCCAGGCTTACAAAACAAACATTCACCTTTATCGATGGAGCAAACTGTACAGTTATCAGGACATGTCTTTGTACATTTCTGTCCCCACTTACCAACACTACAAGACAAACAACTTCCGTCTGTGTTGTTACAAGAAGTACAATTTGGATTGCACTGTTTAGAACAATTGGCAGAATACCAACCTACTTTACAACCATAAATACAATCTCCAGTGGAATTGTCACATACATTTCCTGAACATTTATCACTGCAGGGAGTACATATACCATTGTTGAGGTACCCTATACATATAGTTGGATCAGGTACATTACAACGTTGTCCTGTCCATCCACTGTCACATCCATTTAAACACTGGCCAGTTACGTTATGACAATCATTGTGTGGTCCAGCACAATGGTCACTACAAGCTGAACATGTTTTATTTTCAACATAAAATCCATCCTTACATCCTATACAAATGACGTTAGGTACTTCTCTATGACGCTGTTCACACCATACAGTTAGGATGTCACATCTTTCAACACAACCAAATGGTTCTAAGTAATAACCTGGTTCACATCCATCCTCACACTTGCCTTGTGGTGAACATTTGTCAGCACCACCTAAACAGTGTAAACAAGGACAGCATGTATCAAACAAATTAAACCAACCAGTTCCCGCTTCACACTCCGTGCAGACGGTCTTGTTATTTCTAATTCCAAACTGTGTACATTTCTTGTCATTACAAGTACAATTGAACGATGGTATTTTATTTCCTTCTGTGCACCAATCACAATATTTTCCAAGACTACAGCTAACACATGTATCCGGGCACTTGACATCACAATTATCCCCACCCCATCCGTCAACACAGTAAGAACATGTGACATTATCCTGGCATGATGCACAGTTGTTAAAACATTTGGCGTCGCACTTTTTACCAAACCAACCTTCTTTACATCCAAATAGACATTCTCCAGTTATTGCTGGGCACATGTTATTTTTACAGTTATCACATGTTTTAGAGCAATTTACATCGTAAAAGCCAAGTTTACAAAACCTGCATTCACCTGTGTTTTGAGAACAGACAGTGCAATTTTCACCGCATGCTTCAGTACAACTGATCCCATAAAAACCATATTTACACGACTGACATGTACCATTGTCTTTGGTACACACGTTACAGTTGACTGGGCAATGTTGTGTACAGTTTAGATCCCAATAACCACTGTTACAGGATAAACATTCGCCATTAGAAATGTTACAAGTTCGGCAATTTCCTCCACATGAAATATTACAAAATACGCCATACCAGCCATCTTTGCAACCTAAAGTACATGATCCGGAAGTGATGTCACATTTCCCTTGGCGACAATTATCATTGCAGCTTATGTTACAGCTATCGCCATACCATCCAGCTTTACAACTTGTGCAAACATCGCTCACATTTGTACAACCATCTTCACAGTTGTCAGTACAGATGCTTCCTTCAAAGAAAAGAATAACAAAAAATAAATTCTAACATACAAAAAAGACAGCTCTGTTGTTATTGGGCAGATTTACTAATTATAAAATATTGGGATTCACCAGTGTACCACGTGATGCCCCATAACGTTTCTGTGGAACAATTATTTCCATTGGAGATGGAATCGTTTGAGCTGATGTTCTTCCGGGTAATTTTGACGTAAATCTGTTCCCAAACGTTCCGAACAAACGTTAAGGGGTATTGATCACATGATACGCTAGAGAGCTCCATTGGATGTGCTTAGTGTACCGTGTGTGTGTGTGTGTGTGTGTGTGTGTGTGATACAGGATCAGAAACGTTTACATTTTCTCGCAAAACGAAGTAAATGTTTTCAAAAAGTTATCGAACCTACGTTATGAAATAATGATCACGTGGTACGCTAATGAACCCTTATGTCTTATTACAGTGAATTATATCAAACATATTATAGGATTATAAAATCCTGTTTTATCATGCTGATATTAATAATGAAGATTTTGATGAATTTGTAAATGAAATCAAGTCGGAGGTAGTAAATCTAAAACAAGAAAACAGGGCTCTTAAAACTGAAAATGAAGAAAATGAAAACCTGCGCTTATGTATTGATGACTAGAACAGTATGGGCGTCGTAATGCTGTCAGGATTTCTGGAATTCCAGAAAACTCTGGAGAAGACACTGACGCTATCGTCATAGACGTCGCGACCAAAATGGAAGTTGACATTAGCGAAGTTGATATCAGCCGATCACATAGATCAGGCAAACCAGGCCAGTCACATCCACGGCAGATTTTAGTAAAAAATTTAGGTATAACACCAAACGTAAATTACTCAAATCAAGCGTGTAATGAAGTCTGTTACGTCATAAAATAAAGTTTTTATAAATGATGACCTTACCAAGAGGCGCCAAGAACTGTATCGTAAAGCCCGCGACCTTTGGAAGGATAGAAAAATAACCAAGACGTGGACCTGGGACGGAAAGATATTTCTGACAGATAAAACTAATAAAAATTCCGTATTGACTGTGAGTCAGATTTGGATCCTTTCAGGTCACTGACATCGATGGAAGCCACTACTACTACAACTTATGCTGCCGCCCTGTCAGGAAGTACCTGATACGAGATGTGCTAGAGACCTAATCATCTTACATGAAGTTGAACATTAAATATTGAATTGACTTTGAACTTGACTATAACTTGACCATAACTATTATAGTTATTTAACACCATTCACATGTATATATCTCTGTATTCAGTTAGTTTATTTTCCCATTTTGCACCATTTTTTATACCATTTTTTCTTCCAATTTTTGTTCTACGTTTGCTTTTTTTTTTTCTTTCTTGCACACATGGGTGTATTATATGTATATGTATATATATGTTGCCTAATTTATTGCAACAATATAATCCAGAATTTAAATTCAAGTATTTCGTGTAAACAGGCCAGTTTGTATCAAATCTCTTTCTGGTTTCCTCCGGGTATTACATAATGCCAGTGTCGTCACAGTGTCATAATTACGAACTGGTCAGTTAACATGTCATATAACGCCATGTCACTTACTATGCGATGCAACATTGCATTACCTAACTTAACTACTTATTTTTATCCCTGTGTTAGCATTTTTACTAAAATGGTTGGCACTTCCTTCAAATTATTAATATTACTTGTCTCTTTATATACTGTATGTTGCAGTTTTGTTTGCAACGCAATGTTACCCATTTTAGTTCCAATGTGTTCGAAGCTAGCCTACAGTTTGACTAAATATTTTATACATCCATGGTTACAAATATAATATTTGTAACTAAGATGAAGTCTATACGTCATACTATGCACGATTTAAATTACTTACATTTGTTACATATATTTTATACACTTATTTGATGTGTATTGTTTAATATTAACGACGTCTTGTCTTAAGATATTATTGGTATTATCGGTGATATTGAGAAAATCCAGGCCCTACTACATCGGACTTATCCACAATTTCATCTTCTAGTAGTATCCTATCAAGTAAATATCTATCATTCTTGCACCTTAATATTCAGTGTCTACAACCAAAACTTGAATTAATTGAAACATTTGAAAGCACTGTGACATTCTCGTTTTTACAGAAACTTGGTTGAATACATCTACTCCATCTACAGACATATGTTTAAATGGTTATCATGAACCTATAAGGTGTGATAAGAAAATAGAATGGGTGGAGGTGTCAAATTTGTCAAAGATTATCTTATGTTAAATCAGACCAGAGTTACATGTAATAATATTGAATGTGTATGGTGTGAATTAAGAATCAAAGGAAAAATTATTTTACTTGGTGCTTTTACAGACCCCCAGATGCTAACGATTCATGGCAAGATATCGAATATTCCATCGAACTTGCTTCAGATTGTAATTATGATTATTTAATAATAACTGGTGACTTTAATGAGATCAATTAAGGTGTAATAATGGAAATATACGCCATATTTTAGACAACTTTAATCTTTCACAAGAAGTTACAGAACCCACAATTTTTCTGAAAATTCAGCAACTTTAATTGATTTGTTTATTATAAATGATAATGACATTGTTGAAACGTTTTGTAGGACAACCTTTTTATGAAGTTCACACAAGTATCATTGTCCTATATATCTTACTCTAAACATTATCAAACCTCAACCTAAAACATTCACACGTAAAGTATGGGACTTTAAAAATGGCAATTATGATCTATATCGAGAAAAAATATCACAGATCAATTGGGAACATGACCTTCTAAATAATAACTTAAACGAATCAGCTCTCCGATATTAGTCTTAAAGTTGCTTCCGAATGTATACCTAAAGATTGTTACTATCAAAATGATAAACCTGGATCAAATATGATTTAAAACGGTTGATAAGGAAAAAAAATCGTTGTCACAAAAAAGCAAAACAAATCTTGATTACCATTGGGCTGCTTTTAGACGTTTGCGCAACCAATGTGTCACTGTCGTACGAAACGCAAAACAGAATTACATTAACAAATTAGCTAATGACTTGAAATCCAATAATATATCCTCTAGATCATGGTGGTCATTGCTAAAACACTTATGAAAGGTAACAAAAATGACATTATACCGTCTCTTTTATATAACAACTTGTTTATGAGGATGACGATGATAAAGTCAATATACTTAATGAATATTTTGTGAACAATCAAGTATAGAATGTAGTGGTGTTAATGTTCCTTTGTTAAATATGCCCGACACAATTCTTGACAATATATCAGTAACTAGTGATGATGTTAAACAAAATTCCTTTAAGACTTCCAGGTTCAAAGCCTGATGTCCGTGTTGGACTTTCGCACATCTCAAAAAAGCCAGTAATGAACTATGTCAGTCCCTTGCATTATTTTTTAACAAACTTTAGATGAATCTATTTTCCAAAGTGTTGGAAAACTGCTAATATCACACCGATATATAAGAAAGGTGACCCTAGTATTGTTAGTAATTATCGACCTATTTCTCTTTGTAATATCATTGGTAAAGTGTTTGAAAAATGTGTTTTCAAATACTTAAACAATTACTTGTGTAGCAACAATATAATTACTAGTCTTCAATCTGGTTTTAGAATGGTGACTCTACTGTTTGTCAATTACTAGATATCTCAAACGACATAACTAAAGCACTAGACATGGGTAAAGAAGTCAGAATCGTATTTTGTGATATAAGCAAGGCCTTCGACAGAGTTTGGCATTCAGGATTACTGGCAAAATTAAGGTCTATTGGAATTTGTGGTAAACTCATTCTTTGGTTTGAAAGTTATTTATGTAATCGAAAGTGTAGAGTCGTAATTAGGAACAGTATATCTGGTTGGTTGAATATTAATGCTGGTGTTCCACAGGGATCGATATTAGGTCCCATATTATTTTTAATTTATATTAATGTATTGTAATGGATATAAATGTAAAATCCGTTTATTTGCAGACGACACTACTCTTTATTGTATTGTTGATGACCCAACCCAATCATCCCTTATGCTTAATGCAGATTTAGAAAAAATTAACCAGTGGTCAAAAAAATGGTTAGTGTCCTTTAACCCTCAAAACAGAATCAATGATCTTTTCCAGAAAAAATAGAAAACCATTTCACCCTGCCTTTACATGGAAACACATTAGTCCAAGAAGTGGAAGAACATAAGCACCTTGGTTTATTTTTCACTTCTGAATTTTCATGGCATTATCATGTTGGAAATATTGTTAAAAAGCCAATTCACGTCTTTCAATTTTAAGAAAATATAAATTTATTTTATCAAGGGATGTTTTAGAAAAAATATATTTCACTTTTATCCGACCATTACTTGAATATAGCGATGTTGTGTGGGGAAACATACCAGAAAATTTAAAATTAAGAATAGAAAAAGTAAATTTAGAAGCCGCCAGAATTGTCTCTGGTGCAACGCGCATCGCTAGCATACACATGCTTTATTCTGAAACAGGATGAAACTAGAGAAAAGACGAAATAATCATAAGTTAGTCCAGTTCTATAAAATGTATCATAATCTAGCCCCTCCATATTTACACATGCTTATCCCACCTTCACAAAACGATATTCATTCGCATAACACGCGTGGTTCCAAATATTCGAAACATATCATGTAAAACTTCTTTTATCAAAATTCTTTTGCCCTACACTATTACAGAATGGAATAATTTACCAAGCGATGTAAGAGATAACTCCTTACCAATTTTTAAGAAACTTATTAACTCTCATATCAAAGTTCCAAATTTCTATAATTGTGGGACAAGATTAGGTCAAATACTCCATACAAGGCTGCGATTACAATGTAGTTCTCTAAAGTATCATTTATATAGTAAACATTTAGATCCAGAGCCCTTTGTAATGTGGTCAAATAGAGGACAACAATCATTTTCTTTTATATTGTCAAAATTTTAGACATATTCGAACATCAACCATATTTACACTTCCATATGTTTTAACCGTTGAAAAATTATTGTTTGGTGACCCTACCTTGTCCTTCGAACAAAATAAAATAATATTTCTAACAGTACAGGAATTCATTTAAAAAGTAAACGTTTTACTTAACACTTTTTACTGTTTTCATTAGTTCAAATATGTAGCTTGTATCATGAATATTCAACATATCATGGCTTTATTATTATTACCATTGTAATCATATTATTATCATATTAATTACTTGTTACACCACATGTATTTATTACTTCATTATGATTCCCCACCACCGAAGGTGATCATATTGTTTTCGTTCTGTTTCTTCTTATTATTATTATTATTATTATTATTATCTTCTTCTCAAGACCATATGCTGCAGCATATCTCGGGAACGGCTTGATGGATTTAGATGAAATTTGCTACCAATAATCTGTTGTCTGTGTAGATAATCAAGACGCGTTTATTTTCGTTATCTTGAAGGTGGGTGGGTGGGTGTAAATCAATACGTAGTTAAATACCCGGGGAAACCAATTCTGAATGGACATAAGCTGGTTACGACACCTTAATTATACAAAGCCAATGCTTTCACCTATGAGTTAATCCGATTAGTGACCGTTAAAAACTTGGCGATTTTTAAAACCACAGCTTGTCACGTCACACGCCTGTACATAAAACCTTACACAATGAGATGAATGGTGTATACAATTTGCCTTGATAGATCAAATGGCTTGGGGGTTTTCTGTTAATCACTGACTGTGGAAGTAGAAGACTGCCCACTTTTTTAAGTTTACACCATTGAAATGTCTCCTTTTACTGACTGACACTTTCCTAATGACCGGTATGTCGAGTACAAAAATTTGTAGTGAATCTTCCGAGTAAGCCGCCACTCTGTTACTATTAACACTTTTCAAATAAGAGATGGACAATTATTTCAGGTATTGTTCAAGTTTAAGATAAAATATTTTTGTGTCTTTTTTATTCGATTTAAACATAGGAATTTTCGTAATTTGGACTGAAAGTTCACTTCGATTTAAACATGGGAATTTTCGTAATACCGTATAGCGGGTTATTTTGGCGGGGCTAAATTTTGGCGTTTTTGACAAAAAAAGTCAGTTGTAAATTTTGGCGTATTTATTTTAGCGATTAAAACATTACAAGTTTTTATTTTGACGATTTTTATTACAATAGAAAACTGCTGTTAGATTCACAATAATATCTCGAAGTTTTCAAACTTCGTTTGTAAATAAAATGTTGAACTTCGAACAGCAAATCTATCGATATGGACAGTTCATTTGAATTTAATAAATTTGGTTGAAAGTGAAAGTAAATAACAACAACTGATGATATAACTGTATAAAATAAACTTACTTTATTTTCGTTATAATACAGAGCACATGGCCGGTTATTAATAATCACCGGAACTGCCGGTAATACACATTGCCGCGCGCATTCCCATGACATGTAAATAACAGAATATGAATATTTAATGATGAGATAAAAAGTTAATCATCTGGTGTGGACTCAGGTGTTTTACCGATCACGCAACTGTGGGTTGTAATCGGATTAAGAGATTACTGAACTGATCATGGTTAATTACTAATCTTGAGTAACACTTGATGTTCCAGGCGAGTTATTTCGTTTCGCTCTATTACTTTCGGTGAAATCTGTATCATGGCTTCAGCTTGTGTTTTGTTTACATTGACTGACCACATGTCATTCTGATAAAATTGTATTCGAGCAAAAGAAGCTGAATTTTCACCAAATTTACACCTCCGAAAATTATTTATTGTTCAAACGAGCGGGGGTATTCGAGCTATTGTAGTTCGAGCGATCGAGGTTTATTTACATATGATTTAATAGGGATTTGGACGGGACCGGCAGATAACTTATCCGGAGTATTCAGGGCATCGTCGTTCGAGCGATCGAATTTCTACTGTATTTACTTTGTCACAGTGTAAGATATTGTTGAGGTAATAAATTTTGACTGTTCCATTTTTTGGCGATAAATGTTTTGGCGATTTTAATGCTACCGCCAAAATACGCCAAAATTTACACTCCGCGAAAATAACCCGCTATACGGTATTTCGTAATTTGGACTGAAAATTTGCTTCAAATTCGGCATATCGAATTAACTAACAAATTTACATAGAAATACATAGCGATCTGACGGGACCATTTGTATCATTTCGATTTAAGCGAAATTTCGATTCAATCGATTTCGAATTAACGAGAGTCGACTTTATTTCTTTTGCATCAAAAACACCTAAATAATCTATAGAGCAATGAAGATCTGAGTCTTTTAGATGCTGGAAATAACAATATGAGATTTATTCCGTATAATACACCTAAACTAATATGTACCTCAACGTGTTGAAAAGTACATTTTTTCAATAGAGGGGGTCTTTTAAATCGGACTATATATACAGCGTCGATCTATTTCAACACACTATACACAGAGTTAACATACATGCTTCATATAAAAATGTCCGTCTTTTACTATTTTGACTGAGTAGATGTATCGTTATGATCATGAACCTCAAACATATAGGAATAACCGATATAAGTCGCGTAATTAAACAAACAGATGGCCTCCTATGATGTGTATTGCGCATTGAATCACGATTATTAATCAATAAACTTTTAGAAAAAATATTAAATAAACATCACAAAGGGTAACTTTTATTATATTTTATTTTGGATTTTACAATAATTCCGAGTCCATGGGTGTTTATACTGTCTGACGACATCGGGAGGGCACCTGGGTATATCCTCAGGCAGTGTCGACACGCTCCAATATTACTTGGATCTACCTGCCCATCATTAGAAGGTCTTACATTCGGACCTAAGACAATGATCTTAACTCAGTCGTTAATTACTGTGTTTATTCAGTGACACTTGCCAATCCGTCACTGGCTTCAATGTGTATCCACCTGTTAATTACTGGTGACCAAGATACCGGTGAACTTTGAAAACTTGTGGCCAGAAAAATCGCAAAGCGCCGGGTTTTGTCGCTAGTTAAAGAAAAAAAATCGCAGTAAGCGATGCCCAGCGCAATCCCTCCCATACGTGTTCATTCATTGTAACACGCGGCGACGCCAAATCAGAGGCCTGAGATTTCTTATTCAATAAAATTCATTGAAAACGTCACTTCCTATGCCGAGAAGGCCTTCCAATGTACGATTTTTCTCAACCGAAAACTTTATTTCAAATCTACTTTAACTTTCAAAGAAATTTTAAAAAACAATCAAGGTATGATTTTTTTTAGTTTATTAGGTCGGCGCGGTACAAATGTTCTTTATACACATCTGCCTTTAAAATGTAATTGTTCATCAAGGCAATATATACACAACATTAAAAACGCATGTGACGTGAAAATCACAAGATTTACCCTTTTTGGCGACACAGTAATGAAATTGGCAACAAAATTTTACAACTGGCGATTTCCTTGACGACAGACTTTTACAACCCAGCGCTAACCCTGCTAGGGTCTTTTCACCAGATAATTTATGGATGGTGGGGAATCATACGTAACTGGTATCCCAGTTACAATCTCTAGTTTTTATTATTAGTAGTAAGTTTATGATGTATTTTTCAATTGTTATATTTACGTTTAAAACTATTTTCTTTTCTTTTTCTTAGTTCAAAATCATTTTAGAAAATTTTAATTCCGCGCTTTGTCAACAACGATTTTCGATTAACGGAACAGCTGATGGAACAGCACATCCAACTGATCAGCTGTGCAGTTTGGCGCCAGAAATTCTAGGACAAAATAGTGCGTGGAAAAAACAACAAATTGCATACAAAATTTCTACTAAATTGTTCAATTTTTTATTAAATACAATTATTACGGTAATAAATAATTACAATTATGCAAACAATCAATAAAAAGTTCCGGTTTTGTGTATTTCATATTGTGTATTCATACGCCGATTGTTGTGAATGGAATTCCCGTGACGTCACATACGCCGATTGTTGTGAATGGAATTCCCGTGACGTCACCAAGGTAGATCTTGCAGTTCATAGCCGATATGAACGCAATTGCTCTGAAACCTTGTGTAGAAGACAGAAAACAGACAAAATGTAAATATTGATATATGAATACACTCATGCATCTATTTTTTGCACATGCATACACTTTGTATTTATTATTATTATTATCCATAACAATTCAATCTGTTTATACTATAAGTAATATTTTAGTTTAAACAATATTTTATTCGCAAAAAGCAATACAATTGTACAATAACATAATATACATGAAGAAAAGGATTCGAGAACAAGACCAAGGTCTTATATTAACTCGTCTCAACAGTCTTTGCTTAGAATACATAAACTTATAAGATCAGGAAAACAAGTTGAAGAATTAAATATTGCATATAATATTGTTAAATTTAGATGATATGAGAGAGAGAGAGAGAGAGAGAGAGAGAGAGAGAGAGAGACTGACAAAATCTTTTGGATAATAATATATATTTTTGAACAACTTCGAAAGCATAGATATTTTCATCAACAGTAAGGTTTACAACATCACCATATAATAAGAAATTTATAGTTATATTATAGGGTAGAGAGAAAATGGTTTGTTGACGTAATTGTCTATAAAGTGGGCATTTTAAGAAGAAATGCTCAGAGGATTCAATATGACCACATCTACAAAAAGGGTTGTCAATAATATTTTTGTTAAATAAGTGTACATTGAGAGTGCTACATTCCATTCTTATTCTGGCGTGGTAAATTTGTCCTAGACGTGAACCGCTTTGAAAGTATTTTGGAACATCATTACGCTTGTCAATATATTTTTTAAAAACTTGTATTGATTCATCGTTGCGAATGTTAGTAGGTATTGAATTCCAGTCACGAACATATTTTAATCATAATCATTCCACCGATATTTATTATTATTATTATTATTATTATTATTATTATTCATAACAATTCAATCTTTTATACTATTAGTAATATGATAATCATAATCATTCCACCGATATTTATTATTATTATTATTATTATTATATTATTCACAATTATTATTATTATTCACAATTTTATTACTATTATTATCATTATTATTATTCTACCACAATTTCCTTTTATTTTTATTATCATATTATTACTACTACTATTATTAAGTAATTAATTATACACCTTTATTAGATGTTTAAGTTCTCTAAGATATAGGAGACTGGTTAATGTTAGAGATATTCTCTAGTTCCAGAATCCTATTAATTAATTATTTATAATGTTTTATTATATAATTAATAAATTCCATCTTTATGATTGGCTAAAACGGTAACACGTGACCATTGGATCTCACATCATATACCACGGATTTTCCGGTGAATATCAAATCCGGTGTACGTCATCGATTTTTGTTGACGTTCTCCGTAAAATGATTAGAACGTCATCAATTAAGTGTACGCAAGTGATTGTGTCTTGTTATTTTTTTCATAGAACGTTGACGTTATGGCATTATCAATTTACAATGTAGACTAGTGTGTGATTTATTGTGTCTCATCCGGAATGCCATTTATTTTTTCATAGAATCAGACTTAAAAAGTCAGATTGATCTGACTAATGCGGGATAATTTTAGTGTGATCAACCAGGGTGGGCAGGGAAATCTAACATCGGTAAAATAGTTAGATTGCCCGATCACAGGTTTGAGAAAACATTGTCAACCGAAGTGCCACAGTGGCTAAATTATATAATAAAACAGTTATGGACTTTTTAGTGGTTGTATATGGTGTGATATTCACCGGAAAAATAAATATTGATCGAGGCGACAGCCGAGGTCAATATTTATTTTTCCGGTGAATATCACACCATATACAACCACTAAAAAGTCCATAATTGTATATTATTATATAATTAATAAATTCCATCTTTATGATTGGCTAAAACGGTTACACGTGACCATTGGATCTCACATCATATACCACGGATTTTCCGGTGAATATCAAATCCGGTGTACGTCATCGATTTTTGTTGACGTTCTCCGTAAAATGATTAGAACGTCACCAATTAAGTGCATGCAAGTGATTTTTTTTCAAAGAACGTTGACGTTATGGCATTATCAATTTACAATTGTAATTGATTGTGTCTCAATTGGAAAGCCATTTTTTTCATAGAATCAGACTTAAAATGTCAGATTGATCTAACTAATGCGGGATAAATTTAGTGTGATCAACCAGGGTGGGCAGGGGAATCTAACATCGGTAAAATAGTTAGATTGCCTTGTCACAGGTTTGAGAAAACATTGTCAACCGAAGTGCCACAGTTGCTAAATTATATAATAAAACAGTTATGGACTTTTTAGTGGTTGTATATGGTGTGATATTCACCGGAAAAATAAATATTGACCTCGGCTGTCGCCTCGATCAATATTTATTTTTCCGGTGAATATCACACCATATACAACCACTAAAAAGTCCATAATTGTATAATATGTATTGTATCTAATTTATCAAATAAATACTGTTTAAACTAATAATGAAGATATTAAACGTCTCAATATTTAATTTTTGTAACGGGATATAGAATCATCATGTTGCAAAAAAAAAAAAAAAAAAAAAAAAGAAAAGAAAAACCAACAACAACATGAAAACGATACACCAAAAGGCACCAAGAGGAGGCGAATGCAATTTAAATAAATTTTCAAATTAAATTTTAAATTTCCATCTTTGTATGAGTCATGGATATAATGGCATATGCAACGCAGTCTAGTATTCAGTGGTGTACTTTTGCCGGACCCTAAGCGCTCATTTAGTTTAAACAAAAGTTTGATTTATTTATTTATTATTTAATTAATTAATTAATTAATTAATTAATTAATTAATTAATTAATTAATTAATTAATTAATTAAATTAATTAATTTATTTATTGGGGTGTTCATAGATATTTCATTTATCAAAACGTGATCAGCTATTGGTGAAGTGACAAAAAATATTTACTTTTGAAGTACATTGCCGAAATCAATGCGCAGGGAGAGTTTTTAAGGTCTCATCCGAAGGGTCCAGTGACACACGTCCACACACACACCACACACACACACACACACACACACACACACGCACGCACGAGTATTACTATGCCCGTTAACAATATTTTTAATTTTAGCCTGATTGCCTTATTTTGTTTTATCATGGTTGAAATAATCTTCTTTATTGTGTTCAACGAAACTGAAAAATATTTGTTTTAAACAGGGAAATAAAAATACCTAGAATTTATGCAGATTTCTAGTTTGTATGATAAAATAATCACAATTTAGACATTTTCAAGGAAGCATTGGGTGTAAGTAATATTGATAGAGACATATAAAAACCATTCTGATTTATCTGTCTGATAAATTGATAATGGTGTATAGTTAATACAAAATGTATTATCTACATAACAATAACGTTTACTATACAGGTAAATAGATTCATACCTTGACTCGAAATGGAAATATCTTATTTTATATAAATCAAAATTAATATCTTCATATTTATTTTATACAAATCAAAATTAATATCTTCATATTTAACATACCTGCAAAACCGAACAGCAAGGCGATTATAAAAAATAACAGGATTGTAACGTTTGTAAGGATTTTGTAATACATCTTGGCTGTTATGTGTGTTCGGTCTGTCCACCGTGACCATTGATCCAACAATCATCAGTCTGCTTCCCTGAATCTTTGACTTGTACAGGTGCTTTATAAACGCTTCGTGATTGCTTGCGATATATGTCTACATCATTTAGATGTTTGAATATATGCATAAACTGATACCGTCAACAAGTAGGTAATAACAATATTTATATTAGAAGTCCGGTTAAAACGGATGACCTAGGTTATTCATACGTATAGGCAAACAACATTGACCTGTCTGCTTGACCTTTGATTTATATATTTATTAAGAACGAGTAAATTTAAAAATATGCATCACGCGTGTATACTCCGTCCATATGATGTGAACACTAATCATGGGCAATGTGTATATATGTATTAACTGCGAATCTTAACACTACTCATGTATTGAGTGGGTCCTCCTACATTAAGGATTCCTAATGAAAGGTCAAACGGACAGGTCAATGTTGTTTACCCATATTTTAATTTGAATGACCAGTTATATATGTCACACTGGTCAAGGTTACGACGTCACACTTCAATGCACATATTAATAGTGTCTGTCCGTTCTTAGTCTCGGACATAGTCCATAGTGCGGAAAGGTGGATAAAATTAACAGGACTTCTAATTTCTTCTGTCCATTTGTCGGACACATTAATATTGTATTAAATGTCGGTGATTTATCTCATCTCGTAGCCGTTCAATTTGTAAACAATTAAACTCGTGTGTTTATAGGGTTAGGGTTTGCCTGAAGCTGGTACGCTATTGAATACTGGGTCTATGATGATTTGATCAAGATCTATAGTCTGATACTCATGAACAGTTTCTGAACTAAGCCGTATCGAATGACCGGGTTAAGAACGTAGATTCACTGTTCATCAATGCTGGCTGGTCAATTATAACACTATAAATGATGGGATTTAAATGTTTGAAAATACTATAACATGAGATATTCATTGATCAATAAACTTCGGACGATGGAAAAAAATATAAAGAGCACGTGGCACTCAGACAGTTACGAGAGAAGAGAGAGAGAGAGAGAGAGAGAGGGGGGGGGGGCGATTCTGTATCAGATATTCAGAGCGTCATCGTATTTTATTAGTAAGCCAACCTTTTGTACCCCTCACCTATTAAATTCTTTGCAAGATTTTGAAAAAAAAAATTGTTCACAGAAATGGTCAAAACTACTTGATTCTGTCATTTTTTAGAGTTTTTCATTCAAGATTTTTTTTTCTTTTTTGGAGGGTACAAATGGAAGTCAGGCTTTCCTTTTCATTATTGTTATTTCTAACAGGTATGCATATCCTGCAGAAATTAAGCGTCTAGTCACTTACTACATTTACTATGAAAAATTCACTTTTATTGAAGGTGCCACAGTGACTTAACTAGATAAACACCTCTTATAGCCCTAGAGACAGGCAGTTTGTTCGATTGTTAATTCGTCAGTTTTATAATTCAACATTGCCAAGAGACAATACAGTTACTACTTATTTTGCCCCCCCCCCCCGCCCACAAAGTGGGAAAGAGTGATGTTGTTTTAAGCCCAAATCAAGTTGTTTTCACTCATATATCAAAGTGTTTTGTTCTGAAATGGTGGAGAAAACCGGACTGCACAAAGAAAACCGCCTTCCTTCTTCAAGCGAATCATACTAGGACCCGGGCTGGCCAATCAAGTTTATTTATTTGTCCAGATCGGTAATTTTAAGTGTGCAATGTTGCCATCTACTAGTAGGTACTTTTTTATCGTTAAGTGTTGATTTTTTTTTACAACTTCCATACAAAAAGTACGAATTTTTTAGTACTTTTAATCAAAGAAACCCTGTCAAAATGGGAAAAATTCCATTTTCATTAAGTTTCATTTTATCCGTCCGTTTATCCGTTTTCATGGTACAAATCCGTCAAGAAAGGATAAATCCGTCGAATGGGGTTCGTCGCTGTACCACGTGATCAGTACCTCTTAACGTTGTTGCAGAACGTTTTGGAACGTAAACGTCATAGATTTCCTGGATGACGTCGTTTTCGCGGGAAAACGTCATCTGATGCTGTTCCATATCCATGGGAAATAAACGTTAGCGGGGATCAGGTGGTACAGCGGCGAGCCCCATTGGTCAGTCTGAGCATCTGCCATGAATGGGATTCGAACCAAAGCGCAGAGAGGCGCTGAAACTGTAAGACCACTCGACCACCGAGTGGATTTACAATGTGGAGATATATTAGTTTTGTTACATTTCTTATTTCTCTTTGATCCTCCAATCGTCCGTCCTTGTCCAGGTCGTTTCTCGGATATGTCTTGTAACAATGGCTGGGTAATGCCGTTTTTGACCGGCTTAGTGCATGTAATTGTGTCCAATTTATACTTAAGTGGGTTTTGCTTGTATGGCATGGTGATGGCATTCAATTTCAATCAACTGAAACATTAATTTGTTATTATATTGGTTTATTACGTTTTTGTATGTTTCTAACCGTGTGCACTACAGTGTCACCAATTTTTGAAATAAAACAGAAAATAATTTTTATTTGACATGTTTTATTTCTTTTTTGTTTTAAAAGTGTAAATTAAATATAAAAAACATATTACAGAAAACTAAAATATAAAAATATAGTACTTAACGCTAGTAAAAAAGATGGTATGGCGCTAGTAAAAAGACAATCGCCAAGTAAAAAAGAATCGGAGCAAAATTGTTGATGTAGCATAAGCAGCGCAAATAGCAATTCTTATTATGAATTATTTATCAAATCGCTTTGGGACTCCATGCGATACCGTTGCCATATAAAACCGTTATTCAAAACCCTTTTCAGTCCAACTTTCTCCTGTAATATCTGTGAAATGTAATTGTCACTCTCAACAAAAACGAAGGCATGACCATTCTTATGGATAGCTTCTTTTGCCAGAGCTGACATGATATATTTCCCGTATCCTTTCCTACGACACTCCTCCTCGACGTGAAGGTTACCAAGTTCTCCGTTCATATGCTGAATGGCCCAACCCAAAGGTCTGTTGGTGACGGGTTGGTATAGACAAACACTGATTTGTTTTTCATTAACAAGGTCTCTGAAGTATTCGTATGAATCCTCGCCAACATACAGTCCTAGAGAGTTAGCTCTATCAGCCGCTTCTAGAGACATCCGTCCAATCCGAACATTGTCCGGAATAGGCCTAAAGAAATGTACAATGAGATAACATGCTTTATGAAATTGTCATACACAATTTTTGAATGTATTTTTATTCAATTTTAAAAAAAGGTTTCTGACAAAATGTCCTTGAAATTGACTCGGATAAAATGCTGATAATATAATAATGTCACAAAAATAAAAATGGTTATACAATTTTGGAAACCTGGGAAATTCCTCAACTATCTAATCGAATAATAAAATAATTGTGATAACCACATACATTTGATAAACCTAAAGGTAAAATCTTAGAAATAACAATTTGCAAATGTTGGGGACAGAGGGTATCTGCCTCTCAATAGACTACTCTAGTTAAAACAGGTTATCCGAGATCAACACATCATGACAGAAAATTTTATTACAACACAAGTTTCCAACAAAGGGGTGAGGTTATTAAGTGGTTAAAGAAGGTACCTGTTTAACTTGCGGCAAATAAAAGTACATATCTAGGAACGCGATACCCAATTTCAAGCGCATTAGTGAATTATTTCATACGCATTTTTAGCTTTTATGAAACAAATACCATTGCCTAAAAAGCACATTGTGCACAATAAATACTATAAAATCGCGTCAATTTGTTAATACTTACAAATCAACAAGTTCATTAACATCCGAAGACATATACAAAATATCTGATTGTGTTGGCACGAAGGTGTATCCATGGTTATCACTTAGATACCTTCCAATTGTTTCGTGAGTTTGTTTCGTTAATCCTAAAATTAGTAACATCGGTCAAATATATATTATACATCAATGAATTATGCAACTGAAAAGGTTAAAAAATGTTTGATGACCGAAAACCTTATGTACAGGATTAAGAATCCTTTGTAAATTTATTGCAAGGTAACTTATGTAAGTCATCGACCAAATGCAATGTACATGTTTATCATTTTACTATTATACCATACATAATGCCGCATCAAGTTCCTAGTAGATGTTCATTTGGGTAAGAAAATAATTGATAAAAAAGTTTTAAAGAGAAGTATAATTTAAATGCATTTCTTTCAATCTCAATTCTGATTTTACATATGTGGCGGATGTAGTTAGCTAAACAGGAGGTGCTAACCTTTCCTGAGCGCTCACTTCCCCAGTAGAAGTTCACGTGTTTTCAGTCTTCAAAGTATTTCTTTTACATCTGAGATTGAGATTTGGACATGGACTAATATGTTTGTATTTGATGCATTGCACTGTAAAAACGTTGTTTTCCTGTTTTGTTGGAGATTTCCATCATGCATGATTCTCGGTACCACCAATGCACACAAACAACAGTTCAAATACAATTAGTAAAGTGCTGATGTTAACAATACCCACGGGAACGTTTGTTTGGAATGACTGTATGACAAGCATTATTATTATTTGACCAATTAAATAATCCAGACAATTATATATTTAATTTACCATTGAGTACAAACTTTGCATTCCAGTTGATTGTATTTGGATTATCAATAAGCGTGGATAAAGCTTCAGGACCGTCACCATGGATAAACACTTGTTGTTTATAATATGTCTGTAAATAAAAATTCAAAGAAAAGAATGGGATATTAAATTCGAACTTTAGTCCGTTTCTAATACAGAATGATTCTTCAAAACTATGAAGCACTATTTTAGGAGACTTGGTATAAAGCATCAGCAGTGATTGTAGATACGCACATCATAACCCGAGTTAGTGTACTCATATAAATTCTGAAAGTAATGAGCCTTAGAACATAAGTGCAATTCACAAAGAAGTACCTTCTGGTGTGGGACCCTAATTCATTGAATTGGCTTGTTTATTTAGTTGTTAACAAACACTAAGCTAACAAATTAGTGCCGATCAGCAGCTCATCACGGTACCTCGTTATAGTCTTGACAGCTTTTCGGCAGATGCTATCTCAGCAGCTTTTCGTCCACTCGCTGTCCATATCTCAGTCACCCGACAGTCGAGCTTTGGTCCTTTTTTGTTTAACTTACTGCTTAACTTTCGACAGGTCTGTACTGTACCTATCCAGCTGTAGAACAATATCCAGTTAGGAAAAATTACCACTGCGGTAGCTCAGTTGGTAGTGCTCGCTCCGTAAGTTGAAGGTCGTGAGTTCGATTCCAAGGCGGGTCTGATCCAAGACTTGAAAGTGGGTAGTAACTGTACTTTCGCCAAGAACTCGGCATTACGAAATAAAAGTCACGGTTCTTTCGAATGGGATCCCGTGTCACGGTTGGCTTGGCACGCTAAAGAACCCTGCTGTAAAATGTCATCAGCGCCACGCACAGGCAAAATTTCTGCAGCTTCGCCTATAGCTGGCGACGTCTCGATATAAGTGAAATATTCTTGACTGGGACGTTAAACACCATTACTCAACTCAACTCCAGTTAGGAAAAAATGTTCAGTTACCTAGGTGACCAATATATTCGGTCAACCTCGAATTTATCTGTTTATAAATACGCTGTTGTTGATGGACATCAAACATTTATTTTGAATTACAATAAGGCTAGTGTGAAGTGTCTATTTTACACAAAAACATCTGCTTTTGTAATTGGCTATGGCTATTCATCTTTTAAAATATCTCGCCAAAATGTCATCAAAATATGTTAGCAGCTGACAAAATTATAGATAAAATGAATAGATAACATATCAAAGCACATATTTCACACAAAATAACAAATGGACACGCTTACAGTAATGTTCTGAACTGTAACTGGGGAGACCATATTAAATAAAAAATAACAACATCCAGTTAACAAACAAATTAGATATAAAATCAAAAACAAATATACTAATCAATGTCCAAATCACAATCCAGTGTGCAATCTTAATTGAGTGAAAGTAACATGGAACTATGTCAGGTGTATTTGTTTCACGCTATGGTAGAGCTCGTTCCCACTGTGGGAACTTAATACAACGAAGCAAGCTGCTTGCAAATAAATTGTTGACGCAAGAATATTGCAAGTTTAGGCTTATAAATGCTCTCAAACATTTTTGTCGTCTACAAAAATATTGCTGATAAGGATGATGTCTTTGTATCGAAAATTACTCTGGATATTTGATGTCTAATAGTTACATGTTCTTTTTTCATCCCAACTTTTATTACCTGCGTGGCGGGGGTGTACAGCTAGCTAAACAGGAGGTGCTTACTCTTCTGGAGCACCTGTCCTCATTTTCATGGCGGAAGTTCACGTGTTTAACTCAATTTGCCAGCTTTATTTTCAGTTTCTTTACTTAGGGATTGTGATTTGGACATGGATTGGATATATTTACCAAGCATGGTCTTTCATCTGATACCACTATCACTGCAGAACAATCCGGTAGTTTGTCAACCCATAACTTGTATTGTGCAAATCTTCCCTCCAGTAAGTTTTTTGTCATACTATAAACCTGATGTATATACTAGTATATGAAAATTAAACTTCGAAGCTATATATAGCACGACTCCTTGTAGAATACGGTGTTGAAAACAATAGCAATAAGTGTGTGTTTCTCTGAATGAATGTACCAATTGCAAAATTGCAAATTGTTTGGGGAATTGATAATTTGTGATTCTGGAAATTCTATTTACTACAAAAAGCAAGCTTGTAATTGTGTCGGATACAAAATTGAATAACTAGATATTACGAAAACGGTTAGTGTCAAATAAAAATTTAAGTTTTCTACATAATACAAAACGTTTTAGCAAGTCATTATGCAAAAATAATTCTAACTATTTCTATGTGGTGTATCGAGTTCCATAGAATGGTACATTAATAAGTAAAATTTATGTAAAATAACTAGAACATATAAAGAAAAAAAATTAACGCGTGTGTGTGTGTGTGTTTACCATCACTGTTTCTGGTAACTTTTGTTCCAAGTTTGCTAGGATATGCATCAAATCTTTTTGTCTTGTAACCAATGTCATTGTGAATACATCATCAACAACCTAATTTGTTAACGGTATATCTATTTAAAGTAGACAAACAATAATGGTATAGCATGATCTAATTTGGATTGAGCAAGACGAATTGTCAAAAAGAAATTGTAATGTCAAACCGGTGAAGTTGAGTTGAGTTGAGTAATGGTGTTTAACGCCCAGGTCAATAATATTTCACTTCTATCAAGACGTGGCCAGCTATAAGCGAAGGTGCAGAAATTTTGCCTGTGCGTTGCGCTGATGGCATTATACAGCAGTGTTCTTTATCGTATCAAACCCACCGTGACACGGGACCTCGTTTATTCCCATGCGAAAGAACCGTGACTTTCATTTCGTAATGCCGAACAGTTACTACCCACTTGGGTCTTGGGTCACATCCGGTCGGGGTTCGAACCCACGACCTCCCATTTACGAAGCGAACACTCTACCAACTGAGCTACCGCAGTGGTTTTCAAAAGCCGTAGAGATACCCATCTGGTCACATTGTGTGCAATGTGCACTTGAATGTGAAAGTGACTTGATACTTGAAACCATTGTATATTAGTCCAATAGCTTCACCCTGCAAACAAAGTTTATGGGTTGAATAGAAATCACTTTGTCCGTCTGTTCTAATATCATGACCGCTCCTTATCTTCAATGTGTATGGATGGATTTTAATAAAATATAGCAGAAATGTAACCCAACATGAGACGATGTGCCGCATACCAAATTTAAGTACACGGGTTAAAGGTAAAGGTCACAAGGTCAAATCTCAGAAATTACACTTCGGCAATCTTGGGAACGGGAATATTTGTCTGCTGTATTTAATGTTGATCACACATTTGACTATGTCAAGAAAACTCAGTCTAAACTTGGCTAAATATAAACAGATGACAGTCATTAATTTTTAAACTTTCCTTGGTTATTTGAAGAGGGGTGATAACTGTTGTTTTTTGCTCTGAAATAAGTCACTTGGTCCTGCGGAAGAGAACTTAAAACTATTGCCCCTTGTCACGCCAGTCGTTGCATATAAAAGAACCCCTTCTCTCTGTCCATTGCCCTGGACGGACTGCAAATGTCAAAATTGCTGTCATTTCACCTGTAGCTGGTGAAGTCACGATATTAGTGAAATATTCTTGACTGGGGCGTAAAACCACATTCAATAAATTTATAGTAATAAATGTTGCAGGTGTCGGTGAATAACTTACCTCGAACAAAAAATCCAACTGTCAGTAAAATATTATAATCACTGTATTTAAATTACATGTATGTGATACCAATACAATATACTTCACAATCTCTACCGTTCCTAAATAAGCCAGTAATGTATATAACATAATCTTATCGCATCACACTCGTATTATAACGGGTTTAAAGCACACCTAGCCCATGGTAACATTAATATGTACTTATAAATATTACTAAAATTCTATTTTAGAATATTATTTATCCTCAGTGGTTCACAGCCTTTAAGACTGCTTTGTTTTCCTCACAATAACTTTGTTTCCTTATTGGAATTTAATCAAACTTTAAACATCTCGTTGATACGGAAAGACCCTATCGTTTTGGAGGTTATAGGTCAAATGCCAAGATCACTGTTACTATAAATATTTAGTTTCCACACATTATATTATATTGAATTTTACCCAAGTTTATAAACCGATGATTAAACAAAAAAAGAGACTTGACGGTCATATATCAATGGGTCTAAGAGTTTTGACAGGACATTTACTTTTGCTAAAATCGAGATCAACACAAAGTGCTGACAAAGTTCGACATCTTCGGTATGCAGTATAAAAACATCAAGTGTTGGCGACACCAGACGCTCCGCTGCTGTTGGTGGCGAAGCCATTTTTGTTAGTGTCACGGTTTTGCTTGAAATAACTATGGTATTGCAGCAGGCTATAAAGCACATACAACGCAAACGTCAAACACAAACAATTAAGTCCCTGTCCAGATCACAATCTCAAAGCAAAATAAAAACTTTAACCGATGAATCTAAAACATACTAATCCATGCCTAAATCACAACCCATAAGCAAGTAAAAGCTTTGAAACTGGCAAGTTAGGTTAACACATGAACTTCCACCAGGGAAGTAAGGTCGGGTGCCCCGGAAAGGTACGCACCTCCTGTTTAGCTAGCTACAACCGTCATATGTATAATCAAAATTGAGTGACTATGGGACGTCAAATATATCCAGGGCAATCCTGGACACAGAGACATCACTTATCAACAATGTTGTGTTGACGGCCATAAAACTTTTTGAGGGCCCTTGCAATATCCCTGGGTCAACAAATTATTTGTAAGCAGCTTGCTTCGTTGTATACAGTTTCAAATGTAGCCTTTCTCGGACGTCATAAGACTAAATATTAGGTAGAACTTGGGAAGTCAGTCGTATCTTTTATTTAAGCTCGCTAGTATAGATGGCATTCACATAGTTTCCAAATTTAAAATTGTTAAGAGACAGAAAGTCATCTATATCTATGTGGAGTTGAATGATTAAACGACAGTCTTCTCCTGATTTAACAAGAATCTGCATTAATTCTGGTTCATACGAATAAAGAAACAAATCGACAAGCAATAATGGTGCACAGTATGTACTCATTGGTATACCGATTGTTTGCTGGAAAGTTATATAACCAAGCACAATAAATATGTTGTCTATCGAAAACTCCCAACATTTTGTTGATGGTATCTTCAGTATAGTTTTGTTTGGAATCTGTATGATGTTTGACAAAATAACCAGAATCCCTGTTCAACACGATATTTAAGTTAATCATGTGAACTTCCACCAGGGAAGTGAGAAACAAAGTCAAAAACAAACACACCTATTCATGCCTAGATCATAATCCTAAGGTAAAATCTTTGGAAACGGGTAAATTAAGTTTTACACATGAACTTTCACCAGAGAAGTGAGGCCGGGTGTTCCAAGGTCTTGCTAGCTACATTCACAACAAAATTAAAATGAGATTGAAAGGATCAAGAAACTATGTGATGTCAAATATATCTAGAACAGTTTTAGATACAGAGAAATATCATACTTTTTATCAATATTGTGATGACGACCATAAAACTTATTAAGCAGTGAGCCTGTGCTTGCAATATCTCCAAGTCAGAAATCTATTTTAAGCAGCTTGCTTCCCTATATAAAGTTGCTATTATGCAACAAAATCCATAAACGTACAATAAAATTATCACAACACAATATGGTTTGTTGTATCATTTTCAAGTGATTATACAACAAATAGTTTTTTCACCAGGGTGGTATCAGATATAATAAAGTTTAACAAGTAACACATACACATAAGTTAGCCAAACTTATGATTGTTTTGTAAGGACAAGAGTTATTATGATAGCAATCATTCAAGATTGCATTATTTCACTACTTTTCAAAAAAGAATCCAGAGCCTCTAAACACAAACTTATGAATGTGTTAAAACACTATTAAATTTCATGAACGTCATCATGGTAACTTGCAAGGTTTACAGACTGAAAATACTTTCTTCAGAAATTTAAAAATAAAAGACACATGACAGAATACACACAACAATCAACATAAGATGACGACAATTTGTCATCAATGTAACATTAGCTCTAGTGCCCAAAAAATGCAAAACTGAATACACTGCTTAATTTAATAACATGTTTATTTGCAAAAAAGAAGTATTTATGCATCTCACAATATAAGGAAATTGTATTTCAAATATAATAATAATGATAAGTTTCAAAATAGTCATATTATTAATTAAAAATAAAAAAAATATCAGTGTGTGTGTGTGTGTGTGTGTGTGTGTGATATTACTGTATTATTCAAACTCCTACATATAAAGTGACACAATTAGCACATATATATGCACATGTTACTGAAGCATTTTCCAAAAACTTGCACATTTACACTGATAGTTTATTACACAAAATGCTCATTTACTTGTATTGAAAAACATACAATATTCACCTTGAACTTGAATAAGATTACAAGTTATCATAAAATGTCAAGCTTTTAACCCTATAACCCCTAACATACAAGTGTTATGATCCAAAATGCAACAGAATTAGATCACACCATTGTATGAACAAGGGACAAAAGGCTATTGGTATAAACACTTATATTCTGGGCTTCATCAATGGTCCATGTAATATCTGCTAATGTTTGTAAAGAACTATTGGTTCTCCTGGTTATGGGTAATGTTCCACTATGAATTTGAGGAACAGCATCATTTCTAAGGGACAAACATCAAGATTTTCACACAAACATTATACTATATTGTACTGGGTGCTTCATTGGTAGGATCTTAAGCAGTGACAAACAGCCTGGTAGTTATACAAATCATTTACATAAAATACAAATTAGTGTTTCTATGATACGGTTTAAGAAAAGAACTATACAGAGGTTTACTCATTTCAATAAAAGCTTAAAGAACAGCAAAGGTTAGCTACACATCTAGTTCTTCAATAAATTTAACAAGAAACACTTTGTATATTGTACATCAAAAGACTTTAACATTGGATACAAACACTATGCCGCCGATCATGCTGGGGTTTGAAACTTTTCAGTAGTGTAGATACCAAATAGGTCAAATTTCAAATAGAAATACTCAATTTAAGCTAACATAGTACAGTCAAAAATCGTTATCAGGACAAGTCACTGGGAGCCAGATAAATAGACTCTTAAATTATTTGACTCATATATACAACGGCATATAATACAAGAACAATTCACATGACTTAGACAGAGCTTACTGGCCTTAACTGTAGATGTGGTCTTTAAGGTAGATTCCACCATAAATACAGCATGGTTTGTTGTAAATAATGTATGAATGGAAGACAAATTGACAATAAGTAAGCCAACTTGAATAACTAGTCATTATCAAAAAACAAGACAAAGAATTGTCAGAGCAAAGGAATCAGCCAGAAAATAACAAAAAAAAATGTTTCATATTGGTCGAAAAATTTAGACTGTAGGTGGTAATAAAGTAGTTCAAATAAGTTCAGAATAGTAAGGTGAAAGCTGTAACATATCATCCCGCCCAAATTTCAGAATAATAAGGTGAAGGTAACATATAACTGCTGATGGCCACCTGCCGTCTATTGAAAATTGTCAAATCATAAGCGGAGCATAACTTCAATGCAGTTTGGCTTAAAAGTTAAGTAGTTATCATCATTAACTAAAGCTGCTAGAAGGCAAGAACACGACATTCACACAGACTGTTAACTACAATTTAATAAACTCTTAACTTTAACAAATACAGTAAAACCTCATTATAATGCCCCTCGATAACTTTGCCACCTCGCTTATCGCCACACTATTTTTAAGTCCCAAAATCCATTTTGTTTATGTTTTTCTTTATCCGCCTCCCCCGATTTATCGCCAAACCCCTTTATAACGCCAAAATTTGACTGAACAAATGGTGGCGATGAATCGAGGTTTTACTGTATATGCTGTGTAGATACCATTGTGGGAGAATGTTGATGAAAGCGACTTATACTAACTAGCAAATGTAATATCTAAATACAAAGATACTGAAACATGATGTCCCCTGTCCCAGGTTAATGTAACCATATTCTTTTTTAATGAATATAAATATGCACCAATTCTTTAAAATTCATTGAAATAATAATTTCTTTTTAAATATAAATGAATATAAAATCACTTGAATTCATGAATTTATACATCATGTCCAAAACCAATGTTATTTTTAATACAATAGAAGTACCTAAAACATTTTGATTATATTAAAGGATGACCTAACCTAAGCAAATGATTACAAAATAGAACTGTAGATTACTTTTTTTTGACACATAATTTCGTGAGGACTCTCGATTTCCAATTCATATATCACACGGATATTCCAAAGATTTTAAAACATGTATTTTTTGAAAATGTCTCCTATTTCAATACATCAATTTGTTTTACATGTTAGAAAAATAGATGAATTTATAACAGATATTTATGCTTAACAAGACACTAACACTCATTCAAAAATTTGCAATATAGTACTATTACATGAATGTAACCAAGTAGAGTTTTACATTAGTTGAATACATTAAATCTCATTAACATAAATGATACCGAAGCATACAGAAGCATGCATAAAACAGTGACAATAGGTTAACGGGGTTCGCTGCTGTACCACAAGATCAATACCTCTTAACGTTTTGCAAATTCCTGGAATAACATTGTTTTTATGTTTTATCGGAAAATATTATCTTATGCGATTCCATGTCCATTGAAAATTTGTGTTCCATACAAATGTTAGAGGGTATATAACGTGGTACAGTGGCAAACAATGTTACATTGGTACAGTGCAACCTGTCTAAACCCACCACGCAAAATTGAAAATTTTACTTGAGGACCATGGGGACAGTTTAATCAATAAATTATTTTTAAACTAAATGTTAAATGTTTTTCTATAATCTGAACACAATTTTCAATTCTGTATGTTCAGTTAAACAGGTTCTACTGCATCAAGTAACAAATAAGGAAAAAGTAAATATTACTCATACTAATCATTTATAAACACATGCTAAGTTATCAGTAAAAATTATACTGTGTTATAATTATATATAGATATCATGAACTTTAACCTATAACCTACCATGAACTTTAACCTATTATCTACTATGAACTTTAACCTTTCATCTACCATGAACTTTAACCTATGATACATCATGAACCTTTTTAATGACCATTAAATTGATTTTTTTGTAGGAATTATGACAAAAATTCATCAAAATACATGTACCTATAATCACAGTGAAGTAATGAAAAAGCTGAAGAAAAATTACACTGGTTTAACAAATAATTATCACTTATTTTTTGGTTTTTATTTCTCCACCGTCAGTGGATTATGTCTTAAGAAGCTGGTATAACTAATCCTAAATCCGACATTTATCAATCACTTTTATGAGTCATGGGAGGGAACTCATTATCATCATCCAATCTTAACTGTCCTAATCCTTGTGCTTCATTTCCATTGCCACCCATTGCTCCATGTTCAACTTCTTGATAAGGTTGGGATTCTACAACATAGAAAATAGCATATATAATGATATAGTATATTTAACTTAAACAACAAATACATTTCATATGATTTGTAAAAAGATAACGTTTAATCAATTTAACAACAACAATACACCTTGCTACTGACATACTTTATGTATAACTATGAGCAGCTATTAGACTTGTGACTTTATGGTGAAATTAAAACAAAGTCACACCAATGGGGTTCGCCGCTGTACCATGTGATCAATACCTCTTAACGTTTGTGTGGAACGTTTTGGAAAATGCCAACGTCAGATTTCCGGAATGATGTCGTTTTCGTAGGAAAACGTCATCTCATGTTATTCCATATCCATTGGAAATAAGTGTTCCGCACAAAGGTTAGAGGGTATCACGTGGTACAGTGGCGAACCCCATTATTGAACTCTAAATAATTTGCATATGTTTGATTGTGAATTAGGATCATTAAATAGTCTATTTTAAAAGTTATCAATATTTTTAAATTGGCAATACATGTATTTCAAGATAATGTAATCAACTTGTTCCAATGTTCAGGTAGTATCTTGTCAGTTTCATTATGTCTACAACCTTGACCCACACACCCTACAGGCTCATGCTTGAACCACTATACTCCAGAGACAATTACTGTAGACTAATTTGCTAAATCTTATAACCATTATACACATATAACAGAACTAGATTTCAACAATTTTGAAAGTATTAGTAGGTTTTCAAAAATTTGTGAAAATAATGTGCTTTTAAAACATTTTTTCCATAAAATTTGTTAAAATAAATTATTTTTTGAAAGAATTTCTCAAAAATATTAGCTAATGGCAATTCTGGCTACCAGGAACGGTAACATAGAATAAATACAATATAACCTTAAGTTAGCAGTCAATATCAATTTAAGAAATACAGTAATATGCTGAATGATTAATTATCAAGACACCTTATTCTATATAAGAATTTTTTTGTACTGCAGGAAAAGTGTATCCAATATAGTTGATTCGAGTTGAGTAATGTTGTTTAACATCCCAGTCAATAAAATTTCACTTATATTGAGAAATTTTGACTGCATTGAACTGATGGCATTATAAAGCAAGGTTCTTTATTGTGCCAAGTCTACCATGACACAGTCAAGTCACTTCCAAGTCTTGGGTCAGACCCAGTAAGGGTTCGATTCCTCGACCTCCCACTTACGGAGCAAGTACTATACAAACTTAGCTACTGCAGTAGTTTGGTCACATATGCATGATATGGGGAATATACATTTGTAACATCATCTATTTAAGAATTATATCCTTAAACATGAAGGTCATTGAAGGATTCTGCACAAGTATTAAGATGTGTTTTTTTATTGTACTGGCAGTACCCTGCTGATAAAAAATTGTGTCTATAAGAGAAAATCAACACTTGTGACTATGTGTGTAAATCATATGTACCGGTATACTAGCTGACATCACAATATTAGCTTCAACACTTCAAATATACCATGTATATAAAAAGATGCACATGTGTATACCTTTATGCTATAGACAGCATTAGCCAAAAGTGTCTATTATTATAAATGGGATTATTTTTGTGGGGTGAAAATTTTGCAATTTCTGAAATCTGACATTTCGTGTGAGAGTAATTTTCATGTAAGCAATATAATAAGTCTATATTTTATGTATTATGATATATTAATTTGTATGGTAGAATTTTCAAGTGGGTTAAATATTCGCAGCAATTTCTTTAGGGCGAAATAAGCAAATATTTTACACACGTGAAAATTTTCCCCTTTACAGTAATTTTTGCTGTACTTGCTTTTTGCCAGGTTTACAGGACTTAATCTTGTACATCATCCAAATGTAATTGTTCAAGAGCATTACCTAAACCAAATACACATGATATCAAAAATCTTTTGTGTTTCACTATGTCATACTATTTTAATATTCTACAGCAACATAAAGTTGTTCTACTTTTCCTCTTTTAAGTCCCTTTTAAAAATAAGACCTGCTGTACCAGGCCCCGGTTTCACAATCATTCCTTAGCTAAGATTTTCCTTAACTTAAATTTAGCACATTTTACTAATCATTTTTTGGAACTACTGATGAATATTTTTGTCAAAACTAAAGACAAATGTTTTAATCTAGACGCGATCCTAAAAATGACACCTTAAATTCCTGATTATCTTGAAAATTAACAAAATTATAAAGATTTGAAATTTTGCAAGATTTAAGTTAAGGAAAATCTTAGCTAAGGAATGATTGTGAAACCGGGGCCAGTCCTGGGTATTACCGGCCGGTATTCCATTTTCATACTTTAGCATGTGTAAAATCAGAATTGTATTTTAAGCTTGACCTCAACATGCAATATTTTTCTAACACTAATGTTGACAGGAGCATCGAGATATTTGGGTAAAAATGGAATTTTACATGTACCTTATTTTGGCCATGAAGAGTCAAAATGCGTCAAATTTATATGAAATTCACTTTTAAGTTGCACATACTTCTTTTTAACCTTGCCAAAAGCCTGACATCATGCTCACTACAGATACAAAGCTTACATAGCATAATAAAGTAGCACATCTCAATCTACTTGCTTCACAATAAAAGCATAACATATAAGATCGACAAGGCTTCAGAAATACTGCCATATACTGATAATAATAGGACATGGAAAATATATACGGACAATGACTGGAACATGGACACAATTTATGTCTGATTTTTACTATACTTCAATATTTGATCATCTTTTTACAAGCATATTATATATTATCATATTTCTGACAGTTGAACAAAATTACATGTACAACCAGCATTTTTTTTTTGGTTTACCAGAAGTTTTTTGTATATAAGGTGTCACATAACCCTGAAGGCCTGAAGATCACAGGAAAAAAAATCAGCATAAATGAGATAAAACTTAATACCAACACCATGATTATGAAACATAAAAATAATCCAGCAAGCAATACCCAAAAATATGAATCCCTACCACAATGAGTTTTATACTTTTAAAAAAAAATCAACAACGTACTTGTAAAAATATCAGTCTTTTTTTTTTTTATTTCACCAACATACCAGCATAAATGTCAACAAGACTTATTTCACAAATATAAAACCAGTATACCCCGCATTATATAGTAGGTATGCATTCTGATTAATAGGATACCAGACTACCAGTATATATTGTATTACAGTATATGTCAGTGATTTTGTTACATTTTTTAAAAATTACCTTCTGCCTTTTAAATTGGGAAAATTTTAAGTTAGTGAATGACAGCAAATTGTTTTATGACATGCCTGCAATAGCTAAGGATTCTCATTGAAAAGATGTTGAATTTTTACAATATCTAATTAGCATTTTGTATAAAAGACCATTAAATTTAATTTTGTAGTATATATCACTGTTGTTTTGGGAATAAATTTGGATGGTGAAGTCGGGAAATTTTAGTCATTTTTCGCCAGGGGAAACTACCTTTATTTGGTAGTAATTTTAAGCAAACAAAATCACTGTAAGTTGACTTTTTTCAGAATATATGTGTATAATACAGGTTACACAAAAAATATACAAAGTATATACACCAGTAACATGCTTATATAAACCAAAGGTCACTAAGACTGAACGCATTGCTTGGAAAAATTGTGATCAAAACAACCTCCAGTATTGGCCTCAAGACTTATTGCTACCAGTCAAAATAGGTACCAGTATTCAAATCCAGGTTTTTTTTTTAATTTATAGTTTTTTAGGTTTATTAATAATATTAACTTTTTTTATTTTATAAGTATTAATAGTTTTTTAAAAGAACATAATAATAGTAAAATGTACTTTCGAGGAAAGAGTTTGTAGTGTTTATTTGATTGCTGTTTGATTTATTTCATGTTCGATTCGAAAATAATCAACATTTACCAGTGGTATATCATTTAATAATATACAAGTTGGAGTTCATATGCAGGAGAATATATGCAGGGTTCACGCTGCCGTTCGCTTTTTTCGCAAAATGAGAAAAATAAATGAATTTGGCGATAAAAACTAAACATTGGCGAAAGTGATGGCGAAAAAAAATGTTTACATTAACAGGTTCACTGCGCATCGCCGCATGAGCAGAGAGTCGTTAAAGCAACAGGTTTCCGTCTCCGTCTATGTGTATATCAAATGATCCATCTAGAGTGTTTATATGGGTTATCGAAGCCATGCTCATTATGTTGAATTAACAAAAGCCCACGTGTGAAGGTGTTAATTACAGGTGGATTAATCCTTTAACGAGATTAATTAACGCTGTCAGCGAGTGATTACCAAGCGGCGACCGGCATCTGTGTAGCGTCCCAAGACCATTTACGGATACACACAGGTAATCTAGAACGATTAATTATCGGCGATAGATCTTTGGACACTAGTAAAACTGACAACACTTTTCGATAATTATGAAGCTTGTGTCTCATCTTTGATCAACCGATCTATAGACTTATAAATCGACATGCAAAGTTAAAAAAATCAGATTATTGGCAATATCGCCACTGTGCCATTATGGTTATATGTAAACCAACTGACGACTTGGAGAATTTGGCTAAAGCTCCAAAGTTGTCATTGAATAAAAGAAATAAAACAAGAAAACTGTTGTTTTTCATGTCATCAGACATGCATTGTATTAGACAATTTTATTTCTTTTAAATTTTCGCTAGAAATTACAATTAGATCAGAAATATCTTTGGCCCATAAAAATTATATTTGGCAAAAAAAATTAGTTCTGGCGAAAGTTTTGGCGAAAAAAAGATTGAAGTCAGTGTGACCCTTGATATGAGATGTTCATCACCTTTTGATGTACATGTTCATGCACATGTATGTATTCTTCTGCATGTGAACTTAAGTTAGTGTATTATCAGATGATATACAATGGGTAAATGTTAATTATGTCTTAATAAAACTTTTTTTAACAAGAGGCTACCCATGATTATCTTTTTTTAATATGCTAGCAGTAGAATAAAACCAAAACACATTTCTATAGCAATTCATGTCATTCTCTCTGTGAAATGTTAAATGAAAACATCTAGAAACATCCAAAATTAAAAGTTAAAGAAGCTAAAAAATTAACAAAATTTCCTATACATGAAAAAATTAAATCAAATTAATGTCGTACAAAATTACAACCAAACCTCTTGTAATGACCAAATTTGAACATTATAAAGTACTAACAGTTTCAAATCTCAAAATATATATGCATTTTCTGCCAATTTTTTTTTTAATCCATATGATTTTAATCTGTGTATTATAATTTTACATGCTGATGACTTCTTTTACAAGTTTACAAGCTGTCTAAAATATGTTTTCAGGAACACTGTTATACATGTTGCTAAAAATTTAAAGTGTGTTCAGTGTTTTGTTTTTTTGCAACATTTATTTGGTTTTTTTTTTCAAGTTTCTAGGCATTTCAGTTCTTAAATTTTGAAAAAGAAAATGATAAGCAATGACCTCAATCTATTCACGGTATTCACGAAAACTAAGATTTCACAAAGTTTTATTAAAAAGTGTCAATGCTGATAGTTATATAAACAGACTGTTTCATGTGGTCATTTAGAAAGGTTTGATTGCTTATTATTATTTTAAATGTTTATTTTAAATCTATGCTATAAATTTGAATGATTAAACTGAATATTAACTGAATATTTATGAATGAAGTGCTGCAGGCAGGCAGGATGGGTTCATACCATACCCTAATGCATCTATATAAAAGTGTGTTGGTTTTCATACATTACCTGCACCATTCAAAATCTCATCTATCTGATCCATAGGATCCGAAGGAATATAGTCAGCAATATCCTGTGGCCCACCCTTTCTCTTCAATATCCCGGCATAACTCTCAAAGTGAGAAGGGGACAGAGGAGAAGTGGACAACATTGTTGACGTAGCGGCATGTGCAACCCCCGGCTTACCTGAAGGCCCAGCTGTTGTAGCAGCTGAGCTTGGTTCAGGTCTTTTGACTGTTGAGGCGTAACTTGCTCCTCCAGGATGAGTCAATGGTTTATCATGAGGAGAAACTTCTGTTACATGTCCATCACCAACTTTACCATCCAATCTGGAAAACAGTTAAAATGTACATAAATATATATTTATTGATAAACTCTTAAGAAAAAAAAACAAATAATAAAAACTCACAAACAATATATATTAATTATAAACTATACATTGTTTATATGTCAACATGAACAAATTAAAATTACATATTGACAACAAAACCATTTTCATATTTTACCTAATAGACTAATAGAAGTTTGTTTTTGTATGTGTTAAATGAAACTACAAATCAGTGACACTTAATTCCTTTTTCCTTTATGTCAGAATGTACAAGTTTGCCTGGCAAAATATATGAATCTCTGTACTGATTAAATGGGGTTTTACATTCCAGTCAAAAATATTTGACTTATATTGAGACATCACCAGCTAAAGGTGAAGTGGCAGAAATTTTTACCTTTGCAGCGAGCTCAGGGCAATGTGCAGGGAAAGTTCTTTTACATGCCACCCTGGGCTCTCATCAAGTCCTGTTTTAATAAGACTATTATTGGTCACTTTTAAAGCAAAACTATAAACATTGGAACAGACACTAATTACAGGTGTGGGGGTAAGAAAGATAAAAAGTACCTGTGTTGTCTTAAGAGCATACATTCTCCACCTTCATTAGGGTCCAAGTTATATAAATATAAATATCCATCTTGTGATGCCACCAATAATCTAGGTATCTTTTGTATTCTGAAATATATCAACAAATCAAATTATATACATGTAAATCATGAATGTGTACTGTCCGTGTCTCGGTGGTACAATAACATTTGCTCACATATACTGTAAACATATTTAATTTCGCGATGTACTAATTTTTCGCTTATTTCGCAGTCGCTTGTTTTGAACAAAAATTAATACCAAGTAAAAATTATATTGTGCTTATTGTGTTATAGTGCATATTTCAAAAACACGAAAATTCAACTACGTGGATATGTCTAAATTTCCTACACCGGGAAAATAAATACACGCTAAATTAAATATGTTTACAGTATTCATTCAGTTACATCACATACTACCGGTAATTGCTTCATGATCTCAGTTGATGTCATCTGTAACCATATTTACTGTTCTTGTACCTGGAGATCCTCGTTGGCAGAGTAGTATGGATCCAAGTGTCTCTCACCACTTAGGTTCAAATCCCACACAGAACAAATCCTAGTGTGAGAAAATTTGTTAGTTTGCTTGCTGAAGCTACCTGGTTTTCTCCAGGCACCTGGGTTTAATCCACCATTCAAGAACTGACCACTTATGTAACAGAATCTTTATAAATTTTATAAAATTCTACAACTGCACAAACTCTATTACCCCATTTAACTCCATACTTTTACTTGTAGATACTTTCTATTGGTATGTCAGTTGGTAAAGTACTTACTCCCTTAGTGAACAATTAGAGTGTAATTACTGACAAGGTCAGGTTAGAGATATGATTTTGATAGTGACTGTACTTCATAGGTCATTCTAACGAGACCATAAAAAAATCCCATTTACTCACATGTACTGTTGTATGTGACTTGGACATTTATCAGTAACTATTTTTTATAGACATATGAATATCTACATGTAGGTAATTTTGTACCCCATCCAAAATAAAATGAGTAAAAACATATTACTCACGTGGCTAAAGCACAGACATTATGAAGTCCAGAGTTAGGAAGACGAGCAGTTGCAAATGCCCGTCCTTGGTTAAACATTTCTGTCACTTGGTTAGGCAGGTAATTAGCAGAGGATTTTAATGCATTTCCAAAGAATCCCATCCAACTTTGAGGTTCTTCATTTGGCCTGTAAATATACATGTAACACAATGTTATACATTTAATGAAAAGCAAACATACCAATCCATGTCCAATCAAAATTCCAGATCAAAATTAAAAGCTTTTAAAACTGGCAAGTTATGGTTAGTTAAACATGTGAACTTCTACCAGGCCGGGTGCTCTGGAAGGGCAAGAACCTCCTATTTAGCTAGTGCCTTGGACATGTGTGTGATCATAACTTAAAACTAACCATAAACAACTAAACAGGAGCTCTTAAGTATCTATATCAACTATTTACAACTTAATCTGTGATGTAAAAACTAATCAATTTTCAGTGACAACATTTAACAATTTTAGGCATGCAATAATTTACAGGTTACTAAGATCACTGTGTACCATGACTAATACCATGACTAAGTCAGTTGTGTAGGAACACCATAAATCCAAAAGGAGCAAGTTATCACTGCAATGGGATGCCATTTAAAGTGTCCTCCAACAAAAATTGGTAAATTTATGTTTTTTTACCATATGAATGTGCATGATCAAAATTCAAATACAATGTTTCAAATGGCACATCTACTCTACCCAAAGTTGTTCCTTAGAGTTTCATAAAGATCTGTTCCATAGTTTTGGAGAAAAGTGGCAGTTGCAGTCAAAATGTTGTTGGGAGAAATGGAGTAAACCATTTATGTTCCCTAAATTGGTTAAGGGGACATAATAAGACAATAAATGATCTTACCTATCTTTTGGCATTTCTAATTTAAATATATGAACAGTTTCTGTGTTACTGGATGCTGATAAAAACAGAGAATCTGCACTAAATGCCAGAGATTGAATAGACACACATCTAAAATATAAAATAAAATTATATTATTGTTCCATCTACCTGTTAAAAGAATTTTAAGATGTAGTCAAAATATATAAACAAAATTACCAAATCCACCTGATTCATAATTTAAATCAGCAACATGAAATGTAAGATATCACTTCATTTTTATTTATTTACACAATTCAATGCAAAAAACAACTAAAGACTTTTACATTCGTTTAACCTTGGGTGTCATTTCCAGATTCACATTTTGAGGTTTTTTTATGTACATTGTATTTCATGTAAACTTGTCAATGTATTATTATAAATAGTCTGTTATACTGAATCAACAGTACTAGTAAGTACCAATACTTAATTTTTAAATATTATCATTTTGAAATCCTGATACACAACTTCTATTTGTCAAAGATAATCAAAATTTGCTACTCCTTTAAAGTTGTCAGTTACAAATTGGTATAATTGTAATTGTAATTTTTAATTTGATGCATTGTATTACAAATAATTAATGCTCTCTATCATTCTCTTTCTCTTCCTCTCTTTCTATCCCTCTGCTTTCTTAAAAATTTAGTTATTAATACGTAACCTTTTTACACCTCTTCTAAATTCAAATAATTTCTGTCCATCTGGTATTGAGAATACTCTAATAACTGTACCCTACAAACACATCAGAAATAGTTAAAATAATTAGAAAACATGTTTTAAAGAAAAATTGTGCTACTTTAGCTAACTTCACAAGAACTTTGTTAAAACCCATAGAATAAGTTAATGTTTTAAACATAAACTATCACTACCTAAAAACACTACAGTTTTAAACATAGCAGTATTTCTAAAAAGACGTTAAATGCCAATATCTTAATATCTGAATATTTAAGCTATACTTTTGCTTTTTGGGACATTTTAACTATATAAAACACATGGAGATATTTTAAAACATTTTATTACCATATGAGTACCGTCGCGAGAAAAGGTACAAAATAACATTTTTTATCGATTTTGAGATATTAGTATCATTAAATTCGCGAAAATCTTACGTTTTTAATGATATTAAAGACTTAATGACTTTCTTTACACATAAATATAAAAAGGAATATATAACTATTCACATTTTATACAATTGAACACAATAACGTTACAATAACGTCACTTGTATCCTCGCTTTTCCAGACTGGCGTTTAGCCCTTTAATTGGCAGAGAAAATTAGAAAAACCGCGAAAATTGTACCCTATTTTCAATGCACATTTTAAGATATTTGCAGTAAACCAATATATATTTATATATTTGGTATGCCAATATACTATACTTTCCTTTTAGGTACGTTTCATCCATATATAAATGTTTCCATGGCAACATAAACACCACATTTACGATAATAACATGTGAAAACTCGCTGAATTTTGAGGTTTTTCTTAGAATAAATTTCTTATAGCTTGAGACTAGTACGCTAGAAGAACATGATTTGCAGGTTATAAAAATAATCATGAAAGATGCTGCATAATAATAATAATAATAATAATAATAATAATACATGTAATAACAATTGTAAAATTTGCATGTTTTCACAAAAAATAGGAACTCTGAAAATAAAAGGTTTTCAGTGATTCATTAAACAAACAGGCTTTTATTTTTTTTATTAATTTTTTGTTGTTGAGAACATAACTTTGACTCCAAAACTTTCAACAATACAAATCTATGGTAAACAATATAATAATTAGAGGACTCATACTATTTCGTCTAAATAACCTCAAATTTTGTTACCATGGCAACAAAAACGGGAAAATGCCCACAACTGGTGTCTTTTTCAACCAAATATGGAGTAGTTCAAATGGTATTAAAAAAAGCTTGTCAAGTTTGACCCTGCCGCTTGACCTTTAATTTATCAGTTTTTAATTCAATTCAATTCAGGGTTCGGAGCACACGCTAGCGCCGTATTTTTACAGTACTTGTACTGTTCACTTTTTATGCACTTTGTATTTTATAAATGGAAAATTGCGCATTTATTTTGGGTTTTATTTAATTGAATATTATATTTTTATAATATTTTTTTTAAGATGTATGCACTTCTCTTTCAAAAGAACTAGCAGTATTACAAATGATGTTTCTAGCATCATTCGGCCATTTAGATATTTAATTGCGTATTCTGTCGGACATGTTTCTAATCATTAGAATTTTATACTAAACTGAAAAAGAGAGAATGATGCACGGATTTTTCACGCGTGAAAGAGACGCAAGAAAATCAAGTAAATTTAACAAAAAATTGATAAGCCGGAAATAAATCAGATTTAGCAAGATTTGAACCACTGGCCCAGTAGCCAGCTTAACAATTATGTAGACAACACACTAACAGGCACCGCCACCCTGGATGTTGATTTTAAACGTGGTTGCAAAAGATAAACCCATGAATCGTTTTGTTTCTTATTTAAACGTTAATAATACACATATTTTTATATATTTTTATCAATTTATTTTATATATATATACCGTGAATTTAAAAAAAAAGACTAAGTATATTTCTGCACTTTAAAAAAAGAGTTCAAAAGCAAACGTCTTTTTTTTAATCAAGTATACCCCGTGCTACATAATCGATCATTCCTAATAAATATGAAATTAAAGGTCAAGTGGCAGGGTCAAACTTGACGAGCTATAACTACACATTCTCGAAGTCTGGATCGAGACAGTCAACACTTACATCTATATCATATTGAGTATTACCAACTCAAACTCATACCAGTCCCTGACGTCCTGTGTATATGTGTAAAGTTTACATATACCAGTCCCTGTGTATATTTTATACCAGTTCCCGTGTACAGTTTTTACCAGTCCCCGTGTTTAGTTTTTACCAACCCCTGTGTACAGTTTATACCCATTCCCGTGTATGGTTTATACATGTCCTCGTTGGGAATTTTTTTACCCGAGTCACCGTGTACAGTTTATGCCAGTTACCGTGTACAGTTTATACCAGTTCCCGTGTACAGTTTATACCAGTACCCGTGTACAGTTTATACCATTTACCGTGTACAGTTTATGTACAGTTTATACGAGTCCCCGTGTACAGTTTATACCAACCCCGTGTACAGTTTATACCAGTCCCCGTGTACAGTTAATGCAGTTATTTACAGTTATACCACCGTGTACAGTTTATACCAGTACCCGTGTACAGTTTATACCAGTTACCGTGTACAGTTTATACCAGTCCCCGTGTACAGTTTATACCAGTCCCTGTGTACAGTTTATACCAGTCTCCGTATGTGTTGTGTTGTCTGTTGTGTCCTATTTTTGGATGCATTATTGTTGTCAAGTGTGTTTTACTACCCAGTTGAAATTCTTACATTTATATCGAGGTGGTCAGTTCAAGGATGGTGGAGGAAACTGGATAGTCTTGAAATAAAAAACTTCGACAAGCGAACTGACAAACATTCTCACATGTGTCCCGAGTGGGATTTAAACCAAGGTGTTGTGATCCGTAACCACACAATTGAGCCCACTTGGCCACCTAGCCCCCAAATACATGTATGTTTTCAGTTACTAGAACCGATTTACTGAATGTTAAAATAGTGATCGTAGACTGTGTAGCCTTGCACATAGGAACTAAATGTTTTGTCCTCGCCAAACATACAAAAAAGTTTCGAATTGGACTCAACTTCTTATAAGAATGTACCGAAATGAAATATACTGCAAAGTGAGAAGCTATTTCGGGTTTCTTAACTTATAACAATTTGTAATCACATAATTTTTGCTGAAGGGCGTGTACCTCAAGAACCAATAGACTGAAAATGCAAGACATAGGCGCTTTCACACTACGAGTGCTACGATCTGACATATTCCAGGATGATTTCGAGTGTTCTTAGTTAAAACAAATTTAGTATTAATTTAGCGCACGCGGCAATGAATAAAAAACTTATATAGGTGTTTTACTTTGCATCGGAAATTTTTAGCCACTTGCAATGATACCGTGCACTATGTGTAGTAGCCAAAATACATAAGCGTGTGCTGTTGAGCTGCTTGTTTCTAGCCAGAATTAGCCGTTTATAGTGTCCGTTCACTGCTACCCCACCAGACCGTTTAGCAGACTTCAATAAATGTCGACGGTAATATTTTTACCGAGACAATAACCTCGGTTTTACAGAGACAATAACCTCGGTTTCCTCATAGTACGTAATGCTCATGATACTAGTGCTGAATAATAATTTATCATTATTATTTGCAAGGCAAAACCAAAATTGTTATAGCAATTGTTCAGAAAATAAACATGTTATGGTAATCTTCTTTTCCATGATAACTGGGGTAGCGACAAAGTTAACGTTGTCTAATTAGAAGTTGAACAGAGATTAATAGTTTCAATAACTTGTGACGTGTGGGCCAGACACAATAATATTTTGAAAATCTATCCCATGAATATTAGTTATAATTATTTATAACAAAATGAATAGTTAATTATCTCTGACAAGGAAAATACCTAAAAAGCAGATTTTTTGATTTTTTTTTTAAGAAATGCGCCCGAGTCGATAGGGCATCCATAAATTAAGGAATGCCATCAACAGTCATTTTCAGCTCTAAATAATCTCTGATGGATCAAAACAAAACTAAAACAACATTCCCGGGTTTTATAAGAGGTAATAATTTATTGGTGATAGTTTCGATTACTCGAATCTTCAAAGTATCATTTCGAGAGATTATCAAATGCATTGTTTTAATGGTATAATTTATTACGTAAAAAAAAACCCATCCTCTCAGAATCATCGATCTAGTATTTGACCCTTATATACATTTGTTACGGACGTAGTATAAGACATCTTATCTATCGCCGTACATAACACTAAAAATCGGAATTTTTTTTTTACAAGAAGTGATGCAAATTTAATAAGTGATATTTTTTTAACAATGTTGACGTCTGTTAGTCGTTGATATATCAATGGATAGCTTTTCATAATGTGAAAATTTTATTTTTATCACTTTAACTGAGAAAAACAATGAGATATTAAGGGTTGCTTTGGATGCTATTTTCAGGATCTTTTAATTGAAACCAAAAAAAAAATATTATCAAAAGTCAATATTTGAAAAATGTAAATCGAGAGAATTCTTTAGACATAATTATTTATTTTTATTATATTATCAATTATGACCTGCTATTTTATTGTCGCAGATCTTTAAGTGAAGACGGTGTACCGGTTGTGGAAGACTGGGTAAAACCTGAACGTCAAAGTTGCACATTTTTGGTCAAACCAAAAAATATAAATAAATAAATAAATAAATAAATAAATAATCTGGAATACTGAAGTCTATCTAGCTTTCAATCAAACTCGACGCAAAAAGTTTAACATGTGTACAATGGAAACAATCACCTGCGCTCAGTCAGAGCTCAGCGATAACTCGGTAGAATCTGACACGTCATTTCAAACGTCATTTACACAGTTTTGCGTTCGATGTTATTTTGTACCTTTTCTCGCGACGGTACTCATATAATGTTTTACATATACATTTGTCTACAATACCTTTTCAGATGCTGTTGCTAATTTGGTGCCTTGAGCATTAAAAGCTATTGCTGCTAAAGGATTATCATGGGCAGGAATCATAGTAACAGCTCTCTGTAATCAAAGTTTAACATATATAATATGTACATGTACAGACTATAGTAACTTTATGTGTAACATGTACCTAGCTTCCTCTTGATCAGCCAAATTATATTATTACATGTTTATTGCTGTCTTTTTGTCATTAAATCAAGTACCTGTGTGCCCAATATTAGTACTAGTACTTTTAGGTTTTAGGGGGTTAAGGTACTGCCTCTTGAAGCATTTCTGTTTTGCCTTCAGTCTTGTATACAAAGATGTTTTAAAAAGCTTCCAGATATTATTTTTTGCTGACAATATTGATTAACTTCGAATGCTACTCAATGCTATGTAATGAAGTGTTTTGATGATTTCACAGTGAGCAATTAAATAGTAATCAATTTGATAAACATTAATCTAATCTATGGTCTGGTTCATCAAGCATTTTTTTTAAACTTTTCTTAATCATTTAAGAATCATTGGTCCCAAATACTCTTGATGTATGTTTACATTATCCTGGTTTGATTGTTTCCTTAGTTTGTAGTATGTCTTCATTCTTCAGGTAAAATGGCTATTGTCCAGCATGTGTATAGAGTGAAAAATTACTGTCTTAAGGCTAATCAGTTTCAAAAATACTTGAACTCAGGTTGCCAAATCATGGTGCATCTATATTTAAATATGATATAAACATGTTTAGAAAAACCTCTGACACATCCATAGAAAGGTTAATCTTTCTACTCCAAAGGGAAAAATATCAATTACAAGTATACAGGAAAAGTCAAAAGGATGCCCTGATTATAACACAGAAATTACAACTCATGACACTGCAAAAAGCATTAACTTGTTTCATTGTTATTTGTGCAATATTTTACTTACCAAATTTATAGTATCAAATATTTGCACTTCCCCAATTTGATTACTACCTGGGTATGCCAGGAAACAATTGTCATTATTAATTGACAGTGCACAGAGACCATGTGGGTTAGGAGGTGTGTCACGTATAGTGTGTAATACTTTCATATCCCGTATATTGTGTATATATAAACTCTCTTCCAGGCAAACGATAAGCCTCTGAAAACAAAACAAGTTCATTTTAATACTCAGCAAATTTATACAATTATAATATATAAATATGCTTACCCTAACATATTAGCTTACTCTTAGTGTTCAATCTAGAAGGGTTCCTTGCTCCATTGACCCTAAAATAATGATTTTGTCCCACAAATATAATGTCTGTAAGGCTTGTAAGCCAAACCCGGTCCATCTTTTTAGTCTCAATATTCAAATTTTGAATACTGGTAAATCCAGTTTTACCTACCGGTATTTCTTATTTATATTTTTTCAATGAATGAATATTTATCTTCACAAATTAAACATATTAATTTACATGTATGTTATAATATGAAACCGACTTTTGAAAACATGGCCCATTTTTTCAAGGCATGGGCCAGGATGACTACGCCAATTACATTTCTGAATAGAACACTACTCTGACTACGGTGGCATTAACCTTTTAAAACTAATTTTGTCTGTCATTTAAAGGTAAACAATACAATATTACCAGTATTTAACCTCTACTTTGATCCAAGATTTGTAACATTATGCTGGGAAGAGTTGGTTTTTTTTCACTTCAAACCTGCTCAGACACTAAAGGTTCTGATCCAGAAAGTATAATTTAATACTGAACTGAAAGTGAAAAGACTTTCAGCTAGCAAAGCAACAAAAGTTGTCTGCTATTTTTTGGATTTGGATTAAGTTTGTTACCTACTTCTAATAACATTAAATTTTCTGAATATATTTTGCAATACTTATTAACTCTGTATTTGCTGTCTACTTTAAGAAATTTGTCTTCTACTTGAAAATTTACTGAAATGGCTGAGCTTTCAATAAAGATTTGTAATAAAATAACAATAAATGTATCTAGTTTCCTTTAAAACAAATCAAAATTCAAGGCATTTCAAGACAAATTCTGAATTCTTTTCACAACTAGGAAGCAAATTTGAGGCCTTTTGAAGTATTCTATGTTTCTACTTTTAAATGCAAACCCTGTTATAGCTTAGGAATGCATTATAAATCAAAGCATAGAAAATGCTTAAAACTTAGAAATACATACCTGCCGATTCAAGCGTACAGCCAGTATTGAATTTGAGTAACTGTAATTGCATATTTCTGTTCCCTTTTTGAAGTGACATACTTTCAACTTCCTTGGTGAGGATAAACTTACAATAGCAACTAGACTGCTAGAAAACAACCTCTCAACTATACATATATCTTCACTCTCTGGTAAAATAAAAATAAATGCCAATAACTACTGTAGGAACCACTACTGTAGGAACCACTCTGTTTGTGACAGTGAAATACTCTTTATATCCATAGTAAAGCAAATAAAATTGAATAAAGATTGATATTATTCACTAACTTGTACCTAGTCGTAACAGGAAATCTGTTAGTGCATCTGCTATTGTCATTAAGTGTGCCTGTAGAAAGGAATATGTTGGCGTTATGGGGATTTTACATGGCGAAAATGGCGAAGTTTACACCGGAAAGTGATGTTCTTGGTGACGTTTTACGTCATATGTGCAACAGAATCCACCATTTCCCTGGTTTTTCAACATGTTAAATCCCCATAGCGTCAACGTTTTACCTTGTGCAGATATATTCTGTGCTAATCGTGGATGCGCATACAGATTTCCTGTTATGACTAGGTACAAGTAAGTGAAAAATATCAATTTTTATTAAAACTTATTTGATTTTCTATGGATATGAAGAGTATTTCACTGTCACAAAAAGAGTGGTTCCTACAGTAATGTAAATTTATTCAAGCTCATGTTAAATTTTCATTATCATGTATTTACATGTTTATAGCAGGCATGGGGCGAATTACATTGCAATGTAATGCATTACATTACAATTACTTTGACAAAAGTAGCATTATATTACAATTACAATTACATGTATTTTGGAAAGTAATGCATTATATTACAATTACTTTACCAAAGTAATGCATTATATTACACATTACATTTCATATAGAATCCAAACATATAAATACGATATGTTTCGGATTCAGAATTTGAAATTGAAATTTTGGGTTCTTTTTCTATAAAGTTTTTATGTTTTGATTTTCAACTGTTGAAAACAGGAGTATATATAGTCAATAAGTGCATGTATAGATTCTTTTTGCTTTGGGTCATTTAACTGATATTTCTGCTGTTTACCAGTAGGTTTGACAAAATTTGTCAAAGTTGATTGTTCATCTTTATCAGGCTTTTTATTATCTAAATATACATTTCTGTTTTACTCTAAAAATTAAGAAGAAGAAAAAACAGAGATGTTGTAAGGAATTTTTTCATATTATATGTTTTTATTTTTTATTTATTTTATTCACTGAATGTTTCTTAATTACCATTACATCAAAACAGTAAAAGGAGTTGATAGGTATACAAACTAATTAGTGGTATTGTCAGGTGTAAATTATAAACCATACTTAACAAATAACTTCTTTAAGCATTAAAGATAGGTTACCTTAATAGGGTATAAAAAGGATTAAAAAAACAATCTCTGGTAAAAATAAAATAGTTTTCATCACAGTTTATCAGTTAAAGCAAAATTACAAATTCATGATTGTAGTTACTGAAACTTATATTAAAATATGTTGCAAATTTTGATGTGATCTTTAGACTTTCCGATAGTACTAAAAACAGCATTTGCATTTTGCTTTAAAATGTATTTTTATTCTTTACATTTGTTGGAAATTCAAAATGATCTGAAGTATACTAACTTTTTAACATTTTATATAGCTTTAGTATTAAGGTTGAATGAAATTAATCATTAGTTTGACAAATTAACAGTTCAAAGTTACAATTTTTCTAGACATCGATTTTCATATTTTATATTAGCGAAACATGTAGCCTGTAGGTACTTACTAGCCCTGAATTGTAATGGTAATAATATCTAACATTTAATACAGATAAGTAATGCTATGCAATGCCATGTAATGCTTAAATTACATGCGTTTTTGTCTATGTAATGCATTACATTACAATTACATGTAATGCAAAAATTAAGGCATTACACATTACATGCATTACTTTGAGAAATGTAATGCATTACAGGGCATTACAATTACAAATTAGCATTACCCCATGCCTGGTTTATAGTAATGTTTTATCTTCCTACACCCATTAATAACCCTTTATCCCTGCTTGAAGAACATCAGTAGTTTTATCTGGACACTGGGTTTTCTGCACCATCACTGACCACCTTGATATATGTGAAATACCTGGGGTAGGGGTGGTGGTGTGGGGTAGGGGTGAACACTGGACATCCCCACTTAGGTGAGTACTCTACCAACTGAGCTACCAAGACTGTTACATTTGATGTATATTCAGTGTATATCCGATTGAAATTGGTAGTAATCATGGGGCTTTTTTCCATGGGGTGGGGCGGTGGTATGGGGGAGTGAATGAGCACAGGACTTCCCCCACTTAGCTGAGTGCTACTCAGACTGTTACATATGGTGTATATTCAGTGTAAATTCGATTGAAATTGGTAGTGACCATGGTGCTTTTCCTACAATAATATTATCTGGGGCATATATTACTAGCTTTTACATCCCTAAAATATCTGATATTACACCCACATAAATGACTTCTATTTCAATACTGTTGTGTCATCAAGGCAGCAACAGAAAACCGAATTAGTATGCATTTAATGAATTGAAATATCATACATATAATTTTAAAATGTTTCAACATTGTTCAGTTTAATCGTTTAAATTACTGAATCAAGACAAATTTAACAAGTAATTGTAGTTAAACAAGGTACATTAGTTCATGTTTGAACATTCAACATATGGTTATTTATAGATCTGACAGCTGATTTCTTTGTTTACGCTGTTCCATCGATTAAACGTACCCATGGGTTCGGTAATACTGAATAGCGTCTAGAAGCGTCTAGACGAGTCTAGACGAGTCTAGAAGCGTCTAGAACGATTTAAAGCACTTTATCGTTAAAAAAGGTGGAGTCTAGAAAAAACATGTAATATATGTATATAATATCTATTATTTAAAAAAATAATGATATAGATATGACGAATATTAAGGCGAAAAACTTAATTTTTATTTTCGAGTCTAGAAACTACTAGAACGGTTTGAGACAGTTTGCCGTCTAGATCCAGTCTAGAACGATTTAAAGCACTTTATCGTTAAAAAAGGTGGAGTGTAGAAAAACATATAATATATGTATATAATATCTATTATTTAAAAAAATAATTATATAGATATGACGAATATTAAGGCGAAAACTTAATTTTTATTTTCGAGTCTAGAAACTACTGATCGGTTTGAGACAGTTTGCCGTCTAGATCCAGTCTAGAACGATTTAAAGCACTTTATCGTAAAAATGGTGGAGTCTAGAAAAACATATAATATATGTATATATATATATATATATATTTATTATTTTAAAAAAAAATTATATAAATCTGATGAATATTAAGGCGAAAAAGTTGATATTTTCATTTACGGGTTTAGAAATTACTAGAACAGTTTGAGACAGTTTGCCGTCTAGATCCAGTATAGAAGAACTCAAAGAACACTATCTATAAGAAAAAATAAAACACATCTTACAAAATGTAATTTTGTTCAGGTCTATGGTGAAAAAATTAATTAAATGTATAATTGGGAAATAAAACGACTTGTGCATAACGGAATCTGCGCGACAGCTAATCATCGAAAAATCGTGTACCTAAAGAAAGAGAACTCTTCCTTATTCACGTAAAAACTTTATCGATCTTTTAATAAATGCCAATGAAGAATATAAATAAATAAATAAATAAATACATAAATAAATAAATAAAATTCGTTACATAATTTTGATTTTATGAAAAAAGATAACTCAAGATAAATTCTAACATGTATACTGTAAAAATGTATTAGTTGAGCTTTTTATAATAGGTCAGACTGCCTTGGGGCATGAAAGGATTATTCGTTAATACCTTAAATCAATGTACTGAACGGATTAACGGCACATGCCGAACGTGTCAGGTTGATTGCTAATTAATTACCTGCCGCGACTACACTATTGTCCAACTTGTATCCTTGTGAGATAAGTAAGCACGCAATTGTTAATTATCAATCTGACATATACTAACATTTGGCATACACAGAAGCAAAGATATTCGGTTGCTAAAGATATATGTAAAGATATTTTTCAATGTAAATGTAAAGATATTTTTCAATGAAAAAACGTATTAATTAAATTAGGTTTAGGCGTATCTTTGCAACATATTTGATGTTTTGGGATTCATTTAAGTTAGACAACACAAATGAGAGAGAGAGAGAGAGAGAGGTGTAGATGTAATTTAATAATAGAGAAAGAAAGAGTAGATGTAAGTTAATAATAGAGAGGGAGAGAAGACGTAATTTAATGAAAGAGAGAGAGAGAGAGTAAACGTAAGTTAATGAGAGAGAGAGAGATAGAGAGAGAGAGTAGACGTAAGTTAATAATAATGAGAGAGGGTAGACGTAAGTTTGAGAGAGAGATAGAGTAGACGTAAGTTAATAATGAGAGAGAGAGAGAGAGAGTTGAGAGAGAGAGAGAGTAGACATAAGTTAATAATAATATAGAGAGGGTAGACGTAAGTTAAGAGAGAGAGAGAGAGAGAGGGAGTAATAATAGAGAAAAAGAAAGAGTAGATGTAAGTTAATAATAAAGAGAGAGGGAGTAGACGTAGTATAATGAGAGAGAGAGAGAGAGAGAGAGAGAGAGAGAGTAGACGTAAGTTAATATTGAGAGAGAGAGAGAGAGAGAGAGAGAGAGTAGACGTAAGTTAATAATAAGAGAGAGAGAGAGAGAGAGAGTAGACGTAAGTTAATACTAGAGAGAGTAGACGTAAGTTAATACTAGAGAGAGAGAGAGAGAGAGAGAGAGAGTAGACATAAGTTAATAATAATATAGAGAGGATAGACGAAAGTTAAGAGAGAGAGAGAGAGAGAGAGAGAGAGAGAGAGAGAGAGAGAGAGCGTAAAGATAATAATCAATGTAACGGTTCACAAACTACATACATAGTCAAGAGGGCTTACATATAATTATAGGGTAATAAGTGTATGAATATAATGTATATGTTTGTATATTAATTGTTACATATTGTAATTTATTTTCTTTGTTTTAATAAATATTGTTTGTTCCTTTGATGGACTTAAAATCATATTTTTTATTTGTTAATAATCAGTAATTACTATAAAAAGTCACAATATCGTCTTTAATCGTTATATAATCTTAATTAACATGCCCCTGAAAAGAAAACAAGAATCCACATCACTTGTCGCAACTACAAAGGCTTTTCTCTGTTTTCGGGCGTGTGGGATTAATTTAAAAAACAACAAGAAGAAGAAACGAATGCCATCATCAAGATATGCCGCTACACTATGAGTATTTGTAACCAAAACACTTACGCCCCTTTGATGATTTGTTTTTCTAAGAAATGGTTAAATGAGACACAAATTTTGCATTGAATCATATTGCTTTTAACCAGTGCTATTGGTGAGATATCAGGTTATAGTGCTATAGGTAAGTTTTTAGCTATTTTATATATTTTTGTCAAATTTTATTCATAGAAATCGATATAGTGCAATTTCAAAAGGCTAAAGTGGTTTTCTCCGAAGATTTAATAATGTCACAAACAGATTCATTTCCCTGTGGTGTTTGTAGAAAACATTGTGGCCCTAACACAGTTGCTTGCGAGAAATGTGACAAATGGTATCACATTAAATGTGAAAACATTACCAAAACTGACTTCAGATTTCTGTCGGAAAATCAGATGGACTACGTTTGCCATAGTTGTTGTCTTTTGCCAAACTTTAAGTTTGACTATAAATCATCATTGACCCGTTTGCATGAAGGAGCAACAAAAAATCGTTTGTCAGACGCTATAAGAATGGAAAAAATATTTATGCGTAAGGAGGATGAAACTCCCTTGTTTGCAAAATATAAGTTGAAATTTGACACTTCCAGTCTGTATAAAGATGAAATGGCTGATCACATTATTGGTTTTTTTGGGAAAAAAGCAGTTGGCAGGTTCCCCGTGCATTCTACTGGCGATGGAAATTGTCTTTACAACTCCCTTTCGATCGCATTAGTAGGTAACGAGTCATTGACCCATGAAATAAGAGTGAAAATTTGCATCGAATTAAATGAGAATAAAGCTGTATACGAAAAAGAGGGAAAAGATATAATGTTACATCTGACAGAGCCGTTTGATCTTGCATGTCTTGACACTGCTTTTGACCGTAGGTATGGGTCTGCATGGTCTATTATGGCTGCTGCCTCTGTTCTAGGTTATGCCATAAAATCAGTTTACCCCCCTGTTAATGGGTGTATTGATCAACACTTTGAAATCTTAAACAAAACGTTTTATCCTTTGGGTGTTAAAAAGCAAAGAAAAGATCCAATCTATTTATTATGGTCCAGCACTTACAAACCAATTTTAAATGACTTGAAGTGTTGGAAACCTAATCATTTTGTGCCCTTATTGGAAACAAAATTTTCAAGATTTGTTGATTTAGAAAACAGCAACGAAGGTCTAGATGTAGGAAAGATTCCTGAAGTTGATTCTGTCACTTTAAAAGAAAAAGTTGGGGAATTTGATTTTGTAGGTGAAAATGATGTAATTACATATTATACCAATCTTAATTTAACAGCACCAGACAGCCGTTTCGGAATACAATTCCTCATCAGTGATGCTTAGACCAAAATGATGAAACCAAAATATTTTTAAAAAAGATATTGGAACGCTACCAAAATGAGTCTTTAAATATTGCAAGTCTTGCTGAGTTTCCTCCACTTTCACCCTGTCCTACTTTATTTGATAGTCCCGAGCCAAAAGAAAAATCCTCCCCCGAAAATCAAAATATAAGTGAATCTATAGAAAACACAGGTTCAAAACCTTCAGAAAAAACAGAATCCAATGTGAATTATCCAAAATTAGCCACTAATTCTTCAGTGATTAGCAATGATGAAACCAGAGATAATATATTGTCTGAATTTTATGACTACCAATATACATCAGGTTATCCTTATTCCCCAAGTTCGATTAAATCGGACAGTGATACGGAAATGAATACGGAGAGTCTGACTCCAATACATTCTAGTTCACCAAATTGTGAAAATGATAAAGAAAAAATTCCAAATATCAATTTTGAACCTGAAAAAGTAACTGAAAACAACAACACTCTGGGTGTTTTCAAATCAGATGGAAAATTTTTGAAAAATGCTGAACTTATTGATGTGTTATTATCTGAAGAAGTGCATGATTTAGAAAAAACGCCACGAGGTAGAAAAGAAAACATATACTTTCGCTTGGACATTACAGAAAATATAAAAATGAAGGAAAAATGTGGTAAAATATTTATTTGGGATGATTGTGGTGCATGGAACAGTTTTTGAGTTCAACCAAGACTGAATATTACATGAAACTTGAAAATGGTAGTCTAAGACATCTCTTTAAAAAACAAAACCAATTTGGATTGTTGGCAAAAAGTAAATTTACACCTTTGGATAATCAGCCAAAAGAAAGTGAACTATACATTTTAAAACGTAATTATAACACATTGAAACGAGAAAATAACTTCAAAAGGCGTGTTAGTTATTTCGACCAATTCCCAAATTGTAACATGGAAATTAATCGTAAAGCTGTTGTAGAGTATATAGGTCCTTACTGTGTAGATGTTCCTAGCATTCATGGTCTTGCTAAACGCACTGAACAAGAATATACCAGAATATCCCCTGACTCAAAGAAACATGTTCTATCAGAGTTAAATAAAAACAAAACAGCTAAATCCATTTTAAAAGAAACTAGGAAAGAGGGTAAATATACTGTTCGGGTTTTCTAGACTCCACCTTTTTTATGATAAAGTGCTTTAAATCGTTCTAGACTGGATCTAGACGGCAAACTGTCTCAAACCATTCTTGTATAATTTCTAGACTCGTTAATAAAAATTAAGTTTTTCGCCTTAATATTCGTCATATCTATATAATTTTTTTTAAATAAGAGATTATATACATATATTATGTTTTTTCTAGACTCCACCTTTTTTATGATAAAGTGCTTTAAATCGTTCTAGACTGGATCTAGACGGCAAACTGTCTCAAACCGTTCTTGTATAATTTCTAGACTCGTTAATAAATATTAAGTTTTTCGCCTTAATAATCGTCATATCTATATAATTTTTTTTAAATAAGAGATATTATATACATATATTATATGTTTTTTCTAGACTCCACCTTTTTTTATGATAAAGTGCTTTAAATCGTTCTAGACTGGATCTAGACGGCAAACTGTCTCAAACCGTTCTTGTATAATTTCTAGACTCGTTAATAAAAATTAAGTTTTTCGCCTTAATATTCGTCATATCTATATAATTTTTTTTTAAATAAGAGATATTATATACATATATTATATGTTTTTTCTAGACTCCACCTTTTTTATGATAAAGTGCTTTAAATCGTTCTAGACTGGATCTAGACGGCAAACTGTCTCAAACCGTTCTTGTATAATTTCTAGACTCGTTAATAAAAATTAAGTTTTTCGCCTTAATATTCGTCATATCTATATAATTTTTTTTAAATAAGAGATATTATATACATATTATATGTTTTTTCTAGACTCCACCTTTTTTATGATAAAGTGCTTTAAATCGTTCTAGACTGGATCTAGACGGCAAACTGTCTCAAACCGTTCTTGTATAATTTCTAGACTCGTTAATAAAAATTAAGTTTTTCGCCTTAATATTCGTCATATCTATATAATTTTTTTTTTAAATACGAGATATTATATACATATATTATATGTTTTTTCTAGACTCCACCTTTTTTTATGATAAAGTGCTTTAAATCGTTCTAGACTCTTCTAGACTCGTCTAGACTCTTCTAGACTCGTCTAGACGCTATTCAGCAATACCCCATGGGTTATGTAGAGAAAACGTTACATTCTTACCATTTTCATAAATCTGTTCAAGCTTTTCCACCGAACTCAGGGAAAATAATTTGTAACCAGTTTTAGTACCAACAGCTAGAGACCTGAATGGAAGAAGTTAAAACAAATTAATAATATAATAATGTAAACAAAAGTAGAAAATTCGATCATCTGACACAGACTGTGTAATGATGAAAATTTCTTACGTGCAATCTTGATTAAAATTAACAAATAACAAATCCGACTGTTCGTCTCCGGTTTTTGTTGCTAGGTTCATTAGGCCAGTCACACCTTTGGCCACCCCACTGTAGATGTATTCCGTTTTGGCCAAAGAAATTTTTTGACAATAAAAACGTCAACATTAGGTAGCCATTTAGGTTATCAACAGACCAAGACCGTTTTTGTTATGAGAATTTTGATTGGTCAGCCCACTTAGAATGTACAGGTTTCCGTCTAAGGATTCGTATTTAAAACATACCATGCAATCCGTCCCACGTTTGTAACAGTGCATTTGTGCAATGTAATATTAGAGTAGCAACGTTTTTTAAAATAAAATATTTATAAACATTTATCATGTTTACTAATAATAACACAATTTTTGTATATGTGATAAGTCTAAAAATTACACAAGTTGAAATTAGCCCGAGTAATATCAAGTCCTTAATTTAGCAATAGTTACTTATGCAAATGCCAATGACTGAGCGGTCCATATTCAGTATTGAACATTACGAGTTGTAAAATGCCAGTTATAACTATACATTGGATATTGTATTTAATATTTATATAGATTTGTGTTGTTGCATTTAAAAAGCGATGAAATTGAACATTAAATATTTTGCTGTTATATTAATGTTTTGCTTTTATTCCCCACTCTAACAAAGATGGCAACTTGTAAGGGATATAGAAATTGGGTCTATCAATGTGTGTATGTCTCTCCATGTTAAGTATATATGCGATTTTGTTTGTTCAATGCAATAAAAGCTTTAGTTACTTATGTAGAGGGCACTATGACGGACTGCCCTCGGGCAGTCCGTAAATCTTGATAAGTAACTAATGCATAATTATTACACCTTTTGTAATTCCTCGATATTTAAATGGTAAATAAGCGTTTGGGTAAATTTTATGTCACCTTCAGAATTCAGGAAATAAGTTACTTCACAGTGTGACATTACCTGAGCGGTTGACATTATATAAATATTACATTTCTGACAGGGTGCCAGTACATATTGTCACCTCGAGGAAGCATTGTTTGCCGAGGCGATAGCCGAGGCTGACAATGCTTTTCGAGAGGTGACAATATGTACTGGCACCCTGTCAGAAATGTAATATTTATTTTATTACACCGAATGTTTGTTTTATTTTACCAATACATGATGTGCATTCTTCGTCTTTTGTAATGCCCATACCGATTTTCATCCAATTTATCGACCGAGAATGCCTCAAATCCACAGTCATTTGAGCCAAGAAATTTAAGAAACATATCCACGGTCCGCTTAATGATCCGCTTAGTTGATGCAGAGTCTTTAGACTCTAACAAATTGTCAAGAAAGTAATTGTCAACCTCGACAAACATCACCCGTTGTTGTTACAGACGAATGTAAACAATATCAATAACAATGAGACGCTTGCCGTAGATACAACTGAAAACATGTTTTGTTCAAAGCGCTGATGTGATCCAGTGAAGGGAGGCGACTCGAACAAACGTACTGTCACATAGTCACGCGCGTTGCTATGTGACATTATAAATTTTATGTGACAGTACAAATTGTTACATAGCTCTTATCCAATGAAATTGCTAGATTTTTACATAAGGTGTAATAATACGAAAAATGCCACATACGCAGTTTTCTGAGTATGCGATTCAAACGCATTCGTCTTCTTAATCAGTAAAACGCTTTTAAATATGAGTGTCGTAGGGCCGATCTGGGCCGATGCAAAGTTGATTAAGCTTAAACTATTTAAACATATATGCTTACTTGTACATTTATTTGAAATTGATTTGTCTGGCTTAGATAGAAATCATTATCATTCAAGAGTTTGATCAAGATAGGTACATTATGATAGATACTATTTTGATTAAGGTTCGACTTATCAAAACAGGTTCCCGTGACCTGCCAATCACCGCCAAACCGTAATGCGTTCAAATGATGCTGTTGTCTTGAAAAGGTGAAGTGCATGTTTTCGAAAGGGTTATCGCAGTTATTAATTTATGCATATTTACTGATTTTATGATAATGTCCTACCGAAATGTGAACTTCTAAGCGCCTGTTCCATTAGGCCGACAATTGAAGTTTTGATAAAAAAGCCCCAATTTTCGAGTTGGTAAATTTATCACTTTATCAGTTTATGTGTAAGCCGGCTGGCAAAATCATGCAACCTAATTTTCAATAGGCCTATAGTTTTCAATAAATAATATGCATTGGATATAGACCTAATGTTTCCATACAATCCGCTCAGTATTTAATTTAAATGGGCTACACTTATTCCATTGTGTTTTAGTTGGTTTGTACAAAGAAAAAAGTTGCACAAAATCTCCCCAAACAGCAGTGTCAAGACACAGGCACTTGTTTCTGATATTTAAAAAAAAAAACACTCTATACTTAAACATAACACAAGGTATCCATCTTTACGCTATCCAAAACGTTAACCTCCTTGGTTTTCCTTTGTTTTTGGCATAATGCTTGGAAATTACAAAAACACAACATATACCATTCTTTTCTACATATATTCCTCTTGAGAGTAATGTATAAATTCTCCGTCATTGTCGTCTCTAAACCATGCCACAGGACCTAAACTTTATTCGACCATTGCACTTTCTGTCACTTTATTAAATTTTAATTACTGATCATCTTTTTCATATATTTATGGAATTATTATTTTCTGTCATTTTTTACTGAGCAATACATGGTTTGGTAAATTTTTCTCTTTTTCAAAAACACCATCCGTCTATGCATCGATTGACCCTCATTACTCTTCTATTGATTAACTTCACATTTTTTCTCTTTTTTCTATATTATTAAAGTTATACATGTATTTACAGTTTATTTCGGAAAAATTTCTGTTCAAAATTGGGAAAAAAGTGCCAATTTTGCCATTGGGAATGGGGCTGAATATTGGGCCCCAAAAATGTCCCACACCCTGGGCAATCAAACTTTATTCTAAAAGTTTTACAACTTCTATGTTATAGATAAATAATTACATTAATGAAATACATGAGTACACATAGATTGGAAGTGGTATAATAATAATAAAGTTGTGCAATAATATACCAAATAAATTAAGTAATCAGAAAAATAAAGCAGTAATGTAGAAATATACGGAGAGATGTACATATTTAATATATATATGGATATAATTACAAACTGGGCGTGGTTAAAGTCACTTTTAAATTTTGATTGGTCAATTTGGATATAAATGACGTCAGTTTTGACATGATATTTTGTATAACATTGCAGTTTTGCCGGAACTACCTTCGGTGTTTCCAAATCTATAAATAGATTTAATGTTGACAATGGGAAAATAATGTAGGTCAACTCTCGGGAGATAATGGGTAAAATCGTTTAAAATTAAAATAGAAAAAAATTAATGAGTAATTTTTTTATTTATTAAAATATTTAAAAATAATATAAAATAAAAAATTCAAAGCATTATTACAAGTTCGCTGCTACACAAATCTGAACGATGCTGGGGTAGAACTACGACACATTACCGGGGGTATGATAATGTCTGGGCATCGAAGTGAGGCTTCTATTAGGAGTTATGGCAGGGACTGTTCAACAAATCAAAAACGTAACATAAGTGACACGCTGAGTAAACCGACAACCAGCTACATACCACAAACATCACTTGAATCATCCATCGCAAACCACGAAGTACTTCAGGAATCTACTACATTACATTCTCAAAAGCAAGCTATTTTTACACAAAGCATTTCAAATACAAATACAAATACGCTTAGTCCTCTTCAATAAGTACAACCAATGGATTTCTACACAATCCATCATTTAACAACTGCAAGATATCATTTAATCTAGACAACAGCACATCCCTGCGTATAAACTGTGCTGCCGATGACAAATTTGAAATTGTTGTGAATTTGAAACTTTGTTGACGTCACACGTTAATACATTGTATTTAAAAAATCTTCAATGAATTCTTTGTTAATTTTGCTGTGAAAATTAATTGGTATACTGAATCCACAAAAACGCTGGTTGTCTTATTTTTCCTGTTCAAATAATTATTTTACTTTTTCTCGCCTCTCAGCTGCTGACCTATTTGGCGGGTATCCAAGTGTGACCGATATAACCGAGGTAAACAATGTGTATTATTGCGCTAAAGTACACAAAGTAGTTCGAAGTTTGATCGTTATTTAAGGTCTTACACATCGACGATAGGGTTTGTAATTATAAGGATTGTTTGTCATTTTGTGTAAATTTATTGAAGTATAACATCACGATGACGGAAAACAAATTACGTATAAAATCGCTGCGCTACGCTACGCGATTTTATACAATTTGTTTTCCGTCATCGTGATGTTATACTTCAATAAATTACACAAAATGACAAACAATCCTTAAATAATAAAAACAAAATTAGCATTTAAAGAATTAAAATTCAGATTTAAATTAAAATTTCCCCTAAAATGCCAGGATATTAATTTACCCGTATACATAATTTAAATGATCCACCATTAGGTCACAACAAAAATAAACAAATAAAATTTATGGAGCAGGCCCAAGTGGGGTGGGCGGGGATGAAAATCTTTGAATTAATTTTATATGGCCTTAGTACATGTATGAATTGACAATAATCCATAAAATATAAATAAAAAATTCCTAATGTATTTAACAGGTAAAAATGGATACATCTACTACTAATACAACGGATGAAGCACCTGTTTGTGGCTTTTGTAAAGAAGGTTCATCAGTAGATGATGTGTGTGGAAAACTTCATGTTGAGAAACTTCCTGGAAATAAAATAATAGCAGCTCATCACAAATGTATGGTAAGCATTATTCAGTTACTGCAAGGCTCTTTTCACTCCTGGTAAATTTGGCTGGAGCCCTTTTATTTATTAGTTTTAAATTATGAAAATTGGCATAATGATTGTGAAAAAACGTAAGATTTTGAATTATGAATGGGACAGAATATCAGCCCCAAAAATGACTTAGTGAGAGCCCTGTAGCAGTACCTTGGTTTTAGAGGATGCTGTGGTGAGATGTTAAGTCATTAACTTAAAAAACCGGCGGCATCTCACTGTTGTGGGTTCGAACCAAGTCAACGCAAATGTTTGTTATGGGCCTTTACTGGATGGTTTGGTACCAGTATAATAGACTGAGTGGTCTGTGATGTTTATCTGCAACAGTATGGACTAGTAAGCCAAGTATACTAGCACACTAAAGGCTACCATGCCATGAGTGTACACACTAGGAGAAAGCTGTTGGGGAAACATTTACACAATACATACAAGCACCGAATGAACTTGTGTTGAGATTAATCCTTCAGAGTTATAAGAAAAGTATATGCACATTGTTTTACAATGGGGTCTGCAAGTTTCATTTGAAATTTTTTCAAAAATGATTTCAGTGATTTTGCTACAATTTTTAAAAACTAACCTTTGTCTTTAAAATTGGAAAAATGTAATGTTAAAAAAATAGCCACTTCATTATGACCTGCTGTTGATTTAGGAATTTTAGTGATCAAATTGGGAAAATTAAGACAATTTGATATTGGAGAAGAAACGCCTGCTGTTGGTTACAGCAAATTATCAAGTAGATAATTGTTGTATCCTTACACTGGGTCATATAATGATTCTCTTAGAACCTGTGTGGTAGATATGAATGGAGAAATCTACGGTATGTTCTATGTTAAACTGTATGTTATAGTGATACATGAACATTTTAACATTCTGTTTCAGCAATATTCAGCTCTTCTTGTGCAATATAAATTTGACCATTTTGGAGGATTTAAGATTGACAAAGTTCAGCGGGAACTCACAAGAGGGAAAAAAGTGGTAAGTTGTAGTTTCTGACTGAAGCATTTATTTCGGGGTTAATTCCAACTCCCTAAAGTCAAACCATGTAAAACAACGGCTTTTACCAAGAATTAGGAGACAAATTAAATTTTCAAGAGTAACCTATTTTAGCAAAAAAGAAAAATACTTGTAAAAGAACTACATGTATATATATATATTCAAAACTTGACTACTACTAGTACATGTAATTTTAAATTTGTGGAAACCTAAACATTTTGGGAAAAAAAGGAAGTTCAGTCTGATAGGAATATGTCATTTTTTAGCATTGGGGATACTAATTTGAGATATAGTACATAAAACATAATATGAGATCCTACATAGAAATATAAATCTAAGAATCCAAATGGATATACATGTAGTTAAAATTTTAGTCCCCCCCCTCCCAAAAAAAAAAAAAAAAAAAAAAAAAATACTCCTAAACCAATGAAAATTAGAATTACACATTAATTTGAATTCTGTATTTGAGTTAAGACTGTTAAAATGACATTTTAAAATTTAATGATGGATGACATTAACATGACATTAAAATACTTTGAAATAATAATTTTAATCAATTTAGGATTTTTTTTGGTAACACAAATAATGTATTTAGATATACACAGTATGTAAATAATACATGTATAATATTTATTTAGATATGTTCAATATGCAGAAAGAACAAATCAAGAAAAGGGAAAACTACTGGAGCAACGTCTGGATGTGCTATCAGATCCTGTAGAAAGTCATTTCACTATTATTGTGCCAAGCTTGATCCTGTGGCAGTTACCAAGAGAATGCTAGTCAGATACAAAAATCAAAATAGAGAAGTTGTATTATATAGGTATTTCATACTCTACAATATTTTAGTTAACTTATGGGGCCTCAATGACAGAGTTTTCTAAAGTTCTGGCAGATAAAGGCAGCCCCAGCCATTTACTCTTGGTAATTTTTTCTGTCTTCCATTTTTCCAGAACTGACTGCCTGGATAGAGTGAATAGAAACCAGCCTGTCTCATCTCAATAGACATACAGTCATTGGCCAATATTAAGTTCACAAAATGGCCGAATTTATTACTGCTAGAAAATAAAGCCCTATATAGATTCTTTACCGTTTGCAAAATAGAAATACTGGACTTACCGTAAATGTTCAATATTTAGTTATATTGCCCTGAACTTTCAAAACACTACGAATTTGAGTAGGAATACTCCAGTATGAGCTTTTTATTGTATTGTATAGGGAGAGAAGTCCATATCTTGCCAGCAATGTGCTCCAGATGACAGACATTTCTAATCTCTTGTACTCTTCTTTGGATCCACATTATTAAAACTTTCAAACATTTTCTTAAATATTAATGTCTGCAGTTTGTGCAGGCCATGGAAAAGTGGGAATTCCGTTTTTATTTTTCCATTGGTTGGACCTTGCAGACACAGGGATAGGGAGCATTATCTTCTTGAAATGTCCATGGTCTGTTTGAAAAAATGTCTCACTGCAACATGCCAAATATTTTGGTCTTAAACATCTATATATTAATCACTGTCCCTGTTCCCTCCAACTGTAACAGATATACATAATAATACAGGCCGTATATAACAGATGTAACAGATGTCAAACAACCCCAAAATATAACCGACACTCTGTTGGTGTGCTCAATGTCGACTCGCCATACATCCCAAGGTATTTCTGTCATTAGTTACAGTACGGTTTTTATAGTATTGAACATTCCAAGTGAAACAATATTGATTTTTTTTGTCAGCTATTTTGCAAACTCAATTTTGGCCAATGACTGTACATGTACATGTATTAAAACCTATATTAGGTATTCTTTGTATCAAAAATAATTTTGTACAAAGAATTTTTTTCAAAACATTTTTTAAAATTGACTAAGACTATCTAGTAGATTTCCTTTTCTAATAATTTGTTTAAATATTTCCATTAGGAATTTGACTACGTGTAAACAATGTATATATGCAGATGTGAATAGCAGGCTATTATATTTTTCAGAGTATTTTGTGGAGAAGCACACAGAGAACAGTTTAAAGAAAATAAAGGTATGCTAATTAGAAAAAAGTTATAGGCAAACAACTTTGACCTGTCAGCTTGACCTTAAATTTAAATATCTATTATGGACGAGTGCATATATTTATGTATCAGGATCAGGTAGGTTTGTTTTGAACTCTAATCATGTACCTTGTGTACACTTTATTAACTGCAAATCCTACTACTACCTACATCTAGAGGATTTCTATTAGTAGAGCTCATCCACAGAACTTGCCACTCAAAAGTTTAACACAGACCTAACGAATAAGTGCCAAACCTACCAATAATTTGGTAAAGAATTGGTTACTTTATTATGGGTACGAATTCAAAACGGTACATTAAATTTATTTTGATGATAGGGTCGACTTTAAATAGTTATTGTGGATTTTATGTGCAAGATAGAAAAAATATAAAAATACCGTCTTTTCCGTCAGATCTTAAACTTTTTTCGGTCAATGGACCACTTTTTCGTACAATGAACGGTTATTGAACAGGAGTGCGTTAAACATAATTGTTCTCTGAAAAATCCATTTTTTGCATGTTTCACCCCAAAATTAAGTATGATCCGAAGTTTTCCAAAAATTCTATCAAGTTAGATAGCTAGATCGCATTAGACTCCATAAACTCAGAAAGTTTTAGCAAAATCCTTAATTTTTTTCTCAACTTCCTCAAAAGTGCTGTAATACGCTGCTAAAAATGAGAAAGTTGTCGCCTTTATCATTTCACATCCAGAGGATGTTCCGAATGAAATCGTCGCTAATCCTCTAGATTGTTCCATTCTTTATGGATCTTTCTAGATTAATATTACCAATGAAAGGTCAAGCGTACAAGCTAATGTTCTTTGCCTATAGTTCTAATTCTGGAGCATGTATATTTTTGAAAATAATTGATTGACAGGTAAATTCAGGATTTAGTTGTCTACAGTACTGCAATAAGGGAGAAAACTCCTCTGGTCTTATCTTAGTTTTGGAATTTTTTTATCATATGAAAGAAGCAAAATATTACTTATCCTGTATTGTTGGAATCAGTATCTTAAATTCAGAGTTCTTTCCATCTTTATGTCTTTCCAGACACTTCTTGTTGGGAGTACTGGTAATTCTCCAAAACTATCAAGCACTATTTTATGAAACTTGATGCAAAGCATCAACATTGATAAGAGATGTGCATCAAAAACCTGAGTTGGTTTGTTCATTTTCCTTGGAGTTATGGCCCTTTGACTGAGTCAACCACAATAAATTACAGATCAAGTTTACATTTCATTCTGCTCTGCTTATTTTTACGTTTAGATTAGACTCTCTATGAAAATGTTTTAAAATAAGCTGTCACATTCAGTGTCAGAAACCGTAATTTTTTTAGAAATCTTTCTAACCTTATGTAGTGGATGATAGTGAATCACAATTATGTGATATGAGCTTTCAGGTTTTCGGTTATAAATCAAATTTGTTTAATTTTAGAGGATTTTATTGCACCACAAGATAAGAATAACGATTCTGATGAGACTGGTGGATCAGACCAAGACGATGGTAACAATACCGGTAACAGTAGTACTGATGATATCGAAAATGATGCTGAAAAAACTGAAGAAGAAACAAATCCAAATCAAGATCTTAAACAGGAAATAGATAAAGATGATATATCAATGTGTACTGTAGGAAGTCCTGACAACAGGAGTTTTTTGTTAGAAAAACAAAATGGTAATCAGGGCTTCACACCATTTAGGGACGTGTCATATATTGACCATCATAAAGGAGAAGGGGATTCACTATTGGTTGGAAGTGCGGAAAAGACTGACAAAGTTGTTTCATCAACTCCAGTTGTTCCTCCAGTAGAGAAATTAAATGGGGATAATTCTGAGAGTACCAGCTCTGAAGTCAAGAAAGTTTTGAAAGCTGCCAAAAGTGATTCAAAACTTGCCAATAACAATAAGAAGAAATCTCAACCTGCCAAATCTATGACAATAAGCAAATCGCTTTTTAATGGAAAATTGTCTGAAAAAGCCGGCAAAACTAAATCTTTATCATTGAGCAAAAATAAACAGAAATTAAGTTCTAAAGAATCTCCATCATTACCAAAGAGAGTCCTGGATGTGAAAGACAAACACAACGACACAGCATCCAGCTCAGAGACGGACACGGACAGTATCACTGTTACAAATAGAAACTACCCTAGTAAGTTGATTATTTTTTACCTTCAATCCTAATTTTTAACTTGCCTGTGCAAAGTTCAAGAAAAGGTATTATAACACTCCAGATGTGAACTTCAGCATCAAGTGTTAAAGTTTATCATGCTTGCAAGCTACATGTACATGTATGTTGTTCCTCTGTTGGCAACCATTGAATTTTGTTTAAGTTAATCAGGGCTTTTGTGCAGGGACCATCCTTTCCTATTAAAAAATTTGTTTTTTTCACAAATACTAAGCTGATGTTCACATTTTTAACAAAAATAAAAAAAATTACTGTAAAATTGGTAAATTTTCAATTTAGCATTCATAAAAAGGTTGTGTCGGACGACCCATGGTGTGAGTATGATTGTTAATACTCACTGTGTCGGACCCATGGTGTGAGTATAATTGTAAACAATCACTCTGTCGGACCCATGGTGTGAGTATGATTGTTAACACTCACTGTGTCAGACCCATGGTGTGAGTATGATTGTAAACACTCACTGTGTCAGACCCATGGTGTGAGTATGATTGTAAACACTCACTGTGTCTGACCCATGGTGTGAGTATGATTGTTAACACTCACTGTGTCAGACCCATGGTGTGAGTATGATTGTAAACACTCACTGTGTCAGACCCAGGGTGTGAGTATGATTGTAAACACTCACTGTGTCAGACCCATGGTGTGAGTATGATTGTAAACACTCACTGTGTCAGACCCAGGGTGTGAGTATGATTGTAAACACTCACTGTGTCAGACCCATGGTGTGAGTATGATTGTAAACACTCACTGTGTCAGACCCATGGTGTGAGTATGATTGTAAACACTCACTGTGTCAGACCCATGGTGTAAGTATGATTGTAAACACTCACTGTGTCAGACCCATGGTGTGAGTATGATTGTAAACACTCACTGTGTTGGACCCATGGTATGAGTATGATTGTTAACACTCACTGTGTTGGACCCATGGTGTGAGTATGATTGTTAACACTCACTGTGTCGGACCCATGGTGTGAGTATGATTGTTAACACTCACTGTGTTGGACCCATGGTGTGAGTATGATTGTTAACACTCACTGTGTTGGACCCATGGTGTGAGTATGATTGTTAACACTCACTGTGTCGGACCCATGGTGTGAGTATGATTGTAAACACTCACTGTGTTGGACCCATGGTATGAGTATGATTGTTAACACTCACTGTGTCAGACCCATGGTGTGAGTATGATTGTTAACACTCACTGTGTTGGACCCATGGTGTGAGTATGATTGTTAACACTCACTGTGTTGGACCCATGGTATGAGTATGATTGTTAACACTCACTGTGTTGGACCCATGGTGTGAGTATGATTGTTAACACTCACTGTGTCGGACCCATGGTGTGAGTATGATTGTTAACACTCACTGTGTCGGACCCATGGTGTGAGTATGACAGGGGTTGGAAAATTTTTCAGATGAGGTAAAGCCCCGGACTTTTTGACAAAGAAAATCAAAAGCCCGCAATTTTTTTTATCAAGTCCAGAGTTTGGTTAACGAGAAAATCGAAGCAGAAAACCAGAAATCAATATGTATTATTTCTATCTGCATGCAGTTAAATGGTATTTTGGCAGTATTTACAACCCACGTGACGGCTGTTGAAACAATCGGACATACTTCTCCGATCGCATTTGGTGTCTTTATTTCCATGTGAGTTTCTTTTCTTGCCACTGTAGCCTGCTTGTTGGTGTGAAATTTAAATTAAACAGCTACATCATCGGACAAGACTGAACATTGGTAGCGATTACAAGCGCAATTAACTATCTAGATTTTTCTTTATCAACAGAACGCTTAAGTTGTCTACCTAATGACTAGCATTTCTTACAAGCGCTGTAATGATCAAGAATGAATGTAAACAACAACAGGGCGACGTGACTACGGATGGTTTTTCAACACACCAAGCGACAGTCGATAATAAAATTCATTGGTCTTCTGAGTGTTTAAGCCCGACGGGCTTTTCAGTAAAAATTTTGCAAAGTCCTGCTTGCCAAATTTCTAGTCCCGGGCTTCGGGCTTGAAGAATTTTCAACCCCTGTATGATTGTTAACACTCACTGTGTCGGACCCATGGTGTGAGTATAATTGTAAACAATCACTGTGTCGGACCCATGGTGTATGATTGTAAACACTCACAGTGTCAATCCCATGTGAGTGTGAGTATGATTGTAAACACAGTGAGTGTTAGTAGCTGTGCATGTGAGCAACACTGTTTCTGTAACAGTTATTGTTCACAAATGGATGTATCTTTTAAAAAAGACTCAACACATGTAAATGGCACTTTGATATTTTAAAAGTCCCAGTATAATTTCTTAACATGGTCTAACTGTGATGCATTTGAATGAGTTTTATTCTTTGACTGCTTGGTGTGCACATACAGACTTTAGGCCATATACATATTGATTTAAAACACTTGCGTTTATAACTCTTTTACTCTTGATTTTCAGATTTTGGCTTGATTATTGTGGATAAATTGGATAAATCCAAACATGATGCACTGAAGCAGGAAATTGCCACAAGTTTTAAAAATTGTGAAATTGAAGCAGCAAACTGTATTTTATGGTCAACACTGTTTGATTCTTCAGGGATTCCAGATTTTGAGAGGAAAGTTCCCCATCTAATATCAGATTTGATTTCCATGTTAAAGTAAGACATTTAATTTACCATCTTCCCCTAAACAAAGATAAGAGGGGGATATACCTCTCCCTCTGTCTGTCTATCCATCATAGTATTGATAACGTCCACTTCTATGGGTGGATTTTGTTCAAATTTGGTATTTGTAAATTGCATACCAACATCAGACCATATATTGTTTATCAAATTTAAGTTTATAGGTCAGTGGTCTATGTCACAGTGTTACATTCTAGATCTGGTCCTCATGAGTGTTTTTGAGAATGGATTTTGCTCCCATAGGCATTGTTGAGGATGTAGTTGGCTCTCAAGAAACTGACCAGTATTGTATTTGAATTCAAAAGTGTTCCTACTTATCTTTATCCAAAAAATTTAAAAAGTAATATATGTAATAGCACAAGAAATATCATGTTGGAAAATGTTTAATTCTTTGTAAAACATTCACTGGTAACTTATATACTAGTAAACAGTTGACTTCTGACTTCAAATATCGCAAAAAAAAAAACAAAAAAAAAATTCTGGGATTATTTTAGAAACAACTTTCAATTTGTTTTGGTTCATGAGTTATAAACAAGATTTTGGAAGTGGCAATTCTATCATTAATTGCGATAGAATTGCCACTTCCAAAATTTTGTTTATACTTGGTAAATCACAACAAGTTAAGTTGCCACTTCCAAAATTTTGTTTATACTTGGTAAATCACAACAAGTTAAGTTATTTCTTACATCTGCTTAGAATTTGCTAAAGACTACACATTTTGTCATTGAAATGAAAAGCACCATTAATTCTTTCAGCGCTCAAGACCCTCCTTTTTTTACGTCACAATAAACAACTCAAACCAAAATCAGTCTTGATGAGAGGTTGACAAGTCATGCTGGTTTACTGAAAAGTAAACATTATTCTTGTCAATAAGTTTATGTATTAAGAAAAAATCAGTGATTGTAAAAATTTCTAGTTTTACAGCAATTATAGTTGCACATTATTGTTGCAACTGGTAGGTTGAAGTCTCTTAAATGTAATTAGGCCAAAAAAAATTTTCATGTTGCACCACTAACCATAAATATTAATGCCTATTCTTAAGTATCATATCACAAAGTTTGGTATGTGAGGCCATGGTGGCCTAATGGATAAGACGTCAGTCTTCAAATCCAGGGTCTCTCACAGCTGTGAGTTTGAGTCCTGCTCAGACCACATGTGGGAAAGTGAATTTTCCTTGCCTTTGGCCTTTACTGATTAACTTGGTATCAGTATAATGGACTGGGGGAGTGGTACGCTTGTCTGTGGCATACTGACTCTGTGAGCTAGCATGGTAAAGTCGCCCTGAGTGCACACTAGTACAAGGCAGACCATACAACACACTCACACTTCACATGCATACACAAAATTATTCATAGATTAATCCATAGAGATTAATAAAATAGTTCTCATTGCGAATAGCTAAAAAAATTGCTGAAGCTACGTTAAGCAACATTCAACTAACCAACAAAGTTTGGAACAAGCACTGAGTTAATCATTAGTGTTGCTATAAATAGTATTAATGGAATAAATTAGAAAACAAATACTTTCCCATGTACCCCAAAAGCAACAGGGAACATACCTATTATTTTTACTCATAAATTATTACATGTATATTCAAAAGCAAGTCTTTTTTTTTAAAAAAAATGAAGTTTTAAAAATGTCTGTTTATGTTTTCAGAGAAAAAGACTTTGTTAAAGTAGCAAAACTACTGCTGGACAATGAAAAAATGATAAATCATCTACACAACTATAATTATGTATTGAATTTGGAATCCAAGCTAGATCAGCAATATTTGAAGACCATGGCCAAATCACTGTTTGATTTGATTGAAAATGGTTTAACAGAAGCCTCAAAGATTTGTGGATATGATGTTGGAAAGCTTATATATCCAAAATGTAGCCCAGACACCAAGGCCTTTGTTCTTGTGGTGAATGATATCTTTGATAACAAAGGTCAAATGAGGTCACAATTTTCTGACCTATGCCTGGATGCATATAGGTTGACTACTGGCATACAGTTAAAACACGAAGGCGAGGTAAAGCTTGATATAGAATGTGACACGTTAGAAAAGCTGATTACGAACTCAGTTTCTGTGTATTTCCGGTTATGTGGGGTACCAGAAAGTAAGTTTTTGCTGGCAGATAATCAGGCGAAAAAATTCCAGACCAAGAATGAAAAATCTAACAAGGAAGAAAGTGCCATCCTCCATCTAGAGAAGAAACTAAGAGGACAGGAAACAAAACGAAAAATCAAAATAGATAACAGTGTGATTTGTATTAGAAACGTTGATTCTAGTTTAGTCAATTATAAAGGCTTATGTCACAAAGTATTAAAGCATGTTACAGCTGACCACAACATGAGAAAAAAGAATCAATTCATTTTGTTGGATGTAACTGGAAATAACTTTAAAACATTAGAGGATATTGTACCAGCTGAAATCAGGAACCACAACCCTGATTTAACTGTTTATACTGCTTTCCCACCAGACCAGAAAAGAGTTACCTGTGCTGTTATAGAGATAAAATGTCAACCTATTGCTTCAGGTAAAACACACACACACACACACACACACACACACAGAGAGTTAACTATTGCGTCAGGTAATACACACACACACGCACACACACACACACACACACACACACACGGTGTCAACCTATTGCTTCAGGTAAAACACACACACAATTAATTCTAATATTTGACATACGTGTAACTGATAAAAGTTTCAATTTTAATTCAAGTGAACTGAGTAATGCCTTCAATTTTTATACCTTTGCACTTCTGCTACTGTTATAGCTAGCTGTTATTTCTCAGATGAGCATTTCAGCCCCATCTGGTCTCTTGTTTACATATATATATTTGTACTTGCAAATTTAATTTATATTTTTAGGATCAGGCCACAGTTCACATCAGAACCAACATGAAAAAACGGCATCTTTTGGATCAGGCATTAATGGATCTATCATTAATGAAAGTTCTTCTACATCTGATGATGATAGTGATGATGAAACAGATAGTTTATCATCAGGTGTGGGGCGTCAGAGTCTAAGGTCTTCAGTGGAATGTTTGCGTAAAAGTCCACGTAAATCAGCATCATCTCCATGTGGATCAAAGCAATCATCACCAGTTAAATCATCTCCAAGTGTGAAGTCTGGAAGATCATCACCACGTTATTTCTTGGCATCTCAGGTCACATCTCCAGCACGGCAATCTCTTAAAAGGCCATATGAAGCTGAAAGTCCAACTAAACAATCTAAATTTGCTAAGAAATCATAAACTTCAGGAAGCATAGTTCATTTATGTGGACTTGTGAGAGTAAAATGAGTAAAGTTTCATTATATCTGATCTGATCACACACATGCACACACCCATACGTGCAAACACACACACACACACACACACACACACACCCTTATTGATTTGATAATTGAAACAGCTGTATTGCTCTATTTGTATTTTATAACAGTGTACATCCATTTACATGTACCTCGTCGTTATATTGCATTAGTATTCACCAGCGTACCACATGATACCTGATAATATTTGTGCAGAAGTATTATTTCTTTTGGATATGGAATCGTAACAGTTGATGTTTTCCGTAAAAAGAATGTTACTCAGAGAATTTGGAACATTAGCATTTTCCAAAATTTTCTGCACAAATGTGCAGATGTATTGATCACATCGAACACTGGCAAACTGCATTATTTTATGTTTTGGTTTTTCAAGCCATGTAAATGCAGCAATTATGGTAGCTATTCTATAAGTAGGTAATATACAAAAAGGATCTATTTTTGTATTAATCACAGTTGTACTTAATACAGTCAAACCTGTCTAAAAGGCCACCTAGGGGAACCAGTAAAAATGACCTTCATGGACAGGTGTCACTTACATATACAGATTCAAATAACATGAATAAAAGAGCAATTGGATATAAGATTTTACTGGTCTTTAAAAACAGGTGACCATTATATAGAGGTGGCCTTTAAAGCAGGCTTGACTCTACCTTGTCGTGACTTCATATATTACATAACAATGCATCTATCTGTTTGTTTTGTGTTTTTGATTTTGTAGTGATTTTAGTTGATATTAATGCTTTCATAATTGAATTTTACAGTAGAACTTCTAAAATAAAATTCCCTTCTCAAACATTCTGGAAGTCTAAAAGTAATTATTCTTCCAAATCAATATTTTTGTTTGCTTATTTTTTTAAACTTTTAAATGATAATAAAACTCTAGTGCATTATAAGCTCAATTGATCATGTGAGGTTATGGCATAGTGCACCATTTGTATGCACACCTTTAGGCCTATCGTACTTAAATTGCTGCCATGTGCATAATTTTTCACAGAGACTTTTCGTTGATATATTTAAGCTAAACATCAAAGTAAATGTTGGCAGCTATTAAAATATGCGGGTTTTGTGTGTGTCTCATACAATCCTGCACTGTATAACAAAAAATACTAGCAATGTATTTTTATATGTGATTTTCATTGTCAAGCCTTATAATTACCTACCAGCTCATTAACCACAAAAGTAAGTACATGCAAACATGTTTCTGAAAAGTTTCTACCTATGAATTTCTTGTTATACAGTATATGATATTTTGGAAAGAAAATCCAGTTACACATATATAGTTTTTGGATCGCTGGCCATGCCCACAATGTTCCGACAAAGGCCAGACATTCTTGAATCGGACACAAAAAGAATGAAAACTGGGCCTGAAATGTGCTGTTTAATGACGTCACTGACACTGGAACGTCATTAGTTGCTGTGACGCTGCTATGATACTGTGATTGCGGCCAGTGGCAGAACATAATAGGCATGGCCGGTGAAATGTGAATTATGTAGATTACGTTGTTTGTTATTATAAACAAGTCAAGTCATATCCTATCAGTCATGATCATGTTCAATGCTGTGAAACTGGTCCAACTGAAAGTCATTTCTCTATGTAGCATTGTGAGAAATCTGACTAGGAAAAATGTATATATATAATGTTTATAGCTAAGTATCTGTAAATTTTGGTATGATAAATGTAATTTATGATGGCCAGTTTTTCTTGTTCTTTTGATTGAAAACATAATTTTCATATGCAGTCAAACCTGTCTATAAAGGTCACCTAGTGGGACTAGTAAAAGTGGCTTTTGTGTGCCGGCGTCCCTGATATACAGGTTAAAATAACATGAATAAAGGGCAATTGGAATAAAATTGTACTGACTTTTAAAAGCAGTTGACCTGTGTATAAAGGCGGCCTTTAAGATAGGTTTGACTGTATAATTTTAGTTTGAAAAAATTTCAAATACCAGTAGGTTTGAAAACAAAAATTAAGATTTTGTGTTTCAGTTAATTGATTAATCTTTGTATGTAAAATTTTTATCAATTAACCTTATCAGTAATAAATAGATTGTCAGGGTATCCTTGTTATCAGTATTGTAATGAATGTCTGAAGCAATAAGAAGTATAGCCATAAGTATAACAGTTCTTAGACAATATAAGTAAATGTTGTTGGTAAAAGTATTTTGATATTAAGACTTATAATCATGTTGGTGATTTAACACCGTTTTATAAGTGTGCTTGTTTTTACGGGTATGTGTAGTTTTTAGCTCACCTGACCGAAGGTCATGTGAGCTTATGGCATAGCGCAGCGTGTGTATGTGCGTGTGTGCGTGTGTGCGTCGTTAACACCTATTTTCGACTTCTCCTCTGAAACTACTGGACAGTTTTTGATGAAACTTTGTCAGAAGTATATATGGGCCGGTGCAATTCAGATTTGTTCGTGGCGTTGCTATGGCTACCATAACTAGGTCAAGGTGACCTAGGGGTGCAAAAATCTTAAAAAATCTTCTTCTCCGAAAGTACTGATTGGAGAAAAAATCTGATGTGATATTTGGCTTCTCTAGGGTCTTAAGCCTATAGTTTGTTCATTTTGTGAAATTCGGATAAAAAATAGGTTACGCGTTTTTGCGTTTAATTTTGAAAAAATCGTAAAATAGCTTCAAATTGTTATAACTTGACTATTTGACCAGATAATGACATGGGGTTTTCAGTTTTGACATCTTCTTGTTAGTATCTTCAAAATGAGGTCAAGGTCGATTGTGAAGGTCGTGACCTAATTTTTTTTTACCTCTAATTATAATTATTATCTCGAAAACTATAAACTTTTTGTATAGGCATGTATATTAGAATGTTGTAGGTATCTATACAACGATCATTTTGATGTATAGAAAAAGGTCATGGGTTCAAAGGTCAAGGTTACAGATGCGAAACAATACCGAAATGGTTAATTATCTCGAAAACTATAAACATTTTGTATAGGCATGTATATTAGAATGTTGTAGGTATTGATACAACGATCATTTTGATGTATAGAAAAAGGTCATGTGTTCAAAGGTCAAGGTCACAGATGTGAAACAATACTGAAATGGTTAATTATCTCGAAAACTATAAACATTTTGTATAGGCATGTATATTAGAATGTTGTAGGTATTGATACAACGATCATTTTGATGTATAAAAAAAGGTCATGTGTTCAAAGGTCAAGGTCACAGATGTGAAACAATACCTAAATGGTTAATTATCTCGAAAACTATAAACTTTTTGTATAGGCATGTATATTAGAATGTTGTAGGTATTGATACAATGATCATTTTGATGTATAGAAAAAGGTCATGGGTTCAAAGGTCAAGGTCACGGATGTGAAACAATACTGAAATGGTTAAATTTCTCGAAAACTATAATCTTTTTGTATAGGCATGTACATTAGAATGTTGTAGGTATTGATACAACGATCATTTTGATGTATAGAAAAAGGTCATGGGTTCAAAGGTCAAGGTCACAGATGCAAAACAATACCGAAATGGTTAATTATCTCGAAAACTATAAACATTTTGTATAGGCATGTATATTAGAATGTTGTAGGTATCGATACAACGATCATTTTGATGTCTAGAAAAAGGTCATAGGTTGAAAGGTCAAGGTCACAGATGCGAAACAATACCGAAATGGTTAATTATCTCGAAAACTATAAACATTTTGTATAGGCATGTATATTAGAATGTTGTAGGTATTGACACAGCAATCATTTCGATGTATAGAAAAAGGTCATGGGTTCAAAGGTCAAGGTCACAGATGTGAAACAATACTGAAATGGTTAATTATCTAAAAAACTATAAACTTTTTGTATAGGCATGTATATTAGAATGTTGTAGGTATTGATACAACGATCATTTTGATGTATAGAAAAAGGTTATGGGTTCAAAGGTCAAGGTCACAGATGCGAAACAATACCAAAATGGTTAATTATCTCAAAAACTATAAACTTTTTGTATAGGCATATATATTAGAATGTTGTAGGTATTGATACAACGATCATTTTGATGTATAGAAAAAGGTCATGAGTTCAAAGGTCAAGGTCACAGATGCAAAACAATATCGAAATGGTTAATTATCTCGAAAACTATAAACTTTTTGTATAGGCATTTATATTAGAATGTTGTAGGTATTGACACAACAATCATTTTGATATATAGAAAAAGGTTATGAGTTCTAAGGTCAAGGTCACATATGCGAAACAATACGGAAATGTTTAATTATCTCGAAAACTATAAACTTTTTGTTTAGGCATGTATATTAGAATGTTGTAGGTATCGATACAACGATCATTTTGATGTATAGAAAAAGGACATGGGTTCAAAGGTCAAGGTCACTGATGTGAAACAATACCGAAATGGTTAATTATCTCGAAAACTATAAACATTTTGTATAGGCATGTATATTAGAATGTTGTAGGTATTGACACAGCAATCATTTCGATGTATAGAAAAAGGTCATGGGTTCAAAGGTCAAGGTCACAGATGTGAAACAATACTGAAATGGTTAATTATCTAAAAAACTATAAACTTTTTGTATAGGCATGTATATTAGAATGTTGTAGGTATTGATACAACGATCATTTTGATGTATAGAAAAAGGTCATGGGTTCAAAGGTCAAGGTCACAGATGCAAAACAATACCAAAATGGTTAATTATCTCAAAAACTATAAACTTTTTGTATAGGCATATATATTAGAATGTTGTAGGTATTGATACAACGATCATTTTGATGTATAGAAAAAGGTCATGAGTTCAAAGGTCAAGGTCACAGATGCAAAACAATATCGCAATGGTTAATTATCTCGAAAACTATAAACTTTTTGTATAGGCATTATATTAGAATGTTGTAGGTATTGATACAACAATCATTTTGATATATAGAAAAAGGTTATGAGTTCTAAGGTCAAGGTCACATATGCGAAACAATACAGAAATGTTTAATTATCTCGAAAACTATAAACTTTTTGTTTAGGCATGTATATTAGAATGTTGTAGGTATCGATACAACGATCATTTTGATGTATAGAAAAAGGACATGGTTCAAAGGTCAAGGTCACTGATGTGAAACAATACCGAAATGGTTAATTATCTCGAAACTATAAACTTTTTGTATAGGAATGTATATTAGAATGTTGTAGGTATCAATACAAGAATCATTTTGATGTATAGAAAAAGGTCATGGGTTCAAAGGTCAAGGTCACATGCAAAACAATACCAAAATGGTTAATTATCTCGAATACTATAAAATTTTTGTATAGGCATGTATATTAGAATGTTGTAGGTATTGATACACTGGTTATCATGATGTAAAGAAAAAAGGCTTGGGGTTTAGTATTTATGTGTTCTTTAAATCTATCAGCTAGCCATTAGTTATCAGGTGAGCGTATCAGGCCCATGGGCCTCTTGTTTATGTCCTGAAATGTGTCATGTATATTGGCCAGTATTGTGTAGGTTCTATTGAGTGTATATGTAAAAGTGACTTCTCTGTCAAGTTGTTTGAAAGTTACTTACCATTGTATGTGTTTCCAGAGCCAGGGTTGTAATTTCCTTAAAAGTGTTCCCAAGGGCTTGAAGGCCAAAGTGATACTTTAAGACTACCGGTAACTGTTTCTAGAGTAAGGATAATATATTAAGTCCAGCACTCACTGTGTTCCCAGGCCAATACTTGCATTCTAATACAAAAGCTAGACATCTGAAACATTAATTGTAGCATCCTTGGGTCAAGTAATATTCAATTTGTAAAAATCTCAGCATTGGGAGCCCACATAGGAAAGCTGTAAAAAGCTATAAATTATTTAAAAATCATTTTCAATATGGAGACAATGCTTAGACCTTATATAAATATAATGTAGCATCATTATGTATGTAGATTTCAATTTGCAATAATCTTGGCAGTTGGCCCCAAAAATGTAGAACTGTAAAGGTACTCATGTAATTTTTTGTAAATATTTTGAATTAGCATATATAGCTAGATGTAGAGATTTTAGGTAGGTGATAAGTCCCATGGGTCTCATATTGTAAACCCTGCAAACTAGTATGTAGGAACCACCATGTCCGTCTCTCCATCCATCTGTCTGTCTTGTGTAAAATTGTGTCGGGGTCATATCTCATAATTGCTTTGGACAACTGTCATAAAACTCCACAAGAATAATGTGTCATGACCTTGAAGCAAGGTCAAATTAGAAAGGTCATGGTCACAGGAAACATTAAACCCAACCCTTGAAGATGTTGGAGGCAGGGGGAATTTGGCTCCTAAGAGACGGTTCTAGTTTATATTGATAGTAGATAAGTTATAGTGCAAGCTTTGACATAGATTGATACGTTTGTTTTCTAATTTTATAGTTAAAATATTAATCTTTTTGTACTGTTTTATTTTTCTATAGTTAAGGCGCTCAAACAAACTCTTTTCATAAGGGACAAGAATAGGTGGAATCTGTATAGTTTGTCAAGGTATTTTTACAGAGGTGACTCCTAAGCCAGTCATTGTCACTATTCAACTCTTTTCATAAGGAACAAGAATATATACTATATGGCTTAGACATAGAGAACCCAAGCAATTAGAAGTTATTGCATTGTCAAAAAAGTAAAATGTCTAAAATAAAGGGTAGCAGGGTAAAACAATACTAAAGTCTCCCATAGACCTTATTTAGAAAATGTTTTGGTGACTGAAGAAACTGAGTAAAACAATTTGTATAGGCAAACAACATTGACCTGTCCCTTGAACTTTAATTTGAACATTTATTATGGACAAGCACATTTATGAATAGGGATCACACTTACTTATTTCATCTACATAATGTGAACACTAGTGGTCATTGCATTGTGTATATATTATAACTAACTGCTAATCCTAACACTACCCATGTATTGGATAGATCCTTGAATATTCCAAATGATAGGTCAAGCAGACAGGTCAATGTTGTTTGCCTATTACCCCAGCTTTAATTTGTTTGGAGACATAAGTAAGTAAATGTCTATACAGGGTTTGACTTTCATTAGTTTGGGCGCCTTTATTATTATTGATGGATGTAATGCTAGTTAAAAGTAATGTTTAGTATACTTTATAAATAAAAAGTATTACAGTTTAGTTTTGATGTGTGATTTGTTTGTCCCTGAAACACTATACACTATTTATCATTATATGTACAGTAAAACACGTTTATAGCGAAAACTTGGAGACTCTAATTTTAACTTCATCATAAAGCAACTTTGTTATAAATAGACTTATATAGAGGACCGGTCAGGCCCAATATTTGACTTCGCACTATCCATGTATTTGTTATAAGGGTTTTCGTTATATTTGTGTTTTACTGTCAATGGAGGCCTCCAGATACATATTTTTATTCTTTCTTCACATGTAGCATGTTCTTGATGGCTCTTGCTAATGTCTAGTTCATGTTATTAGGACACATACATAATATTATATAATTCATGTGAAGGTTAGCTTAGTAGGTAGTATAATTGCTTGTTTACATGAAAGACATGGAATCAAATCCTGTTGTAATAGATTTTAGCTCCCCTGAATTGAAAGCTTACATGAGCTATTATCCTATTGTGAAAGTATGTTTGGTCTGTTGTGTGTCATGCATTATCTGTTTACATTTTAATCATGTACAAAACCATGGGGTCAAAATTGGGGTCATTCTTTGGTCAAATGAAGGAGCTATGCACCCTTAGTGCTTCATAAGTTGGCTAACAGTAAAAATCTTGAAAATCTTCTATGAACAAACAAGATTAATTGAATGGTATTTTACATCCCAATCAAGAATATTTCACTTATACTGAGACATCACTAGCTATAGGTGACGTAACAAAATTTTGAGCTTTACAGTGAGATGTTTATATACGGTCCAATTTAGTTTGGTATACAGAATATGGACACCCAACCATTTAACATACATAACAGGTTTTTGCCTTTCTTTTTTCATTGGCGTGTTATTAGTTGAATATGCTAATTGGATGCTAAATCAAGCAGAATTTTTACAAATCTCAAACTACCATGCAGATTTAAACCAAATCTGGCGTGGAATGAACCTAGTTGACCTTAATTAAAAATACCATAACAATAGACAAAACGAATAAATGGCCATGGCAGTTTTTAGTAACAATGGCAGGCAGGTGTCCAATGTACTTGTTTATTCCATAACAGGATATCCCTTACCCATTCACCACCTCTATGTTAGAATGCAATAGTTTGTCATTACTTGTTTTAATTTTGTGTACATCTTTGTAATACTAGTATATCTTATAATACCTATTTTGAATATATTAAGAATTATTGAGGTTTTATTCCCAGTAAATTTAAAACGAATAATTTTCTCCAAAAAGATTTATCTAATGCTAACAATGCACGGTGGATATTGACATGTTTAATAGAATAAAAGACGCACCATGCTGTGTGTATCCTGTTCATAGTTCATCAGAATTTCAAGTATAGATTTTAGTGAAAAGTGAAAACCAACTTGATCTCTAAAATTGCTAAATATGCGCGCGCGCGCGTGTGTGTGTCTGTGTGTTTTACATTTCATATTGAATAATGACATATTGCTCAATGAATAACTGTTGCATTTCTGATCCCAATATTGATTCAGTCACTTGTCTTTCTTTTACACACACACACACACACACACGCACACACGTAAATCGATATATATCCATGTAGTGTTGACCATGGATTCTGGTTATTTTGTCAAACACTTCACGAACTGCATACATAAGTGTACTAAGGTATCATCAACAAAATGCTAGAGATTTCGATAGATAATCTATTTGTTGTGTTTGGTAATATAATTTTCCAACAAACAATCGGTAAACCAATGGGCACAAACCGCGAATCGTTGTTTCCTGGTTTGTTTCTTTATTCGTATGAAGCAGAATTTATATAGAACCTTGTTAAATATGGAGAGAAAAACGTCACCATATAATTTAGTTATAAAGATGACGTTCTATCTCATAATAATCCTAAAATTTGGGAATATATGAATGGTACATGTTATAATGAGCGTGAACTAAAAGATACGACTAATTCTTCAAAGCTCATATTTGGACTTGTAACCTAACTATGACAACCTCGGAATTATGTGAAAAACATGATGACTTATTTGTTTTCTATTGCCAACTTTCCTTTTCTATGCAGCTTCTTCTGCCTAGGTGTATTTGTTTCACAGTTAATACGTCATGGCAAAGCTTGTTTCCTCAACAGAATGTTATACATCGAAGCAGGCTAATTACAAATACATGTAGGTTGTTTACTACGGGATATTGAAGGCCCTATAAGTTTTATGGTCGTCATCACAATATTATTTAAAAGTATGTTGTTTCTGTATCCAAAATTACCCTGGATATATTTGACGTCCCGTAGTCCCATGTCCTTTTCCTTCTCAATTTTGATTTCACACGTAACAAGTAAAACTTAAGTTCAAGTTTTTTTTATTAATTTGCTAACTTTCGAAGTGTTTGACTTTGTTATTTTGGAAATAGACCGGTATGTTTGTTTTTTACCCATCGTTTTTAGATAGTTTATTTAGTTAGCACCGCTCCATGGAATACTCAAGCACACTAAACCACAACATATGTTCAAATATAATGTTCAATGTTGCGGTTTACTCGGCTATTTTTCTATGAACTTCTTTTCTTCTTAATACTCACCAAGAACACACGGATATTCCAATAAAGATGATCTGCCGCTGCGACGAAATACAATGACAACCCTCTCATAGAAACAATTGACCATCTCAGATCCGGTTATTTTAACAATTGGTTCAACATAATCCGTCGAAATGCATAGACACATCCCGGAAAAAGTACGATGTCGTTTTATTAGAGGAAGTCCGCGTGGGGAGATCCGAGACCATTGATAATGGGCGGTTTTTGTCACACCGGGTATTTTTAATAGTATTACAGGTATTGGGAAGCCTATATAAGAGACAACTTTTCATCAGATTTAGAAGCATACAGATTTGTTCTATGTCAATGGTAAGAATTGTTTTTAATATTATATAAATTATAGTTATTTTCTTTAAACGGATCAACGTCTCGATATAAGTGAAATATTCTTGACTGGGACGTTAAACATCATCACTCAACTCTTTAAACGGATCAACGAAAAGTTTGCTGCTTCTCTGCATTTTCTGTGATTGAAATTTCTTTTCAATTTTTTAATGATTATGTTTTATCATAACTGTCATATACAATATTTTTTTAATTTATTCATGAAATACTTTAAAAATGGTTTATGATAATATATTCAAATACAACACATGGCTTTAAAATGATTAAACGCTATTATTGTAAACTCTTTTATTTGTCGAATCGAGACTTTTTGGCATTCGAACGTAGGAGAAATGCAGGCTTGTGAAGAAAGCAAATGCTGTTATACCTACCTACCTAGTTCTTTTTATGCCCGGGGACACATAGGGCAAGGACTAGAGTTTTCCACCTGTATCTGTCTTGTGCTATATATTATATTTCTTAAGGTGAACACTTGGTCACAACAGCTGGTTCCTTTCCTAAAACCTGCTTGCTCTTATTTTAGACATCTACTGCATTTTTATTCTGTAAATCAATATCTTGCTAAAAATCTTACTAGGTATTGATAGTAATGTGATTCGCCTTCAGTTGTTACAGTTGGTGATGCTATTATATTGCAGTTATATAATCTACGACAATCTGATATATTTTACAGTATAACACTAAACTAACGACCTAGTACCAAATAAGCACACAATTTCTGCTTCTTGTTAGCAGTGTATGTCGACATTTTCTATCTTTTGGCAGATTGTCTGTCATTAGATAACCCATCTTCGACTCCTTTTTCGTTAGCCCAATGTTAAACTTTCGACATTACTGTACTGTACGTGGTTTTTCAATATTATGCTAAACATAATTTGTTGTTTCTTTTCATTTCAGAGGAAAACATGAAAACAATGGTAAAATCTCTCTCTCTCTCTCTCTCTCTCTCCCTCTATCTCTCTCTCTCTCGTATAAAACATGACGTGTAAAAATATACCTGTATCTGTTAAGTAATACCACTTTATGGAAGCCCAATTGGAGTGGCCAGCGTTCGGACCTACCACTATCTATCGATATAATTTCGACATCAAGAAACAAAAATAGAGTTTAGTTGACACTTTTAAACCGATTCCTCTTATCACGATGGGTGTGACACAAAATCCCCATTGTTACGCGCCTTTTTGCATTTACAACTTATCCCACTCCTGTAGCTTAGTCGGTAGAGTGTTTGTTCTACATGCATGTAGGAGGTCGGGAGTAGAACTCAGACTGTGTCAGACCAAGTACTTGGCGTTTAGAAATGAAAGTTTCCGTTTAAAAAAAAAGAGAAAAAAAAGAAACCTTGAAATACGACGCCTCAATCAATCAACAAGTGAACTGTAGCCGATGCCGTCTCCGTGTTTGTTGTAGAGTGTGTGTACAGAGTGATGCATCCACCATGGAAGATATTGTATAGAAATCAAATGTAAATCAAAAAGAGCAAAGTAATTTGTAACTGAAGATATGTACTTGACAACAACTAGCACAATAAAGAACACGATTTTGAAAAAGAAAAAACACAACCAAACAAGATGTGAAAAGACAAACAAAACACAATATATCCGTCATCTTTTATTTTTTATAGCAATGCATTTGATTTGTTAGTTTGAAACAAACACACTTTAGCAGGTTAAACTAAACTGTCATTACAACATAACCTACAGTCAACCTTATTACAAAGACATCCCAATGGAACCTGTACAAGTGGTCTTTATAGGCAGGTGGTCCTTATATACAGGTTAAAAACTGACGAAAGAGTGATTGGGATAAGAATTTTTTTTAAATGTGTCCCTTATAAAGAGATGACTTTTAAGGCAGGTTTGACTGTATGTCTAATAATACTGGCACGGACTGGATTCAGTATTAAATGGTATTGAAATATTGTATTTAATTTTTAATAGGCGTTTCATGCATCAATTTTATTGGTATTGTCCATTACTCTACTACAGACATCTGTTAGGTAAGTTGTCATGGTTACTAAACTTGTTTTAATTTTGCAGCACTGGACGACCGTTTTGGAATAAAATACCCCATCAGTAGGGATTAAACTAATATTGTGGAAATCAAAAATGTTTTAAGATGTTAAAATGAGAAAAAAAGAAGGACTTAAATGAATTTTACCAAATACTTAAATTCCTCAAAAACTAAGGTATCCTCAAGCAAAGTATTTCCTTAGCTAAATTTCGTAAAAATATATCTTGTCTGTTGGGTATCTTTTCAAGATCTTGGGAAAAAATTCTGGTTTCACAATTTTGTTCCAACTACTACTGATTAGGAATTGTATTCCTAAACGGCCGTCTAGTGCTGTAAAATGAATTAAAATTTAATTAGTTCAATTCATCTTGAACAGTCTGTAGTTATAGAGGGTGTGTAAATGGAATGTGTAATTCATTGAAGATTTCACAGCTACCGACTAGATGGACATCTGCAATTCAAAGCAATTATGTATTCTTATTTCATGACTTTTTAAGTTCTGGTGAACCCTATACACGTTAAGATTAAACTTTAAGAAATTATGTTTAGAATGTCTTATATATGTAAAACAAAATTGCCATCATTTTATTTTTTTATTTTTTTTCTTGTAAAAATCCCAAAACCCTGCTTATACAGTTGAATTTAAATTTAAGTTAAATTGAACAACAGATGTTACCTTCAAGGAAATCTAGGACTCTGTCCGTATTTTTAAGCGTGCGGTTAATGATCGCACCGCCTCTCACCAAGTAGGTTCAATTCCAACCCGGTCAGAACCTAGCACGACAACGCTTCAGTTCGCTTGCCGAAACTTCTGGTAATCTGATTTCCTTCACCACCCCAGAACTGACCCTTCGATATATACATATTATATACACAGTGTGTATGTACAACCCTCAGTATCAGGTCGAGTCCTTTTTTCGTAGTCGTATCACTACGAGTCGCGCTTACGCGACGAGTAGTGATACAGCTACGAAAAAAGGACGAGACCTGATACGAAGGGTTGTACATACACACTGTGTATATGATATTTTTATCTAACATTTTATATTAGATAATTAAAATAATAAAAACCCAATATTTATGTGAAAAAAAATACATTTTACCACAGAAAACCACTGAACTATGTTATGACATGTTTTGTAGTAATGACGTCATTGTTTACATTTGACAAATCGGAGATTCCACAATGACGTCACAACGAGAAGTGCACGTGTACTTTACCGCCAATGTTGTATCACCACAGTGTGGTGATACAAGATTCTGTATCACGCGTGTTCGATAAAACTTGTATTTCATCAAATACAGACAGAAAAACTAGTCTAATGTTAGATAAAAGTGAAATATTGGCACGTAAAGCAAAATAATACACTCAAATATCCTCGGATACTACACTCCACGCCACTCCTACTTGGTATAGCAGAATCACATCTTCCGAAGTGAAACGCTGCTCATGCCTTTTATTAGTAAAGTATTTATGTGAAATCTGATTTCTCTTTTTTAGTTGTTTCGATACAAAACGAGCGTCACAGGTACCTGTTTCAAAGACGACAGTCGACCGTGAGTAACACTTTACAAGTATCAACATTCGTTTGACTTACAAAGGCTTATTTACGGAAACTGTTGTTATACTTTGGTTAATAAGTGTATATACTGTGAAATCACTTACTTTCGTGGAATCCAATTATCATCCAATTATCATGGATCAAAGAAAAAAAATCATTTTTGAGTGATTAATCTTTGATTTGTGGTTAATAATCTAAGGCAAAAAACGTGTAAATTTGTTGATCAGGATGTCAAAGAAAGCAACGAAATTTTAGTTATTATCAAATATTTTACTACTGGTATCTGCAACACCCGTAACATACTGATCGTTTATATACCAATCTGATGCTGTACATAGAATGACTACATGTACCTCTGATTAACACAATAATAAAAACAAATTGGTATCAATATAGATTTGCAAACAAGACTAAGAACATTGGATCTGATGACAACATTAATAATCATTTTAATAATCTATGGGAGCTTTGAGCAAACGGACCTAGAACGGGAATAACCCACCCGTATTATATTAACTGATTTAAGCTAATTTGTATTTTGTAGAAATTAACAATGAAGTGAAGAAGATAATTATACAAGACTCAATACCTACTTTAAACGATACTACCCGCGAACTCACAGATTTGGTTAAGGTGTGTGAGGTCAAACTGAATGAAACAGTTGAAAGTTGTAATAGATGTACAAAAATATCATGTGCCTCTTCAAGGTATGTCACTTAAGTATTAAATGTTTGTACAATGAAGGTAGATCAGGTGGTAGAGTTCTCACTTCGTATGTAGGGTTTTTTGGGTAGTTACTGTTCTTACACACAGCACCCGGCATTTAGAAATGAAAGTCACGGTGTCCTTCAGAAGAGACCTTAAAAGCCGATGTCCCGATTCACATGTATTACGTCAAATAACCTTCCCAGTGGGTCAAATTGTCTGCAATTTCGCTTATAGCTGGGGAAAACTCGATATAAGTGAGATATTCTTAACTTTTACGTAAAATCCTATTCATTCAATCAATCAATCAATCAATCAATCAATCAATCAATCAATCAAACAGTCTGAAGTGTTGTAACTCTTACTTGTGTTTTTGTTAAGTTATTTAGAAACTGTTACGTTGTTGTGAATTGTTTTTGCTAAATAGTAGTTTATAGTTACGGCGCTAGGTTATAGTCAAACAACATTGACTTGACTTAATCCATGTCCGAATCACAATCCAGAAGTAAAATAAAAACTTTGGAACTGACAAGTTAAGTTAGACACGTGGACTTCCACCAGGGAAGTGAGGCCGGGTGCACCGAGAAGGTAAGCACCTCCTTTTTAGCTAGCCACACCTGTCACGTGGTACCAGGCTCTGTTTTACCGTTGTGGCGATTCTTCTTGTTACATATGATTAAACTGTTTTGTCTCAACAATGCAATAATATTTTTTTATAAACAGCCAGGAAGTCATAGAGGAAGAAAACACAGATTCACAAACAAAAGCCATGGAGTTATTATTTCTACCACTTACTACTGGAGCCATTACATTAAAAGTTTTAGAGGGACAATTAGGGGACATATGTACCTTACTGGGACCTGATGCGGCCAAATTATTTATAGGACAATTTGGCAATCTTGCAAAGGACGTTAGCAAAGCTCTGTTGAAAGGCGCAAACTCTGTAATAAAGAACTCAGTTAAAGAACTGGTGCAAATTGGGGAAAATCTTGCCAAGTTTGCAAAAGATATTGGAAAAGGTCTGGGGAAATCATTAAAAGGCATAACTAAAGGCGCTGTTCGTATTTCTAAAGAAGTGCTCAACAGTATTAAAAATGTTGGCTCAAAAGTGCAAAAAGCAGCCGAAAGCACGATCAAAAATGCAGCAAAAGCCATAAGCAGTGCGACGAAAAAAGTGGGAAATCTTACTAAAAAAGTTGGAAAGGCTGCCGTGAAGGTAGTACATAGAACAGTCCACAGAGTCGCTCGAGTCGTCCGAAGTAAGTACATATAGCAATTGTACCTACGTTTTCAGGAATTAGAATTTAATTAGTATAGGACAAAAAATAACCAAGTGTTTTATTGATGTGGGGGTGTATAAAAGTACCAAATTATATATAGGTGCCTGAGAACACTTTTCGCTGTTTCAAGTTGTCGTGTCGTCACATGCGGACAGCATCGATGTGAGATGTGTTAAATATAATGAGGGGAAAATTTGAAATAAAAATCGACGTAGCTATAAGTAGTTCTCATGTTAAATAAGAATGTGCTTCAACAGTATCATAAAAGAATGTTCACAAATATTACACCAATGAATTGCCGTTTTAGATATGAATAACATTTTTATTTTGCTTTTCAACCCCGATAAGTTTAAAAGGCTTGGTATGTCTAACTGCATACTATAATACGTCCTTACAATTTTTTTCCAATGCATATATTATACAATGTAATGGTTGACTAGATCTTCTATAAAGGTCAAGTCGGCAATTATGTATAGGATTTTAACAAGGACTATTGAAAGTCGCAAACTCTACGAGTGTTAAAAGATCCAGTGAAAAAAAAAAACTGATAGAAATCGGGTAAGATTTTGACAATATCACAGATGGTAAACACCACGATCTATGATTCCATTCCGAAAAATATCTTAGAATTCTGTTTTATTTCTGTATAATTTTTTCCTTCAAATTTTGAATTATAGGCGTGGTTAGATTTAGAAGATGGGGTAAAAGAAGTATAAGAGAAAGGCGTGGCCTGGAGGAATGCCAGAAGGTCTGTCCTTCCTGTATGAAGCTAGATGGTTCAGACTCTACTCAAACACTGAGAAAAGGTAGGTTTATATAGAATATTACACTACATACCATTTTCCATGTACTGAGTCCTTCGTAAAAGACCTTAAAACCGACTTTCCCGGTTACGGTATGATTGGCACGCTAAAGGAAAACATTTTTGACACTTTACTTATAGCTGGTGACTTTCGATATAAGTGAAATATGTTTGATTAAAACGGAAAACCCCAATCAATTAAATAAAAATACTCATATACTGTTAAATTTAACTGCATGTACAGTACAGGCATGTCGAAAGCTTATCACTAAGCTTACGAATCGGTGCCGAATGAGCAGCTCAATTCCGTCCCTCGTCAGAGTGGTGCCATATATATTAGGACACTTTGTAAAATTCTTCTTTATTTCATATAAAACCATATATTTTCAAAAAATTCTCAAAAAATTATTTCTTGGTCAATTTCAATGATTTTTTCATCCTTTAATGAAAAATTAGTTGTAGTTTCTTCCAATAATGTTCAAAATATTGTCCGTCTTATAACAGTCAAGAAAACATAAGCTGAACAGCATTGTAATTTTTTAACAGCCATGTGAAGCATGATTATATAGTAGATTTCAATTTTAGAAATTTTCCGTTGAATTTTAAATTATTATCTATTAAAAACAAAGAAACTGTCTTTTTTAATTATTTTTAAGAAAAACTTCAACAAACTTTACATTTAACAGTAAAAAAAATCATTCAAATTGACCAAGAAATAAATTTTTGAGAATTTTTATAAAATATATGGTTTTATATGAAATAAAGAAGGGTTTTACAAAGCGTCCGAATATATATGGCACCACTCTGTATATCTCAACAGCTGGTAGCTTTTCGGCCAGCCGCATTTCCACTTCTCTTTGCTGCTCAGTGTTAAACTTTTGACAGGTCTGTAATGTACATTGTATTTTCACATTGAGAATACAAAACCTTTTCTATTACGCCTAATGTTTCTATTTCATAACTCGAGATTCTTTACTTCAGGATTGTTGTGAATATTTAAATTTTTATACAATGCAGTATTTATGTCTCTATGTTAGTAACTACAATTCAAAAATCATACAGCCACTGAAACTTTGGAGACGTAGTCATGTGACGATTACGAGATAATAAAAGAAAACTTAGAATACACAAAATTATTCTCTTAGATACTAACAACAAGCTTTAAAATAGTAACAATAAAAAACTGACCTTGAGTCAAGGCCATAAAATGATTTTATAAATACTTTAAAATCTGGAAAATTTACAAAAATTTTACATGGTCACATTCGCATTCTAGTGCATATACTCGTATACCCTAATAAACAAGTACTTGTGGTTTTAAAGGCCTCTGCGGTAGCTCAGTTGGTAGAGTCCTCGCTCCGTTAGTGTGAGGTCGTGGGTTTGAACCCCGACCGGGCCTGACCCAGGACTTGAAAATGGGTAGTGACTGTTCTTTCGCCAAGCACTCGGCATTACGAAATGAAAGTCATGGTTCTTTCGGATGGGAACTTAAAATAAACGAGGTCCTGTGTCACGGTGGGCTTGGCACGATAAAGAACACTGCTGTATAATACCATCAACGCAACGCACACGCACAAGCAAAACTCCATGCCATTCTCAACTCAACTCGTGCTTTATAAATACTATCTATATGTGTTATATTTTAGTTTGTGGAGCTGATCATACCAAGAAACAAGATGAACTAATGAGAAGGATAAAGCTAAATCAACGCCTGCTTAATATAACGCTAGCTGCTACAGACAACATCGTCAATATGGTAAGGGGTATTTATTAAAACATTTAATTGTCTACAAATGACGTTTAAAGTGCTATAACTTCCATTACCATGTACAGCAAATTGAATAACGCAGGTGTTTTATTTTATCTTAATAGACTAATGGTTACAGTTTAATAACCTCATAATTGGTAATATTTGAACTCTATTGATGAAGTAATTGAAATATTAAAAATTAATTACAAAGGTTGGCTCAAAAGTACAAAAAGCAGCTAAAAGCACGATCAAAAATGCAGCAATAGCGCTAAATACTACACCGTAAAAAGATAGAAATCTGACTAAAAAGTTGGAAAGGCCGCCTTGAAGGTGATACATAAACGGTCCACAGAGTCGCTCGAGTCGTCCGAAGTAAGCTTAAGTTTTCAGGAATTAGAATTTAATCCGTATTAGGCAAGAATTATCCAAGTTACTAACCTCAAATTTGTATTACATAAAATCTACTGATTAATAATTTCTATTTTTTTCAATGTAAAAGAACCCGGTCAAGCGGCGGCACAGGTGCTCAATTGTAGTCTTAATAATGTGCACTAGCATACAGCAGTCGTAACGGGTAAATATATTTTGATTTTTATACGTTTTCAATATTACAGGTGACGTTTGATCCGAGCGTTTACAGCATAACCTCTGGTGGAGTAGTTTACACCGACCCTATAGTAACCTTGAACATCACTGGTGCAATATCAGATTTTGTGAGCAGTGAACCTTTTAATCCGATGGAAATCACTCCATTTGCAACAGAAATCATCGACGAGCTATCACTGTTAGTTTAAAACTTGTTTTGAGATAATAAACAAATGAAACTAAAGATTTTGTTTTGTAGTATTTTCATTACATGATTTCAACACATATTTATGTAATGCCAAAGTTTGCTTGTGTGTGAGAATAACCAAAAACAAATATACAAATCCATGTCCAAACCATAATACCAAAGCAAAGTAAAGACTTTCAAGCTGTAAAACTAGAACTACCAACAGGGCAGTGAGGCCGGGTGCTAAGGAAGGGTAATCACCTCCTGATTAGCTAGCTACATCTGCCACATTGGAAATAAAAAGAACATAGATACATGGGACGTCAAATATATCTAGGGGACATATATATATATCAACAAAATTGCGGTGACGGCCATAAAACGGTAACCTAGCTAGGCCTGCAATATCCTTGCGTCAACAATTTATTCGTAAGCAGCTTCCTTCGTTGTATTAAGTCCTCGTAGTGGGAACAAGCTCTATCGTAGCGTATTAATTATGGAATTAAATTGTAGTAATTAATATAAAAATTATTAGTCCTTAACGGGGTTTGAGTAATTTTGTATAGTTCCCTGATTTTGGGGTGAAAAGGCGGGGTTTTGAGGAAAAGTTGTAACAGATATTTATTTCGATGGTAATTTGGTCCGACCTCACTTTCCTAAAGTCAATTCACGTAATTGACTTAATACGCTCGTATTTCAGATTTTGGGATTGTGATTTGGACATGAACTTGTACGTTTGTGTTTGATATACATCTACAATTGTTTTGTGTTTTATCCTTTATATATTTTACTAAAATTATAAACATGAGTAATTATAATTCAACGTTTTCAGTTTTCCTTATCAACTCACTTACATGCCGGTGTATCGGTATGGGTATTCACTATTTGGTGACATCAGACATTGTTATAAATCTTCCATATGTACACACTAGTGTTGTGAAAAAACCTTTTCTTCTAAAACACTTAAGCAACATTGATGGATGCATTTATACTTCACTGGTAAAAGTTCACGTGTTTAACCTAATTTGTCAGTTTCAAAGTATTTACTTGCTTCTGGATTTTGATTTGGATATTGATTAGTATGTATCCGGGATTTTATATCCAGTGCCATAGTTAAATGTTTATCATGTGTTTTGATAGAGTTTTGTTTTCTTATTCGCGGGTTTTTTGTTAGCGGCATTAAATATTATCAATTAAATGAATAATGTTTAAAGTGCAAGTTGATTATTCTATTTTTCCTGCTGCAAATTTTATATTAAAATTTAGAGAAAGTAATAATAACTTTTAAATGTATTTCTATTTAAGCAGACGGGTCAAGTCAATGTTGTTTGTCGACCACTGCGGTAGCTCGGTTGGTAGAGTGCTCGCTCCGTTAGTCTGAGGTCGTGGGTTCGAACCACGACCGGGTCTGACCCAAGACTTGAAAGTGGGTAGTTACTGTTTTTTTGCCAAGCACTCTGCATTACGAAATGAAAGTCACGGTTCTTTCGGATTGGAACTTAAAATAATCGAGGTCCCGTGTCATGGTTGACTTGGAAGGCTACAGAACTCTTCTGTATAATGCCATCAAAATTTCTGCACCTTCACCTATAGCTGGCGACGTCTCGATATAAGTGAAATTTTCTTGACCGGGACGTTAAACACCATTACTCAACTCAATGTTGTTTGAACTACCGCCATACAGAGATTTAAATATTGATAAAATGTACATGGAGATAGTTTATACTAGTGGGTTTACTTCGATTAATCAACTAAGAAATTTATTTTCACAAGTCATGTGACACTTATTTATATTTCCACTATGAACTCCATTACGTAACGACATTCTACTTTCTCGCTCCGAGATAAGGTATATTTCCATTTTATGACCTAAGGTAAATACAGAAAGTGGCTATACCATAAAGTTTGTACGTTAAAAGAAAGATGCCGACAAGAGATGATAAAAAGTCTACCGCTTCCGACCCTGAGAGACAGCAATATGTGGTTTCAAGAATTATCATGGCACTGGTAACTGCAATAGTGACATTTTGTCTGGGGTATATTTTATACCGTCGCCATCGCCAAGGTTAGAGGCTCCTGTCGATAGACTTGTATATGCACTGAAATGGCAGATTATATCGGCCATATCTATATTTATAGGAATACATAAAATTGGTAACACACGTTTTAGCACAGCAGCCATTGATCCTGTATATGGTAACGCCGAGCACCTGTGGAGGTTCCAAGAGGTATTTACAGAATACAGTGGAACAGTTTATCATTCATTTTGTGGGTCAACTAGTACTTAGTACATACCTATCTCCAGAATCCATGCAAGTTATTCCACTTCTATCACTGCTGTTTTTGGCAGCGAGAATATTATTTTTAATTGGCTACCTAAAATCACCGATGCACAGAGCAATGGGATTCGCACTGACACATCTTCCAATTTTATTTACATTTGTGTATTGTTTATTTTGTTTAATTTTCTATGATTTGAAAGTCATCAATATATAAAATGAACACAATCATTGTATGTATACAAGTAGTTGTAAATACGCTGTGTTTTATAAGGAGACATAAAATGACTGTACTGGCCAGGAATCATATTAGTGCAAAACGTATATACAAATTGTTGACGTTAATATTTGAAGTGTCAAACATATGATTCCGGACTTGAAGAATTTACTCTTCTATGACTAAAAAAATAAAACTATATTCAGCTATATTTTCCGAGTGTTCCATTTTGTATAAAAGAATAAGCCTTACCGGCGGCATTGTCATGTATTTCTACGAGTGATTATTGCTGAGTTATTGATATTGGTTTGAATGACCTCAACCTACGAAGACTGCATCAATAGGCATATTTTACTGAACATACAATCCACTCTCTTGAGTATTTATTATATGATGTTCTTGAACACTGTGGTACAGCGTACACGGGATATTAAAGCATAAAGTGAGCAAAACAGCCAGTGTAGACAACACCAGCGTTAGTCGAAAGTTGATATTTGACTTATCTGTTCATTTTAACATGTGATTGTGTATTGAGTCATCAATAGGACACATAAATGATTCTATTGAAATAGTTAACTGCATCTGATACACTGTTTAAACATTGAAACAAATTGATAAAGCGCAAGTGCTCACCTGTGATTTTGACGTCGCCGGGAGTTTCTTTCCAATATTTCAAATTTTACCTGATAATTAAAAATTCTGAAGCGTACAATTCCTCTAGGATGTTCAGAACTACAAGTCCATCAAATTTCAGCTCAATGTATTGAGATATAAAGGAGCAGGAGACGTTTGAAGATAACACGCGATGCACTGGGAATTGCAAAAAGGTGTACTGGGTATTGGAAATAAAGGAGCACATAGGTGTACTGGGAATTTAGGCGTCAAATATTTTACCACCTGTGCGATTTTCATGTTTTAATGAATTTATATAGAAATCTATACATCTTTTTCAATGACAAACAAAACAATTAATTATCTATTGAAAATCTTCAACTATGTAATGATTAACCATACATTATAGACGAGATGAAGATGAAACATACATAGACCATATTTTAAACACATATTTCCACGATATATGTAGATTGAGAGAGATCTAAGTGTTTACTAAACCATTAAAAAGACCCATGTGTAATGTCAAAATATAATCCGTTCTTAAATTGTTAAAGTTTGACATTGACATAGCAAATTCAACTAGTGAAAGTAAAGAAAAAACTTTGTAGTTTGGAACTGAGCAGGAAAAGATTACACTTTGAGAAATCTTTTAAAATGTTTAACCTAATGTCATTAGATCGAATCGACCAGCTAAAATATGACTTATTTATATCAAAGGTCCTTCGTCGGAAGGAGGTATCTGGTGTAAAACAGATCCACAAATGTGACCAGAGTGTTGAAACTGATTTATAAATAAATAGTTTTAACAATATAACACATTTTTCATTTTTAAAATGTTAAACATAGTCCATAGTGTCATGTGTTAATTTTGAATTTCTATTTACGAGGGAAAAACCATAAGAAACCAGCTTAATCTTTTTCCCGGATTAGATCCACCTCTTCTTTTTTAATGTAATTCAGTGCCCTCTAGTGTGATGCACGTATCCGAGTATAAAACATGTATTGAAACAAGGCACAGAAATAATGGCCTTGTCGGACAATCGGAAATGGGTTGGCTGGTTGGTTGAATGTTGCTTAACGTCGCATCAGCATTTTTCCGGCAGCTATTCGCGACGAGACCTGTTTTTATTAATCTATGAACAAGTTCGTGCATGCATGTGAAGTGCGAATGTTTTATGGTCTACTTTGTACTAGGGCGCATATATTTATTCTTTATATATTTTACTACAATAAGAAACATGAGAAAAAATAATTCAACGTTTTCAGTTTTCCTTATCAACTCGCTTACATGCCGGTGTATCGGTATGGGTATTCACTATTTGGTGACATCAGACATTGTTATAAATCTTCCAAGTGTACACACTAGTGTTGTGAAAAACACCCTTTCTTCTAAAACACTTGAGCAAAATTGATGGATGCATTTATACTTCCCTGGTAAAAGTTTACGTGTTTAACCTAATTTCTCAGTTTTAATTTTTTTACTTTGCTTCTGGATTTTGATTTGGACATTGATTAGTATGTGTCCGGAATTTTATATCCAGTACCATAGTTAAATGTTTATCGTGTGTTTTGATAGAGTTTTGTTTTCTTATTGCGCGGGTTTTGTTGTTAGCGACATTAAATATTATCAATTAAATTAATGTTTAAAGTGTCAAGTTGATTATTCTATTTTTCCTGCTGCAAATTTTATATTAAAATTTAGAGAAAGCAATAATAACTTTTTAAATTTATTTCATATTTAAGCGGACAGGTCAATGTTGTTTGTCGATAACTGCGGTAGCTCCGTTCGTAGAGTGCTCGCTCCGTAAGTGGAAGGTCGTGGGTTTGAACCCCGACCGGGTCTGACCCAAGACTTGAAAGTGGGTAGTGACTGTTCTTTCGCCAAGCACTCGGCATTACGAAATGAAAGTCACGATTCTTTCGGATGGGACCTAAAATAAACGAGGTCCCTGTGTCACAGTGGGCTTGGCACCATAAAGAACCCTGCCGTATAATGCCACCAGCGCAACGCACTGGCAAAATTTCTACAGCTTCGCCTATAGCTGGCGACGCCTCGATATAAGTGAAATATTCTTGACTGGGACGTTAAACACCATTACTCAACTTAATCTATATAAGATATGACTGCCGCCGTACAGAGATTTAAATAGGTCACTCGCTATATTGATAAAATGTACATGGAAATAGTTTATGTACACAAAGTACATGTGCAAAGTCACGTGACACTTATGTATATTTGTAAAACACAAACTCCACTATGAACTCCCCTACGTAACGACATTCTATTCGGTGATAAGGTATATTCCCATTTTATGACCTTTGGTAAATACAGAAAGTTTAAACGTTAAAAGAGAAAGATGTCGACAAGAGATGATAAAAAGTCTACCGCTTCCGACCCTGAGAGACAGCAATATGTGGTTTCAAGAATTATCATGGCACTGGTAACTGCAATAGTGACATTTTGTCTGGGGTATTATTTTATACCGTCGCCATCGCCAAGGTTAGAGGCTCCTGTCGATAGACTTGTATATGCACTGAAATGGCAGATTATATCGGCCATATCTATATTTATAGGAATACATAAAATTAGTAACACACGTTTTAGCACAGCAGCCATTGATCCTGTATATGGTAACGCCGAGCACATGCTGGAGGTTCCAAAGAGGTATTTACAGAATACAGTGGAACAGTTTATCATTCATTTTGTGGGTCAACTAGTACTTAGTACATACCTATCTCCAGAATCCATGCAAGTTATTCCACTTCTAACACTGCTGTTTTTGGCAGCGAGAATATTATTTTTAATTGGCTACCTAAAATCACCGAAACACAGAGCAATGGGATTCGCACTGACACATCTTCCAATTTTATTTACATTTGTGTATTGTTTATTTTGTTTAGTTTTCTATGATTTGAAAGTCATCAATATATAAAAATTAACACAATCATTGTACAAGTAGCTGTATTTTATAAGGAGACATAAAATGACTGTACTGGCCAGGAATCATATTAGTGCAAAACGTATATACAAATTGTTGACGTTAATATTTGAAGTGTCAAATATTTGATTCCAGACTTAATGAAGAAAAACTGTTCTATGAATAAAAAAGTACTCTATTCGGCCAATTTTTTTTTCAAATGTTCCATTTTGTAATTATGTATAAAAGTGTATAATAGTCGATTAAACAGAGAATAATAAGCCTTACCGGCGGCATTGTTATGTACTTTTATGAGTGATTATTGCTGAGTGATTGATATTGGTTTGAATGACCTCAACCCGCGGCAAAGAATGTTACCATTGGTTTACAGTAATAGGCGTTATTTAATTGAACATACAATCCACTCTCTTGAGTATTTATTATATGATGTTCTTGAATCACACGCAAAGATAATTGACTTCACATAGTTTCATTTTTCTTTCAATCTCAATTTCGATTACACATGGGACAGGTGGAGTCAAACAGGAGGATCTTGGCCCTAAGAACACCATGCCTTACTTCCCTGGTGAAAATTCACTTGTTACACTTAATTTTCCAGTTTCTGCTTTGTTTTAGGACATGGATTGGTATGTTTGTTTTTGATTCAACTACATTAGAATATGTTTTCCAATATTTAAGACACCATTCTGTTTGGTTAAACAATGCTTTTGTTTGAATACCAAACGTTGTGACATACGATGACGGGTCAATAAGTGACCAACTTATACCAATTCCGATTATCCAAAAGGTCATGGCTTTAGTCTGTCCCGATCCATTAGGCCCATCAGGCCGGAGTTTATCCCGGTTTCGGTGGCGTTAAGCGACTGAGAGTACAAGACTCTCTCCTGAATGGGACGCCGGTCCATCGCAGGGTTAACCCCCAGCATTTTGCTGGTACTCATTTATTTTTCAGCTGAGTGAACTGGAACAACGTGAAATTAAGTGTCTTGCTCAAGGACACAACACATCGCCCGGTCCAGGGATCGAACCTACGACCTTCGGATCATGAGTCCAACGCCTTAACCACTAGGCCACGCGCTTTCACAATGGTTTTAGTACTTTGTTTCAAATTTTACGCGTATCGAGTCATTCTTTTATAGGATATTAAATGTGAAATATTGCTATTGATGCAAAACATGCCTTTCATCTAACGTTGAGTGTCGTGCTGTAATATGCTACTTGTGTTTAAAAGGTAAAACATGCAAAAAATAGAAGGCGTGATAGCCGATGTTTATGAGTCTTCTGCACCATTACAACTTCTTTAGAGGATTAAGCTAGGTCTGAACGCCCAATGGTTGCCACCGACGAAGAAATGTGTAACAAATTAAATTTCGTGATCTGATTAAGTCTGAATTCAGATGGAAGAAATAGCGTAGGCATTGGGCAATTCAAAAAGCAGCGTATGATCATTTAGGTATGCACAAGCTCACAGCTCGTTGAGTACACAAATCTCTTAGCAATGAGTGAATGGTATTAGTGTGTAGCGCCTTGTTGAAGTGTTTAAGGTCAAAAGGTGATCTTGTTGCGTCTGGTGACTGTAGATGAGACTTGGGTTCACTATTATGAGTCATAGAAAAACGCTCAAAGTCGGCACATTCTTATTTTAGTGATTGATGAATGGTAAATATATTAGCGCAATTTAATTTTAGCGTAATCAATTCTAGACCGAACTGTTAGACAATCTACCCAAGAGAAGTACAATAACTTGAATGAAATTGCTGAGGTTAACTGTCTTAAGTGTTTTCTCTAACAGGACAATGCAGAGTGCTGTATAGCAAAACGGGTATGAGTTAATACCACTTCCTGCCTATTCGCCTGTCCTATCTTCTTTTTCCCAAAATTAAAAAATGATGACGTCGTTTCGATATGACGAAGAAGTCAGTATCGGATCAATAGAACAAACCTGGTCCTTTTACGGTCTAGGCTGATGTCACTTAAACATCGTTGGTCTAAGTGCATCACATTAGAGGGCAATAACATAAAAAGGAGGGGTTGATCTCAATCGGAAATAAGTTATTCTGGTACTTATTGACTCGCCCTCGTACTTCGCGATTTGCATTTTTACGCACGTTTACATGCTGGCCGTTTAATCGTTTCAATTTCTTTTTTTTGTCGAAATATGTCTATTGTCTTATTAACCCATGGATTTTGCAAGCTCAGGATTATCATGACTCTCAAAAGGTTTTATGGCCTTCATCACAATATTATTGATAAGGATGTTATTTTTGTATTCAAAATTACACTGGTTATACTTGACGTCCATAGTCCAATATTCCATTCTCAAATCAAATTTTGTACGTATCGGATGTATCTTGCTAATCAAGAGGCGCTTACCCTTCTGGAGCACCCGGCCTCATTGCCCTGGTATACGTTCACATGTTTAACTTCAAAGTTTTTCTTTGCTTTTTGGGGGATTGTGATTTGGACATGGATTAGTACTGCATGTTTGTTTTGGCTACTTTCTAATGTGTTCTTTGCAGTACTGGTAATTGCAATATTGAAGAAACAACTTACTGTAGAATTGAATTTGAATGGAATTTACACATTCATTGTAGTTTTATTTAGCATTGTTTACATTTTAAATCACGAGTGTCTTTGTCATCCGCTCTATGATTTCTTTTGCAAATGGAGTTACCATCATCGGGTTAAAAGGCTCACTGGTCACAAATCTTGATATACACCCAGTTATGTTCAAGGTCACTACAGGACCTGTGTAGACTACTCCAACAGCGGTAAAGTTGTAAGCGGTTGGATCATACGTCACCTGTAACAAATAAAAACCAATACATTATTCCAATTCATAATTTAACTACCATGCTACTTATACTTATACCACCGGTGCCACTCTTTTACTCACCAAAACTCGAATAAAGGAACATCTTCAAAACCGGAAACGGAAAGCTAGTAAGTTTATATTTTACCTGTGTTTCTGGTCGCTAGAAGAATTTTCCTTTTTTTAACTAATAAGATATACCAAAAATAAAATGAAGTAAAACTAGCTCTACCAAGTACTACAGAATCCAACAACGAAGACACGATTGCAAAGGTATGAACCGATCATAGAAAAACGTAAAGAGCAATCTATTTGCATATAGAAAAGATCGAAGAATTAGGAGGTGAAGAAAGACAGACCATTATAATTATAACGTGGTTACTATATGTTGTACTAAATTCGTAGTTAAACAGTTTAGTAACCTTATAGATTATGAAATAATATATTTGAGGATCATTTATTTACCATAGTCACAATGTTTTCTGTAGCCGTGAGCGTAATATTTAGCAGACGTTGATTCACCTTTATTTTCCTCAATATTTGGTTTTGCTTTTTGGTATGATCCGCTCCACAAACTGAAATATACAAAGCATTGATCATATTTAGAGTACAAGAGTAGTTAGTTTTCCATTTATTTTAACTATAACAAACTGAAATATGTAAAAGTTTATTAGCTTATTAGAATCTTTCTCATGTGTGTAATTCTGTCGTATAAATTCTTTACGGTATCGAAACAAAATAAAACCAATATTACATTAAAATCGAGGAAGAACTAGTACAATATTATGAACACAAATTTAATATCTATTCTTAGTCAAAAACAAAATCCAATTTTGTCTATACCTTTTGTAAGTGTTTGAGTAGCAGCTGAATTGTCGAGCTTAATACAGGAAGGACATACTTTTTGACATTCCTTCAGAAGACGATTTTCTTTTAAACTTCTTTTACCCCATCCTCCTCGAAATACATCTACAATAGTTAAAATCAAACACCATAATTATCAAGGCAGAACATTAACATAAGTAATTGTATAGAACCTAAAATTAAAACACCATTAATCTTTGGGTTTAACGTTTTGTTGCCGATTTTCGTACTTTTCTTTCGTTGTATGAGTTACCTTTTTGATAATATATAACCATGAAATAAAGTAAATAACATATTGTGACACATCTATAAAATAGAATACGGAAAACCTAATTGATTTTGGCGTTTGAACCCAATGAATCTACTTACGTCTTACAAATCCGCCAACAGATCGAACAACATGGTGTACAGCTTTTCCGGCTTCATTTGCAACATGATGAACAGCCTTTCCAGCATCTGATGCCAGCTTTCCCACTTGGTTTGTTATATGGCCTACAGTCTTTGTGGCTTCCTTGATCGTGTGTTCAGCTGCTTTCTGTACATTTGTACCAACATCTTTAATACTATCGAGCGCTTGGTTCGAAATATGGACAGCTCCTTTAGCTAAGTCATCTAACGATTTTGTCAAACCTTTACCAATATCCTCCGCAAATTTTGCAAGATTTTCTCCAAACTCCACCAATCCTTTTACTGAGTGTTTTATTATGGAATCGGTTTCTTTCAGTAAAACATTACTTACGTCCTTTGCAACGTCGGCAAACTGGTTTATAAAGTGTTTTGCTTCATTTCCTAGTATGTTGCATATATCCTTTAGTTTTTCCTCTATAAATTTTACAGTTTCGACTAATATAAGCAGCGGCATAAGTAGGAATTGTATTACTTTTTTCACCATCATTTCCTGAATATTTAGGCTGTTGGAAAGAATTGAAATAAAATTATGAAAATCGTTTACCAATGAAACAGGTAATTCTTACTCTGCAATAAAGATATCGATATAAACAGACAACTGTGCGATGCTACTTACTACGGCTTTATTGTTGTTTATTTGTTGATTTGTTGTTGAAAAAGTTCTATGAATTGAAATATAAGAAACGAAATTAATTTTCCATTTCTATAACAACAAAGAACAGTACTTATAACTGTTTCTCTCGGGTCATCTTTATCAGTTATATGCTCCAGGACGGTCAAACAAAGGCGTACAATCACCATTCCAGTCATGAAAGATCCAAACTAATCAACAACTGCATATAGGAATACTACAACTAACAAATCATTAAACAAAGTAAAAAAGTGACAATCACGGTTGTATCTAGTCAGTCATGACATACCCTTCGAAGATGGTTTAATAGGCAACCTTTCACAAGCACAATACCTGAATACAACATCATAAACTAACATACAATAAGAGTAAGTGCAATTTATATTACACACGTGACAGGTGTGGCTAGCTAAAAAAAGGTGATTACCTTCTCGGTGCACCCGGCCTCACTTCCCTGGTGTAAGTTCACGTGTCTAACCTATTTTGTCAGTTCCAAAATTTTTTACTTTGCTTCTGGATTGTGATTCGAACATGGATTAGTATGTTTGTTTTTGATTATATGCACGAAATACTCAAACATTGAGATAACACACAAATGCTTTACAAGTCACTTAATCCAACATCAATGTTAATGAAAAGCATACCGGACTATGTTCAATCACAATCCAAAAGGCAAAGGAAAGCTTGTACATGCAAAAGTTTATTAAATGTTAAATTGTTATATGTATAGGCTTTGCGTTTTGTTACATACCTTGATGAGGCACAATGCTCTCTCGAGCAAGCTATACAACTGTCAACTGTTCCATTTAGTTTGACCTCGCATATATTATTCAAATCATTAGATTCCCGGGTGGTATCATTTAAAGTAGATATTGCTTCTTTTAAAATTATGGTCTTAACTTGGTTGTTGATTTCTAAAATTTAAAATAAAAGCTTACGTTCATTATTTATGGAATATAAATAGAAAACAATTCTGATTCTTTATGTTCATATAAATTTTTAAACAATGGTTTTAAATAAATGAATTACGAAATTTGTCTTAATATTTTACTTTCATTTGGGTGTTTCAAACAGTTAATGACAACAATTTACCACTATACTTACTATTTATTTAGCTTATTTCGGAGAAAGCAAGATCGCAAAATATTTTATATATTTCAATATGACGGGTACAAATCTATGAGTTTTTTACTTATATGAGCCGAGTCGTTACTAAAATTTCCCGTTTCGGCTCCATCGTTGCTTCATATATCATTTTATGCGACAATATATAACCTGGGTTGGTGTTTACAATGATAAAAAAATGTACGAAAATTTGACGGGATTCTTTATGTCACGTTGTCATGACGAAGGAGTTGGCTATTTACGTAGGTTGGTGCAGCTCAAGAACGAATTAATTTTGCGTAACTGGGATGACCAAAATTTATTTAAGAAAGTAATAAAGTGAACTACCTTTCTGCATTTTCAAACTTTGAAAAACCTTGACGTAAATTCAAACATTTAAACTTAACCCGACCTTTGAGCTATCCTTCATTGTACCCCTTGCGAACCTATGTAAATAATAAATTCTTCCGTCATCATGACGTCACATGAAAGACTGCCATTTTGTCCATAGTAAATTATAGTAAACACCCATCTAACATACGTTTTGGTGTATTAAAGGAGTTATAATGCATGAATTAGATTAAAATTAAGATTTTTAGTAACGACTCGGTTCATGTAAGTAAATTATTAATTGATTTTAACCTTGTCATTAAAATCTTTGAAATATTAGCGTTGTTCCTGTCTCTGCAGCAGACTAAACAGATAGCAACTAGAACTGTATCTTGAGAGTCAAAAACCCCCGCCCCAACAACTTGAAGGGGTTGTTTGTTTACCGCGATCTTGGCCTTTCAGGTACATGTATAACATTGGTTCAAGGTAATTACACACCTTAGTTTTATGACAGGCGTCCAAAGCAGTTATGAGATATGACAGACAGACAGACAGATAGACGGAACAAAGTATTTTATCTTTGTTTGTTCATATAGTTATGGTAAATGGAAGAAATGTTTGTAGACAAATTTTAGTATAAAACAAGTTCTAGTAAACTTTCAATATTTAGATTTTGGTTAACAGATCCAAAAATCTATATACAGAGATATCCACATTTGTGAAATTTTGAATTATGTATTGATTGTAAAATTGCATTTATCGTGAAACTGATATTATTATTCCCAATTAAAACGGAAATGATATGATTTAATTGACCCTTGTATATACATTTGCTCGGGTTCGATTACCTAACGTTTTGGCAACTATAACGACTCTTGTTTGGAATTTACAAGTTCATAAATAATTGTGTTGACTGTTAGACCTGGTCATTAGGAAGCGTTCATTTACTTACGCCCAACAACCGTCTTTGGTACAGGTATTTGAGATGATCTTTTTGTATCAAACCCACTGAAAATAAATAAATAATCATACCAAAAGACAAACTTATATCGATTATAAAACACTAAAACACAATGTCCGTATATATTGTTAGCAGGACGTTTAATTGTTCAAATACACCGTTCTTTATACAAAAATAATATAAAGGACAATCCCGAAATCGCAATCACAAAAAAAAGCAAAATCTGAAAACCTTTTTTTCGAAAAACGCGAAAATAAATGTATTCCTATTTCTTAAATCTGTTCAGAATTTTTACGTAAATAAGCCATTGGATTGTATACTGTGGCAGGTTAAAAAATCAGTGACAAAATTCGATTAAAAATAATTAAAAAAATGCTCACCTCACAGAAGCATGTAGCAGCATGGTGGAAAATACCATTACCATTGCTGTATAAAACACCTTTCAAAATATGATGTCATTAATTAGTTGTGATAATCATAATTTTGCTTTTGAATAGTTTAATGATAAAATAATCACGGAAACAAACTCTATATTGTAGTAATAAGATGTATAAGAATGAAGTGATATTGGTAATTATGTATAAGTTGTTTAATTGTCCAAAACTACCCAAAGTTTGTCCTTTGGGTAGCTTTTCAACATCTTCAAAATAATTCTGGTTTCATAATTTTGGTCCAAGCACTACTGATGAGGAATTGTATTCCGAAACGGCCGTCTGGTGCTGTAAAATTAAAACTGGTATAATATGTAATTAATACTGGGTCCAATCGCCGCACTTAGGTAATTTTAGAAATAGTTTATAAAATTAAACTAAAACAACCCCAAAGTGCTCTTGGGCCATATTTAAACCAAACATAGGAAACCATGTCCAAATCACAGTTCCAGTAAAGTAAAGACTTTGAGGATTGGCAAATTAAGTTTAACAACTTTTAAGCTAACTACACCAACTACGTGTGAATTGAGAATGATGGAACTATAAGATGTCAAATATATCCAGCATAGTTTTGGTTACAGTTAAATCATACTTTCTGACGATCATACAACGTTTTGAGGACGTGATAGGCCTAGGCTCGCAATATCCCCGCGCTGCTATAAGATGCATTCCAATTTTAAAGGAATGTAGCTTTTACGTTTAAATGTGAACATTCCAGCCATTTTAAAGACTATGAATGATTACAAACTTTTTAGCAAAACTTTGATATATGATATAGATTTATCATTACATATTGCTGATTTTAATCGTGTCTCGAAAGTCTTTTAAGGAATTGTTAATGTTTTATATGTTAAGCAGACGTTATATGTGTTTGTTTCATCTATCCCCAAAATAACCGCCTCAATACAAGTTAAGTACTCTTAACAGAGCATAAAACACCAATATTTCGCTTCGTTACTCAAATATTAATTGACAAAGGAATTAATTTATAGATACATACTTTATTGAAAATAAAAATCGATGTTGCCAAATTGTAATTGATAAAAGATTCTTCGGACTTAAGTGTCGATTTATTAGGATTTAGATTTCATGCATTCATTATATTTTTATTTACTTTCTAGTAGAAACTTACGAGATGAATAAATTTACTGCCCAATAAAGAAACCAAACAGTACAAAACCATAAAAATTGGGTGAAATTGTAACTTTAAATACGCAGTAGAGAGGCAGAAAGGAAAAACTTACCGTCAGTGCCATGTTTGTTTCTGAAATATAAAATCGGATTTTTAAAATAATACTTACGTGGGATTTGGTCCTGTTTTTTTTATTTCGTTTTTTTATTTGATTTATTTTTTTATTTTTTGGAATCAAATAGAATGAAGTTGTAACTGAAAAACATGTATTTGGCTACAGCCAACGCAATTACAAGTAAGACACAATACAAGGTAATGACGCAGCCAACCATACAAGACGTCACAAAAATATGACAAACATATTAGAACCACCAACTATAAAAATTTACTTTAAATGGACACTGATGTAAATGTCCCATTGCTACTTCCATTGGGTGGTCATAGTACTGTCAGAGAATCAAGCACAACCCATCTACTACGCAAGATAATTTCATATTTCTTTTTTAAAAAGGAAAGAAAAAGTAATTATTAAATACTTCTGTAGATTTTTATCTAAAAAGCTGAATAATTTTCAGTGTTATCAGATCAACTTAGAGTAACATTGCATAATACATAGAAAAACTTCTGCATGACAAAATTTGGAATAATTCAATAAAAAGTTTTCACTTACTTTTGAGGCTTCGACTGTATGAATATGTAAAACCAGGTAGGAATTAGACTTAAATAGATATTGGAACACCGGCTGTTGTCATCGATATGTAATAAATATCCAGGATCCGAAAAAAGTACGTGTTTACAATATACAACTGTTTCAATAAAAACACGTTGTATTTCAAATACAAATTTGATATTTTGTCACAACCTTTTATTTGTTCCTGAAGTTCATTATCTTGCTGATTCAGAAAAATATTAAGTAAATATTCAGTTACATATTATACCAGTTTTATATTTACAGCAATATATGAAACCAAACTTATTTCGAAGATGTTGAAAAGCTACCCAAATGACCAAAATATATTTTACCAATTAAGCTAAGGAAATACTTTGCATGAGGGAGTATACCTTAGTTTTTGAGAAATTTAGAATTTTAACTTGCAGCAAATTTAGACAATTATAGTATATTTCTTACAATAATACGAAATTATGTGATATCCTCGGGGTACCAGCCACCAGCAGAGATATCGGCTCAGGGGTTTAAATTACGTATTATACCAGTTTTATATTTACAGTACTAGACGGCCGTTTCAGAATACAATTCCTCATCAGTAGTGCTTGGACCAAAATTATAAAACCAAAATTATTTTGAAGATGTTAAAAAACTACCCAAAGGACCAACATCTTATTTTAGTCAAGCATGTAGCTTTCTAACTATGTGACCACTACTCTCTGTCACATATATTGAACAACATTATACTAGGGTATAGGTGGTGGGGTTAAATTATTCACCCGTTTATTTTTACAACGAATATCAAGTTGCATCTAGTCCCTAATTTATGTTAACATCAACAAGAAATTACAGTAAACAAGAAAGTGTCAGAATTTACATCACCATTACGAAAAGTTTTTATACTGGTTCAGCAATGAAACAGAAAATGAAGCGTTTATATAAATAATAAGACTGTAGAATGTGATGATGGTAAAGGTATGTATGAAATCGGAATGTTTAGGGGCAACATAATATACCTTCTGTGTCATAGCAAGTCTCTTCCAGGGATGGCATACTGCCATTCTTTTGTTCGGAGAGCGAGATCTCATCCAGCAATCACACTGAACTAGAGGATGTTATTTATTTACGCAGTGTATAATCAAAAGTTAATTTATATTGTTATATGGATAAATACGATATATACACATAACATGTACTCTTTATTGTTTGAAATATTTATCTCTCATGCACACACAGAGAGAGAGAGAGAGAGAGAGAGAGAGAGAGAGAGAGAGAGAGAGAGAGAGAGAGAGAGAGAGAGAGAGAGCAGATATGATTCAGAAAGAGTAAAAGCGATTTGTAACAAACTAACAAACGTGAAATCAAATGATATTACGGGTTTTAATTTTACCGCACTAGACGGCCGTTTCGGAATACAAGTCCTCATCAGTATTGCGTGGACTCAAATTGTGAAAATAAAAATTGTATCAAGGCGTTAAAAATATAAAAAGGAACAAAATACATTTAACCAAATTTTGCTAAGGAAATAGTTTTTGTATCTTGGATTAAAAGTTCTGGTTTTAAGGTATGTAGCCACAGAAGATGTAACCTGCCCAAATTCTTTGATCGACAGTGATGTAAATTTTGTTTAGCATCCGTGTCTGATTCCATAACATACTGAACTTTTAACAAGAAACGCATACAGATGTAGACAATTTTATATACCAATCTGGTGCTCTACGTTAAACAACTGCTTTCGATAAATGCAATATAAAAACAAAATTGGTATCAATATAGCAATGCAAAATAATAAATAAATAAATAAATAAATAAATAAATAAATAAAATAAATAAATAAATAAATTCTAATAAAATCAACTGAGAAGATTGGATAACTACACTAAACAATATATATTAGAGGGTCTCTATTGTTCAAAGCGCCGTTAGTTAAACCAGTTGGTTAATAAAAAATTGTATATGTATTTTTATGTAAAGGCAATATTTTAAAAATACTCGTTAAAAGTTAATGCATACAATTGTTACTATCAAAATGAAGCAGTTAAAGTCAAAACTGTCAAAATATCAATTATATTATTTGTAGTTTATATAACATTTTGAATTTTCACTAACCATTTGAATAATCTAATGGAGCTTTGAGCAACCGGGCCTAGAACTGGAATAACCCATCCGTATTATGTTAACTGATTTAAGATATTTTGTATTTTTGAGAAATTAACAATGAAGTGAAGAAGATAATTATACATTAAACGATACTACCCGCGAACTCACAGATTTAGTTAAGGTGTGCGATGTCAAACTAAATGAAACAGTTGAAAGTTGTAATAGATGTACAAAAATATCATTTGCCTCGTCAAGGTATGTCACTTAAGTATTAAGTGTTTGTACAATGAAGGTAGATCAGGTGGTAGAGTTCTCACTTCGTATGTAGGGTTCGGAGTAGCGACTGTTCTTTCGCAAAGCACTCCGCTTTTAGAAATGAAAATCACGGGGAAACCTTAAAAACCAATGTCCCGATTCACGTGTGATACGTCAAAGAACCCTCCCTGCAGCTTCGCTTATAGCTGGGAAATCTCGATATAAGTGAGATATTCTTGACGTTTACGTAAAATCCCAATCAATCAATCAATCAATCAATCAATCAATCAATCAATCAATCAATCAATCAATCAATCAATCAATCAATCAATCAATCAAAATACCAATATATCGATTAAGTTTATAGTCTGTGCAAGGGAAATTTATATATTCAAAACTTAAAAATTAGTTAAAATGAAACTTATTCATAACCGAATTTATTCTTTGTATAAACTGTTTAACAGGTATGACGATTCTTTTTGTTACATATTATTGAAATGTTTTGTTGCAATAATGCAATTTTATTTTTTTTATAAACAGTAAGGAAGTCATAGAGGAAGAAAACACAGATTCACAAACAAAAGCCATGGAGTTATTATTTCTACCACTTACTACTGGAGCCATTACATTAAAAGTTTTAGAGGGACAACTAGGGGACATATGTGCTTACTGGGACCTGATGCGGCAAAAATATTTATAGGACAGTTTGTCAATCTTGCAAAGGACGTTAGCAAAGCTCTGTTGAAAGGCGCAAACTCTGTAATAAAGAACTCAGTCAAAGAACTGGTGCAAATTGGGGAAAATCTTGCCAAGTTTGCAAAGGATATTGGAAAAGGTCTGGGGAAATCATTAAAAGGCATAACTAAAGGCGCTGTTCGTATTTCTAAAGAAGTGCTCAACAGTATTAAAAATGTTGGCTCAAAAGTGCAAAAAGCAGCCGAAAGCACGATAAAAAATGCAGCAAAAGCCATAAGCAGTGCGACGAAAAAAGTGGGAAATCTTACTAAAAAAGTTGGAAAGGCCGCCGTGAAGGTAGTACATAGAACAGTCCACAGAGTCGCTCGAGTCGTCCGAAGTAAGTACATATAACAATTGTACCTAAGTTTTCAGGAATTAGAATTTAATCAGTATATGACAAAAATAACCAAGTGTTTTATTGATGTGGGGTGTATAAAAAGTACCAAATTATATAAAGGTGTCTAAGAACACGTTAAACTGTTTCAAGTTGCCATGTCGTCACATGCGGACAGCATCGATGTGAGGTGTGTTAAATATAATGAGGGAAAAATTTGAAATACAAATCGACGTAGCTATAAGCGGTTCTCATGTTGAATAAGAATGTGCCTCAACAGTATCATAAAAATGTCCACAAACATTACACCAATGAATCGCCGTTTTAGATATGAATAACATTTTTATTTTGCTTTTCAACCCCGATAAGTTTGAAAGGCTTGGTGCGTCTAACTGCATATTATAATACGTTCTTACATTTTTTTTGCAATGCATATATTATACAATGTAATGGTTGACTAGATTTTCTATAAAGGTCAAATCGGCAATGATGTATAGGATTTTAACAAGGAATATTGAAAGTCGCAAACTCTACGAGTGTTAAAAGGGCCAGTGAAAAAAACTGATAGAAATCGGGTAAGATTTTGACAATATCACAGATGGTAAACACCACGATCTAGGATTCCATTCCGAAAAATATCTTAGAATTCTTTTTATTTCTGTATCATTTTTTCCTTCAATTTTTGAATTATAGGCGTGGTTAGATTTAGAAGATGGGGTAAAAGAAGTATAAGAGAAAGGCGTGGCCTGGAGGAATGCCAGAAGGTCTGTCCTTCCTGTATGAAGCTAGATGGTTCAGACTCTACTCAAACACTGAGAAAAGGTAGGTTTATATAGAATATTACTGTATCTACATACCATTTTCCATGTACGAGTCCTTCGTAAAAGACCTTAAAACCGACTTTCCCTGTTACGGTATGATTGGCACGCTAAAGAAAAACATTTTTGACACTTTACTTATAGCTGGTGACTTTTCGATATAAGTGAAATATGTTTGATTAAAACGGAAAACCCCAATCAATTAATCAATAAAAATACTCATATACTGTTAAATTTAATTGCATGTACAGTACAGGCATGTCGAAAGTTTAACACCAAGCTTACGATTCGGGCCGAATGAGTAGCTCAATTCCGTCCCTCGTCAGAGTGGTGCCATATATATTAGGACACTTTGTAAAATTCTTCTTTATTTCATATAAAACCATATATTTTTAAAAAAATTCTCAAAAAATTATTTCTTGGTCAATTTCAATGATTTTTTCATCCTTTAATGAAAAATTAGTTGTAGTTTCTTCCAATAATGTTCAAAATATTGTCCGTCTTATAACAGTCAAGAAAACATAAGCTGAACAGCATTGTAATTTTTTAACAGCCATGTGAAGCATGATTATATATTAAATTTCAATTTTAGAAATTTTCCGTTAAATTTTAAATGATTATCTATTAAAAACAAAGAAACTGTCTTTTTTAATTATTTTTAAGAAAAACAAATTTTACATTTAACAGTGAAAAAATCATTGAAATTGACCAAGAAATAAATTTTTGAGAATTTTTATAAAATATATGGTTTTATATGAAATAAAGAAGGATTTTACAAAGCGTCCGAATATATATGGCACCACTCTGTATATCTCAACAGCTGGTAGCTTTTCAGCCAGCCACATTTCCACTTCTCTTTGCTGCTCAGTGTTTAACTTTCGACAGGTCTGTAATGTACATTGTATTTTCACGTTAAAAATACAAAACCTTTTCTATTACGCCTAATGTTTCTATTTCATAACTCGAGATTCTTTACTTCAGGATTGTTGTGAATATTTAAATTTTTATACAATGCAGTATTTATGTCTCTATGTTAGTAACTACAATTCAAAAATCATACAACCACAAAAACTTTGGAGACGTAGTCATGTGACAATTAAGAGATAACAGAAAACTTAGAATACAAAATTATTCTCTTAGATACTAACAACAAGCTTTAAAATAGTAACAATAAAAAACTGACCTCGAGTCATGGCCATGAAATGATTTTATAAATACTTTAAAATCTGGAAAATTTACAAAAATTTTACATGATCACATTCGCGTTCTAATGCATTTACTCGTACACCCTAATAAACAAGTACTTGTGGTTTTAAAGGCCTCTGCGGTAGCTCAGTTGGTAGAGTCCTCGCTCCGTTAGTGTGAGGTCGTGGGTTTGAACCCCGACCGGGCCTGACCCAAGACTTGAAAGTGGGTAGTGACTGTTCTTTCGCCAAGCACTCGGCATTACGAAATGAAAGTCATGGTTCTTTCGGAATGGAACTTAAAATAAACGAGGTCCCGTGTCACGGTGGGCTTGGCACGATAAAGAACACTGCTGTATAATACCATCAACGCAACGCACACGCACAAGCATAACTTCTGCACCTTCGCCTATAGTTGGCGACATCTCGATAAAAGTGAAATATTCTTGACTGGTGCTTTATAAATACTATCTATATGTGTTATATTTTAGTTTGTGGAGCTGATCATACCAAGAAACAAGATGAACTAATGAGAAGGATAAAGCTAAATCAACGCCTGCTTAATATAACGCTAGCTGCTACGGACAACATCGTCAATATGGTAAGGGGTATTTATTAAAACATTTAATTGTCTACAAATGACGTTTAAAGTGCTATAACTTCCATTACCATGTACAGCAAATTGAATAACGCAGGTGTTTTATTTCATCTTAATAGACTAATGGTTACAGTTTAATAACCTCATAATTGGTAATATTTGAACTCTACTGATGAAGTAATTGAAAAATTAAAAATTAATTACAAAGGTTGGCTCAAAAGTACAAAAAGCAGCTAAAACCACGATCAAAAATGCAGCAATAACGCTAAATAATACACCGTAAAAAGATGGAAATCTGACTAAAAAGTTGGAAAGGCCGCCGTGAAGGTAATACATAAAAGGTCCACAGAGTCGCTTGAGTCGTCCGAAGTAAGCTTAAGTTTTCAGGAATTAGAATTTAATCCGTATTAGGCAAGAATTATCCAATTTACTAACCTCAAATTTGTATTATATAAAATCTACTGATTAATAATTGCTAATTTTTCAATGTAAAAGAACCCGGTCAAGCGGCACAAGTGCTCAATTGTAGTCTTAATAATGTGCACTAGCATACAGTTGTCGTAACGGGTAAATATAATTAGATGTTTATACGTTTTCACTATTACAGGTGACGTTTGATCCGAGTGTTTACAGCATAACCTCTGGTGGAGTAGTTTACACCGACCCTATAGTAACCTTGAACATCACTGGTGCAATATCAGATTTTGTGAGCAGTAAACCTTTTAATCCGATGGAAATCACTCCATTTGCAACAGAAATCATCGACGAGCTATCACTGTTAGTTTAAAACTTGTTTTAAGATAATAAACAAATGAAACTAAAGATTTTGTTTTGTAGTATTTTCATTACATGATTTCAACACATATTTATGTAATGCCGAAGTTTGCTTGCGTGTGTGAGAGTAACCAAAACAAATATACAAATCCATGTCCAAACCATAATACCAAAGCAAAGTAAAAACTTTGAAGCTGTAAAACTAGAACTTTCAACAGGGAAGTGAGGCCGGGTGCTAAGGAAAGGTAATCACCTCCTGATTTGCTAGCTACATCTGCCACATTGGAAATGAAAAGAACATAGATACATGGGACGCCAAATATATCTAGGAGACATCATACATATCAACAAAATTCCGGTGACGGCCATAAAACGATAAGCCTAGCTAGGTCTGCAATATCCTTGCGTCAACAATTTATTCGTAAGCAGCTTCCTTCGATGTATTAATTCCTCGTAGTGGGAACAAGCTCTATCGCGGCGTATTAATTATGGAATAAATTGTAGTAATTAATATAAAAAATATTAGTTGGTCCGACCTCACTTTCCTAAAGTCAGTTCACGTAATTGACTAAATATTTCAGAATTTGGGATTGTGATTTCGACATGAACTTGTATGTTTGTGTTTGATATACATGTACAATGGTTCTGTGTGTTTATTCTTTTTATATTTTACTACAATAAGAAACATGAGAAAAATAATTCAACGTTTTCAGTTTTCCTTATCAACTCGCTTAAATGGCGGTATATCAGTATGGGTATTCACTATTTGGTAACATCAGACATTGTTATAAATCTTCCAAATGTACATACTAGTATTGTGAAAAAACCCATTCCTTCTAAAAGACTTGAACAAATTGATGGATGTATTTATACTTCCCCGGTGGAAGTTTACGTGTTTAATCTAATTTGTCAGTTTCAAAATTTTTACTTGGACATGGATTAGTATATATCCAGTGTTCGTGAAGTTTTATATCCAATGTCATGTTTATTGTGTGTTTTGTTTTCTTATTTCGCGCGTTTTGTTGTTGGCGACATTAGAAATTAACAATTAAATTTTAATACAAAAAGTTTAAAATGTCAAGTTGATTATTCTATTTTTGCTACAAACTTTATATTAAAGTTTAGAGAAAGCAATAATAACTTTTTAAATTTATTTACTATTTAAGCGGACAGTTTAATGTTTCTCTATATAAGAGATAACTGTCACCATACAGGGATTTAAATAGGTCACTCGCTATATTGATAAAATGTACATGTAAATAGTTTATACTTGTTGGATTATTTAAGTACATGTGCAAAGTCACGTGACACTTATGTATATTTGTAAAACACAAGCTCCACTATGAACTCCCCTACGTAACGACATTCTATTCGGCGATAAGGTATATTCCCATTTTATGACCTCTGGTAAATACAGAAAGTTTAAACGTTAAAAGAGAAAGATGTCGACAAGAGATGATAAAAAGTCTACCGCTTCCGACCCTGAGAGACAGAAATATGTGGTTTCAAGAATTATCATGGCACTGGTAACTGCAATAGTGACATTTTGTCTGGGGTATTATTTTATACCGTCGCCATCGCCAAGGTTAGAGGCTCCTGTCGATAGACTTTTATATGCACTGAAATGGCAGATTATATCGGCCATATCCATATTTATAGGAATACATAAAATTAGTAACACACGTTTTAGCACAGCAGCCATTGATCCTGTATATGGTAAAGCCGAGCACCTGCTGGAGGTTCCAAAGAGGTATTTACAGAATACAGTGGAACAGTTTATCATTCATTTTGTGGGTCAACTAGTACTTAGTACATACCTATCTCCAGAATCCATGCAAGTTATTCCACTTCTAACACTGCTGTTTTTGGCAGCGAGAATATTATTTTTAATCGGCTACCTAAAATCACCGAAGCACAGAGCAATGGGATTCGCACTGACACATCTTCCAATTTTATTTACATTTGTGTATTGTTTATTTTGTTTAGTTTTCTATGATTTGAAAGTCATCAATATATTAAAATGAACACAATCATTGTACAAGTATTACAAGTAGTTGTAAATACGCTGTATTTTATAAGATAAAATGACTGTACTGGCCAGGAATCATATTAGTGCAAAACGTATATACAAATTGTTGACGTTAATATTTGAAGTGTCACATATTTGATTGCAGACTTAATGAAGAAAAACTCTTCTATGAATAAAAAGTGCTCTATTCGGCCATTTTTTTCGAATGTTCCATTTTGTAATTATTTATAAAAGTCATAATAGTTGATTAAACAGAGAATAATAAGCCTTACAGGCGGCATTGTTATGTACTTTTATGAGTGATTATTGCTGAGTGATTGATATTGGTTTGAATGACCTCAACCCACAAAGACTGTTACCATTGGTTTGCATCAATAGGCATATTTTACTGAACATACAATCCACTCTCTTGAGTATTTATTATATGATGTTCTTGAATCACACGCAAAGATAATTGACTTCACGTAGTTCCGTTTTTCTTTCAATCTCAATTTCGATTACACATGGGACAGGTGGAGTCAAACAGGAGGATCTTGGTCCTAAGAACACCATGCCTTACTTCCCTGGTGGAAATTCACTTGTTACACTTAATTTTCCAGTTTCTGCTTTGTTTTAGGACATGAATTGGTATGTTTGTTTTTGATTCAACTACAATAGCATATGTTTTCCAATATTTAAGACACCATTCTGTTTGGTTAAACAATGCTTTTGTTTGAATACCAAACGTTGTAACCTACGAGGACGGGTCAATAAGTGACCAACTTATACCATTTCCGATTATCCAAAAGGTCATGATTTTAGTACTTTGTTTCAAATTTTACGCGTATCGAGTCATTCTTTTATAGGATATTGAATGTGAAATATTGCTATTGATGCCCAAGAAAAGTACAATAACTTGAATGAAATTGCTGAGGTTAACTCTCTTAAGGTGTTTTCTCTAATAGGACAACGCAGAGTGCTGTATAGCAAAACGGGTATGAGTTAATACCATTTCCTACCTATTCGCCTGTCCTATCTTCTTTTTCCCAAAATTGAAAAATGATGACGTCGTTTCGATCTGACGAAGAAGTCAGTATCGGATCAATGGAACAAACCTGGTCCTTTTACGATCTAGGCTGATATCACTTGAACATCGTTGGTCTAAGTGCATCACATTAGAGGACAATAACATAAAAAGGAGGGGTTGATCTCAATCGGAAATAAGTTAGTCTGGTACTTATTGACTCGCTCTCGTACTTCGCGATTTGCATTTTTACGCACTTTTACATACTTATGTATGTAAGTTCACATGTTTAACTTCAAAGTTTTTCTTTGCTTTTTGGGGGATTGTGATTTGGACATGAAGTAGTACTGCATGTTTGTTTTGGCTACTTTCTAATGTGTTTTTTACAGTTCTGGTAATTGCAATATTGAAGAAACAACTTACTGTAGAATTAAATTTGAATGAAATTTACACATTCATTGTAGTTTTATTTAGCATTGTTTACATTTTAAATCACGAGTGTCCTTGTCATCTCCTCTATGATTTCTTTTGCAAACGGAGTAACCATCATCGGGTTAAAGTGCTCACTGCTCACAAATCTTGATATTGACCCAGTTATGTTCAAGGTCACTACAGGACCTGTGTAGACTACTCCAACAGCGGTAAAGTTGTAAGCGGTTGGATCATACGTCACCTGTAACAAATAAGAACCAATACATTATTCCAATTTATAATTTAACTACCATGCTAATTATACTTATACCACCGATGCCACTCTTTTTACTCACCAAAACTCGAATAAAGGAACATCTTCAAAAACCGGAAATGGAAAGCTAGTAAGTTTATATTTTACCTGTGTTTCTGGTCCCTAGAAGAATTTTCTTTTTTTAATTAATAAGATATACCAAAAATAAAATGAAGTAAAACTAGCTCTACCAAGTACTACAGAATCCAACAATGAAGACACGATTGAAAAAATTACCAGGTATGAACCGATCATAGAAAAACGTAAAGAGCAATCTATTTGCATATAGAAAAGATCGAAGAATGAGGAAGTGAGAAAGACAGACCATTATCATTATAACGTGGTTACTATATGTTGCTCTAAATTCGCAGTTAAACAGCTTAGTAACCTTATAGATCATGAAATAATACAACAAATGTAATATTTTTGGAACATTTATTTACCATAGTCACAATGTTTTCTGTAGCCGTGAGCGTAATATTTAGCAGACGTTGATTCACCTTTATTTTCCTCAATACTTGATTTTGCTTTTTGGTATGATCCGCTCCACAAACTGAAATATACAAAGAATTGATCATATTTAGAGTACCAGAGTAGTTAGTTTTCTATTTATTTTCACTACAACAAACTGAAATATGTAAAAGTTTATAAGCTTATTAGGATCTTTCTCATGTGTGTAATTCTGTCGTACACATTCTTTACGGTATCGAAACAAATAACAACCAAGTATGAAAGATAATCCTTATTAAAATCAAGGAGGAACTAGTACAATATTATGAATACAAATTAAATATCTATTCTTGGTCAAAAACAAAATCCAATTTTGTCCATACCTTTTGTAAGTGTTTGAGTTGGATTGTGGAGCTTGATACAGGAAGGACAGACTTTTTGACATTCCTTCAGGAGACCTTTCTCTCTTAAACTTCTTTTACCCCATCCACTAAATATACCTACAATGATTAACAATCAAATACCATAATTTCTAAGGTTAGAACTTAAGTAATTAATGTAGAACCTAACATTAAAAAAATATATAAATCCAGGGGTTTAACGTTTTCTCACCAATTTCCGAACTTTGTTTTCGTTAATTGAGGTTATCTTTTTCACGATAATATATAACCTTGAAACATAGAATTCAATGTATAACGTCACATTTATAAAATGGAATACGGACAACCTACTAGTAATTGATTTTGGTTTTAACCCAATGAATCTACTTACGTCTTACAAATCTGCCAACTGATCGAACAGCATGATGTACAGCTTTTCCGGCTTCATTTGCAACATGATGAACAGCCTTTCCAGCATCTGATGCCAGCTTTCCAACTTGGTTTGTTATATGGCCTACAGTCTTTGTGGCTTCCTTGATCGCGTGTTCAGCTGCTTTCTGTACATTTGTACCAACATCTTTAATACTATCGAGCGCTTGGTTCGAAATATGGACAGCTCCTTTAGCTAAGTCATCTAACGATTTTGTCAAACCTTTACCAATATCCTCCGCAAATTTTGCAAGATTTTCTCCAAACTCCACCAATCCTTTTACTGAGTGTTTTATTATGGAATCGGTTTCTTTCAGTAAAACATTACTTACGTCCTTTGCAACGTCTGCAAACTGGTTTATAAAGTGTTTTGCTTCATTTCCTAGTATGTTGCATATATCCTTTAGTTTTTCCTCTATAAATTTTACAGTTTCGACTAATATAAGCAGCGGCATAAGTTGGAATTGTATTACTTTTTTCACCATCATTTCCAGAATATTTAGGCTGTTAGAAAGAATTGAAATAAAATTATAAAAATCGTTTACCAATTAAACATCTAATTCTTACTCTGCAATAAAGATATCGATATAAACAAACAACTGTGCGATGCTACTTACTACGGCTCTATTGTTGTTTAATTGTTGATTTGTTGTTGAAAAAGTTCTATGAATTGAAATATAAGAAACGAAATTAATTTTCCATTTCTATAACAACAAAGAACAGTACTTATAACTGTTTCTCTCGGGTCATCTTTATCAGTTATATGCTTCAGGACGGTCAAACAAAGGCGTACAATCACCATTCCAGTCATGAAAGATCCAAACTAATCAACAACTGCATATAGGAATACTGCAACTAACAAATCATTAAACAAAGTAACAAAGTAAAAAAAGTGACAATCACGGTTGTATCTAGTCAGTCATGACATACCCTTCGAAGATGGTTTAATAGGCAACCTTTCACAAGCACAATACCTGAATACAACATCATAAACTTACATACACTTACAGTAAGTACAATTTATATTACACACGTGACAGGTGTGGCCAGCTAAAAAAGAAGGTGATTACCTTCACGGTGCACCCGGCCTCACTTCCCTGGTGTAAGTTCACGTGTTTAACCTATCTTGCCAGTTCCAAAATTTTTTTTTACTTCTGGATTGTGATTCGAACATGAATTAGTATGTTTGTTTTTGATTATATGCACGAAATACTCAAACATTAAGATAACACAAAAATGCTTTACAAGTCACTTAACCCAACATCAATGTTAATGAAAAGCATACCGAACTATGTTCAATCACAATCCAAAAGGCAGAGGATAGCTTGTACATGCAAAAGTTTATTAAATGTTAAATTGTTATATGTATAGGCTTTGCGTTTTGTTACATACCTTGATGTGGCACAATGCTCTCTCGAGCAAGCTATACAACTGTCAACTGTTTCATTCAGTTTGACCTCGCACACATTATTCAAATCATTAGATTCACGAGTGGTATCATTTAAAGTAGATATTGCTTCTTTTATAATTATGGTCTTAACTTGGCTGTTGATTTCTAAAATTAAAATAAAAGTTTACGTTTATTATTTATGGAATATAAATAGAAAACAATTCTTTATGTTCATATAAATTTTTAAACAATGGTTTTAAATAAATGAATTACGAAATTTGTCTTAATATTTTACTTTTATTTGGGTGTTTCAAACAGTTAATGACAACAATTTACCACTATACTTACTATTTATTTAGCTTATTTCGGAGAAAGCAAGATCGCAAAATATTTTATATATTTCAATATGACGGGTACAAATCTATGTTTTTTACTTATATGAGCCGAGTCGTTACTACAATTTCCCGTTTCGGCTGAATCGGTGCTTCATATATCATTTTATGCGACAATATATAACCTGGGTTGGTGTTTACAATGATAAAAAAATGTACGAAAATTTGACGGGATTCTTTATGTCACGTGGTCTTGACAAAGGAGTTGACTATTTACGTAGGTTGGTGCAGCTCAAGAACGAATTAATTTTGCGTAACTGGGATGACCAAAATTTATTCAAGAAAATAATGAAGTGAACTACCTTTCTGTATTTTTAAACTTTGAAAAACCTTGACGTAAATTCAAACATTTAAACTTAACCCGACCTTTGAGCTATCCTTCATTGTACTCCTTGCGAACCTATGTAAATAGTAAAATCTTCCGTCATCATGACGTCACACGAAAGACACTGCCCTTTTGTCCATATTTTTACCATTGTAAACACCCATCTAACATACGTTTTGGTGTATTAAAGGAGTTATAATACACGAATTAGATTGAAATTAAGATTTTTAGTAACGACTCATGTAAGTAAAGTATTAACTGATTTTAACCTTGTCATTAAAATCTTTGAAATATTAGCGTTGTTCCTTTCTCTGTAGCAGACTAAACAGATTACAACTAGAATGCCATGTTGTCAAAAATTTTACCATTGTAAACACCCATCTAACATACGTTTTGGTGTATTAAAGGAATTATAATGCATGAATTAGATTGAAATTAAGATTTTTAGTAACGACTCGGTTCATGTATTTATTTCTAACCTTGTCATTCAAATCTTTGAAATATTAGCGTTTTTCCTTTCTCTGCAGCAGACTAAACATATAGCAACTAGAATTGTATCTTGAGAGTCAAATACCCCCGCCCCAAAAACTTGAAGGGGTTGTTTGTTTACCGCGATCATGGCCTTTCAGGTACATGTATAAGCTTGGTTCAAGGTAATTACACACCTTAGTTTTATGACAGGCGTCCAAAGCAGTTATGAGATATGACAGACAGACAGATAGACGGAACAAAGTATTTTATCTTTGTTTGTTCATATACTTATGGTAAATGGAAGAAAATTCATTTTTGTAGACAAATTTTAGCATAAAACAAGTTCAATATTTAGATTTTAGTGAACAGATCCAAAAACTAAATACAGAGATATCCACATTTGTGAAATTTTGAATTATGTATTGATTGTAAAATTGCATTTATCGTGAAACTGATATTATTATTCCCAATTAAAACGGAAATGATATGATTTAATTGACCCTTGTATATACATTTGCTCGGGTTCGATTACCTAACTATAACGACTCTTGTTTGGAATTTACAAGTTTATAAATAATTGTGTTGACTGTTAGACCTGGTCATTAGGAAGCGTTCATTTACTTACGCCCAACAACCGTCTTTGGTACAGGTATTTGAGATGATCTTTTTGTATCAAACCCACTGAAAATAAATAAATAATCATACCAAAAGACAAACTTATATCGATTATAAAACACTAAAACACAATGTCCGTATATATTGTTAGCAGGACGTTTAATTGTTCAAATACACCGTTCTTTATACAAAAATAAATACAAAGGACAATCCCGAAATTGTAATCACAAAAAAAAAAGCAAAATCTGAAAACTTTTTTTTCGAAAAAACGCGAAAATAAATGTATTCCTATTTCTTAAATCTGTTTAGAATTCTTACGTAAATAAGCCATTGGATTGTATACTGTGGCAGGTTAAAAAATCAGTGACAAAATTCGATTAAAAATAATTAAAAAAATGCTCACCTCACAGAAGGATGTAGCAGCATGGTGGAAAATACCATTACCATTGCTGTATAAAACACCTTTCAAAATATGATGTCATTATTATCATAATTTTGCTTTTGAATAGTTTAATGATAAAATAATCACGGAAACAAACTCTATATTGTAGTAATAAGATGTATAAGAATGAAGTGATATTGGTAATTATGTATAAGTTGTTTAATTGTCCAAAACTACCCAAGTTTGTCCTTTGGGTAGCTTTTCAACATCTTCAAAATAATTTTGGTTTCATAATTTTGGTCCAAGCACTACTGATGAGGAATTGTATTCCGAAACGGCCGTCTGGTGCTGTAAAATTAAAACTGGTATAATATGTAATTAATACAGGGTCCAATCGCCGCACTTAGGTAATTTTAGAAATAGTTTATAAAATTAAACTAAAACAACCCCAAAGTGCTCTTGGGCCATATTTAAACCAAACATAGGAAACCATGTCCAAATCACAGTTCCAGTAAAGTAAAGACTTTGAGGATTGGCAAATTAAGTTTAACAACTTTTAAGCTAACTACACCAACTACGTGTGAATTGAGAATGATGGAACTATAAGATGTCAAATATATCCAGCATAGTTTGGTTACAGTTAAATCATACTTTCTGACGATCATACAACGTTTTGAGGACGTGATAGGCCTAGGCTCGCAATATCCCCGCGCTGCTATAAGATGCATTCCAATTTTAAAGGAATGTAGCTTTTACGTTTAAATGTGAACATTCCAGCCATTTTAAAGACTATGAATGATTACAAACTTTTTAGCAAAACTTTGATATATGATATAGATTTATAATTACATATTGCTGATTTTAATCGTGTCTCGAAAGTCTTTTAAGGAATTGTTCAATGTTTTATATGTTACGCAGACGTTATATGTGTTTGTTTCATCTATCCCCAAAATAACCGCCTCAATACAAGTTAAGTACTCTTAACAGAGCATAAAACACCGATATTCCGCTTCGTTACTCAAATATTAATTGACAAAAGAATTAATTTATAGATACATACTTTATTGAAAATAAAAATCGATGTTGCCAAATTGTAATTGATAAAAGATTCTTCGGACTTAAGTGTCGATTTATTAGGATTTAGATTTCATGCATTCATTATATTTTTATTTACTTTCTAGTAGAAACTTACGAGATGAATAAATTTACTGCCCAATAAAGAAACAAAACAGTACAAAACCATAAAAATTGAGTGAAATTGTAACTTTAAATACGCAGTAGAGAGGCAGAAAGGAAAAACTTACCGTCAGTGCCATGTTTGTTTCTGAAATATAAAATCGGATTTTTAAAATAATACTTACGTGGGATTTGGTCCTGTTTTTTTTATTTCGTTTTTTTATTTGATTTATTTTTTTATTTTTTGGAATCAAATAGAATGAAGTTGTAACTGAAAAACATGTATTTGGCTACAGCCAACGCAATTACAAGTAAGACACAATACAAGGTAATGACGCAGCCAACCATACAAGACGTCACAAAAATATGACAAACATATTAGAACCACCAACTATAAAAATTTACTTTAAATGGACACTGATGTAAATGTCCAATTGCTACTTCCATTGGGTGGTCATAGTACTGTCAGAGAATCAAGCACAACCCATCTACTACGCAAGATAATTTCATATTTCTTTTTTAAAAAGGAAAGAAAAAGTAATTATTAAATACTTCTGTAGATTTTTATCTAAAAAGCGGAATAATTTTCAGTTTTATCAGATCAACTTAGAGTAACATTGCATAATACATAGAAAAAACTTCTGCATGACAAAATTTGGAATAATTCAATAAAAAGTTTTCACTTACTTTTGAGGCTTCGACTGTATGAATATGTAAAACCAGGTAGGAATTAGACTTAAATAGAATATTGTTCTGGAACACCGGCTGTTGTCATCGATATGTAATAAATATCCAGGATCCGAAAAAAGTACGTGTTTACAATATACAACTGTTTCAATAAAAACACGTTGTATTTCAAATACAAATTTGATATTTTGTCACAACCTTTTATTTGTTCCTGAAGTTCATTATCTTGCTGATTCAGAAAAATATTAAGTAAATATTCAGTTACATATTATACCAGTTTTATATTTACAGCAATATATGAAACCAAACATATTTCGAAGATGTTGAAAAGCTACCCAAATGACCAAAATATATTTTACCAATTAAGCTAAGGAAATACTTTGCATGAGGGAGTATACCTTAGTTTTTGAGAAATTTAAAATTTTAACTTGCAGCAAATTTAGACAATTATAGTATATTTCTGACAATAATACGAAATTATGTGATATCCTCGGGGTACCAGCCACCAGCAGAGATATCGGCTCAGGGGTTTAAATTACGTATTACATGTATACCAGTTTTATATTTACAGCACTAGACGGCCGTTTCAGAATACAATTCCTCATCAGTAGTGCTTGGACGAAAATTATAAAACCAAAATTATTTTGAAGATGTTAAAAAACTACCCAAAGGACCAACATCTTATTTTAGTCAAGCATGTAGCTTTCTAACTATGTGACCACTACTCTCTGTCACATATATTGAACAACATTATACTAGGGTAGAGGTGGTGGGGTTAAATTATTCACCCGTTTATTTTTACAACGAGTATCAAGTTGCATCAAGTCCCTAATTTATGTTAACATCAACAAGAAATTACAGTAAACAAGAAAGTGTCAGAATTTACATCACCATTAAGAAAAGTTTTTATACTGGTTCAGCAATGAAACAGAAAATGAAGAGTTTATATAAATAATAAGACTGTAGAATGTGATGATGGTAAAGGTATGTATGAAATCGGAATGTTTAGGGGCAACATAATATACCTTCTGTGTCATAGCAAGTCTCTTCCAGGGATGGCATACTGCCATTCTTTTGTTCGGAGAGCGAGATCTCATCCAGCAATCACACTGAACTAGAAGATGTTATTTATTTACGCAGTGTATAATCAAAAGTTAATTTATATTGTTATATGGATAAATACGATATATACACATAACATGTACTCTTTATTGTTTGAAATATTTATCTCTCATGCACAGAGAGAGAGAGAGAGAGAGAGAGAGAGAGGAGAGAGAGAGAGAGAGAGCAGATTTGATTCAGAAAGAGTAAAAGCGATTTGTAACAAACTAACAAACGTGAAATCAAATGATATTACGGGTTTTAATTTTACCGCACTAGACGGCCGTTTCGGAATACAAGTCCTCATCAGTATTGCGTGGACTCAAATTGTGAAAATAAAAATTGTATCAAGGGGTTAAAAATATAAAAAGGAACAAAATACATTTAACCAAATTTTGCTAAGGAAATAGTTTTTGTATCTTGGATTAAAAGTTCTGGTTTTAAGGTATGTAGCCACAGAAGATGTAACCTGCCCAAATTCTTTGATCGACAGTGATGTAAATTTTGTTTAGCATCCGTGTCTGATTCAATAACATACTGAACTTTAAACAAGAAACGCATACAGATGTAGACAATTTTATATACCAATCTGGTGCTCTACGTTAAACAACTGCTTTCGATAAATGCAATATAAAAACAAAATTGGTATCAATATAGCAATGCAAAATAATAAATAAATAAATAAATAAATAAATAAATAATAAATAAATAAATAAATAAATAAATTTCTAATAAAATCAACTGAGAAGATTGGATAACTACACTAAACAATATATATTAGAGGGTCTCTATCGTTCAAAGCGCCGTTAGTTAAACCAGTTGGTTAATAAAAAATTGTATATGTATTTTTATGTAAAGGCAATATTTTAAAAATACTCGTTAAAAGTTAATGCATACAATTGTTACTATCAAAATGAAGCAGTTAAAGTCAAAACTGTCAAAATATCAATTATATTATTTGTAGTTTATATAACATTTTGAATTTTCACTAACCATTTGAATAATCTAATGGAGCTTTGAGCAACCGGGCCTAGAACTGGAATAACCCATCCGTATTATGTTAACTGATTTAAGATATTTTGTATTTTTGAGAAATTAACAATGAAGTGAAGAAGATAATTATACAAGACTCAATTCCTACTTTAAACGATACTACCCGCGAACTCACAGATTTGGTTAAGGTGTGCGATGTCAAACTAAATGAAACAGTTGAAAGTTGTAATAGATGTACAAAAATATCATTTGCCTCGTCAAGGTATGTCACTTAAGTATTAAGTGTTTGTACAATGAAGGTAGATCAGGTGGTAGAGTTCTCACTTTGTATGTAGGGTTCGGAGTAGCGACTGTTCTTTCGCAAAGCACTCCGCTTTTAGAAATGAAAATCACGGGGAAACCTTAAAAACCAATGTCCCGATTCACGTGTGATACGTCAAAGAACCCTCCCTGCAGCTTCGCTTATAGCTGGGAAATCTCGATTTAAGTGAGATATTCTTGACGTTTACGTAAAATCCCAATCAATCAATCAATCAATCAATCAATCAATCAATCAATCAATCAATCAAAATACCAAATATATCGATTAAGTTTATAGTCTGTGCAAGGGAAATTTATATATTCAAAACTTAAAAATTAGTTAAAATGAAACTTATTCATAACCGAATTTATTCTTTGTATAAACTGTTTAACAGGTATGACGATTCTTTTTGTTACATATTATTGAAATGTTTTGTTGCAATAATGCAATTTTATTTTTTTTATAAACAGTAAGGAAGTCATAGAGGAAGAAAACACAGATTCACAAACAAAAGCCATGGAGTTATTATTTCTACCACTTACTACTGGAGCCATTACATTAAAAGTTTTAGAGGGACAATTAGGGGACATATGCACTTACTGGGACCTGATGCGGCAAAAATATTTATAGGACAATTTGGCAATCTTGCAAAGGACGTTAGCAAAGCTCTGTTGAAAGGCGCAAACTCTGTAATAAAGAACTCAGTCAAAGAACTGGTGCAAATTGGGGAAAATCTTGCCAAGTTTGCAAAAGATATTGGAAAAGGTCTGGGAAAATCATTAAAAGGCATAACTAAAGGCGCTGTTCGTATTTCTAAAGAAGTGCTCAACAGTATTAAAAATGTTGGCTCAAAAGTGCAAAAAGCAGCCGAAAGCACGATCAAAATTGCAGCAAAAGCCATAAGCAGTGCGACGAAAAAAGTGGGAAATCTTACTAAAAAAGCTGGAAAGGCCGCCGTGAAGGTAGTACATAGAACAGTTCACAGAGTCGCTCGAGTCGTCCAAAGTGAGTACATATAGCAATTGTACCTAAGTTTTCAGGAATTAGAATTTAATCAGTATATGACAAAAATAACCAAGTGTTTTATTGATGTTGGGGTGTCTAAAAGTACCAAATTATATATAGGTGCCTGAGAACTCTTTTCGCTGTTTCAAGTTGTCGTGTCGTCACATGCGGACAGCATCGATGTGAAGTGTGTTGAATATAATGAGGGGAAAATTTGAAATACAAATCGACGTAGCTATAAGCGGTTCTCATGTTGAATAAGAATGTGCCTCAACAGTATCATAAAAATGTCCACAAATATTACACCAATGAATCGCCGTTTTAGAACATTTTTATTTTGCTTTTCAACCCCGATAAGTTTGAAAGGCTTGGTGCGTCTAACTGCATATTATAATACGTCCTTAAATTTTTTGCAATGCATTCATTATACAATGTTATGGTTGACTAGATCTTCTATAAAGGTCAAGTCGGCAATGGTGTATAGGATTTTAACAAGGACTATTGAAAGTCGCAAACTCTACGAGTGTTAAAAGAGCCAGTGAAAAAAACTGATAGAAATCGGGTAAGATTTTGACAATATCACAGATGGTAAACACCACGATCTATGATTCCATTCCGAAAAATATCTTAGAATTCTGTTTATTTCTGTATCATTTTTTTCTTCAATTTTTGAATTATAGGCGTGGTTAGATTTAGAAGATGAGGTAAAAGAAGTATAAGAGAAAGGCGTGGCCTGGAGGAATGCCAGAAGGTCTGTCCTTCCTGTATGAAGCTAGATGGTTCAGACTCTACTCAAACACTGAGAAAAGGTAGGTTTATATAGAATATTACACTACATACCATTTTCCATGTATTGAGTCCTTCCTAAAAGACCTTAAAACCGACGTTCCCTGTTACTGTATGATTGGCACGCTAAAGGAAAACATTTTTGACACTTTACTTATAGCTGGTGACTTTTCGATATAAGTGAAATATGTTTGATTAAAACGGAAAACCCCAATCAATTAACCAATAAAAATACTCATATACTGTAAAATTTAATTGCATGTACAATACAGGCATGTCGAAAGTTTAACACTAAGCTTAGGAATCGGCGCCGAATGAGCAGCTCAATTCCGTCCCTCGTCAGCTATATATATCTCAACAGCTGGTAGCTTTTCAGCCAGCCACATTTCCACTTCTCTTTGCTGCTCACTCTTTAAGTTTTGACAGGTCTGTAATATACATTGTATTTTCACATTGAAAATACAAAGCCTTTTCTATTACGCCTAATGTTTCTATTTCATAACTCGAGATTCTTTACTTCAGGATTGTTGTGAATATTTAAATTTTTTATACAATGCAGTATTTATGTCTCTGTGTTAGTAACTACAATTCAAAAATCATACAGCCACTGAAACTTTGGAGACGTAGTCATGTGACAATTAAGAGATAACAGAAAACTTAGAATACAAATTATTCTCTTAGATACTAACAACAAGCTTTAAAATAGTGACAATAAAAAACTGACCTTGAGTAAAGGCCATAAAATGATTTTATAAATACTTTAAAATCTGGAAAATTTACACAAATTTTACATGGTCACATTCACATTCTAGTGCATATACTCGTATACCCTAATAAACAAGTACTTGTGGTTTTAAAAGCCTCTGCGGTAGCTCCGTTGGTGTGAGGTCGTGGGTTTGAACCCCGACCGGGCCTGACCCAAGACTTGAAAGTGGGTAGTGACTGTTTTTTCGCTAATCACTCGGCATTACGAAATGAAATTCAAGGTTCTTTCGGATGGGAACTTAAAATAAACGAGGTCCCGTGTCACGGTGTGCTTGGCACGATAAAGAACACTGCTGTATAATACCATCAACGCAAGGCACACGCAAAAGCAAAACTTTTGCACCTTTGCCTATAGTTGGCGACGTCTCGATAAAAGTGAAATTTTCTTGACTGGTGCTTTATAAATACTATCTATATCTGTTATATTTTAGTTTGTGGAGCTGATCATACCAAGAAACAAGATGAACTAATGAGAAGGATAAAGCTAAATCAACGCCTGCTTAATATAACGCTAGCTGCTACAGACAACATCGTCAATATGGTAAGGGGTATTTATTAAAACATTTAATTGCCTACAAATGACGTTTAAAGTGCTATAACTTCCATTACCATTTATTGGAGGATCGGAGTAGTAGTTGACCAGTGTGGACGTGTGTTTACAACATGTAATTGTATATAGCTTTTAAGGTAGAAAGAAGAGAATGCTGGTCCTATAGAGTGTACCAAAATATCAAGCTCAGCATAAAGCACCTGGTGATGTATGCAAATATACAAATATGATCCTTTATAAATGGCACCAAGAAGTTATACACATGAACATTCTATCGCAAAAATAATGGTCGCCATTCGTTATCGTCAGTATATCAATAGTATACATAGTATTACCTGTATATTCATTTACCTGTATTAATATAACCAGGTAGACTAGATGATTGACAGTTAGATATCACACTGTATGACATTTATTCACATAATAAATAAGAATCGTTCTGTTCACTGTCAATTTGAATTTTGAGTGCTAATCGCATCAATATGGGCAAGCATAAACAAACTAGTGGAGCCCCTGTAAAACGACCCCGGGCGTCTAGTAGTGAGGACGATCCTGAAGTATTATTGGACACATTTCTTGGAGCCCTATCCAACCCGGATATGTTAGATCGTTTTGTAAACTCGTTGTGTAGTATTCCTCTATTAAAGGATAAAATCGTACAGTGCCTAATGCCTTCGCTAGAGGACCAAATTACTAATATACTCCAGCCCTTAAAAGAAACTGCAAATGATTTAAAATCCTCATTAAAAACTATGCAAACAAACTATGACAAACTTGAAGACCGATATGACGATTTGGAGCAATACTCCAGGCGCCAAAGTGTTAGAATAGCTGGTGTTGGAGAAATTGACAACGAGAACACCGATGACCTAGTCGTATCGTTTGCCAAGGATGTCCTGGATATCGACCTGGAACACGTCGAAATTGATCGGTCACACAGAGTCGGCAAAGCTTCACAGAAGAAACCAGTCAGGGATATCATCGTGCGTTTTGTGTCTTATAAATCCCGCCGCAAAGTGCTTAAAGCAAAGCGTAATATGTTCACTTATAACCAACAGAACAACACTCGCTACCAAATCAACGAAGATTTGACCAAGAAAAGATCTTTTCTAGCATTCCAGGCTCGGCAATTAAAACGTAAGGGTCACATAGACGACACATGGACATTTGATGGCAAAATCTTCATCAAACTACCCGACAGTCGTGTACAAGTATGTACAAAGATCTCCGACTTGCCAAACGCTGGTTCTACATGAGACCGTACACATAACTCTCTAATGTTAACTTGACACTTTTCATACCAGATACTCTTCTTTTTACAACCGTAAAATGGTTGGTTTTGTCCTATCCATGTTTATTCTCACATTTTTGTGTTATAAATGTAAGAATCTTATAATTTATTTTTATTTTCTCTTAACTTCTCTTTATCGTGACTCAACTGGTTGTTTTTATACGTGTATTTATAGCTTAGTTACTTTTATGTTACATATTTGTCCCACCATGTTCAAATCCATCTTAATATTTGATACACATGATTAACATTATGGAATATAATAAGTACTGGTGGGACAATGTATACTTAAAATATAATTTATATATTTATTATTGTAAGATACCAATGTCTATAGAATTGATAATACTTTTATTGCTTATGGGCTGTATTGAAATCAACCCTGGTCCGCAACCGAGTCATTTGTCAAACATTACTATAGTTCACAATAATGTTTGTAGTGTCTTCTCTAAACTTGATTTAGTTGCAGCTGAACTTAAAGAAGACGTAATCTGTATTACGGAATCACATTTAGATAATACTATAAGTAACTCGGACTTATTGTTACCAGGTTATCAAGAACCAATTAGACTTGACAGAAACAGGTCAGGAGGTGGTATAATTGTTTATGTTTCTAATAATTTACATTGTATTACACGTGCAGATTTAATGATGCCGAATATTGAATTTTATGGGTAGAGCTAACAACAAATAATGAAAAGGTTTTAGTTGGAGTAGTATATAGACCACCTAGTTCCAAAGTCGAGTGGTTAGATGTGTTTTATGATTCTGTTACGAAAGCAAGTAATTGCAACTTGCCTATGTATATAACTGGTGATTTCAATATGAATATGTTGTCAACATGTAACGGTTTTAAACGTCTTTTAAATCGACTAAATCTGTGCAATTTAGTTTGGGAACCTACAAACTTTGATGTTGTACCTGGTACTTGTATAGACCTTTTTCTAACAAATAGACAACATTCTGTTGACTATGTAAATGTGACAGCTCCTTTTTGCAGTAATCATGCCCCTGTCACAGCAAGTCTGCATGTTAAATGTTATAAACAAGCTGCTTATAAGCGTAAAGTCAGGAATTATAATTTAGCTGATTATGATGGTCTTAATCAAGAATTATCTAACATCGACTGGGATGATAAAGTTTTTACATCTACTAACGTCGATGTTGTATATTCTAACTTTCGTAGTACTCTTAATGATTGTATTTCTCGCTTCATTCCGACCAAAACTATTACTGTGCGTCCCTCGGATAAGCCATTTATGAACAACTTAATCAGGAGAAAAATGCGGTCTAGGAATAGGGCGCACAAAAAAGCAAAAATGACAAACTCTCCTCAACACTGGCAGAAATATCGACAATTACGCAATGATGTCATTCATGAAATACGCCATGCAAAACAAAATTATAAAAATAAACTAACATCTCAGTTATTAGATAAAGACATACCTCCTGGAAAATGGTGGCGCATAACGAAATCTATGGCTAAACTTAACAAAACTCCTTCACTAACCACACCTCTTGAATCTAATGGTAGAATTCTTTTACATCCTGTTGACAAAGCTGAGTTGCTCAATGACCATTTCTCTTCTGTCTCTAACATAAACCATCCACCAGTGTTTCCAGTATCCAGATCTCGTACGAATTCTTCTATGCCTCCAGTTCTTATAACTGATACTGACGTTTCTGACCAACTTAAAATTCTTAATCCTAACAAACCTCCAGGTCCAGATGACATTTCTCCAAGGATATTACGCCAAATATATCCATCTATCTCCTTGACACTAGCCAAGTTATTTAACTTATCTCTCTCTGAGAGGCAAGTTCCTTTTCCTTGGAAGCAATCACATATTACCCCTATTTATAAGAGAAAAGGTGATGTAAAGTCAGCTAGTAACTATCGCCCTATTGCTCTTACTTCTGTTCTCTGCAAAGTGATGGAAAAGATTTTGTTTAAGTCTCTTTTTAATTACATACGACAAAATAGTTTGCTCACACCTAATCAGTCCGGGTTCCAACCTAACGATTCAACTATCTATCAACTCTTAGATATCTACAACTCCATCATAAGTAACCTAGATAGTGGTAATGATGTCCGCTTTGTTTTTTGTGATATCTCAAAGGCTTTTAATCGTGTTTGGCACGATGGACTTCTGTGTAAGCTTAAAGACTATGGTATCAACGATACCTTAATACACTGGATATCTAGTTACCTTTTAGATAGGCAACAGAAAGTTGTACTTGATGGACATTCATCCTCCTTTCGGTCAACCAATGCAGGTGTTCCTCAAGGGTCTGTACTTGGTCCTTTCCTATTCTTGTTGTATATAAATGATATTGTGGATAATCTGAATTCCAATGTTCGTCTCTTTGCTGATTATACTTGTCTATTCGTTATTGTAAACAATGATCCTGGAAATGCTTCTTCGATTCTATCTGACGATCTATCTACTATTTCCAGTTGGTCCTTGAAATGGGCAGTAGACTTTAACCCCACAAAGACTGAAAGCATTGTTTTTACAAGGAGGCACCTGTCTCATCCGCATATTTTTTTCGGCACAGAGCAGGTAACAAGTGCTACCTCTCATTGCCACCTTGGTCTTACCCTTCAGTCAGATGCTACTTGGTCTAAACATATATCTAACATATACAAAAAAGCTTGTAGCAGAATCACCCTTCTACGTATGTTAAAGTATCAACTTGATAGAAACTCTTTGTTAACACTCTATAAGTCTTTTATTCGACCAATTCTTGAGTATGGTGATGTGGTATGGGATAATTGCACTCAACAGGATGCTGATCTCCTTGCAAGTGTCCAGGTCGAATGTGCTAGAATTATCACAGGTCTTAGACGAAATTGCTCTAGAACTGTTCTTTACTTTGAACTCGGACTGGAATCCCTAGAGGCCAGGCGCAGGCAACATAAACTAATTACTTTCTATAAATCTATCAATGGCTATGCCCCTGCTTATTTGCAACATATCATTTATCCCTACTTTCCAACTGATACTGGTTACAACTTAAGAAACTCGGGTCAACTGTTTCAACTACCTCTTTGTCGAACTTCTTCCTATTACAATAGCTTCCTGCCATCTACAATAAAACTATGGAATGATCTACCGATTACAATAAAATCTGCAACTTCTATTGCATCATTCAAGTCTAAACTTAAATCATATTTTTGCACAAGTGAAATGAATTCTTCCTTTAACTATGGTAGTAGAGTTGAGAATATATATCACTGTCAGTTGCGCAATTTCTCGAGCAATCTTAAGCGTCATCTTTTTGATCACTTTATTGAGAATGACCCATCATGTCCTAAATGTGGATCCCCATCTGAAGATAATCAGCACTTCTTATTTGACTGTGTAGCTTTTTCTCAACCCAGGCAGAAATTATTTAATGCTATTTATTCTATAACTGGCTTACCTTCTATAGACCTTCAAATTCTTCTCCATGGTTCTTCAGAATACTCATACGGTAAAAACACTCAATTATTTCAAGCAGTACACAACTTCATTAAAGATTCTCAACGATTTAAATCTAATAATTCCAACTGAGTCACTCTTTTGTACATATTACTCTTACTTTCTTAACCCTAATAATTCACATCTTCTGTTCTGTTATTTTCAACCTCTTTTTGTTGTTTAACTTTGCTAACTATTAGCTACTCCCTTTTGTATATATATCTCTCTTTCACTCATTTTCTCTCTTTTTTTCATTTTGTTTTTTTTCATTGTTCTTTGTTTTCATTCTGTTTTATATTAATTTTTTCTCTTCTTCTTTTTTTTCTACATTTATTTTTCAATATTCCAACAAAAAATGAATTTTTCAAATTTTTAGTAGTTACAATTATATTATCATAATTATTTGCATAACACTAGTCATTATTATTATTATTATTATTATTATTATTATTATTCATTGTGTATTGATATTATTATTCATTGTGTATTATTATTATTAATATTAATATTATTATTATATTGTGTATTATTATTATTATTATTATTATTATTATTATTATTATTATTATTATTATTCATTGTGTATTATTATTACTATTATTATTATTATTATTATTATTATTATTATTATTATTATTATTATGAATGTTATTTTTGTTATACTTATTATTATATATATTATGTACTCCGACTAAGGAGAGGACTTATATAGGCAATGCCTGCTGTCCAATCCTTTTCAGCATTTTTTTTTCTGAATAAAATATTGTTTAAATTAAATTACCATTTACAGCAAATTGAATAACGCAGGTGTTTTATTTTATCTTAATAGACTAATGCTTCCAGTTTAATAACCTCATAATTGGTAATATTTGAACTTTATTGATGAAGTAAATGAAAATTAAAAATTAATTACAAAGGTTGGCTCAAAAGTACAAAAAGCAGCTAAAACCACGATCAAAAATGCAGCAATAACGCTAAATAATACACCGTAAAAAGATGGAAATCTGACTAAAAAGTTGGAAAGGCCGCCGTGAAGGTAATACATAAACGGTCCACAGAGTCGATCGAGTCGTCCGAAGTAAGCATAAGTTTTCAGGAATTAGAATTTAATCCGTATTAGGCAAGAATTATCCAATTTACTAACCTCAAATTTGTATTATATAAAATCTACTGATTAATAATTGCTAATTTTTCAATGTAAAAGAACCCGGTCAAGCGGCACAGGTGCTCAATTGTAGTCTTAATAATGTGCACTAGCATACAGTAGTCGTAACGGGTAAATATATTTTGATTTTTATACGTTTTCACTATTACAGGTGACGTTTGATCCGAGTGTTTACAGCATAACCTCTGGTGGAGTAGTTTACACCGACCCTATAGTAACCTTGAACATCACTGGTGCAATATCAGATTTTGTGAGCAGTGAACCTTTTAATCCGATGGAAATAACTCCATTTGCAACAGAAATCATCGACGAGCTATCACTGTTAGTTTAAAACTTGTTTTGAGATAATAAACAAATGGAACTGAAGATTTTGTTTTGTAGTATTTTCATTACATGATTTTAACACATATTTATGTAATGCCTAAGTTTGCTTGTGTGTGAGAATAACCAAAAACAAATATACAAATCCATGTCCAAACCATAATACCAAAGCAAAGTAAAGACTTTCAAGCTGTAAAACTAGAACTACCAACAGGGAAGTGAGGCCGGGTGCTAAGGAAGGGTAATCACCTCCTGATTAGCTAGCTACATCTGCCACATTGGAAATGAAAAGAACATAGATACATGGGGCGTCAAATATATCTAGGGGACATCATATATATATCAACAAAATTGCGGTGACGGCCATAAAACGATAAACCTAGCTAGGCCTGCAATATATTTGCGTCAACAATTTATTCGTAAGCAGCTTCCTTCGTTGTATTAAGTCCTCGTAGTGGGAACAAGCTCTATCATAGCCTATTAATTATGGAATGAATTGTAGTAATTAATATAAAAATTATTAGTCCTTAACGGGGTTTAAATAATTTTGTATAGTTCCCTGATTTTGGGGTGAAAAAGGCGGGGTTTTGAGGAAAAGTTGTAACAGATATTTATTTCGATGGTAATTTGGTCCGACCTCACTTTCCTAAAGTCAGTTCACGTAATTGACTTAATACGCTCGTATTTCAGATTTTGGGATTGTGATTTGGACATGAACCTGTACTTTTGTGTTTGATATACATCTACAATTGTTTTGTGTTTTATCCTTTATATATAAACATGAGTATTTATAATTCAATGTTTTCAGTCTTCCTTATCAACTCACTTACATGCCGGTGTATCGGTATGGGTATTCACTATTTGACAACATCAGACATTGTTTTAAATCTTCCATATGTACACATTAGTGTTGTGAAAATACCTATTCTTCTAAAACACTTGAGCAACATTGGTGGATGCATTTATACTTCCCTGGTAAACGTTCACGTGTTTAACCTAATTTGTTAGTTTCAAAGTATTTACTCTGCTTCTGGATTTTGATTTGGATATTGATTAGTATGTATCCGGGATTTTATATCCAGTGCCATAGTTAAATGTTTATCATGTGTTTTGATAGAGTTTTGTTTTCTTATTTCGCGGGTTTTGTTGTTAGCGGCATTAAAAATTATCAATTAAATTTGAATAAAAAAATGTTTAAAGTGTCAAGTTGATTATTCTATTTTTCCTGCTGCAAATTTTATATTAAAATTTAGAGAAAGTAATAATATCTTCTTAAATGTATTTGCTATTTAAGCAGACGGGTCAATGTTGTTTGTCGACCACTGCGGTAGCTCGGTTGGAAGAGTGCTCGCTCCGTTAGTCTGAGGTCGTAGGTTCGAACCACAACCGGGTCTGACCCAAGACTTGAAAGTGGGTAGTTACTGTTTTTTTGCCAAGCACTCTGCATTACGAAATGAAAGTCACGGTTCTTTCGAATTGGAACTTAAAATAATCGAGGTCCCGTGTCATGGTTGACTTGGAAGGCTAAAGAACTCTTCTGTATAATGCCATCAGCGCAACGCACAGCGCAAAATTTCTGCACCTTCACCTATAGCTGGCGACGTCTCGATATAATTGAAATTTTCTTGACCGGGACGTTAAACACCATTACTCAACTCAATGTTGTTTGAACTACCGCTATACAGAGATTTAAATATTGATAAAATGTACATGGAGATCGTTTATACTAGTGGGATTTACTTCGATTAATCAACTAAGATATTTATTTACACAAGTCATGTGACACTTATTTATATTTCCACTATGAACTCCATTACGTAACGACATTCTACTTTCTCACTCAGAGATAAGGTATATTTCCATTTTATGACCTAAGGTAAATACAGAAAGTGGCTATACCATAAAGTTTGTACGTTAAAAGAGAAAGATGCCGACAAGAGATGATAAAAAGTCTACCGCTTCCGACCCTGAGAGACAGCAATATGTGGTTTCAAGAATTATCATGGCACTGGTAACTGCAATAGTGACATTTTGTCTGGGGTATTATTTTATACCGTCGCCATCGCCAAGGTTAGTGGCTCCTGTCGATAGACTTGTATATGCACTGAAATGGCAGATTATATCGGCCATATCTATATTTATAGGAATACATAAAATTGGTAACACACGTTTTAGCACAGCAGCCATTGATCCTGTATATGGTAACGCCGAGCACCTGCTGGAAGTTCCAAAGAGGTATTTACAGAATACAGTGGAACAGTTTATCACTCATTTTGTGGGTCAACTAGTACTTAGTACATACCTATCTCCAGAATCCATGCATGTTATTCCACTTCTAACACTGATGTTTTTGGCAGCGAGAATATTATTTTTAATTGGCTACCTAAAATCACCGATGCATAGAGCAATGGGATTCGCACTGACACATCTTCCAATTTTATTTACATTTGTGTATTGTTTATTTTGTTTAGTTTTCTATGATTTGAAAGTCATCAATATATAAAAATTAACACAATTATTGTATGTCTATCACAAGTAGTTGTAAATACGCTGTATTTTATAAGGAGACATAACATGACTGTACTGGCCAGGAATCATATTAGTGCAAAACGTATATACAAGTTGTTGACGTTAATATTTGAAGTGTCAAATATTTGATTGCAGACTTAATGGAGAAAATATCTTCTATGAATAAAAAGTACTCTATTCGGCCAAATTTTTTTCGAATGTTCCATTTTGTAATTATGTATAAAAGTGTATAATAGTTGATTAAACAGAGAATAATAAGCCTTACCGGCGGCATTGTTATGTAATTTTATGAGTGATTATTTCTGAGTGATTGATATTGGTTTGAATGACCTCAACCCACGAAGAATGTTACCATTGGTCTGCATCAATAGGCATATTTTACTGAACATACAATGCTCTCTCTTGAGTATTTATTATATGATGTTCTTGAACACTGTGGTACAGCGTACACGGGATATTAAAGCATAAAGTTAGCAAAAAAGCCAGTGTAGGCAACACCAGCGTTAGTCGAAAGTCGATTTTTGACTTATCTGTTCATTTTAACATGTGATTGTGTATTGAGTCATCAATAGGACACATAAATGATTCTATTGAAATAGTTAACTGCATCTGATACAATGTTTAAACATTGAATCAAATTGATAAAGCGCAAGTGCTCACCTGTGATTTTGACGTCGCCGGGAGTTTCTTTCCAATATTTCAAATTTTACCTGATCATTTAAAATTCTGAAGCGTACAATTCCTCTAGGATGTTCAGAACTACAAGTCCATCAAATTTCAGCTCAATGTATTGAGATATAAAGGAGCAGGAGACGTTTGAGGATAACACGCGGTGTACTGGGAATTGCAAAAAGGTGTACTGGGTATTGGAAATAAAGGAGCACATAGGTGTACTGGGAATTTAGGCGTCAAATATTTTACCACCTGTGCGATTTTCATGTTTTAATGAATTTATATAGAAATCTATACATCTTTTTCAATGACAAACAAAACAATTAATTATCTATTGAAAATCTTCAACATCTGTAATGATTAACCATACATTATAGACGAGATGAAGATGAAACATACATAGACCATATTTTAAACACATTTTTTCACGATATATGTAGATTGAGAGAGATCTAAGTGTTTACTAAACCATTAAAAAGACCCATGTGTAATGTCAAAATATAATCCGTTCTTAAATTGTTAAAGTTTGACATTGACATAGCAAATTCAACTAGTGAAAGTAAAAAAAAAAAAACTCTGTAGTTTGGAACTGAGCAGGAAAAGATTACACTTTGAGAAATCTTTTAAAATATTTAACCTAATGTCATTAGATCAAATCGACCAGCTAAAATATGACTTATTTATATCAAAGGTCCTTCGTCGGAAGGAGGTATCTGGTGTAAAACAGATCCACAAATGTGACCATAGTGTTGAAACTGATTTATAAATAAATAGTTTTAACAATATAACACATTTTTCATTTTTTAAATGTTAAACATAGTTCATAGTGTCATGTGTTAATTTTGAATTTCTATTTACGAGAGCAAAACAATAAGAAACCAGTTTTCCTTATCAACTCGCTTACATGCCGGTGTATCGGTATGGGTATTCACTATTTGGTGACATCAGGCATTGTTATAAATCTTCCAAGTGTACACACTAGTGTTGTGAAAAACACCCTTTCTTCTAAAACACTTGAGCAAAATTGATGGATGCATTTATACTTCCCTGGTAAAAGTACACGTGTTTAACCTAATTTCTCAGTTTTAATTTTTTTACTTTGCTTCTGGATTTTGGACATTGATTAGTATGTGTCCGGAATTTTATATCCAGTACCATAGTTAAATGTTTATCGTGTGTTTTGATAGAGTTTTGTTTTCTTATTGCGCGGGTTTTGTTGTTAGCGGCGTTAAATATTATCAATTAAATTAATGTTTAAAGTGTCAAGTTGATTATTCTATTTTTCCTGCTGCAAATTTTATATTAAAATTTAGAGAAAGCAATAATAACTTTTTAAATTTATTTCATATTTAAGCGGACACGTCAATGTTGTTTGTCGATAACTGCGGTAGCTCCGTTGGTAGAGTGCTCGCTCCGTAAGTAGGAGGTCGTGGGTTTGAACCCCGACCGGGTCTGCCCCAAGACTTGAAAGTGGGTAGTGACTGTTCTTTCGCCAAGCACTCGGCATTACGAAATGAAAGTCACGATTCTTTCGGATGGGAACTAAAATAAACGAGGTCCCTGTGTCACAGTGGGCTTGGCAGGCTAAAGAACCCTGCTGTATAATGCCATCAGCGCAACGCACTGGCAAAATTTCTACAGCTTCGCCTATAGCTGGCGACGCCTCGATATAAGTAAAATATTCTTGACTGGGACGTTAAACACCATTATTCAACTTAATCTATATAAGATATGACTGCCGCCGTACAGAGATTTAAATAGGTCACTCGCTATATTGATAAAATGTACATGGAAATAGTTTATACCTGTTGGGTTATGTACACAAAGTACATGTGCAAAGTCACGTGACACTTATGTATATTTGTAAAACACAAACTCCACTATGAACTCTTCTACGTAACGACATTCTATTCGGTGATAAGATATATTCCCATTTTATGACCTTTGGTAAATACAGAAAGTTTAAACGTTAAAAGAGAAAGATGTCGACAAGAGATGATAAAAAGTCTACCGCTTCCGACCCTGAGAGACAGCAATATGTGGTTTCAAGAATTATCATGGCACTGGTAACTGCAATAGTGACATTTTGTCTGGGGTATTATTTTATACCGTCGCCATCGCCAAGGTTAGAGGCTCCTGTCGATAGACTTGTATATGCACTGAAATGGCAGATTATATCGGCCATATCCATATTTATAGGAATACATAAAATTAGTAACACACGTTTTAGCACAGCAGCCATTGATCCTGTATATGGTAAAGCCGAGCACCTGCTGGAAGTTCCAAAGAGGTATTTACAGAATACATTGGAACAGTTTATCATTCATTTTGTGGGTCAACTAGTACTTAGTACATACCTATCTCCAGAATCCATGCAAGTTATTCCACTTCTAACACTGATGTTTTTGGCAGCGAGAATATTATTTTTAATTGGCTACCTAAAATCACCGAAGCACAGAGCAATGGGATTCGCACTGACACATCTTCCAATTTTATTTACATTTGTGTATTGTTTATTTTGTTTAGTTTTCTATGATTTGAAAGTCATCAATATATAAAAATTAACACAATCATTGTACAAGTATTACAAGTACGTTGTATTTTATAAGGAGACATAAAATGACTGTACTGGCCAGGAATCATATTATACAAATTGTTGACGTTAATATTTGAAGTGTCAAATATTTGATTGCAGACTTAAGGAAGAAAAACTTTTCTATGAATAAAAAGTACTCTATTCGGCCAATTTTTTTTTCGAATGTTCCATTTTGTAATTATGTATAAAAGTGTTTAATAGTTGATTAAACAGAGAATAATAAGCCTTACCGGCGGCATTGTTATGTGCTTTTATGAGTGATTATTGCTGAGTGATTGATATTGGTTTGAATGACCTCAACCCACGAAGAATGTTACCATTGGTCTGCATCAATAGGCATATTTTACTGAACATACAATCCACTCTCTACAAATGATTATGTTTTCCAATATTTAAGACACCATTCTGTTTGGTTAAACAATGCTTTTGTTTGAATACCAAACGTTGTAAACTACGAGGACGACTCAACTTATACCATTTCCGATTATCCAAAAGGTCGTGGTTTTAGTACATTGTTTCAAATTTTACGCGTATCGAGTCATTCTTTTATAGGATATTGAATGTGAAATATTGCTATTGATGCAAAACATGCCTTTCATCTAACGTTGAGTGCCGTGCTGTAATATGCTACTTGTGTTTAAAAGGTAAAACATGCAAAACATAGAAGGCGTGATAGCCGATATTTATGAGTCTTCTGCACCATTACAACGTCTTTAGAGGATTAAGCTAGGTCTGAACGTCCACTGGTTGCCACCAACAAAGAAATGTGTAACAAATTAAATTTCGTGATCTGATAAAGTCTGATTTCAGATGGAAGAAATAGCATAGGCATTGGGCAATTCAAAAAGCAGCGTATGATCATTTAGGTATGCACAAGCTCACAGCTCGTTGAGTACACAAATATCTTAGCAATGATCGAATGGTATTAGTGTGTAGCGCCTTGTTGAAGCGTTTAAGGTCAAAAGGTGATTTTGTTGCGTCTGGTGAATGTAGATGAGACTTGGGTTCACTATTATGAGTCAGACATAAACGCTCAAAGTCGGCGCATTCTTATTTTGGTGATTGATAAATGGTAAATATATTAGCGCAATTTAATTTTAGCGTAATCAATTCCAGACCGAACTGTTGTACAATCTACCCAAGAGAAGTACAATAACTTGAATGAAATTGCTGAGGTTAACTCTCGTAAGGTGTTTTCTCTAACAGGACAATGCAGGAGTGCTGTATAGCAAAACGGGTATGAGTTAATACCACTTCCTGCCTATGTGTTTGACCTATCTTCTTTTTCCCAAAATTGAAAAATGATGACGTCGTTTTGATCTGACGAAGAGTCAGTATCGGATCAATGGAACAAACCTGGTCCTTTTACGGTCTAGGCTGATGTCACTTGAACATCGTTGGTCTAACTGCATCACATTAGAGGGCAATAACATAAAAAGGAGGGGTTGATCTCAATCGGAAATAAGTTAGTCTTGTACTTATTGACTCGCCCTCGTACTTCGCGATTTGCATTTTAACGCACGTTTATAAGCTGGCCGTATAATCATTTTAATTTCTTTTTTTGTCGAAATATGTCTATTTTCTTATTAACCCAAGTATTTTGCAAGCTCAGGATTATCATGACTCTCAAAATGTTTTATGGCCTTCATCACAATATTATTGATAAGGATGTTATTTTTGTATTCAAAATTACACTAGTTATATTTGACGTCCATAGTCCCATATTCCATTCTCAAATCAAATTTTGTACGTGTCGGATGTATCTTGCTAAACAAGAGGCGCTTACCCTTCTGGAGCACCCGGCCTCATTGCCCTGGTGTACGTTCACATGTTTAACTTCAAAGTTTTTCTTTGCTTTTTGGGGGATTGTGATTTGGACATGGATTAGTACTGTATGTTTGTTTTGACTACTTTCTAATGTGTTCTTTGCAATACTGTTAATTGCAATATTTAAAAAAACAACTTATTGTAGAATTAAATTTGAATGAAATTTACACATTCATTGTAGTTTTATTTAGCATTGTTTACATTTTAAATCACGAGTGTCTTTGTCATCCCCTCTATGATTTCTTTTGCAAATGGCGTTACCATCATCGGGTTAAAGGGCTCACTGCTCACAAATCTTGATATTGACCCAGTTATGTTCAAGGTCACTACAGGACCTGTGTAGACTACTCCAACAGCGGTAAAGTTGTAAGCGGTTGGATCATACGTCACCTGTAACAAATAAGAACCAATACATTATTCCAATTCATAATTTAACTACCATGCTACTTATACTTATACCACCGGTGCCACTCTTTAACTCGTCAAAATTTGAATAAAGGAACATCTGCAAATGGATCGAAAATGGAAAGCTAGTAAGCTAGCATTTTAGTAGTGGATCTGGTCGCTAGTACAATTTTCTTTTTTTAATTAATAAGATATACCAAAAATAAAATGAAGTAAAACTAGCTCTACCAAGTACTACAGAATCCAACAATGCAGACACGATTGCAAAAATTACCAGGTATGGACCGATCATAGAAAAACGTAAAGAGCAAGCTATTTGCATTTAGAAAAGATCGAAGAATGAGGAAGTGCAAAATGACAGACCATTATAATTATAACGTTGTTACTATATATGTTGTATATATTCGTAGTTAAACAGCTTTGTAACATTATAGATTGTGAAAAAATAATATTTGAGGAGCCTTTATTTACCATAGTCACAATGTTTTCTGTAGCCGTGAGCGTAATATTTAGCAGACGTTGATTCACCTTTATTTTCCTCAATAATTGATTTTGCTTTTTTGTATGATCCGCTCCACAAACTGAAATATATAAAGCATTGATCATATTTAGAGTACCAGAGTAGTTAGTTTTCCATTTATTTTAACTATAACAAACTGAAATATGTAAAAGTTTATTATTTTATTAGAACCTTTCTCATGTGTGTAATTCTGTCGTATAAATTCTTTATGGTATCGAAAATAAAACCAAGTAGGAAAGATAATCCTTATTACATTAAAATCGAGGAAAAACTAGTACAATACTATGAACACAAATTTAATATCTATTCTTGGTCACAAACAAAATCCAATTTCGTCCATACCTTTTGTAAGTGTTTGAGTAGCATCTGGATTGTCGAGCTTGATGCAGGAAGGACAGACTTTTTGACATTCTTTCAGGAGACGTTTCTCTCTTAAACTTCTTTTACCCCATCCACGAAATATGCCTACAATGATTGACAATCAAATGTCATAATTATCAAGGTAAGAACATAAGTAATTATGTAGAATCTGACATTAAAAAAATATAAATCCAGGGGTTTAACGTTTTCTCACCAATTTTCGAACTTTTCGTTAATTGAGGTTATCTTTTTCATGATAATATATAACCTTGAAATATAGCATTCAATGTATAACGTCACATTTATAAAATGGAATACGGACAACCTACTAGTAATTGATTTTGGTTTTAACCCAATGAATCTACTTACGTCTTACAAATCTGCCAACTGATCGAACAACATGATGTACAGCTTTTCCGGCTTCATTTGCAACATGATGAACAGCCTTTCCAGCATCTGATGCCAGCTTTCCCACTTGGTTTGTTATATGGCCTACCGCCTTTGTGGCTTCCTTGATCGTGTGTTCAGCTGCTTTCTGTACTGTTGTACCAACATCTTTAATACTATCGAGCACTTGTTTCGAAATATGGACAGCTCCTTTCGCTAAGACATCTAACGATTTTGTCAAACCTTTACCAATATCCTCCGCAAACTTTGCAAGATTTTCTCCAAACTCTACCAATCCTTTTACTGAGTGTTTTATTATGGAATCGGCTTCTTTCAGTAAAACATTACTTACGTCTTTTGCAACGTCGGCAAACTGGCTTATAAAGTGTTTTGCTTCATTTCCCAGTACGTTGCATATGACCTTTAATTTTTCTTCTATAACTTTCAAAGTTATGACTCCAACAGTCACAGGCAGATATAGTAACTGTGTTGCTGCCGTTAGTGAAGTTATCGCTTTCGTTTGAATAATTCTTTGGCTGTTAAAAAGAGTTGAAATAAAGTTATGAAAACAAATTTACTAATTCAACATGCAAGTCGTAATATTCTTACACTGCAATATCGATAAAATTAAAAAACATGCCCAATTTACAATCAGAAAAAAATGAAAACTGGAAAATTAAGTTTACACATGAACTGCCTCAGTGAAGAAAGATCGGGTGCTGCTCTGGAAGGGTGTTTGATTCCATTTTAGCTACAGACACCAGTCACATGTGCAATAGAGACACTTAACACATATTTTCTAACAACTGTTTTTTGGGGATAGTGTAAATCATCCATATGCCCAAGGGCCAAACAAAAAAGTACAAAGCCACCATCACAGACATGATAGATCGAAACTAACTTGGTTACTGGAAATACATTACTATTATCAAAACCAAATATACCAATCCATGTCCAAATTATAACAGCTACTAAATTATCAAAGTCAAAAAGTAACATCTCCGGATTTATAAAACATGTTTATCTAGTCAATTGTGACATTCTTTTGAAAGAAACTTCAATGGACAACTTGAAATTAGCCCAATACCTCGATACAGCATCATAAACTAAATTACAATTTCAGTGAGTGAACATTGATATATACGGACTAATCAACCACAGAAAAAACAGAAAAATTCTTCACAAATCCGGTTTAACCTAACTTCTCATGGATGCAAATATAACATACTGGTTCATGCTCAAATCACAATCTCATAGGCAAATAAAAACTTTGTACATGTAAAATGTTTAAATAGTGCATATACATGTATATGCTTTTTGACTTTTTATATGTGACATACCTTGACGAGGCACAAGACTCTTTCGTGCATTTATTACAACTTTCAACTGTCTTGTTCAGTGTGTCCTCGCATACTTTTACTAGACTTTTAAGATCCTGGGTGGTATCATTTAAAGTAGGTATTGCTTCTTTTATAATTATCCTCTTAACCTGGTTATTGATTTCTAAAATTTAAAAATATACGTACAACAGCTAACGAACGTATACAGATCCAACGCAAAAGTTAAGAGCCCATTCCAGTTTGTTTATGTTTATATAACTTTCAATAGAATTGACATGGTATTTTACAAAACTGTTTTAAATGAATGGATTACGGATATTGTCGTAATAGTTTATCTTAAATTTTGTGCTCTTTCAAATAAAAAGTTGTTAACAATTTTACCATTTTTTAAATTAGAAATCAATAGGTAAAACCATAAACGAATTGATAGTCGGATCGAGAAATTATTTCTTCTTTCTTTTGTAAATATAGTCACGGTAAATGGAAAAACACGAATCTGTACAGCCGAACCGCAGCATAAAACAAGTTCAAATAATTTTCCAGTATTTCGATTGTAGTGAAAAGATCCCAAATATTTAAGAATACGGAAATGATATGTTTAATTTGGCCCCTGTATATGCCTTTGATTGTAGTCGATTCACCGAACGTTTTGGCAACTATAAAGACAATTTGTATACAAAGCACAAATAAGTACTTTAGTACTTTAACATGTTAATAAATAATTGTTGTGTCTGTTAGACCTGGTCATTAGGAATTGTTCATTTACTTACGCTCCAGAACCGCCTTTGGTACAGCTATTTGTGATGCTCTTTTTGTATCAAAACCACTGAAAAAAATAACCGAAAAAAGCTATTATCGATTATAAAACATTAAAACACAATGTCCTTATATATTGTTTGCAGGGCGTTTCATTGTTAAAATAGCCTATTCTTCATAAAAATCAAACACAAACGTTGACACTGAAATCACAATCCTAAATCAAAACAAAAGCTTTTTTTCGAAAGTGCAAAAACAAATATATGATGTTAACTCTAATTTTTTAAGTTGTTCAAAGTTCTTACGTAAATAAAATATTGAAGTATACACGGTGCCAGTTTAAAAAAATCAGTGACTAGATCAGATTAAAAATAGGCTTACCTCACAGAAGCATGAAGCAATATCGTGAAAAATACCATTACCGTTGCTGTATAAAACACCTGTTAAAATATGATCTCATTAATTAGTTATGATAATCATAACTTTGGTTTTGAATCGTTTAATGATAAAAATAATTAAAACGGAAACATACTCTGTATTTTAGTTATATGTTATATAAAAAAGGCGCGATACTGGTAATTATGTATAAGTTATTTTATACAGGGACCAAAGTGCTCTTGGGCAAAAACCAAAACCAAACATAAGAAGTCACGGCGAAATCGAAATCCCAAGCAAAGTAAAGAAATTAAAAATTAGCAAATTAACACGCAAAATTTCACCAGGGAAGTCAGATCAGCCGCCTCTCCAACCACGTGTGGGAACATAAAAATATCGGACGTCAAATATATCTAGGATAATTTGGGATACAGGGACATCATACTTATCAACAATATTGTACTGAGGGCCATACAACGTTTTGAGGACCATGATAAGCCTAGGCTTCGATATCCTTGCGTCAAAGACAGAAAATAGCTACAAGATGTGTCCCTTGGTTACCATTCTAAATGGAATGTAGTTTTAAGGTTTATTGAACTGTAAATATTTGAATTCATTTTTAAGAGTGATTACAAACTTTTTAGCAAAACTAAGATATTTGATCTAAATTTTGAATTACATTTTAACGTTTTTAATCGTGTCTAGAAATCCTTTTAAGAAGAGTGTAATTTGTCATTGCTTGCAGTTGTTTTTAAAATGTGTTTTTCACACCAGCCCAAAAATTACCTCCTCAAAATAAGTAAAGTATGCTCAACAGGGCCAAAACAATAATTCATTCATTATATATTTTTACTTTCTTTTCAGAAACGTACGTATAAATTCACTTCCAAATCACAAAAAAGAAATAAAAAAAAAAAAAAATAAAAATCCCAAACAGTACAAAATGATAAAAAATTGCAAAATTGCAAATTCTATTTTACATACAAGTTGAAAGACAGACAAAAAACTTACCGTCACTACCATGTTTGTTTCTGAAATATAAAATCAGATTTTTTAAATACTACTTTCGTGCTTGTTGGTCCTGCTTTTTTACTTCATTTTTTTTATTTTTTGTTATTTTTTTAATTCAAATTTTTCTTTGTTTGTTTTCTTGAAATAATTAAAATGAAGTTGTACCTGAAAAAACGTGTACTTGGCACGCCCAACGCAACTAGTAATAGGGCACTATAAAAGTTAACGAAACAGCTAGCCAAACAAGACGAAGCAATACTACTTACTTCGTAACCATAATTACACATTTTTAAAGTAATTATTTAATATTTCTTTGGATTTTAATTTAAAAAAGCGGAATTATGTTTAGTTTTAACAAGTCAACTAAATAACGGTACATAATTCGTAGAAAAACTTCTGCTTTAGCAAAATTGTGAGATTAATGATTAAATAAAAAGTTTTCACTTACCTTTGAAGCTTCGATTGTATTCAATATGTTAAACCAGGTAGGAATGAAACTTAAATACAATGACAACGGCTGCTGCCAATACAGGTAATTTCATCAGCGGTATGTAATAAATATCCAGGAACCGAAAAGGAAGTATAAAATATCCAACTGTTTCGATCAAAACAGATTTATTTCAAATACAGATTTGATATTTTGACACAGCTTTTCATTTATTCCCGAAGTTTATTATCTTGTTGATTAACAAAATATTAATTATTGATTCAGAATTTAGTCTTACTTTATTCAAACATGTAACTTTTCAATGCAATGTAGTAGAACAACATGCACTGGGGGTAGGATGTGAGGTTGGGATGGGATTAGGGTTAAGGGTTTAAGTTAATAACTTATTTGATGTTAACATAAACAAAAAGTTTAAGGGAACTAGAAACTACCAGATTTTCATCACTACTAAGAGCATACTTCATACTGATGTGCCAGATTATTATGAACAAAACCCCCAGAAAAATTAAAGTTTTTTTTCATTAATTAAATTCATAATTATGAGATAAAGACAAAACACTAGTGTAGTATGTTTTACCATCTGCTCAGTAAAATGATAACAAAAAACACATTTCAACAAAACCCCACTCTAGTTCATTTCATTTGACAAGATCTATTTCTAAAAACAAGTCAGCACATTCTAGCTCCACACTTCGAGTTTCAGTTCCTCGTGTAAAAGTTCACCAAATCCTTCTGATCATTATTTTGCTTAAATTCTTCCATTTTATCACATTGAAATCATATCCGTTTAATTTTACTGCAACCTTAGTCATTTTAATACCTGTATTATGTTGAAAGCTAAATTTAAATTAACAGAAATAAAAGTTTTATAAGAAACTTGAATTTTAAACGGATAAAATATTTTTTTAATTTTCAAATTAAACAATAGGTGTCTAATATGGTGTCCAATAATACATATAAATTAAGCTGTTCCCTCGGTTGTGTAATATTGTGTTATCTCACAAGTCGTTATATGTATAAATCTCACAAAATAACACTGATTCGGACATGGATAAGTATGCTTGTTTTTGACTAATAAATATGTGAATTATTTCACTCAATTAATCCACCAAAGTAATTTCGCCATTACTCAATATAGTACCTAGTGCAAAATTGAAAGATTAAAATTTCAATAATTTAAAAAAATGAAAATATTTCGAAGATTAACTGCACTCTAGAAAAATAATTGAAAATTAAATCATAAGTACTGACACTACCCATAGCTTCAAATATGTTGTTAGACATCTGATGATCTAATATTGCGCTGTTAAAAGTTAACTTTCACACCTGCTTTTAAACATTCAAAGTCACCCATCTATTAAAAACACATGCATTCACAGACTTATACAACATTTTGTTTTTAACAGGAAAATTAAGCCCATCATTTTCAGAGTTGAACATATATATATATATTAGATTTCACAAAATAACACCAATAAATATCGGAATTATTAGACTCAATTATTGCACCAATAATTTCACTATTACTCAATATAGCACCTTGTGCAGCAGAATTTGCAGATTTTAGTTTCAATAATTATTTTCAAAAAATAAAGTATTACGAAGCTAAACTGCCACCTAGAAAAAACAATATAAAATTGAATCATAAGTACCGACACTACCCGTAACGTCAAGAGTTTTCTTAGACATTTCACCATCTAATATTACACAGTTAAAATTAACTTTCAAGCCTGTTTTTAAACCTTCATAATCACTCATTCATCAAAAACACATGCACTCACAGACTCATACAATATTTTCTTATTTAAACAGGAAAATTGAGCCTATCATGTGTAGATAAGCACTGACACTATCCATAACATCACTATTTTTGTTAGACATCTGACCATCTAATATTGCTCAGCTTTTTTTATTTAAACAAAAAAATTGGATCTTACATGGTCAGAATTGGACTCTAAGATAGAAGTACAAGTGATCCTAAATAATAATTACTGAACGATAGATGCACTTGACCTTTGATATTGACACTTGTTGTTTTTTAAGATATTGCTTAAATTGTAAATTTTGGCCTAATTGAATTGAAAACAATTAGGTAGTTTTGCTTTAGTAATAAAAATACTACTGTAAAAGTCATCCTGCTGACACAATGTACTGTTTGTGCAGTTTTGACCTACATTATAACGTAATCATTCGCATCGAAAGATGAAAGATGGATGGTATCTATGTTTTCGTCACAGAAGTGAAATCTCAATATGATAGATTACATTATATCACTTCAATGTCATGGCAAGTCAAGTCTACGGATGACATACTGTTTTTCTTTTTTAGAAAAACTGTTTCTTATACAATGGTCATGGGCAATCATATTGAACTGGAAGCTGGTGTGGACAAGGATAATGCAGGACAATGCTTATCAAGGCCCTAAAAAGTTTTATGGCAGTCATCCAAATGTTGTTAGAAAATATGATGTTTCTATATCCAAAAGTTTCCTAGATTTTGGGTTGTAATTTTTCTTTTTGATGTGTTATGCAGTGTAAAATTAAAACTTAACTGATTTATTTAGTTACACATACAGCGAACGTGTATTTTTATCTTATGTGTTTGAAATACCCCTCGCATACACAAACATACACACACATCGAGAGAGAATGACAGGTAGTTTTCATAATTATTAATTTAATATCAGGCTTTAACTATTAACGACCAATCAAAGACTTCGTTGCTGGCACATACATGTACAGATTTAGCAGGAAACGAAATTGATCAGTTTGTATCATGTATAGTTTGGCATTTGCGATGTTATTTGTTTCATTTGTTAATATTAATTTCTTTTTTTTTTCATTGTTAAAATTTATATAATTAATAACGAACTCCTAAGCTCCTGTGTATTACATAGCAAGACGTTTAATCCAAAACTACTTGGCGGCAAGAAATGGTTAAGATATTGTAGATAATTACTTAAACGTTTCAGAGAAGGACCATTGGTGATGTGAATTCATTAGTGAGAGCTATGGATAAATTCACACGATGGTATTTTGCACCTTACCAAATTTTGCTCTGTATAGGTCGCTTGTATTTCATTGATAATAGAGCCTGTAACATGCACCGAATCAGTTTGAAAAGCAAAATTCATTAATAGTTATTTAGATTTTAATAGCCAGTGTACAAATGGCTAAACGAAAAAAACTTCAGACTATAACTTGGGTGGTGTAATAAAAATTGGGAACAACAATATCAAGAAATGGTGTCTCGGCGGGGCGACCTAGTGACAAAGGGTGTCTTGATTAAATTGCTCGAAAGTACAAAGCAGGCACAAACATAACTCATTCCCAGCCAGGGGTTCATAGGTGTATCATAATGTAACAGTGTTATGATAAGCAGAAATTGATTGTTCCACGCTGATGAAATAGAAAAGGATTGACCTTCTGAAGAAATATTGAGAACATAATGTAAACACCCTAATTGGCACCCTTCTATTCTCCGATGAGCTCCTTTATATCTTCCTTTCTGATCATAAAGATAACATCTCGTTTAACATGTGCAAAAATTCATTTAGTGTTTAACGTTATTTCCAATGATGTATGTGTTTTCTTCTATTTGTTTGTCTTTTATTACGTATAGAAGACCCATCTGTTTCAAGGGTTGAATTCTAAAATTAAAAATATGTGAAAATTAATAAAAAGTAAAATAATTATAAGAATTGCATTAATTTTGTAAATTAACATTCTATTTTATGAGTTGTGTAATGGTGTTAAACGTCCCAGTTAAGAATATTTCACTTATATCGAGACGTCGCCGGCTATAGACGAAGGTGCAAAAAAATTGCCTGTGCGTTGCGCTAAAGCATTATACATCTGGGTTCTTTATCTTGTCAAGCCCACAATGACACTGGGCCCCGTTTATTTTAAGTTCCCTTCTAAAACAGCCGTGACTTTCATTTCGAAATGCCGAGATTTTGGCGAAAGAACAGTCACTTCAATTTGGTTACATCCCCTTAACAAATTAAAGTAATTGTGTAACGAGAAATAAAGTCAGACAGAGAGAATGAATATATTATATATACGTTTTCACCCTGTCATTACATTTTCATGTAGATAGATAAGTATGACCCGTCTTTATAAACTCTATTCACTCAGATCGTGATCGACCCATAGTAATCAGGATTGAAAAGTACTACTTCAAATATGTCGATAACAAATAAAAAAGTTCTACATGTCAGGGCCAGAATTGTGTGGTTAAAAATATTGAAAAAACAAAAATTTATTTGAAGTCTAATAAGTATTTTGACATATTTTGACCACCCAATTACAATATACATAACTTTAAAGATACCAAACCCCGCCGATTAAAAAAGTTTTATTAATATAAGGCATTTTTAAAATTGAATATGAAAAATAAGAAAATAAATTTGAAATTAATTCTCACAGCCTCTTACCAAATCTAAAATTTATTAATGATGCGTCTGAATGGCATTAAGGAAATTACCTATATCTTAAGCAATTGTTGTGGAGGTTAAGTGGACTTGCACATTTTGACAACATAGTCATTCTAGTTATGCAGCATGATATTATTGTAGAACAATCGTTGTATCGTAGTAGGAACAAGTTAGGCAAAATCAAATCCACTGATTATCAATATACCTGTTACAAACATTTCCCAAGTATTGATCTGTTTTTCCTAGCTGATTATTCCCTAATTTTTATGCTATTTTAATATGCTATTACATTTATATAGTGATTGAAAAATTTATTTCATATCGATGGTCCGTTTTGTTTACATAAACGGTCGTTCTACTTTTTGACCCAAATTTGTGACCTAAATAAAAGTTTGATAAACGTAAAAGGTAGTCAGTAGTGATTGTTACAACATCAGAAGAAGATGTCTACAGTAAATGACAAAAAACCTACAAAGTCAAACTCTGAGAAACAGCAATATGTGGTTTCAAGAATTAAGTTGGCTCAAGTAACTGGAATAGTGACATTTTGTCTGGGGTATTATTTTATACCGTCGCCATCACCGAGGTTAGATGCTCCTTCTGATAGACTTGTATATGCACTGAAATGGCAGATTATCTCTTTGATATCCATATTCATAGGAATACAAAGGATTGGTAGCACACGTTGGAGCACAGCAGCCATTGATCCTGTATATGGTAATGCCGAGCACCTGCTGGAAGTTCCAAAGAGGTATTTACAGAATACATTGGAACAGTTTATCCTTCATTTTGTGAGTCAATTAGTACTTAGTACATACCTATCTCCAGAATCCATGCAAATAATACCGCTTCTAGCACTGATGTTTTTGGCAGCGAGGATAATATTTTTCATCGGCTACCTAAAATCACCGATGCACAGAACAATGGGATTCGCACTGACGCTGTTTCCAACTTTATTCACATATGCGTATTGTTTATTTTGTTTAGTTTTCTATGATTTAAATCTGATAGGGATCTTTAGATGAATTAGAACTGAAGAAAGAAATGCATATGTTAGTAAATGGAGCCTGATAAATATCTTTACATGATTTAGAGCGGTGTTGTTTTTTAATTAAGTAACGACAAAACATGCATGTAACAGTTGTAGAATTTTAAAATTACTTGTTAATAATCCAAATATGTATATTAGAAACGGACTTAAAATTTTTGAAAAGAAGCTGCAAGTTTTATCTGTATACTATCGCTGATATTCTAGCTATTTTTGAACTTTTAATTTTTATGTTTGTCTTTTGTTGTATTGCATTTCGGGCTTGGCCTAAAGCCAATGCATTATGCTCTGATAATGAAATTACCTTTCAGTAATAAAACTGATTTTATATTTTAATTGTTTGTTGATAAGTATGATGCCTTCATATCCAAAACTACATTGTTTAAATTTTGCGTCCAAATAATCCATTTTCCTTTCGTTCTAAATTTCGATTTTACACGGGCGGGTGTAGCTAGCTAGACAGAAGGTACCTAATATGTTTGTTTTTGATTATGTAATCGTAAAGAATACCCACCGATGTGCAAATAAAAACCCCAAAGCAAGGTAAAAAACTTTGAAAATGGCAGAGGAAGTTAAGGGTATAAACCTCCCCCAGGAATGCGAGGCCAAATGATCAAAGAAGGTTAACACCTGCTGTTTAGTTAGTTTCACCCGCCACGTGAGTATCAAAATGAAAGGAACATAGAACTATGTGACGTCAAACATATCCAGGTTCAGTATTTACATGTATTACAATTGTCCTGTAAAGCGTTGTTAATTAAATTTTACATATCCAACTCATGGCTTGAAGTGCCCTTGTTACATAACCTTAACCTGGCCAACAGTATGTTAACTGTAAAACATTGAATGTTTTGTCATCGATGTTTGTAATATTCACCTATAGTTGACTGATTCATTTAACAGACGTGGTTTATGACTTACAACAATTATCTACCTTTATACAATTCAGACACAAGAAGAGCTGTACTCTTGTAACACACCATATGACCCATAATGGCGATATCATTATGTCATGATTTTGATACCCTAATCACGGTATCTACAGCTTTTTTGGGAGACCATGTCCCGCGGAAGATTTTTTTATTTTTACTTAACAAGGATATTTCATTATGAAAAATTACCAAAGCCAGAAATAATATTTTAAATGAATCCCCACAGCCTCTAACCAAATCTGAAATTTATTAGTGATGCGTCTGAATTGAATTGAGGTATACAATAATATCTCTTAACAGCTCGATGGATCTGTAGTAATGCAGCATGATATTGTTGTATAACAATTGTTGTATAAAGTCCTCGTAATGGGAACAAGTAACATCAAGTATACTGATTACTGAGAGATCCTGTTACAAACATTTCTAATATATCAATCAATTTTTGCTTACTGCATTAAAATCCCCCTCAACTTCTTAACTGTTTTCCAACGATTTTGCATTGATTTAGTGTTTAAACAGTATTTTCCCATAACTCGCTAGCTAAACAGGAGGTACTTACCCTTCCAGAGCACCCGGCCTCACTTCCCTGGTGGAAGTTCACGTGTATAACCTAACTTGTCAGTTTTAAAGTTTTTACTTTGCTTCCGGATTGTGACTCGGATATAGATTAGTATGTTTGTTTTTTTATTATAGTTCGATCACTTATAAAGTGAGGAATACCGATGTGGCCTTAAAAAGATCGTGTAATACATACCTCAAATCTCTTTTACGAGTATGCTATATAAAGATGTGTTATTTTTCATAACAAATTGATAACATTTCTTATATTATGTCTAAAAGTCGAATAAAACCAATTTTTATCAGACGCGCATCTAAATTCAGATGGCGCGTATCACGTAGTAAAATGCTCTATCGCCAATTACACAACCTATTGACACAAAAATCTCGATTTTGTTTTATGAGTTTTAAGATTTTGTAGTTTTTAAAACATTGAATTACAAAATTGTTTCGCTCTAGAACAAACAAGTTTTATGAATAATTTTTTGTCTTTAGTTTGATGTTTCGTAATGTTTTACCTGTTGTTCATTCATAAACAGGTAAAATGGGCTATTCCGTGACGTATAATGGTTACGAATAGAAAATCTGTATGGCACGCCAATTTAAAAAAAAATAGTTTCCCGTGCAAGAAAGTACGTTTCTAGCCGAGAAACACAGTAACACGAACGAGATTCACTTTGTTAAGTTAGGCAAGAATCAAATCACGACCGTGAAGCTAGGTTTCCCGGTGGGATACTAGGTTTCTCGTTGAGAAACCAAGTTTCCCGTTTTATATAGTGAAACCCGATCGTGAAACGTGGTAACTCGCAATAAAATCTTGACGTCTCGCCGAGAGTCACATCTTCTAGGCAAGTACGAGATACTGGGTTTCTTGTTCGTGTTACTGTGTTTTCCGGCGAGAACCCTAGTTTTGTGAATTTGACGTGCCAAAAATCTGTATAAACCCGTATCGCGTGAATCCTTTTTAGCCGATCAGAACCCATTCTGAAACACTTTTATGAATGATGCTGTCGAATATGCCATATTAACATACCAGAGGGACAACACTTACCTTTCAATTAATTGCTAAATTTTTACTCTCAAAAACTAAAAGGAAACTACAATGAATATTAAAAGTTTAACTATTAATATTTTAAATACTTACTTTTGAAACAAGACTGAAAACGAACAAGTATCTATTTCTCAACAAACTTTTATCAAAACAGTTTATTAAAATTTATTCATATAAATTTAAAGCAAAAATTTAAAAAACTCAGAATATTTTCAAAAAATATTCAAAATATGAATTATTTGTTTTTAAAAACACGTGAAATGTCAAGCGTATTCAAAGTTATATCAAATAAGATATGACATCGCCCATTAAATACATGTTTTTCCTCACTGAAAGTGTGAACAGTCTATAATATCGCCAGTCCGTTTTGTTTACATATACTGTCGTTCTACTTTTTCACTCCAGTTTGTGACCTAAATAAATGATAAGCGTAAATCAGAGAAAGATGTCGACAAAGGATGACAAAAAAGCTACGACGTCAGACCCTGAGAAACAGCAGTATGTGCTTTCAAAGAAAAATTTGGCATTGGTAACTGCAATAGTGACATTTTGTCTGGGGTATTATTTTATACCGTCGCCATCGCCAAGGTTAGAGGCTCCTGTCGATAGACTTGTATATGCACTGAAATGGCAGATTATATCGTCCATATCCATATTTATAGGAATTCATAAAATTGGTAACACACGTTGGAGCACAGCAGCCATTGATCCTGTATATGGTAATGCCGAGCACCTGTTGGAAGTTCCAAAGAGGTATTTACAGAATACAGTGGAACAGTTTATTCTTCATTTTGTGGGTCAGCTAGTACTTAGTACATACCTATCTCCAGAATCCATGCAAGTTATTCCACTTTTAGCACTGATGTTTTTGGCAGCGAGGGTAATATATTTAATCGGCTACCAAAAATCACCGATGCAGAGGGCATTCGGATTTGCACTAACGGTACAACCAACCGTGTCAACATATGCGTATTGTTTATTTTGTTTAGTTTTCTATGATTTAAAGCTGATAAGTGTCTTTCGATGAATTAGATCCGGGAGGCTATACATGTGACAATGTACATGTAAGATAGGTGATTGTAGAAGTACTTGACGTATATAATCCAAATATGTATATACTGAAAACTGAAAAACCACATTAGAAAGAAGCTAGAAGTTTTGCTTGTGTACTATTAATTGGTGTTATTTCAGCTATGTTTGAAGATTTTTCAGTGTTGGTGTTTTGTAGCATTACATTTTAAGCAAAGCTAAGGTAAATGTGACCATTACCTTATTATGAAATTAGTGACCATGACCTTTTTATAAAATTAGCTTTAAGTAATAAAACGTCGTTTTATATTTTCACCTTTTTGTTTGTATTAAATAAATATGAGTAACGTGTTTCTCGTGTAGGGTTATTGATTAAATTGTACAGGTCGGACACTAACTTAAATAAAGCTTATAAATGGACGCCTGTTTGTTAACTGTAAAAAATGAATGTTTTGTCAATGGCGTTTTAATATTTACCAAAACTGAGTACCAGACTACCATGTGCAGTTTTGTGCAAGAACAATTGCTTATACACAGTTGTCTCCCTTTGTACAATTCAGACTATTGTGGTCAAATAAAAGCATCATATGAATCCTAATGGTGATTTTGACATGTTTTTGACCACCAAATTACGGTATAAAACTGGCTTAAACATGACAAATTACCAAAAAAAAAAAAAAAAAAAAAAAAAAAAAAATTGAAAGAATCCTCATAGCCTCTATCCAAATTGTATTATTGGAAATAATTATATATTCCAACAAATTACTGCGTGTTCTAAAAAACAGCATGACAACATTGTAGAACAACCAATTCATGGCATATTTGCTTTCAGTTATCCATAATACTACAACCTAAAGTTTGCCAATGACTAAGATCATGATTATTCTCCTCATAGTGTAAACCTCCGCACTGGTGGATCCTCCTATATGAATGTTCCTAATAAAAGGTCAAGCGGACAGGTCAAACGATATTTGCCTTTTTTTAAAACCATTTTTGCGACGAAATCAAGTTTATATATCTAATAACAATTTAGTGTGTGCGTGAGATGTGGGATTGTCTTAGAATAGTACTACTGTAGAAAGACATTTTCTTTAAGTCTACCAGAGTTATCTATCCTTGATAATAATGTTTAAAGAAATATAGTATTTACATTAATTCCATTAAATAACAATGTAATTCAATTATATGTCAATAATTAAGATGGTATGTTGGATTTGTAAAAAAAAAACACCAAACATTCTCATCCATATTCATGTGATAAAGTTGTTTGTGTGTTTGTGGGCGATACAATGTCAATAGTGCCCCTATTTTTCTATTTAGAGCCGCCAATTAATTTAACGAAAAGGGATTTCAAATCGACAAACAAAAAGAAAATAGTTTTTATATGAATAGTTTTAATATAAACATAATGAACTATATGCAAGTCAGATTTTTCTGAAGAAGAAGGTGTGTGTGTGTGTGTGTGTGTGTGTGTGTGTGTGTGTGTGTGTGTGTTTGTTACTTGTTGCATCACTCGACATATTTGATAATAATTAATTAATTTCATATACGTGATAAAAGTTTTCATCAGAACTTGAACCGCACGAGAAATCTATACAACTTTTAAAATTAAAAAAAAGAAAAAAAAACAATGTGAAACAAATGTTTGATGCCAGATTTATACAAATGATAAAAGATGCCGAAACAAGCTGAAAAAAGTTTTAACTAATAAACGATTAAGTAAAGACATAATGTTTATCGCCAAAGTCGTCAGTATTCTTTCACTAATATTGAGGTCAGTTCTGGGATAGTAGGAGAAATCAGAGTACCCGGAGAATACAACCGATCTTCAGCCACCTGACCAATATTCTAGGGTATGAATGAGGCGGCGCGTTAAGACCACTCGGGCCGTTACGTCGATGGGAATACATGTACGATTTAGACTAAAAACACGTTAACAGAGTGAGTGAGTAATGGTGTTTAACGTCCCAGTCAAGAATATTTCACTTATATCGAGACGTCGCCAGCTGTAGGCGAAGGTGCAGAAATTTTGCCTGTGCGTTGCGCTGATGGCATTATACAGCAGGGGTCTTTAGCGTGCCAAACCCACCATGACACGGGACCTCGTTTATTTTAAGTTCCCATCCGAAAGAACCGTAACTTTCATTTCGTAATGCCGAGTGCTTGGCGAAAGAACAGTCACTACCCACTTTCAAGTCTTGAGTCAGACCCGGTCGCGGTTCGAACCCACGACCTCCTACTTATACACGTTAACAGAGACAGATTCGCTAACATGTCCGAGGTTAATAGATTTAGTCACTGACGTTTAACGTCGGATGACGGAAGATAAACTTACTGAAGCATCAAGCTGGCTTGCGGGAGATTTACCCTGTGAAATAATTTCAGAGAAAAAGATTTACCCAAAAATATTTCGTGTAGATGGACATTTAAGTTTTTCATTCTACAATCTAATGTACTATTCGGGAACTATGTTTTAAAACAAGGCTGACAATATGATATTAAAACAGTAAAGCAAATAAAAAAATGTCAGAAATTTTTACAATTCAAAACACACACATAGGTTGACTTCATGTTTTGTTATACATGTGTTTCCCGGCGTTGGACAATTGAGCGAAAGCTTACGGACATTTGTGCGACGAAGTAATGGGTATTTTAGCGAAAGCATAGGACAAAAGAGCGAAAAAATACGAAGTAATGGACATTTGAGCGACAGAATTTTAACCTATTAGAGCGAAATTCCTTATATATGGTAAGCATTTAAGCGACATTTTCTCTCAGCTAATCGATTAATGTGTTGATTTTTCTGCTGTAGACCTATGGTTGCTGCAGAATCGGTGCGTATTCTTGCTTTACATCGCCAAGCTATTTTACCAGATTTCAATTTAACACCAATTCTATCACATAAAATACTCTTCCGACCTTTGTTTCATCCAATTCTATATCAATCTTGGTTAACTGACAACCAGGGCTAGAATTGAAAAAAAACTATATCATACTTACCAGGTAAGTATACAGGCGATTAGATTAAAACTGTCGCTCAAATGTCCACTAGGAGATTTTGTTTTAATTTTCGTGCAAATATCCTACGCCCGTATTTCCCTGGCGAGAAGAAAAACAACATTTATTTATTTAATATTCATGATATACAGTTTACACAACACCGTCAGATATCAACCAGATTCCAATTAATTATTGTTGCTCTTTGATAATTCATGTTCACTATATTAAAAATGTATCTTTTCGATAAAAAAATGGAGAAAACGACCGATTATGTTGAACGTTCATGGTTTCCATATGTCACAGTCATTTCTGATTTACAATGAGTTAAAGATATACATTTTGTATAGCCAGATAGAGGATTGTTTTCGGTTAGCTTATTCGCCAATAACAAGTCTCACCATAAACCCAATAGTTGATGCCATTTTGTATAGCCGGATAGAGGATTGGTTTCGGTTAGCTTATTCGCCAATAACAAGTCTCACCATAAACCCAATAGTTGATGCCATTTTGTATAGCCAGATAGAGGATTGTTTTCGGTTAGCTTATTCGCCAATAACAAGTCTCACCATAAACCCAAATAAGTGATGTCATTTTGTATACACATGTAGTTGGATAGAGGATTGTTTTCGGTTAGCTTATTCGCCAATAACAAGTCTCACCATAAACCCAATAGTTGATGCTATTGCTAGGACGTAACAAAAAATGAATAGAGCACAGTCTATAAAAGATATGGCCATTTTCCACGTGATTTCACTATCATCTGCACCTTTATCCGAGTCTTTGTCCGATTCGCTGGTAGCATTGATATTTATCTTCTGTATCCTGTCCTTGTTTGAAGTACAACGACATTTTCTCGTGAGGAATCGTAGGATCCGGGGAACGCTAGAATCGTCTGGTTTATGGTACCCGGCTACTAAAAACACATTTACAACAGTAACGATCCCGCTAAGTACAATAGTTCCCAAAATGTAATAAGACACCAGTGCCATTGCAGGTTCAGACGACTTTGGCATGACGTCATCAACCAGTGTCATAAAAACAGCGAACGAAAGTAAAACTGTAAGACAAAAAGACATCCGTTCACCAGATTCTACAGGAAGGATAAACACTAGTGGGTTTAAAAACACCAAAAACATTACAGGGCATAAAATGCTAACCACAAAATAAGCAGGTCTCCGTTTGATTATTATTTCAAACACGGCCATTGATGCCCCGTATTCGCCAGGTACCGTGACGCCATATCCGAGACTCTTGACAAGTTCCCATTCACCATTTTCCTGGAAATATCTCAAATCAACTTTCGATTCTACATTGAAGTGTAACTCGTCTGAAGTATAACCAAATGTAAATATATTTAAAGTGCAATTTTGGGTGTCAAAAGGAAAAAATGTAGTATCCGGTGAACAAGTGGATCTGATAATGCCTCCCGTCGACCAGTAGACATATCCGTTGTACATAATTCTTAAAACATACTCATCATCGCCAATGGCACTGAATGCCTTTGATGGCGTGGTCAGATACAGTTTAGGAAGCCACAATGCTGTCTGTGGTACCAATAGAAAATATAAGTTTCCATTTGTCCATGGATTCCAAGTTAGTTTCTCGTCTTCCCAGGATAATGAAAACATACTGGGTACAGAGATTATCCCCGACACTTCATCAAATGAATTAATGGCTAATAAGTAGTAGCTTATATTAACGTTCAGAGTAGTCGATTGGTCTGCTCCTGGTCGAATTTGTTTCACATAACTGGAAAACAATGAAGAATAAACGGTCTCAGTTTCAGTTCTGGATGCACCATAAGCTCCTTGAAAACAGATATAAATTACCAACACAGTCAACAACACACTTTTCTGAATATTGAAGAATGCCATCACTGCCAAAATCCGTATGTTCTGAAAACTGACGTTCAGATATTAAAACAATATTCTAGGTGGATAATTTATAAGTATATAAGTAATTAAACATACTATTTTATTTTGTGACGAATTGTTTATTTTTTTTTAAAAATCGATTTGCGTATATATCTTTTGTTATCACAATATACCATGTTTAAGGTTGGCAATCTTAAATGCAACGTTATAACTTATTATGGAAACGCATTGCTGCCAACAAAAAAAGTTAAATATTAAAATACGTACTATGTCGTACGTACGTGATACTTAGTCATACATAGTATGTCGCATGTACAACTTAGCATTTCATCCGTACGACTCAGTATGTCGTACGTACAATTTATTTTTTAGTTGGCAGCAATACTCTTCCGTAAGTTCTTAATAAATTAATGGTAGGTCAAGTTTGAATTTGGTCGCTGAAGCATAGTTCAATCTTAATTGTCAGTTACCACACCTCATAATCAGGGTTATCTTGATCATAATCAGTTTGAGACATAAGTATGCATGACAAACGTCCATTCAATACATGTATTTACAGATTTAAGATTATATGCTAACCTGCATGCATTGTTATGTGTTCGATAAGATCATTTATTAGTAACAAAATGGGACAAATAATAGAAGATAACTAGACAGTCAATTAATTTATTCTAAACGCATGCCACACGGCAAAAAAAAGTTTTTTGTTCAAAAAGTACTTAAAACGGCAAAATTTACCGGAAATAAGCGCAGACATTGAGATGTTACATTTTTTATTCCCCAATGCCGAATGTCGTGAAATAACGTTAAAAGGTTCCTTTAAATACAGCTTGAAAGTTTTTACTTTGCTTTGGAATTGTGGTTTAGACATGGATTGGTATGTGTTTGTATTGGATTTGTTATACTAACTATGGTCAACATCTGTACGACTGTATGTTTGTCTGAGAATGTTTGGTTTGTAGGTCAATACTGTACCTGTTTCTATAGTTAAATATTGGAGTTGTTCCAATATGTGTTTGTCTTTTATAATGGTTTGTCTGTTTCTTTTATAAACTTTTACTTTTTACTGGCATTGTCTGTTGTAAGTGCATTGTTTTGGTTGCAAATTCTTAACTGATTTATTCAAATTAATATTCTGGTCTTTGTACCATGTGCCATGTGCTAATGTTCGCATCTTTTAGATATAAATCACATTTTTCACGACCATTTTAATTTAGCAATATATCTGCCATGTGCTACTTTTAAAAAATAATGCATTCAAAATTAGCATAGTGTTTACTTTTAAATGCATTATTTTATTTTAAAAAATCCAAAGTTACACATGACATATCCACTATATATAGTCCAACCTAGTTTAGGCAACCTGTATATAAGGACCACCTGCTTATAAAATCCAGTAGAATTGTATCCTAATTGTTCTTTATTCATATTTGTTGAACCTGTATATAAAGGACACCTACCTATAAAGGCCAATTTTACTAGTTCTCTTGGGTGACCCTTATAGACAGGTTTGACTGAACTTGGAAGCTATGGGCTCAGTCAGCGATATAGCAATCCAATGCTTATCAAAGCCACAAAAAATTATGGACGTCATTACAATATTGTTGTTAACTATGGTGTCGCTGTATTCAGAATCATCCTAATTATACTTAAAATTCCATATCATTCTTAATTTTGATTTCACACTTGTCAGGGATAGCTAGCTAGACAAAAAGTGTTTATCCTTCTGGAGCACCCGGCCTCACTTCCCTTGTTGAAGTTCTCGTGTCGTGTTGAATTTAATTAGCCAGTTATATATATATATATATATATATATATATATATATATATATATATATATATATATATATTTCTGTTGGAGTTTTGTCTGAGCAGGGACCAACAGCCACGGATCTTCTTCAACCAATTAAGTTTAGTCCGTGGGCTAGGTGGACCCACCGTGCACCCCCCCCCCCCCCAGGATCCTCCGACACCACTTTTTTCTGGTACCTTAGGGTGTCTAGTAATGGAATCGGGATGTTTCCCAGAAATAAGTTGGGATGCTCTTCATGAAAAACTTCAATATTTAAGAGTACCTGAAAGTTTTCAGTAAATTTCTCTATTAGGGGTAGGGGAACGTTTTTATCTTTGTTTTCAATATTATTATGCAGATACAGATCATATTTGGTACCATTGTAAAGGGAACATGTTCAGCTTTATAAATACAAAGTTGGTTGATGTAGCTGCTTCTATGTCGTCACCATGACGTCATAAACACAAGTTTTGAGGAAAAACGCTATAAAATCGTGTCAATTTATCCTTTATAAAATTATTTCTGTACAGCATAATAAAACACATTAAGACAAAGTATGTTTTCCATTTACTTAATGAATTGTAGTTATAAATGATCATATATTCTCATCTTCGATAAAAGACACCACTCTATTAGAAAAAATATATTAAAGATAGCCATTTTTTAAAAAATGATCGAAACGGGGTAGGGGAACGTTTTTATCTTTGTTGTCGATGATTATGTAGATATAGATCATATTTGGTATCATTGTAAAGGGAACAGCTTCAGCTTTTATAAAGTACAAACTTGATTGGTGTAGCTATTACTGTGACGTTTCTATGACGTCATAAACTCAATTTTTGAAGAAAAACGCTATAGAATCATTTGAAATTATACTATATGAATTTATTTCTGTACCACCCAATAAAACACATTGAGACACTGTATGCTTTTCATTTACTTCATAAATTGTTGTTATAGATGATCATAATTCTCATTTTAAAGAAAAGACGCCACTCTGTTATGAAAAATATATTGATTTAAAGATACCCTTTTATTTAAAGTTGATCGAATCTTAAGATTAATAGTTTTCATGATTAAAGTGACCCAGTATGTTTCTTTGTATAATAATATCATCATCATCATCATCATCATCATCATCATCCTCATCATCATCATCACCATCATCATCATCATCATCATCATCAATTTTTCATACATTCATAACAATACAAATTTACAAAAATGTCCAACATCATCACCCATTATTCTATAGCTAACAAAAAGCTTAATTAATAATCTTAGTTTGAGAATGACTTTTAGTTCAAAGTATTACAATGGTGATTTAGTAGGTGTTTTAATGGTAGTCATATGCCACAGGATTGTTATATGCAGCTAGAGCAGTGGAAACCTAAAATGCGATTTCTGCCGTTGACTAGTTGTAGCGAATAGGAAACATCAAGAATAAATCTTTTACTTTACTGCCAACTGTATATCCTACTAACCCAGGGTGAATTTGTGCTAGATTTCGGAGCAGCTACAGTCCCAGAGATGCAGTTCCATCATTTTTCAAACAGTTATGAGCAAAATCATAGAAATTTTCTAAAGATATTATTTATATCTTATGCTTTATCACTACAATGGGGTACATTATTTCGACACAAAGATTGCCATAAAGTAACATCGGTATCACTAGAAAAATTATTGACCATATAACTATAGAACAAATGTAGGAGGAGTCTATTCATTGTCAGGGCAATGCATGGAGCAGATGTCATCTCGAACCACCAATTTATCATGACAAAGATAAAAATAAAAGCAGCCAAACAAATCCTGGAAAAAAACAGAACATGAGTTTAATGTTAGAAAATTGAAACAACTGGAAAAGAAAGAAGAATTAAGATTAGTCTGAAGAACAGGTTTTATGCTTTAACAGCTATGGGTGATAATAATGAGAGCTGGGATGTCATAAAAAGGGCATACCGGTATATCGACACAGAGAATATGGTTGTCAGAGGAAACACGGGACAAAATATCCCAAGGAAATACAAGAGAAAATAACAAATAACAGAACCAGATTAGCAAAATATTAGTATGAAGGGAGTATGAGGAGGCAAAGAAGAAATATAAAGGAACACAAACAAGTGATGAACGAAAATATATGGAAGATGGAAAATCTTGTAACCGCACAAGAAATAGTAGCTAATGAAACTTAGAAAATCTATACCTAAAAACAAAGAAACACACAGGTAAACCAGCAAACACAGACAGACCGGTGTAAGGAAAGGATGAAAAAAGAGATCACAACAGAGGAAAGATGGGCTGAACGTTTTAAACTATATACCAAAAGACCACCTCATAAGAAATATTGGACATAACACCACATACCTTTGATAATAAAATAAGGAAGGGGTGCCAACAAAAAAGAAATAAAAAAGTATAAATCAACTTGAACAAGGAATAGCTGTAGGACCTAAATAAATATCTAAATTACTGTGCATCATCTGGATAAGAGAAATTATTCCAACACAATGGGAGATGGACTATCTCATTAAACTACTCAAGAGGGTAGATAATGGAGATGTAAGAACTGGAGAGGCACCATACTACCCAATGTAGCTGAGAAAATACTGTCAAAGATCATCCTTCATAGACTAAAAGATGGAATAGAAGAGGTACTAGGTGCTCTGAACAAAACAAGCTGGTTTTAGGAAAAAAATCTTACACAGACCAAATTGCCATGCCCAGGTAAAGAACAATCAGTAGCATGACACTATGCATTATACATGTTATACCTTTATAAATACTAATTGTACATTTGTTAAGGTCTCAAAAGAGAAAACTATCCCCAAGCATTTCATGTGAATACAGGAGTATGTCAAAGCTGTATACAAACACAAATCATCTTTAATTGCAATAAATGGAATACAATGGACACTGACACCCGAGATAGAATATATGGGCTTCGCTGATATACGCTATTGACCCTCACATTAAATCAAATGTAGATAAAGACCACTCTACTAAACGAAACAGTTTTAAAAACTGGACTGAAGATCAACTCAAACGAAACAAAATGTTGAACAACAATACAACAAAAGGTATAAATTAAGATAGTTATAAATTGAAGAGGTAATTGAGCTCTGTTACTTGGGGAGCATGATTGTTGCTGAAGAAGAAACAGAACGGGGCATCAAGAAAAGAATAAAAATATCCAGAAAAGCATTCAAAATTATAAAGAAACATATGGAAAGCTAGTCTGCCACTAAGAACAAAAATCCAATATTCAACTCAAATGTAAAATCGTCCCTCTTATATGGTGTAGAAACGGTGGAACTGAATTAGACATACGCTCAGAAAACCACCAAAGGGCAAGTGTTAGAGTAGAAGGCCAAAGCTTTTGATGAGAAATAAAAGAGACAGAACAGAATCGCTTCAATTAAAAAATACTCTGATGGCCATATATTTTTCAAGGAACTATTTGAACTATGTCTTTATAATGCATTGTACTGATAAAGCATATGTTATAAGGATAATGGATGATAATGTTAAAAAATTCTATGATTTTGCTTATGAATGTTTGAAAACATGACGGAACTGCATCTCTGGGACTGTAGCTGCTGGAAAACCTCCCACAAATTCACCTGTACAGTTTCTGAATGTTGCTAAGAGGAGGCACTGCAAGAGTCTTGATAGTGAGGCAAAAGAAACATTCTATATGTTTCATTTTCGCTACAACTAGCCTACGGCAGAAATCACACGTATGTTAGGTTTCCACTGCTCTAGATGCAAATAACAACCCTGTGGCATATCTCCACCATTAAAACACTGCTAAATCACTATGGCAATGATAAGAACTAAAGTCATTCTCAAACTAAGATTATTAATTAAGCTTTTTGTTAGCTATAGAATAATGGGTGATGATGTTGGCATTTTTGTAAATTTGTATTGTCATGAATGTATAAAAATTGATGATGATGATGATGATGATGATGATGATGATGATGTGATGATGCCATGATGATGATGATGATGATGATGATGATGATGATGATGATGATGATGATGATGATATTATTATACAAAGAAACATACTGGGTCACTTTAATCGTGAAAACTATTAATCTTAAGATTCGATCAACTTTAAATAAAAGGGTATTTAAATCAATATTTTTTCATAACAGAGTGGCTTTTCTTTAAAATGAGAATTATGATCATCTATAACAACAATTTATGAAGTAAATGAAAAGCATACAGTGTCTCAATGTGTTTTATTGGGTGGTACAGAAATAAATTCATATAGTATAATTTCAAATGATTCTATAGCGTTTTTCTTCAAAAATTGAGTTTATGACGTCATAGAAACGTCACAGTAATAGCTACACCAATCAAGTTTGTACTTTATAAAAGCTGAAGCTGTTCCCTTTACAATGATACCAAATATGATCTATATCTACATAATATCATCGACAACAAAGATAAAAACGTTCCCCTACCCCGTTTCGATCATTTTTTAAAAAATGGCTATCTTTAATATATTTTTTCTAATAGAGTGGTGTCTTTTATCGAAGATGAGAATATATGATCATTTATAACTACAATTCATTAAGTAAATGGAAAACATACTTTGTCTTAATGTGTTTTATTATGCTGTACAGAAATAATTTTATAAAGGATAAATTGACACGATTTTATAGCGTTTTTCCTCAAAACTTGTGTTTATGACGTCATGGTGACGACATAGAAGCAGCTACATCAACCAACTTTGTATTTTATAAAAGCTGAACATGTTCCCTTTACAATGGTACCAAATATGATCTGTATCTGCATAATAATATTGAAAACAAAGATAAAAACGTTCCCCTACCCCTAATAGAGAAATTTACTGAAAACTTTCAGGTACTCTTAAATATTGAAGTTTCTCATGAAGAGCATCCCAACTTATTTCTGGGAAACATCCCGATTCCATTACTAGACACCCTAAGGTACCAGAAAAAAGTGGTGTCGGAGGATCCTGGGGGGGGGGGGGGTGCACGGTGGGTCCACCTAGCCACCGACTAGTTCTGTTAGGCCCAGTAAGGTCTAGTCTGGTAGATTTCAGACGAGATTTTTGAAGAATTGGCTTAAAATAACACCAAATTTGCATAACCCGTTACAACTTATTCTTTTAAGAACCTCCGATATAAATGTTCAATTGTTTAACATCTACAGTCAACCCTGCCTTAAAGGTCACCTCTATATAAGGGCCACCTACTTATAAAGGCAAGTAGAATTTATCCCTATTGTTTTAATTCATATTATTTGAACCTGTATGTAAAGACCTCCTGCTCCCCTTGGGTGGCCTTCGAAGACAGGTTTGGTTTTACTACCAATAGATATCCAATATCTTTCTGCTTTAGTATAGGTTCATCTTTGAATTTGTTGATGATTTTTTATGTTTTATTCTACTGTTTGTTAGCTATAAACCTGTGTGTTGTGTGGATTAAATAATCACCTATATGATGGAATATTTGTCCAATGTGTGGTGACATAAGTTTTTTTTTTTTTAATTTTAAAACGTGCGAATTTACAGGACCAACGGTTGTTAAATTTATGGATAAGTTAATGCTGTACAAAAGCATTATCCAGAACTAAGCCAGTGGACATCAATTTGTCATTAATTAACAGTGTTCACAGAAAGTCTTATATAAAAAGTGTGGTTTTTTGTGTCTTGTTTAAACGAAATGTTATGTTTAATATAAAAACTATACTTTTGTCAATTGCACAAGTATTATACCGTATGTAACATACATATTATATATTTCTAATTATTGGTATGTTTGATGCTCTCTTACCATCTTGGTTGGTTTCTGTTTGTGATATTTAATATTATTTTTAGCTTATAGTTGCCACCAGTATTTAAAAAGGATGTGGCATTTGTATGCTTACTAAAAAAATCAAATGTTTGTGTGTTTGCGTTTTTGTGACACTTCATAGTTGTCTTAGAATATCGAAGCTGGAAGCCACTGGTGGTAATATACGATTTTCCCAATATCTACCGAATTTTCGCCTAATTTTGTAATATGAATATGCCTGACGAAAGTTCAATACTAAGCTTACGAGAAGGAATCGAAGCTTGGCTGCCAAGTGGCCGAAAAAAATTCGGTAGCGGCTGCTGAAAAGCTGAGGGGGCGATATTGTTAGCTCAGTGTTGAACTTTCGACGGGTCTGTAATGTATTGTATTAAGATGATCTGTTATCGAAAAAAACCTCCAACTGTTTTATGAATGAATCGTCAAACATCGATTTGCAGAGCAATAACACAAGGATAGTATTAATTAAGAAACAACTTTATTTCACTCGTAATATAGCTCTACTTTATAAAAGTAAATACATAAAAGAATAATATAATATAAATCAATTCCTGAACCTTTAGAAGTGTCCTCTAGCCTAATAAACTTCAGTTAGTCTTGGATGATAATGAATACAAGTGTGTGTTGTTTGGATCTCCTATGTAAATATATCCCTCTTTCCGTTTGTTAATTAAACAAAATTAATTTATCTGCTCAATAAAATCCATAATGTCTTCTGTAATTAGCACATTACTATTTCAAAATAGAACATAACTTATTCCAAATCGAAGAAAGTAATATAACGAATTCTAAATAGAGTTTAACGAATTCTAAATCGAATATAACGAATTCTAAATCGAATATAACAAATTCTAAATCGAATATAACAAATTCTAAATCGAATAAAACGAATTCTAAAATTCGATTTGAATTCAATTTGAATATAACGTAACGAATTCTGAATCGAATTTCGCGAATTCTAATTCGAAGATAACAAATTCTAAATCGAATACAACGGATTTTAAATAGACTGTAACGAATATAATTCCAAATCCAAAATAGTGAATTCAATTTGAATATAACGTAACGAATTCCAAATCGAATATAGCGAATTCAATTCTAATATTAAGAATTACAAATTAAATTTAATTAATTAAAATTTGAATGTAGTGAATAATCAATGAAATATAACAACATACAAATCGGATATAACGAATTAAGAATCGAATATAAC